>JASWHV010000003.1:45410042-46092868 GCA_030760725.1 Neostapfia colusana | reverse complement strand
TGAGTTCCATGTAAGTACCTGAGAATCCTTTTGACGGCTTGACGATGTGAAGCACATGGGGAGGCTTGAAACCGTGCACAAAGACATACGCTCAATTGTATGTCCAGTCTTGATGTCATGAGATACAAAAGTGATCCGATCATGCTTCTTTTTTTGATCAACGGGATCACAATCTTCATCACGTTCAAGTGTTGTTGCTGTTCCCATTGGTGTCCGAAGAGGCTTGCTTTTGTCCATGTTGAAGCGCCTTAGGAGATTTTTGTATACTTTGTTTGATGCACAAAGGTACCCTCCTTGGTTTGCTTGATTTGCAGCCCCAAAAAGTACGTAAGTTCTCCCATCATACTCATCTCAAATTCTGAACTCATCATAGCTGAAAACATGGACACAAGATCATGAGAAACACAACCAAAGATAATATCATCCACATACACTTGAACGAATAATGAGTCATTGCCATGCTTAAGCACAGAAAGAGTTTTATCAACCTTGCCCATGGTAAACCCCTTTTCAAGTAAGAATGTTTTTAACCTATCATACCATGCTCTAGGGGCTTGTTTGAGACCGTACAAGGCTTTGGACAGTTTGTAAACATGATTAGGAAAATTTGGATTTTCAAAACCAGGTGGTTGTTTGACATAAACCTCCTCATCTATGTAGCCATTAAGAAAAGCACTTTTAACATCCATTTGATATAGCTTAAAACCTTTAGATGCAGCAAAAGCTAACAAAATTCTTATGGCTTCTAATCTTGCAACAGGAGCAAAAGTTTCATCAAAATCTAGACCTTCAACTTGTCTGAAACCTTGAGCAACCAACCTAGCCTTATTCCTAACCACAACCCCATACTCACGTTGTTTATTTTTAAACACCCATTTAGTTCCAATTAAAGTGTGACCTTGAGGTGGAGGTACAAGTTTCCAAACATTATTTCTTTCAAAATTTTCTAACTCTTCTTGCATGGCAATAATCCAAGATTCATTAGTGAGTGCGTGTGATATATCTTTGGGTTCAAAAGAAGCAACAAAAGCAGAATGAGCATGAGAATTGGGGTCGAAAAACCTGGATCTTGTAACTCGTTCATGCAAGCTTCCAATAATTTGTTGTGGAGGATGACTTTTGAGAATCCGGAGGGGAGTGGACACTTCACAAGCTTCTTCTTCGTCATGTTCATCACAAATAGATGAGCTTGTGACGTGAGGAGGATCTGGACCAGCAATGGTGGTCGTCTGTGCTGGTTGTGAATCAAGATCAGGAGCTGGAACAATGTCATTAGCTGCTGAATTTTCAGGCAGCAGCACCACTTCTTCCTCTTCTTCAACGAAAATACTCTCCCCCTGCGGATACGGATCCGGGCCTGCAATATTTGAACTAGTACCTGGGCTAGCTTCATCAAAAGAAACCTCACAAGTCTCCACAATTTTGTTAGTATCAAGTAAAAGCACACGGTAGCCTCTAGTATGAGATGGAGAACCAAGAAACAAGCCATCAACAGATCTAGCTTCTAATTTATCAAGATTACCATGTTTCTTAACAAAGCATTTGCAACCAAAGACCCTAAAGTGTGTGACACTAGGCCTATGTCCAAACCTGAGCTCATATGGTGTTTTACCTAGCTTAGCACGCAAGAAAACACGATTTGAGACATAACAAGCGGTTGCAATTGCATCAGCCCAAAATTTCATAGGAGTTTGATATTCATCAAGCATAGTCCTAGCCATCTCAACTAAGCTTCTGTTCTTTCTCTCTACAACACCGTTTTGTTGAGGTACATATGGTGAAGAAAATTGATGATCTATTGCATTTTCAGCACAAAAGTGATCAAACGATTGATTTTTAAATTCGGTTCCATTATCACTTCTAATTGCTCTTAAAGATCCTGGGTGATCAATTGATAATCTTAGAAATAAAGTTCTAAAGTGACTAAAAGCTTCATTCTTAGATGCCATAAAGTAAACCTAAGAGTATCTAAAATAGTCATCAACAATCACAAGAACATACCATTTACCTCCGAAGGATTGAACACGTGAAGGTCTTATGGTGTCAAGGTGTAAAAGTTGACCCGGTTCAGTTGTCATGGTCATTGTGAGAGGAGCATGTGAACCTGCAACCATCTTAGCATGTCTACAAGAAGAGCACACAATTTCTTTGTCCCCTTTAAGCTTAGGCAGCCCACGTATGCGATCAAGAGCACTAACACGTGTGAGATGATCAAAGCCTACGTGACCAAGTCTACGATGTCAAAAATATAAATCGTTGGAATAATTTGCAACTAGACATCTATGCTTAGAGGAAGACATATCAAAATCAGCTTTAAAAACTCTTCCAAACCGAGACATGTTAAAAATAAGCTCACTATTTGAACCTACAACTTTGAAGCAGTTTTTATTGAAAATAATTTCCAGATTTTCATCTAGCAATTGTGAAACAGAAAGCAAGTTGTATTTCAAATTTTTGACAAGTGCCACATCCTTCAAAGTGTAGTGATCATTTACTCTAACCGAACCCGTAGCAATTATAGGAGTTGAAGCATTATCGGCAAAAGTAACGTTCTCTACACGTGACACAAAAGAGGGAGAGGAGAACCATTCTTTGTTACCGGTCATGTGGCGTGAGCAACCTGAATCCATAATCCAAATGTTCTCCTTCCTCAAGCGTGTAACCTACATAGAAGCAGAATACGTCGATGACTCAATACTGAGGTTAGTTAAAAGGCATTTAGGAATCCAGTACTGAGTCACACGACGTCCAGCAGGAATAACATGTGAAAGCTGATATAAAACAGCAGGTCTATGAGTCAAATTTTGAGATTTTTTGTTCTTAACTACTGTCCTATGAGGTGTTACTTGTGTAGCACAAAAATCAGTAGCTTCGGAGGCAAAAACTGAAGCTCCGGAGGCAAAAACTGAAGCTCCGGAGGTAAACTTTGAATATTTCTGACTCATAACAGCAGGTTACATGTTCCTGACATTCAGTTTTGTATGTGCAGCAAATTTTGCATGAGAGTTATAAGATGTAGCTTGCATTCTTTCCTTTTTATGTTGTTTAGCTAGTCTATAACAAAAATCTATGACATGACCATCTCTACCACAATAGGTACAATGAAATTTAACTTTGTGTTCATGTCTAGATGAGCATGCAATATGCTTATTTGAACCCGAATGTGACAACACTCCTGCAGATTTAAAAACCACTTCTTTTTGTTTAGGAACTGTTTATATCAAACCACTTCCTAATGATTTTACAATTTTAGGTGGATGTTCCTTAGCATGAGCATGTGAATCAAAACCTAAACCAGTTTTATCATTGCAAGACTTGGAAGAATTCAGCAGCAAGTTTAGGTTCTTATTCCCATTACAAAACTGATCTAATGTCCTATGCATGTTATCAAATTTATTTGATAGATCAAGGCAATTTTCACATGAAGTTTTTCCTTTTAATTTGCAATTGGAACAATATTTTACTTCATGAGAACATAAAGCATTGTTCAATATAGAAATTTCTTTCATAGCATCTTGTAGTTTCTTATCAAGATCATCGCAAGTATAACAATGCAAATCAATTGTAGAACAACAAGCATCTTTCAAGTTTTTATCATTAAGTGCAGCAAGCTTTTTGTTCTTTTCGATTTCAAGTTCAAGTTTATCAAGTGTGGAGGTGTGTGCACTTCTTAGAGAGGACAATTGTTCATATATTAAATCACATGAGGAACAAGAATCATCACTAGGAATCAAGGATATTAAACGATTAATTTCAGATTCTAGTGACTCAATTTTAACAGTATTGTCCCTAAGCTTTTTGTCCTTTTTCTTAACAATAATAGTGGCACGAGAAATAGCATCACACATTTCTTCGCAAGTAGGACATACCTCTTCGTTGTCACTGTTGTGTTCTGCATCCTCCATACTTGATTTTGATTTGCCCGCCATGAAGCACAAGTTTGCCAGATCATCTTCATCTTCATCACTTCCAATGTCTACATCACTCGAGCCAAGTTCTTGAAGTGCGGTGATGAAACTGTTTATCAGTTTGCGTCCTGTAAAACCCTTATTTTTCTTTTTGGTGTTGCCAAAAGATGACTTGACTTTATTCTGCTTTTCATCACGGTTAGAAGGACCTGAAAGGTTAGGGCAATCTGTACGAAAGTGTCCTGTCTTACCACATTCAAAGCATCATTGAGGTCCGGAGCTTCCTCTCCTTATAGTTCTCACATTTTGCAATGCTTTTGAGAACCTAGTAGAAAGAAGTACTAGCTCCTCCTCTGGAAACTCCTCAATCTGTCCAGGGTTAGTGAAGACAGCAAAGCAAGTGTATTGCTAGATGATTGGCCGGAGCTAGGCATATCACGTTGTGAGACAAATGCAATAGTCTTATTTGGGTTCTTGCGTGATATAATATCAATTTCATAAGTTTTTAGCCTAGAATAAAGCACATCTAATGTAAGAGTACTCATGACAGTGGATTCACGTATGGATGTTACTTTCATCTCCCAAATTGACATATCTAATGCACTTAGTAATTGCCTAGCATTTTCAGCATCTGAAAAATTAACATTGACGCTACGCAAGTTGCTAAGAATTTTATTAAAGCAAGCAAAGAGGTCATCAATGGACTCACCGGGTTGCATCTCAAAGCGCATTTATTCTTTCTTGAACATATCCTGTCTTACCTCCTTGATCGTGTTGGATCCTTCGTGGTAGTCACAAAGTGCTCTCCACACATCGTACGCCGATCAGAGGTGTGCAACACGGTCGAAGTCGCTCTGAGTTAGTCCTTGTATGATCAAGTTCCGAGCCTTGTTGTTGTTGTCGACATCTCTCATGTTTGTAGCCGTGACTTGATCGTTTGAAGGCACATCGTAAGGCTTGTACACCTTTTCCCATATTGCAAAGCCTTGCGCCTGGATGAAAGTTTCCATGCGTGCCTTCCAAACCTGAAAATCAATACCACTAAACACACAAGGTTTGGCGTAGTATTTCTCCATGATGATTAGTCAAAACACGTGCAAATAACAAAGATTAGAGCAACCTGGTTCTGATACCAATTGTAGGATCGAAGTACACGTGTAAAGCTACCAGAGGGGGGTGAATGGTAGATAAAAACTTTTCAGCGGAAGCAACAAAACACCCCTCAGCAGAAAACCGATCTGTTAAAGAAACCGTATGTGCGACTAATCTAAACGTGTTCAACTGTGACAAAACTAGTATAGATTTTAGATAATCAAGTCACGAAGACGTCACAACAAGAATCATGAAAATCCGTTGAGAGAAACTCAAGTTACAATCGAAAGATCGAACAATGGTCAATCTGTCCTAAGCGAGAAAAACAGTTCTGGAATACTTCAAAGAAACTCGTGTAGATGTACAGTTCAGCATACTTCTTGGCGTTGTAGTTGGTGTTGACCGGGATGAAATGGGCAACTTTGGTGAGCCGATCGACGATCACCCACACAGAATCATGTTTCTGCAAGGTGGTGGGTAAACCGACGATGAAATCCATGCTCACGTCCTCCCACTTCCAGGCAGGAACGCCCAGTGGTTGTAGCAGTCCCAGTTTCCGCATATGATCTGCCTTCACCCTTCGACATGTATCACACTCGGACAAGTATTTTGCAGTCTCTCGCTTCATCCGTGTCCACCAAAACTTGCTTCTGAGTTCTTGATACATTTTGTTGCTGCCGGGGTGAATAGAAATCTTTGACAAGTGAGCCTCATCAAAGATTTTCTTCCGTAATTCCGGGTTACGGGGTACGACGATCCGGTCCTTGAACCATAGGACGCCATCTCCGTCCTTCCGGAAACATTTCAGCTCCCCACTGTCTACACGTCTCCGCAAATGTGACATGCCCTTGTCATTCTTCTGGGTTGCCGCTATCTCTTCACGGATGGTGGGGATCAAAGCTAGGTTGTAGAGAGCTCCGTGTGGAATCACATGTAGTGGTGGCTCGCTCTCTTCCAACGGTGTGATGGTCAGATTATTGACGTGTGACTTGCGGCTCAGCGCATCTGCCACTACGTTTGCTTTGCCCGGATGATAATGGATCTCTATTTCGTAATCCTTTATCAGTTCTAACCATCTTCGTTGTCTCATGTTCAGCTCCTTCTGAGTGAATATGTACTTGAGGCTTTTGTGGTCGGTATATAAATGTACGAGGTTACCGAGTAGGTAGTGCCTCAACATTTTCAGTGCAAGTACCACGGCAGCGAGCTCCAAATCGTGAGTTGGGTAATTTTGCTCATGGTATCTAAGCTGCCGTGATCCATACGCGACCACTCTTCGGTATTGCATCAGCACACATCCGAGCCCAATGCCGGATGCATCGCAGTACACATCGAACGGTTTTGTTGTGTCTGGCTGCGCCAAAACCGGTGCTGATGTCAGGTGCTTTACTAAAGCCTTGAATGCTGCTTCACATGCTGGACTCCAAACATATCTGGTAGCCTTCTTCAGCAGCTCTGTTATTGACTTGGCAATCTTTGAGAAGTTTGGAATGAACCTCCGATAATATCCCGCGAGCCCGAGGAAACTCCGTACCTCGTGAACAGTTCTCGGGGATTTCCAATTCAGCACTTGAGTGATCTTGCTCGGGTCCACAGCGATACCCTCCGCTGAGATGATATGCCCGAGAAAAGGCACTTGCGATATCCAAAACTCGCATTTGCTGAATTTTGCGTATAACTTGTGATCCCGCAGCCGTTGCAAGACTATACGCAGATGCTTCTTGTGATCCTCCTCCGACTTGGAATATACCAGAATGTCATCGATGAAGACCACGACAAACTTGTCCAGCTCCGGCATGAATACCGAGTTCATCAAGTACATGAAGTGAGCTGGAGCATTGGTTAGGCCGAAGGACATGACCAGGTACTCATAAAGTCCGTACCCCGTCGAGAATGCTGTCTTCGGAATGTCCTCAGCCCTTATCTTAATCTGATGGTACCCGGATCTTAAGTCCATTTTGGAAAAGATCTTTGCTTCGACCAACTGATCAAACTACATGTCTATCCGTGGCAACGGGTACTTGTTCTTGATAGTTACAGCATTTAATGGACGATAGTCCACGCAAAGCCACAACGTCTCATCCTTCTTCTTTACAAATAATGCCGAACAGCCCCATGGCGAGGAGCTCGGCCTAATAAAACCCTTCTCCAGAAGGTCCGTGAGCTGAGTCTTCAGTTCAGCCAATTCTTTGGGCGCCATCTTGTACGGCCTTCGGGATATTGGCATGGTTCCCGGTGCCAGTTCAATCTTGAACTCCACCTCTCTATCTGGTGGCATTCCCGGTAAATCATCCGGGAATACATCACGGAACTCTCGGACTACTGGAATATCTTCCAATCTGATAGTTGTGGCTTGATAGACGCTTGGAAGCTTAATTTCTGGACTGTCCAGAAATAATGAGTGAGACTCGTGCACTTCTGAGTTTAAGTGCACGACTCGAAGGACGGGTTCTAGAACAGCGCCGTGGCGGGTTAACCACGACATCCCTCGGATGACATCGACCTTCTGTCCCTCTAAGATAATGAGAGACGTGGGGTACACTCTACCCGCTAAGCATAATAGTGCTTTGGAAACCATTACGCTTGCTGAAATCTTCCCACCCGGTGAACAAATTAAATATGGACTATCGGTGGGTAGTATTGGCAAGATGTGTTTAGCAATGAAAGCTTGGCTAATAAAATTATGCGTGGCGCCTGAATCAAACAGTACTATAGCCGGATGCTGGTGGAATTGGAACATACCCGCAAGGATTGGCTCGCCCTCCGGCACGTCCTCAATGGCAAACTGGTGGACGGTGCCGGGCCTAGGGTTTGCCCGCGGCGCATTAGTAAGGTTCCGGGGTTGATTCCTCCCCGGAAACTGTGGTGCCACTCCGCCGCCTTACCTCTCCGGGCAACTGCTCGCGAAGTGTCCTGGACGACTACACTTGTAACATGTGGCCGCTGCTGGTGTAGAGCTCGGGGGACGAAAGCCCGGCATGTGCTGCTGAGGTGCATACGCACGCGGCATCACCCGCTGCTGTTGTTGTTGCGTAGGTGGTACTGGCAGTGCCGGCCTGAATGCCGGTGCAGAGTACGGCCGACCGCGGAACGGCATCGACCGCTGTGGTGGCTGCCAGCGTGGACCTGATGGTGGGCGATTCACCATACGAAACATCTGAGAAGGACCGCTTCCTTCTCTGCTGCTTTGCGGCGCGCTTCGCTTTCGCTCTGCCGCCGCCAACTCCTTACCGGAGTCCTCCTGAACAATCGCAGCATCAATGATGTCGTTGAGGCTGCCGCGATTGAACATCGCCAACTTGTCCTTCAGGAGCGGGTTAAGCCCCTGGTAAAAGTGATCCCGCCGCTTCTCGTCCGTATCTGCGTGACACGACGCGTAGAGCGTGAGATCGTTGAACACTCTGGAGTATTCCAGTGTGTTCCTGCTTCCTTGTTGCAGGTGTAAGAACTCCTGCGTCTTTCTTTTCATCAGACCTGGCGGTATATGATAGGCCCTGAAGGCCGTCTGGAACTCCGTCCAGGTCATCACTCGGTCGGTGGGCTGTGAAGCACAGAAGTTAGCCCACCACGCGCACGTGGATCCTTGGAGCTGCTGGACCGCGAACTGAGTCTTGCGCTGCTCGCTTATTTGGAGCAGCCCGAACTTCATCTCTATGGCGCGGAGCCAGTTGTCCGCGTCAAGTGGTTCATCCGCTCTTGAGAATACAGGGGGATGAGTCGCCAGGAAGTCGGAGTAGGAGCTCTGTTGACGCTCCTCACGATCTTGACGTCTCTCTGGGTGAGACGTATTGGCGATAAGTGTTTGCAGCAACTCAGTGTGCTGCTGATGTGAACCCGCCATTGCCGCGACGATGTCGGCCAATGTAACCGTTGGCAGTGGTGGTGGCGGTGTTTGCTGTTGCTGCTGCTGCCCCGAGGAGTCCTCGGGAGGCTGTTGGGAGGTCTCTCCCCCTTGGCTGGTACCCCCAACGTCAGGGTTGGCACGAGTACGCGTCATTCTGAAATTCAAAACAGCAGCGATTAGCACATGTCTTACTTAAAATTCCATAAGAAACAGTAAGTATCAAAGTGACACATGATTAATTTGCACAACATTCACATATATTGATAAAGCATAAACTTTATACAAGATACATTATTCTCGGGTCTCCGAGAAGTCGTGCTCATGTCGTCACTACCTATACATACGCTACTGTCTACACGACATGTCACTGATTACAAAAGTTGGGTTACACTACCCTGGCTGCCCTACATGGCAACTGTAACCCCCTACTCAGAGTAGAACTCGACCTCCTGTGGGTCGTCCTCCTCCGGTACCTCTGCTGGTGGCTCTGGATTTACCACCTCTTCTCCCATCCCGGGTTCTCCCATTGCTGGAAGACCCAAGACCACCGGTATGCCCAATACCGGAGGCACGAGGTCCTGCAAAGCATGCACCTCGTCCATAGCCTGGTTGTAGTCCTCTTCCCAGCCTTGTCCTTCCTAAATAGCATTGTCCCGCTCTTGAGCAAGGTCCTCATTCTGCTGGGTTAGGGTCTGCACCAGCTCTTGCAACGCCGTGATGTCAACACGGCTTTTCTTCTTCGCCTTCTTCAGACGATGCAACTGATTGTGTTGTTCATTCAGTCGCTTGATCGTCGGAAGGAGCACATTGCGGAGTGCGCTGTGAGCACTCTCGAAATGATCTCCACGGCTCATGCTCTCCATGAGCTTGGTGGCGAGATGCTCCGTATGGACAGCTTGGCTGTCCATCACAGCGTTTCCCGCCCCCATCTGGAGGCTGAGATTTGCCTCCGCGGAGTTGTACCTTGGGCAACTCGGGTCCGTTGCCTCCAGGTACCTCTCTTCCCACACATGCTGAGCCCGTCCCTCTACCGGAACGAGCGCGCATGGAGTGCCCTCCATAGCCTGCACGTGTAGTTGGCAGAAGCGTGACATAGTGTCACGGGCTGCCACTTGCCACACCCCTTCCGGTTGTCTTCCTCTCACCGTGACGGTGAACGGCACCAAACCGGGTGGCGTAGGTCCTGCAGGGACTTCGACATGGATCGTCCACGTCTTGTTCCCCTCTTCGCCTTCTTCCTTGGCAAAGTATTGCGGCATCTGGTTGTACCCGAAAGATTAGAGCATTTGCCACAATGCTTCCGGGTAGCCGCTACGGTGAGAACAGTGGGAAACCACCCACCCGTTCTCCAATTGCTTATCTGCTGTCATCTGTAAAAATATATTTGAGAAATGTCAAATATTTATTTAAACAGTAAACCACTGAGTTATAACATAAGACATGTCATTGAACCCATAAAACTTGGAAACATAGTTCAAATTTTAAACAAATTTGACTGCTGATCTGCTGTTCCCATGACAGCCCTGACCAGTTTCCATTTCAACCAGATTTAGGCCATCCTAAATGCAAAACCAATTCTGGAGCTCAACATCAAAGTTAAAGCAAACTTCAATAGCTTTCCCGAAAGTATTTGCTTGTCCTAAGGCCTGTCCTGGTTCCAAAGTTATGAGATGTCAAAGTTAGCAGAATTTCTGGAAACAATTGGACAGCACCTCCCTGCTTTAGGTACTGATTTAATCCAAGAATTCCAGTTAATTATGTTCCAAATCTGACAAAACTTTCTGTTACAAAGATGTAACCCATCTCATAAGCTTTCCAGAACTACCTCATTTTCTATTTTTCGATTTTTATGCAGGAAGTTATACTCAATTTACGGAGAGTTTACAGAGTCTCTTTGCTCTGCCCTGTTTTCTGGACAGTTTCAACTCTACTGCCTTTTTCGATTGGTTAAGGGATGAAACACCTCTGGAACTCAACAGAAAAGTTGTAGAGATCTTCCATAGATTTCCAGAAATGTATCATATGACCCCAACCTCGAAAGAACTCAACCTCTAACCTCTGATTAACTTCAGCCTTAATTCAGCTGAAACAGAGTGCTCTGTCCTTAACAACCTATAAGTTCAAAACTTGTTAACTTTGAATATCCTGTTCAAGGGAAGGAGTTACATCAAGTTTTACTTATTTAGATCAAAATCTTCAAGTTTTAATTGAAGTTGTTCATTTAATGGGGTGTGACGTCGATGCGTCACCAGATTATGTCGGTACTACGCCCTCACAAAGAAAACCTATACCGGACTTAGCCGGCTTCGTTATTTCAGTGGCACTAAACGTCACTCGCAAAGGGATGCTACACGTCTACCGTTTCGTGGTCAAGCTACCTGCAGAAACTCAAACAATCATCAGACTCGGCTGCACACCGATCCCGGAATCCATACAGTTCGTACACCCGGCCGTCATCACTCGCCCGGATGTTCTCAAGCCAAACACGCCTTGAGTTACGTGTTCACGTTTCAGACCACGTGACGGGGTCTCCCAAGTTGCACCACGCACGCCAGGGATAGATGTTGCTCGAATACCCCAAACGACATGAAGAGTCATAGAGGATATCAAAGCGAGTCGGGTTACCTGCCACCCGTGGGGCTCCACCCTTCAGCTTGTGCGCACTGGTGGACAGCGCTTACGGGTACCCCCCAAGACATAAACGTCCCGAGATACACGATTTTCCGACATAACAAATAGGTCAATATGCCACTTTTTATATGCTAATAACATCCTTATACGGGCTACTAACTCGTTCCTCACTGGATTTTTGAAAAAGAAGACCTTTGTACTGTGTTAAACATCAAGCGAGCTCTGATACCAACGCTGACACGACCCCAAGGTCCTGTCGAGCCAGGATCACGCTGAGGGGTGCTGTGTTGCACAACACCGGATAACACACGTCAAAGGTACAAACCGGAAGCGAAATTTTATTACATAAACAAGTTATGAACATGTTTACATCGAAATAAGTTCAGTCTACACTCGCGGGCGTAGACTAAGCATCAAGTGCACGTTCAGCCCTTGAACGTGTCCTTGCTAGCACACACGCACACTAACTCTGCGGCGTGCACGACTCCTACTCGACGGGGCTCCCCTCCTGGGGTTCCGTCTCCTCTTCGGGAGTCCCTTCCTCATAGAACCCTGCAAAAGCTTCAAACACAAGCAGTGAGCACGAAGGCTCAGCAAGTCTGACCCGTCTCACCTAAACATGGAACTTCTACATGATGGGTGATGGGTTACGTGAGGTAAAAATCATTTGCAAAGGACTCGCCTAATTAGTGGAACCTTACTTTCAAGTTTTAGCAGCAGTTTGTGGAGAACCTTACGCTAAGGCACATGAGAGAGCCGCAATCAAACAAGAAACGCATTTCTCTCATGTACTTTGCCCAAAGTTGAAATGAACTTTAGTTAGCTCTAAACTACAGCAAGTCATTAGCAATCAAGTCCATCTTTCAATCAGCAACATTTTAACATGTAACTAGCCTATTCTTTCTACGCTACGGTACAGTGAACAAGTGGTACTCACTGACCGCGAGGGACGGCGATTATAATCGATTTACACCTGCAGGGTAACCCGAACAACCCGTCACGTACGCCCGTACTCGATGTTGCCTACAACAACCATCACGGACGCCGTACGCAACCACCTTTCACCCGTCAGCCAAATATTGAACCGGTCCCATCGTCCCGAGCAAGAGGTCTCTGCACGTGCATCTCTGTGCCGCCAGCTGATTTACACCTCGAGCTCTCAACCTACCCTCTGAACGACGGGCAATGCATCAATACCCAGCTACCCGAGTTACATCAGTTTCCCGGTTCCCATATAGCCGGTAGGTCTTCGGTACTGTTCTAGCTTGTTCAACAGGCCCGCACACGGCTCGGTCCTCAATCGACACAAGCGGAGCTACAGCACACAGGCCCCAAAGTCCTGCTGCCCTTACCCTCCGCTTGGTCTCATTTTCTTGCCATGTGTTTCATGTGCTATCACTACCCGAGTCGAGTGCCTCTAGCCTATTCTCGCGAGTAGTTCCAACTACTCGACTTGTACCGAATCCTACTCTATCCTAGCAATGCAGTAGCTAACGGGATTTGCAATCCTAAACCCAAACCATGGTTCTCTTGGCTATGCAGTGGGGCTTCCAAACAAGACTCTAATGCAAAGAACAAAGTAACAAGTATGTGCTCAAAACAATAAAAATTTGTAAAAAGGTTAATGCAAACCGGAGCTTGCCTTGCTGCTCTTGGTCGTAGGCTAGCTGTTCCTCCGGAGTAACGAAGTCTGGGACTTCGGGTACCTCCTCGACCTTAGCGACTACATGATAAGAGAGGTACATGTATTAATTTGAATGCATTTGTATTAAGTTTGAACTTGTGAAGTCTATAACTCTCACTAGACAGACCTAATGACTGTGAAACTTTTACTGTGGCTTGGTTAAAACCTAAACAGAGACTTGGTCAAGTTTAGTTGCAGCAAAGCTCATTTGAGCCCTCCACAATTAATTATGTACTTGACCTTAATTGGCACTCCTAGGGTGTTCTAGGGATTTTCATGAAACAAACTATGACTTTATGAAAACTAAGTTTTCAGAGGGTTCTAATGGAGTTGGTCTCACTTAATTTGAAGGTTCCTAGCTAAAGTTATGAGCTAAACAATTTCAGAGAAAATTCTGAAAATGTTTCTGAACATTTTCTATTTTCTCTGGAACAGTTTCACTAATCCCACCATTAGGTGGATCAAATGAGCTCCATTGGGTCTGAAATTTTTATGGCAGTTCAAGGATATTTTGGTGAACATCCTAGCAAAATTTCAGAATTTTCCCCCAAAGGATTCTCCAGTTAAACTTCCAAACAGTTTAATTTTTGAGGAATTAATTCTGGAGAAATAAGAGTTTTCATGAAGTGAAACTTGCTTTGCTGGAAAGTTCTCAGAGAGCTGAATCCAACAAAATTTGGTTCACTCGATTTGGAGCTTTCTAGCCAAAGTTATAAGGATTTGAAGTTTGAACTGAAACTGAAATTCGGGGAAAAGTTTAAATTCCTGCTCGTGGGCCCTGCACACAGTGCGTCATCTCCCTCCTCGCGCCAACTGCGCGGCGGCGGCGATCTCTGGCGACCCTCGCCGGAACTGAGTTCCCGGCCACCCCCCGGCCCAAAACTCGCCGCCTGCCCCTTTACTGACCCCCTGGACTCGATGGTGGGGTCGCCGGCCGCCGGCGATGACCGGAAACCCGTGCGCACCGGTGACAGCACCTGCTAGGGTTCCGGTGAGGTCGGTCCCGCTCTCCCGTGTGCCAAATCGACCGGGAATCAGTCGGAGAGCATCAGTAGAGCGTGGGAAACACGAACCCGGGCTGGGTGGAAGCTAGGAATACCGGCAACTATGCTCTCGACGGTGAGCCGAGGTGTTCAGCCATGGCGGCGGGGAAAACAGCCATATCATGGCCGATTCTCGATGGTTTTCTCTAATTCCAGTTCGAGCGTGGGCGCTATCGTGCGTAGAAGCTACTAGGTAACGAGCTTGTCCAACCCTCGTGCATGGAGCACGAATTTCACCCGAAGGTGAGCTCGGTCCTTATGAACTGATCAAGAGTAAATTTGGAAATTCTCGGCCGAGGGTTGATCAATCGCCAAACGGCTTTCAGCTACTCCATCGACATTCAATCACCCACCTTTCTTGTGTAGAGAAGAGGACGTGACAACGGCTGTGCTGTGCTGCCCACGAGAGCCCGATCGGCGGCGATGCTTCGTTCGCCGGAGAAACGGTTCGGTACAGCTTGAGGACGCTTGCTCACTGGCCAACACGGTGTCTAGGAGGTTGCTTACGATCTCCCGGTGCCGTTTTGCTGTGGAGGAGGCTGTGCTCGCGAGTGATCGGGCTTGATCAAGCGTGAGCTCGAGCGGCGGCGGTTGCAGTAGAAGAACAGGCCGAGTATGTCGGCAGCTCGGGGAATGGGTGATCGGAGCACGCCGGGGAGGTGATAAGTAGCCCGGCGACCGGTCTCCGGCTTGGGGCGCGCAGCAGGAGCTGGCGCCGGCTGCCCCCCGGTGGCACGCGCACACTGCACCCGGGAACCGATTGAGCTGTGTTTCAGTCGGTTTGTGTTGAAGTAGAGGCTGACATGTGGGTCCCACTCCCCATTTTAACCTCTGAAATTTACTCCTAATCACTGTTGTAAACAGTGAACCCCATACTACCCCTGGCAATTGAAATTATTCACCCATGAGCCATTTGAATTGATCAAAGTTCAAATTGGGTTTGGTTTGAATGAATTTCAGCACAAGTTCAGTTTTGAATTCAAACAAAGTTTGAATTTATCCCTCTTAACTCATGTCAAGATCAACTCCAAATGGAGTGAAAATTGGTGTGTGAGCTCACAAAAATGTGCTGAGTAAGAATATTCCTCCCACTTTTAAATTCATGGGATACAAACAGTTTGAATTTGAATATGGTTTCAAACTGCCCTCTTCCTAGCTATACCCAAAATGACCTCAAAAAGGTTCTGAATTTGGGTGAAACTTGGCATGGACATTCTTAGCAATGTGTAGGAGTTTTTCATATGTCCAGCCCACCTATATCACATGTGGGAAATACCACTTTTGCAATATGTGAGTTTGTTCTCTAATGAGAATGTTGATGGTGGTTACTTGCTCTTCATTTGTGTTCATCATCTTTCCTCAAATGAGGTGTGTGGTGTGGTGATGAACACTTCAATTTTGTTTCAAAAACTGAGGCCCTTACATTCCTCCCCCCTTAAAAGAATCTTGTCCCGAGATTATAAGGTAAAATGAGAGAGAGGACGGTGGAAAATTACCGGATATGCGACATGAAAAAGTTGGAGTAGTTAGTGCGAAGAAATTCTTCGCTCTCCCATTTCGCTTCGTCCATGGAGTGATTATTCCATAGAATCTTGTAGAACCACAATGTACGGTTGCGTGTGGTTTGGGCCTTTTCGTCGATAATCTGCACCGGTTCCTCCCGATAGGTGAGATCCGGTTGCAGTTCTTAAATATCCTCCAGATGAACGGTAGTTGATAGCTTAAGACACTTCCTCAGCTGGGCAATGTGAAAGGCGTCGTGCACACCGGAAAGTGCTTCTTGTAATTTCAGCCGGTATGCCACTGATCCACATCTTTCGGTAATCTGGAATGGACCGATGAATCGGGGTGCCAACTTTCCTCTCACCCCAAATCTGTTTATGCCCTTCATTGGAGATACCCGTAGATATACATGATATCCAACTTCGAATTGTAATGGGCGCCTTCTCTGGTCCGCATACTGTTTCTGTCGGGATTGAGCGGCTTTTAGGTTCGCTTGAATTAGTCGAACCTTTTCTTCCGCGTTGTTGACAAGGTCAATCCCGAAGGTAACCAACCCTTTTGCCAGACTCACACCAGTTCAATGGTGTGCGAAATTTTCTACCGTATAGCGCCTCGTAAGGTGCCATCTTGATGCTGGCTTGGTACCCATTGTTGTACGAGAATTCGGCTAACGGCAAGTGATCATCCCAATTCTTGCCGTGGTTGATAGCGCAAGCTCGTAGCATGTCTTCTAAGATCTGATTCACCCGCTCGGTTTGTCCATCCGTCTGCGGGTGGTATGCTGAACTACGGATCAGCTTCGTCCCCAAGGCAGCGTGTAGCTGCTCCCAAAAACGGGACACAAATAAAGTGCCCCGATCCGATATGATGGTACGGGTTACGCCGTACAAGCATAGTATCCGTGAGATGTACAGTTCAGAATACTTCTTGGCGTTGTAGTTGGTGTTGACCGGGATGAAATGGGCAACTTTGGTGAGCCGATCGACGATCACCCACACAGAATCATGTTTCTGCAAGGTGGTGGGTAAACCGACGATGAAATCCATGCTCACATCCTCCCACTTCCAGACAGGAATGCCCAGTGGTTGTAGCAGTCCCGGTTTCCGCATATGATCTGCCTTCACCCTTCGACATGTATCACACTCGGACACGTATTTTGCAGTCTCTCGCTTCATCCGTGTCCACCAAAACTTGCTTCTGAGTTCTTGATACATTTTGTTGCTGCCGGGGTGAATAGAAAACTTTGACAAGTGAGCCTCATCAAAGATTTTCTTCCGTAATTCCGGGTTACGGGGTACGACGATCCGGTCCTTGAACCATAGGACGCCGTCTCCGTCCTTCCGGAAACATTTCAGCTCCCCACTGTCTACACGTCTCCGCAAATGTGACATGCCCTTGTCATTCTTCTGGGCTGCCGCTATCTCTTCACGGATGGTGGGGATCAAAGCTAGGTTGTAGAGAGCTCTGTGTGGAATCACATGTAGTGGTGGCTCGCTCTCTTCCAACGGTGTGATGGTCAGATTATTGACGTGTGACTTGCCGCTCAGCGAATCTGCCACTACGTTTGCTTTGCCCGGATGATAATGGATCTCTATTTCGTAATCCTTTATCAGTTCTAACCAACTTCGTTGCCTCATGTTCAGCTCCTTCTGAGTGAATATGTACTTGAGGCTTTTGTGGTCGGTATATAAATGTACGAGGTTACCGAGTAGGTAGTGCCTCCACATTTTCAGTGCAAGTACCACGGCAGCGAGCTCCAAATCGTGAGTTGGGTAATTTTGCTCACGGTTTCTAAGATGCCGTGATCCATACGCGACCACTCTTTGGTCTTGCATCAGCACACATCCGAGCCCAATGCCGGATGCATCGCAGTACACATCGAACGGTTTTGTTGTGTCTGGCTGCGCCAAAACCGGTGCTGATGTCAGGTGCTTGACTAAAGCCTTGAATGCTGCTTCACATGCTGGACTCCAAACATATTTGGTAGCCTTCTTCAGCAGCTCTGTCATTTGCTTGGCAATCTTCGAGAATTTCGGAATGAACCTCCGTTAATATCCCGCGAGCCCGAGGAAACTCCGTATCTCATGAACAGTTCTTGGGGATTTCCAATGCAGCACTTGAGTGATCTTGCTCAGGTCCACAGCGATACCCTCCGCTGAGATGATATGCCCGAGAAAAGGCACTTGCGATATCCAAAACTCGCATTTGCTGAATTTTGCGTATAACTTGTGATCCCGCAGCCGTTGCAAGACTATACGCAGATGCTTCTTGTGATCTTCCTCCGACTTGGAATATACCAGAATGTCATCGATGAAGACCACGACAGACTTGTCCAGCTCCGGCATGAATACCGAGTTCATCAAGTACATGAAGTGAGATGGAGCATTGGTGAGGCCGAAGGACATGACCAGGTACTCATAAAGTCCGTACCTCATCGAGAAAGCTGTCTTCGGAATGTCCTCAGCCCTTATCTTAATCTGATGGTACCCGGAGCTTAAGTCCATTTCGGAAAAAATCTTTGCTTCGACCAACTGATCAAAGAACATGTCGATCCGTGGCAACATGTACTTGTTCTTGATAGTTACAACATTTAATGGACGATAGTCCACGCAAAGCCGCAACGTCTCATCCTTCTTCTTTACAAATAATGCCAAACAGCCCCATGGCGAGGAGCTCGGCCTAATAAAACCCTTCTCCAGAAGGTCCGTGAGCTGAGTCTTCAGTTCAGCCAATTCTTTGGGCGCCATCTTGTACGGCCTTCGGGATATTGGCATGGTTCCCGGTGCCAGTTCAATCTTGAACTCCACCTCTCTATCGGGTGGCATTCCCGGTAAATCATCCGGGAATACATCACGGAACTCTCGGACTACTGGAATATCTTTCAGTCTGATAGTTGTGGCTTGATAGACGCTTGGAAGCTTTATTTCTGGACTGTCCAGAAATAATGAGTGAGACCCGTGCACTTCTGAGTTTAAGTGCACGACTCGAAGGACGGTGTCTAGAACAGCGCCGTGGCGGGTTAACCACGACATCCCTAGGATGACATCGACCTTCTGTCCCTCTAAGATAATGAGAGACGTGGGGTACACTCTACCCGCTAAGCATAATGCTTTGGAAACCATTACGCTTGCTGAAATCTTCCCACCCGGTGAACAAATCAAATATGGACTATCGGTGGGTAGTATTGGCAAGATGTGTTTAGCAATGAAAGCTTAGCTAATAAAATTATGCGTGGCGCCTGAATCAAACAGTACTATAGCCGGATGCTGGTGGAATTGGAACATACCCGCAAGGATTGGCTCGCCCTCCGGCACGTCCTCAATGGCAAGCTGGTGGACGGTGCCGGGCCTAGGGTTTGCCCGCGGCGCATTAGTAGGATTCCGGGGTTGATTCCTCCCCGGCAACTGTGGTGCCACTCCGCCGCCTTGCCTCTCCGGGCAACTGCTCGCGAAGTGTCCTGGACGACCACACTTGTAACATGTGGCCGCTGCTGATGTAGAGCTCAGGGGACGAAAGCCCGGCATGCGCTGCTGAGGTGCATACGCAAGCGGCATCGCCCGCTGCTGTTGTTGTTGTTGCGGAGGTGGTACTGGCAGTGCCGTCCTGAATGCCGGTGCAGAGTACGGCCGACTGCGGAACGGCATCGACCGCTGTGGTGGCTGCTAGCGTGGACCTGATGGTGGGCGATTCACCATCCGAAACTTCTGAGAAGGACCGCTTCCTTCTCCGCTGCTTTGCGGCGCGCTTCGCTTTCTCTCTGCCACCGCCAACTCCTTACCGGAGTCCTCCTGAACAATCGCAGCATCAATGATGTCGTTGAGGCTGCCGCGATTGAACATCGCCAACTTGTCCTTCAGGAGCGGATTAAGCCCCTGGTAGAAGTGATCCCGCCGCTTCTCGTCCGTATCTGCGTGATACGACGCGTAGAGCACGAGATCGTTGAACGCTCTGAAGTATTCCAGTGCGTTCCTGCTTCCTTGTTGCAGGTGTAAGAACTGCATCTTTCTTTTCATCAGACCTGGCGGTATATGGTAGGCCCTGAAGGCCGTCTGGAACTCCGTCCAGGTCATCACTCGGTCGGTGGGCTGTGAAGCACAGAAGTTGGCCCACCACGCGCTCGTGGATCCTTGGAGCTGCTGGACCGCGAACTGAGTCTTGCGCTGCTCGCTTATCTGGAGCAGCCCGAACTTCATCTCTATGGCGCGGAGCCAGTTGTCCGCGTCAAGTAGTTCATCCGCCCTTGAGAATACAGGGGGATGAGTCGCCAGGAAGTCGGAGTAGGAGCTCTGTTGACGCTCCTCACGATCTTGACGTCTCTCTGGGCGAGACGTATTGGCGATAAGTGTTTGCAGCAACTCAGTGTGCTGCTGATGTGAACCCGCCATTGCCGCGACGATGTCGGCCAATGTAACCATTGGCAGTGGCGGTGGTGGTGTTTGCTGTTGCTGTTGCTGCTGCTGTCCCGAGGAGTCCTCGGGAGGCTGTTGGGAGGTCTCTCCCCCTTGGCTGGTACCCCCAACATCAGGGTTGGCACGAGTACGCGTCATTCTGAAATTCAAAACAGCAGCGATTAGCACATGTCTTACTTAAAATTCCATAAGCAACAGTAGGTATCAAAGTGACACATGATTAATTTGCACAACATTCACATATATTGATAAAGCATAAACTTTATACAAGATACATTATTCTCGGGTCTCCGAGAAGTCGTGCTCATGTCGTCACTACCTATACATACGCTACTGTCTACACGACATGTCACTGATTACAAAAGTTGGGTTACACTACCCTGGCTGCCCTACATGGCAACTGTAACACCCTACTCAGAGTAGAACTCGACCTCCTGTGGGTCGTCCTCCTCCGGTACCTCTGCTGGTGGCTCTGGATTTACCACCTCTTTGCCCATCCCGGGTTCTTCCATTGCTGGAAGACCCGAGACCACCGGTATGCCCAATACCGGAGGCACGAGGTCCTGCAAAGCATGCACCTCATCCATAGCCTGGTTGTAGTCCTCTTCTCAGCCTTGTCCTTCCTCAATAGCGTCGTCCTGCTCTTGAGCAAGGTCCTCATTCTGCTGGGCTAGGGTCTGCACCAGCTCTTGCAACGCCGCGATGTCAACACGGCTTTTCTTCTTCGCCTTCTTCAAACGATGCAACTGATTGTGTTGTTCATTCAGTCGCTTGATCGTCACAAGGAGCACATTGCGGAGTGCGCTGTGAGCACTCTCGAAATGATCTCCATGGCTCGTGCTCTCCTTGAGCTTGGTGGCGAGATGCTCCGTATGGACAGCTTGGCTGTCCATCACAGCGGTTTCCGCCCTCATCTGGAGGCTGAGATTTGCCTCCGCGGGGTTGTACCTTGGGCAACTCGGGTCCATTGCCTCCAGGTACCTCTCTTCCCACACATGCTGAGCCCGTCCCTCCACCGGAACGAGCGCGTATGGAGTGCCCTCCATAGCCTGCACGTGTAGTTGGCAGAAGCGTGACATAGTGTCACGGGCTGCCACTTGCCACACCCCTTCCGGTTGTCTTCCTCTCACCGTGACGGTGAACGGCACCCAACCGGGTGGCGTAGGTCCTGCAGGGACTTCTACATGGATCATCCACGTCTTGTTCCCCTCTTCGCCTTCTTACTTGGCGAAGTATTGCGGCATCTGGTTGTACCCGAAAGATTGGAGCATTTGCCACAATGCTTCCGGGTAGCCGCTACGGTGAGAACAGTGGGAAACCACCCACCCGTTCTCCAATTGCTTATCTGCTGTCATCTGTAAAAATATATTTGAGAAATGTCAAATATTTATTTAAACAGTAAACCACTGAGTTATAACATAAGACATGTCATTGAACCCATAAAACTTGGAAACATAGTTCAAATTTTAAACTAATTTGACTGCTGATCTGCTGTTCCCATGACAGCCCTGACCAGTTTCCATTTCAACCAGATTTAATCCATGCTAAAGGCAAAACCAATTCTGGAGCTCAACATCAAAGTTAAAGCTAACTTCAATAGCTTTCCATTAAGTATTTGCTTGTCTTAAGGACTGTCCTGGTTCCAAAGTTATGAGATGTCAAAGTTAGCAGAATTTCTTGAAACAATTGGACAGCACCTCCCTGCTTTAGGTACTGATATAATCCAAGAATTCCAGTTAATTCTGTTCCAAATCTGGCAAAACTTTCTGTTTCAAAGTTGTAACCCATCTCATAATCTTTCCAGAACTACCTCATTTTCTATTTTTCGATTTTTATGCAGGAAGTTATACTCAATTTACAGAGAGTTTACAGAGAGTCTTTGCTCTGCCCTGTTTTCTGGACAGTTTCAACTCTACTGCCTTTTTCGATTGTTTAAGGGATGAAACACCTCTGGAACTCAACAGAAAGTTGTAAAGCTCTTCCAAAGCTTTCCAGAAATGTATCATATGACCCCAACCTCGAAAGAACTCAACCTCTAACCTCTGATTAACTTCAGCCTTAATTCAGCTGAAACAGAGTGCTCTGTCCTTAACAACCTATAAGTTGAAAACTTGTTAACTTTGAATATCCTGTTCAAGGGAAGGAGTTACATCAAGTTTTACTTCTTTAGATCAAAATATTCAAGTTTTAAATGAAGTTGTTCATTTAATGGGGTGTGACGTCGATGCGTCACCAGATTATGTCGGTACTACACCCTCACAAAGAAAACCTATACCGGACTTAGCCGGCTTTGTTATTTCAGTGGCACTAAACGTCACTCGCACACGGATGCTACACGTCTACCGTTTCATGGTCAAGCTACCTGCAGAAACTCAAACAATCATCAGACTCGGCTGCACACCGAGCCCGGAATCCATACAGTTCGTACACCCGGCCGTCATCACACGCCCGGATGTTCTCAAGCCAAACACGCCTTGAGTTACGTGTTCACGTTTCAGACCACGTGACGGGGTCTCCCAAGTTGCACCACGCATGCCAGGGATAGACGTTGCTCGAATACCCCAAACGACATGAAGAGTCGTAGAGGATATCAAAGCGAGTCGGGTTACCTGCCACCCGTGGGGCTCCACCCTTCAGCTTGTGCGCACTGGTGGACAGCGCTTACGTGTACCCCCCAAGACATAAACGTCCCGAGATACATGATTTTCTGACATAACAAATAGGTCAGTATGCCACTTTCTATATGCTAATAACATCCTTATACGGGCTACTAACTCGTTCCTCACTGGATTTTTGAAAAAGAAGACCTTTGTACTGTGTTAAATCTCAAGCGAGCTCTGATACCAACGCTGACACGACCCCAAGGTCCTGTCGAGCCAGGATCACGCTGAGGAGTGCTGCGTTGCACAGCACCGGATAACACACGTCAAAGGTACAAAGCGGAAGCGAAATTTTATTACATAAACAAGTTATGAACATGTTTACATCGAAATAAGTTCAGTCTACACTCGCAAGCGTAGACTAAGCATCAAGTGCACGTTCAGCCCTTGAACGTGTCCTTGCTAGCACACACGCACACTAATTCTGCGGCGTGCACGACTCCCACTCGATGGGATTCCCCTCCTGGGATTCCGTCTCCTCTTCGGGAGTCCCTTCCTCATAGAACCCTGCAAAAGTTTCAAACACAAGCAGTGAGCACGAAGGCTCAGCAAGTCTCACCCGTCTCACCTAAACATGGAACTTCTACATGAGGGGTGATGGGTTACGTGAGGTAAAATCATTTGCAGAGGACTCGCCTAATTAGTGGAACCTTACTTTCAAGTTTTAGCAGCAGTTTGTGGAGAACCTTACGCTAAGGCACATGAGAGAGCCGCAATCAAACAAGAAACGCATTTCTCTCATGTACTTTACCCAAAGTTGAAATGAACTTTAGTTAGCTCTAAACTACAGCAAGTCATTAGCAATCAAGTCCATCTTTCAATCAGCAACATTTTAACATGTAACTAGTCTATTCTTTCTACGCCACGGTACAGTGAACAAGTGGCACTCACTGACCGCGAGGGACGGTGATTATAATCGATTTACACCTGCAGGGTTACCCAAACAACCCGTCACGTACGCCCGTACTCGATGTTGCCTACAACAACCATCAGGGACGCCGTACGCAACCACCTTTCACCCGTCAGCCAAATATTGAACCGGTCCCATCGTCCCAAGCAAGAGGTCTCTGCACGCGCATCTCTGTGCCGCCAGCCGATTTACACCTCGAGCTCTCAACCTACCCTCTGAACGACGGGCAATGCCTCAATACCCAGCTACCCGAGTTACATCAGTTTCCCGGTTACCATATAGCCGGTAGGTCTTCGGTACTGTTCTAGCTTGATCAACAGGCCCGCACACGGCTCGGTCCTCAATCAACACAAGCGGAGCTACAACACACAGGCCCCAAAGTCCTGCTGCCCTTACCCTCCGCTTGGTCTCATTTTCTTGCCATGTGTTTCATGTGCTATCACTACCCGAGTCGAGTGCCTCTAGCCTATGCTCGCGAGTAGTTCCAACTACTCGACTTGTACCGAATCCAACTCTATCCTAGCAATGCAGTAGCTAACGGGGTTTGCAATCCTAAACCCAAACCATGGTTCTCTTGGCTATGCAGTGGGGCTTCCAAACAAGACTCTAATGCAAAGAACAAAGTAACAAGTCTGTGCTCAAAACAATAAAAATTTGTAAAAAGGTTAATGCAAACCGGAGCTCGCCTTGCTGCTCTTGGTCGTAGGCTAGCTGTTCCTCCGGAGTAACGAAGTCTAGGACTTCGGGTTCCTTCTCGACCTTAGCGACTACATGATAAGAGAGGTACATGTATTAATTTTAATGCATTTGTATTAAGTTTGAACTTGTGAAGTCTATAACTCTCACTAGACAGACCCAATGACTGTGAAATGTTTACTGTGGCTTGGTTACAACCTAAACAGAGACTTGGTCAAGTTTTAGTTGCAGCAAAGCTCATTTGAGCCCTCCACAATTAATTATCTACTTGACCTTAATTGGCACTCTTAGGGTGTTCTAGGGATTTTCATGAAACAAACTACGACTTTCTGAAAACTAGGTTTTCAGAGGGTTCTAATGGAGTAGGTCTCACTTAATTTGAAGGTTCCTAGCTAAAGTTATGAGCTAAACAATTTCATAGAAAATTATGAAAATGTTTCTGAACATTTTCTATTTTCTCTGGAACAGTTTCACTAATCCCACCATTAGGTGGATCAAATGGGCTCCAATGGGTCTGAAATTTTTATGGTAGTTCAAGCATATTTTGGTGAACATCCTAGCAAAATTTCAGAATTTTCCTACAAAGGATTCTCCAGTTAAAATTCCAAACAGTTTAAACTTTGAGGAATTAATTCTGGAGAAATAAGAGTTTTCATGAAGTGAAACTTGATTTGCTGGAAAGTGCTCAGAGAGATGAATCCAACAAAATTTGGTTCACTCGATTTGGAGCTTTCTAGCCAAAGTTATAAGGATTTGAAGTTTGAACTGAAACTGAAATTCGGGGAAAAGTTTAAATTCCTGCTCGTGGGCCCCGCACACAGTGCGTCGTCTCCCTCCTCGCGCCAACTGCGTGGCGGTGGCGATCTCTGGCGACCCTCGCCGGAACTGAGTTCCCGGCCACCCCCGTCCCGAAACTCGCCGCCTGCCCCTTTACTGACCCCCTGGACTCGATGGTGGGGTCACCGGCCGCCGGCGATGACCGGAAACCCGTGCGCACCAGTGACAGCACCTGCTAGGGTTCCAGTGAGGTCGGTCCCGCTCTCCCGTGCGCCAAATCGACCGGGAATCGGTCGGAGAGCATCAGTAGAGCGTGGGAAACACGAACCCGGGCTGGGTAGAAGCTAGGAATACCGGCAACTATGCTCTCGACGGTGAGCCGAGGTGTTCAGCCAGGGCGGTGGGGAAAACAGCCATATCATGGCCGATTCTCGATGGTTTTCTCTAATTCCAGTTCGAGCATGGGCGCTATCGTGCGTAGAAGCTACTAGGTAACGAGCTTGTCCAACCCTCGTGCATAAAGCACGAATTTCACCCGAAGGTGAGCTCGGTCCTTATGAACTGATCAAGAGTAAATTTGGAAATTCTCGACCGAGGGTTGATCAATCACGAAACGGCTTTCGGCTACTCCATCTACATACAATCACGCACCTTTCTTGTGTAGAGAAGAGGACGTGACAACGGCTGTGCTGTGCTGTCCACGAGAGCCCGATCGGCGGCGATGCTTGGTTCGCCGGAGAAACGGTTCGGTACAGCTCGAGGACGCTTGCTCACTGGACAACACGGTGTCTAGGAGGTTGCTTACGATCTCCCGGTGCCATTTTGCTGTGGAGGAGGCTGTGCTCACGAGTGATCGGGCTTGATCAAGCGTGAGCTCGAGCGGCGGCGGTTGCAGTGGAAGAACAGGCCGAGTATGTCGGCAGCTCGGGGAATGGGCGATCGGAGCACGCCGGGGAGGTGATAAGTAGCCCGGCGACCGGTCTCCGGCTTGGGGCGCGCAGCAGGAGCTGGCGCCGGCTGCCCCCCGGTGGCGCGCGCACACTGCACCCGGGAACCGATTGAGCTGTGTTTCTGTCGGTTTGTGCTGAAGTAGAGGCTGACATGTGGGTCCCACTCCCCATTTTAACCTCTGAAATTTACTCCTAATCACTGTTTTAAACAGTGAACCCCATACTACCCCTGGCAATTCAAATTATTCACCCATGAGCCATTTGAATTGATCAAAGTTCAAATTGGGTTTGGTTTGAATGAATTTCAGCACAAGTTCAGTTTTGAATTCAAACAAAGTTTGAATTTATCCCTCTTAGCTCATGTCAAGATCAACTCCAAATGGAGTGAAAATTGGTGTGTGAGCTCACAAAAATGTGCTGAGTAAGAATATGCCTCCCACTTTTAAATTCATGGGATAAGAACAGTTTGAATTTGAATATTGTTTCAAACTGCCCTCTTCCTAGCTATACCCAAAATGACCTCAAAAAGGTTCTGAATTTGGGTGAAACTTGGCATGGACATTCTTAGCAATGTGTAGGAGTTTTTCATATGTCCAGCCCACCTATATCACATGTGGCAAATGTAAGGGCCTCAGTTTTTGACACACATTTGCAGTGCTCATCACCACACCACACACCTCATTTGAGGAAGAATGATGAACACAAATGAAGAGCAAGTAACAATTATCAACATGCTCATTAGAGAACAAACTCATACATTGCAAAAGTGGTATTTCCCACATGTGATATAGATGGGCTGGACATATGAAAACTGCTACACTTTGCTAAGGATGTCCATGCCAAGTTTCACCCAAATTCAAAACCTTTTTGAGGTCAGTTTGGGTATAGTTAGGAAGAGGGCAGTTTGAAACCATATTCAAATTCAAACTGTTTTTATCCCATGAATTTAAAAGTGGAAGGCATATTCTTACTAAGCACATTTTTGTGAGCTCACACCCCAATTTTCACTCCATTTGGAGTTGATCTTGACATGAGCTAAGTGGGAGAAATTCAAACTTTATTTGAATTTCAAACTGAACTTGTGCTGAAATTCATTCAAACCAAACCTCATTTGAACTTTAATCAATTCAAATGGCTCATGGGTGAATAATTTGAATTGCGAAGGGTAGTATGGGGTTCACTGTTTACAACAGTGATTAGGAGTAAATTTCAGAGGTTAAAACTGGAGGTGGGACCCACATGTCAGCCACTGCTCAGATCAAACCGACTGAGACTTTTTCACTCGGGTCGCCGAGCCGCAGCGGTGATCGCCACCGAGGACAGCCGCCGCGCCACCAGCTGCTTGCCCACGCACGGGCATGAGGCGGTGCAGAGCCTTCTTAAGGCGCCTGCCCCCTCCTCGGCCGAGGCACCGTCGTTCTTCCCCGCAAGAACTCAGCGCCGGCCGAAAACTTCAGCAGCTCGGACTTGATCGGAGAACGCCGATCGCAGCTTCCTCCGTCCACTCCAGAGCCCCAGCAAGGTACTAGAGACCTTCATCCATCCTCCCCGTTGCTAGAATTCGGTTGAAACCGAATGATATCGGCTGTGCCGGAAGATCAAAATCGGAACTTGGAACCGCCGCACCTCGGGCTCTCGTGGACAGCCCAACCAGGGCGTTGTCACGCCTGAGCCAAGGCACCCTTGGACGCGCAGGTGACCGGTGCTGCTCATCCCCGAGCCACAGCTCGAGTGGTTGCTCACCGGCGGCGAATTTCCACTTTTCCCCTTTCTGTGTGCAGAACGACCTTCGGGTACGATTCTGTTTAATTCGTGCTCTAGAAAGGATTAGAGGGCCTCAGGCCGCTCTCACACGAGCTAGACACGGTAACGCACAAGTTGCCTTCACAACTCTGGGCCGGAGAACCTCTGTGCCCGGCGTAATTTGAGGTCTACTAATGGCGGAGCGAACGGGCGGCATCAGGCGCACGGTGAGGACCTATTTCGGGCCTTCCCGGAGCTGCCTCGAGCTCATGTCGACCTTCTCTGAGGTCCACTGATGCTCCCCGACCGATTTCCCAAGTAGCTGAGGTGCTAGAGAAGTCAGCCGACATGGCCGAAGTCATTCCGAGGTGGCGGCTCGTCGCCGACCATGCTCCGGCCGTTGTCATGAGCAGCTGACCCTCGGATCCTGTTCCCCGAGTAAAAGTAGTCAGGGGCGGCCAGGATCGAGAAGTTTGGAGCTGTACAGCAGCCGGCGGCGAGCTCTCCGGCGAGATCCCTCGGCGGCGGGGCGCGGGTGTCGCGAGGTTGAAGAAGGGGGTGGACCCCAGCTGTCAGCGGGAGATATTTTGAATCGGGATCCGGCTGCGGTCGGGATTGGGTGTGCTGGCGCGCAAAATCCTTGTGGGCCACGGTGTGCCATCGCCTAGGCGTGCGACGCGTGTCCCCTGGGCCCACGCGCGAGTTTAAACTTTTCCCCGATTTTCAGATTTCCTTCAAACTTCAAATCCTTATAACTTTGGCTAGAAAGCTCCAAATTGAGTGAACCAAATTTTGCTGGATTCAGCTCTCTGAGTACATTCCAGAAAATCAAGTTTCACTTCATGAAATTCCTTATTTCTCCAGAATTAATTCCTCAAAATTTAAACTTTTAGGAATTTTAACTGGAGAATCCTTTGGAGAAAACCCTGAAATTTTGCTGAGATGTTCACCACAATATCCTTGAACTACCATAAAAATTTCAGATCCATTTGAGCTAATTTAATCCACCTAATGGTGTGATTAGTGAAACTGTTACAGAGAAAATAGAAAATGTTCAGAAACATTTTCAGAATTTTCTCTGAAATTGTTTAGCTCATATCTTTAGTTAGAGACTTCCAAATTAAGTGAGACCAACTCCATTAGAACCCTCTGAAAATATAGTTTCAGAAAGTCATAGTTTGTTTCATGAAAATCCTTAGAACACCCTAAAAGCCTTTAATTACGGTCAAGGACATAATTAATTGTGGAGGGCTCAATTGAGCTTTGCTGCAACTAAAACTTGACCAAGTCCCTGTTTAGGTTGTAACCAAGCCACAGTAAAAGTTTCACAGTCATTAGGTCTGTCTAGCAAGGGTTATAGACTTCACAACTTCAAAGTTAATACAAATGCATTTAAATTGATACATATGTTTCTTATATCATGTAGTCGCTAAGGTCGAGGAGGAACCCGAAGTCCTAGACTTCGTTACTCCGGAGGAACAGCTAGCCTACGACCAAGAGCAACAAGGCAAGCCCCGGTTTGCATTAACCTTTTTACAAATGTTTATTGTTTTGAGCACATCTTTGAATATTGTTCTTTGCATTAGAGTCTTGATTGGAAACCCAACTGCATAGCCAAGAAAACCATGGGTTGGGTTTAGGATTGAAAACCTCGTTAGCCACTGCATTGCTAGGATAGAGTAGGATTCGGTACAAGTCGAGTAGTTGGAACTACTCGCGAGAATAGGCTAGAGGCACATTGCTCGGGTAGAGATAGCACATGATACACATGGCAAGAAAATGAGACCGAGCGGAGAGTAAGGGCAGCAGGACTTTGGGGCCTGTGTGATGTAGCTCCACTTGTGTCGATTGAGGACCGAGCCGTGTGCGGGCCTGTTGAACAAGCTAGAACAGTACCGAAGACCTATCGGCTATATGGGAACCGGGAAACTGATGTAACTCGGGTAGCTGGGTATTGAGGCATTGCCCGTCGTTCAGAGGGTAGGTTGAGAGCTCGAGGTGTAAATCGGCTGGCGGCACAGAGATGCGCGTGCATAGACCTCTTGCTCGGGACGATGGGACCGGTTCAATATTTGGCTGACGAGTGAAAGGTAGTCGCGTACGGCGTCCGTGATGGTTGTTGTAGGCAACATCGAGTACGGGCGTACATGACGGGTTGTTCGGGTAACCCTGCAGGTGTAAATCGATTATAATCGCCGTCCCTCGCGGTCAGTGAGTACCACTTGTTCACTGTACCGTGACGTAGAAAGAACAGGCTAGTCACATGTTAAAATGTTGCTGATTGAAAGCTGGACATTGATTGTTAATGATATGCTGTAGCTTAGAGCTAACTAAAGTTCTTTTCAACTTTGGGCAGAGTACATGAGAGAAATGCGTTTCTTGTTTGATTGCGGCTCTCTCATGTGCCCTAGCGTAAGGTTCTCCACAACCTGCTGCTAAAACTTGAAAGTAAGGTTCTACTAATTAGGCGAGTCCTTGCAAATGATGTTTACCTCATGCAACCCATTACCCTCATGTAGAAGTTCCATGTTTAGGTGAGACGGGTCAGACTTGCTGAGCCTTCGTGCTCACTGCTTGTGTTTGAAGCTTTTGCAGGGTTCTATGAGGAAGGGACTCCCGAAGATGAGACGGAACCCCAGGAGGGGAACCCCGTCGAGTGGGAGTCGTGCACGCCGCAGAGTTAGTGTGCGTGTGTGCTAGCAAGGACACGTTCGAGGGCTGAACGTGCACTTGATGCTTAGTCTACGCCCGCGAGTGTAGACTGAACTTATTTTGATGTAAACATGTTCATAAACTTGTTTATGTAATAAAACTTCGGGTTCCGCTTTGCACCTTTGACGTGTGTTATACGGTGCTGTGCAACGCAGCACCCCTCAGCGTGATCCTGGCTCGACAGGACCAATGGGGTCGTGTCAGCGTGGTATCAGAGCTCGCTTGAGGTTTAACACAGTACAAAGGTCTTCTTTTTCAAAAATCCAGTGAGGAACGAGTTAGTAGCCCGTATAAGGATGTTATTAGTATATAGAAAGTGGCTTATTAACCTATTTGTTATGTCGGAAAATCGTGCATCTCGGGACGTTCATGTCTTGGGGGGTGCACGTAAGCGCTGTCCACCAGTGCGCACAAGCTAAAGGGTGGAGCCCCACGGGTGGCAGGTAACCCGACCCGCTTTAGTATCCTCTACGACTCTTCATGTCGTTTGGGGTATTCGAGCAACGTCTGTCCCTGGCGTGCGTGGTGCAACATGGGAGACCCCGTCACGTGGTCTGAAACGTGAACACGTAACTCAAGGCGTGTTTGGCTTGAGAACATCCGGGCGAGTGATGACGGCCGGGTGTACCAACTGTATGGATTCCGGGCTCGGTGTGCAGCCGAGTCTGATGATTGTTTGAGTTTCTGCAGGTAGCCTGACCACGAAACGGTAGACGTGTAGCATCCGTGTGCGAGTGACGTTTAGCGCCACTGAAATAACGAAGCCGGCTAAGTCCGGTATAGGTTTTTCTTTGTGAGGACGTAGTACCGACAAAATCTGGTGACGCATCGACGTCACACCCAACTAAATAAACAACTTCATTGTAAAAACTGGAGGGTTTTAATCCAAAGTAGTAAAACTTGATGTAACTTCTTCCCTTGTACAGGATATTCAAAGTTAACAAGTTTTCAACTTCTAGGATGTTAAGGACAGAGCACTCTGTTTTCGGCTGAATCAAGGCTGGAGTTAATCAGAGGTTAGAGGTTGAGTTCTTTCAAGGTTCGGGTCTTATGATACATTTCTGGAAAGCTTTGGAAGAGCTTTACAACTTTTCTGTTGAGTTCCAGAGGTGTTTCATCCCTTAACCACTCGAAAAATGCAGTAGAGTTGAAACTGTCCAGAAAACAGGACGGAGTAAAGACTCTCTGTAGACTCTCTGTAAAATTAAGCATAACTTCCTTCTTAAAATCCAAAAATAGGAAATGAGGTAGTTCTGGAAAGCTTATGAGATGGGTTACAACTTTGTAACAGAAAGTTTTGTCAGATATGGAACAGAATTACCTGGGATTCTTGGATCAATTCAGTACCTAAAGCAGGGAGGTGCTGTCCAATTGAGTCCAGAAATTCTGTTAACTTGACATCTCATAACTTTTGAACCAGGACAGATCTTAGGCCAACCAAATACTTTATGGAAAGCTATTGAAGTTAACTTTAACTTTGATGTTGAGCTCCAGAATTGGTTTGCCTTTAACATGGCCTAAATCAGGTTGATATGGAAACTGGTCAAGGCTGTCATGGGAACAGCAGATCAGCAGTCAAATTTGTTTAAAATTTGAACTATGTTTCCAAGTTTTATGGGTTCAATGACATATCTTATGTTATAACTCAATGGTTTACTGTTTAAATAAATATTTGACATTTCTCAAATATATTTTTACAGATGGCAGCAGATAAACAGTTGGGGAACGGGTGGGTAGTTTCCCACTGTTCTGACCGTAGCGGCTACCCGGAAGCATTGTGGCAAATGCTCCAATATTTCAGGTACAACCAGATGCCGCAATACTTCGCCAAGGAAGAAGGCGAAGAGGGGAACAAGACGTGGACGATCCATGTCGAGGTTCCTGCAGGACCTACGCCACCCGGTTGGGTGCCATTCACCGTCACGGTGAGAGGAAGACAACCGGAAGGGATGTGGCAAGTGGCAGCCCGTGACACTATGTCACGTTTCTGCCAACTACACGTGCAGGCTATGGAGGGCACTCCATACGCACTCGTTCCGGTGGAGGGACGAGCTCAGCATGTGTGGAAGAGAGGTACCTGGAGGCAACAGACCCGAGTTGCCCAAGGTACAACCCCGCGGAGGCAAATCTCAGCCTCCAAATGAGGGCGGGAAACGCTGTGATGGACAGCCAAGCTGTTCATACGGATCATCTCGCCACCAAGCTCAAGGAGAGCACAAGCCGTGGAGATCATTTCGAGAGTGCTCACAGCGCACTCCGCAATGTGCTCCTTCCGACGATCAAGCGACTGAATGAACAACACAATCAGTTGCGTCGTCTGAAGAAAGCAAAGAAGAAGAGCCGTGTTGACATCGCGGCGTTGCAAGAGCTGGTGCAGACCCTAACCCAGCAGAATGAGGACCTTGCTCAGGAGCGGGACGACGCTATCGAGGAAGGCCAAGGCTGGGAAGAGGACTACAACCAAGCTATGGACGAGGTGCATGCCTTGCAGGACCTCGTGCCCCCGGTATTGGGCGTACCGGTAGTCTTGGGTCTTCCAGCCATGGTAGAACCCGGAATGGGAGAAGAGGTGGTAGACCCCGAGCCACCAGCAGAGGTACCGGAGGAGGACGACCCACAGGAGGTCGAGTTCTACTCCGAGTAGGGGGTTACGGTTGCCAAGTAGGGCAGCTAGGGTAGCGTAACCCAACTTTTGTAATCGGTGACATGTCGTGTGAACAGTAGTGTATGTATAGGTAGTGACGACATGAGCACGACTTCTCGGAGATCCGAGAATAATGTATCTTGTATAAGGTTTATGCTTTATCAATATATGTGGATGTTGTGCAAATTAATCATGTGTCACTTCAATACCTACTGTTGCGTATGGAATTTTAAGTAAGACATGTGCTAATTGCTGCGGTTTTGAATTTCAGAATGACGCGTACTCGTGCCAACCCTGACGTTGGGGGTACTAGTCAAGGGGGAGAGGCCTCCCGAGGACTCCTCGGGACAGCAACAGCAAACACCGCCACCGCCACTACCAACGGTTACATTGGCCAACATTGTCGCGGCAATGGCGGGCTCGCATCAGCAGCACACAGAGTTGCTGCAGACTCTCATCGCCAATACGTCTCGCCCAGAGAGACGTCAAGATCGTGAGGAGCGCCAACAGAGCTCCTACTCCGACTTCCTGGCGACTCATCCCCCTGTATTCTCAAGGGCGGATGAACCACTTGACGCGGACAACTGGCTCCGCGCCATAGAAATGAAGTTCGGGCTGCTCCAAATTAGCGAGCAGCGCAAGACTCAGTTCGCGGTCCAGCAGCTCCAAGGATCCGCGAGCGCGTGGTGGGCCAACTTTTGTGCTTCACAGCCCACCGACCGAGTGATGACCTGGACGGAGTTCCGGACGGCCTTCAGGGCCTATCATATACCACCCGGTCTGATGAAGAGGAAGATGCAGGAGTTCCTACACCTGCAACAAGGAAGCAGGAACACACTGGAATACTCCAGAGTGTTCAACGATCTCACGCTCTACGCGTCGTGTCACGCAGATACGGACGAGAAGCGGCGGGATCACTTTTACCAGGGGCTTAACCCGCTCCTGAAGGACAAGTTGGCGATGTTCAATCGCGGCAGCCTCAACGACATCATTGATGCTGCGATTGTTCAGGAGGACTCCGGCAAGGAGTTGGCAGCGGCAGAGCGAAAGCGAAGCGCGCCGCAGAGCAGCGGAGAAGGAGGCGGTCCTTCTCAGAAGTTTCGGATGGTGAATCGCCCACCATCAGGTCCACGCTGGCAGCCACCACAGCGGTCGATGCCGTTCCGCAGTCGGCCGTACTCTTCACCGGCATTCCGGCCGGCACTGCCAGTACCACCGCAACAACAACAGCAGCAGCGGGCGATGCCGCGTGCATTTGCACCTCCGCAACGCATGCCGGGCTTTCGTCCACCGAGTACTCCACCAGCAGCGGCCACATGTTACAAGTGTGGTCGTCCAGGACACTTCGCGAGCAGTTGCCCGGAGAGGCAAGGCGGCGGAGTGGCACCACAGTTTCCGGGGAGGAATCAACCCCGGAACCCTACTACTGCACGGTGGGCAAACCCTAGGCCCGGCACTGTCCACCAACTTTCCATTGAGGACGTGCCGGAGGGCGAGCCAATCCTTGCGGGTATGTTCCAACTCCACCAGCATCCCGCTATAGTACTGTTTGATTCAGGCGCCACGCATAATTTTATTAGCCAAGCTTTCATTGCTAAACACAGTTTGCCAATACTACCCACCGATATTCCATATTTAATTTGTTCACCGGGTCGGGAGATTTCATCCAGCGTAATGGTCTCCAAAGCACCATTATGCTTAGCGGGTAGAGTGTACCCCACGTCTCTCATTATCTTAGAGGGACAGAAGGTCGATGTCATCCTAGGGATGTCGTGGTTAAACCGCCACGGCGCTGTTTTAGACACCGTCCTTCGAGTCGTACACTTAAACTCAGAGATGCATGATTCTCACTCATTATTTCTGGACAGTCCAGAAATAAAACTTTCAAGTGTCTATCAGTCCACAACTATCAGATTGGAAGACATTCCAGTGGTCCGAGAGTTCCCAGATGTATTCCCGGATGATTTACCGGGAATGCCACCCGATAGAGAGGTGGAGTTCAAGATTGAACTCGCACCAGGAACCATGCCAATATCCCGAAGGCCGTACAAGATGGCGCCCAAGGAGTTGGCTGAACTGAAGACTCAGCTCACGGACCTTCTGGAGAAGGGTTTTATTAGGCCGAGCTCCTCCCCATGGGGCTGTTCGGCATTATTTGTCAAGAAGAAGGATGAGACGTTGCGGCTTTGCGTGGACTACCGTCCATTAAATGCCGTAACCATCAAGAACAAGTACCCGTTGCCACGGATCGACATGTTGTTTGATCAGTTGGTCGAAGCAAAGATCTTTTCCAAGATGGATTTAAGATCCGGGTACCATCAGATTAAGATAAGGGCGGAGGACATTCCAAAGACAGCTTTCTCGACAAGGTACGGACTTTATGAGTACCTGGTCATGTCCTTCGGCCTCACCAATGCTCCAGCTCACTTCATGTACTTGATGAACTCGGTATTCATGCCGGAGCTGGACAAGTTTGTCGTGGTCTTCATCGACGACATCCTGGTATATTCCAAGTCGGAGGAAGATCACAAGAAACATCTGCGTATAGTCTTGCAACGGCTGCGGGATCACAAGTTCTACGCAAAATTCAGCAAATGCGAGTTTTGGATATCGCAAGTGCCTTTCCTCGGGCATATCATCTCAGCGGAGGGTATTGCTGTGGACCCGAGCAAGATCACGCAAGTGCTGAATTGGAAATCCCCGAGAACTGTTCATGAGGTACGGAGTTTCCTCGGACTCGCGGGATATTATCGGCGGTTCATTCCGAATTTCTCGAAGATTGCCAAGCCAATGACAGAGCTGCTGAAGAAGGCTACCAAATATGTTTGGAGTCCAGCATGTGAAGCAGCATTCAAGGCTTTAGTCAAGCACCTGACATCAGCACCGGTTTTGGCGCAGCCAGACACAACAAAACCGTTCGATGTGTACTGCGATGCATCCGGCATTGGGCTCAGATGTGTGCTGATGCAAGACCGAAGAGTGGTCGCGTATGGATCACGGCAGCTTAGGAACCATGAGCAGAATTATCCAACTCACGACTTGGAGCTCGCTGCCGTGGTACTTGCACTAAAAAGGTGGAGGCACTACCTACTCGGTAACCTCGTACATTTATATACCGACCACAAAAGCCTCAAGTACATATTCACTCAGAAGGAGCTGAACATGAGGCAACGAAGATGGTTAGAACTGATAAAGGATTACGAGATAGAGATCCATTATCATCTGGGCAAAGCAAACGTAGTGGCAGATGCGCTGAGCCGCAAGTCACACGTCAATAATCTGACCATCACACCGTTGGAAGAGAGCGAACCACCACTCCATGTGATCCCACACGGAGCTCTCTACAACCTAGCTTTGATCCCCACCATCTGTGAAGAGATAGCGGCAGCCCAGACGAATGACAAGGGCATGTCACATTTGCGGAGACGTATAGACAGTGGGGAGTTGAAATGTTTCCGGAAGGACGGAGACGGCGTCCTATGGTTCAAGAACCGGATCGTCGTACCCCGAAACCCGGAGTTACGGAAGAAAATCTTTGATGAGACTCACTTATCAAAGTTTTCTATTCACCCCGGCAGCAACAAAATGTATCAAGAACTCAGAAGACAGTTTTGGTGGACACGGATGAAGCGAGAGGTTGCAAAATATGTGTCCGAGTGTGATACATGTCGAAGGGTGAAGGCAGATCATATGCGGAGACCAGGACTGCTACAACCACTGGGCATTCCTGCCTGGAAGTGGGAGGACGTGAGCATGGACTTCATCGTCGGTTTACCCACCACCTTGCAGAAACATGATTCTGTGTGGGTGATCGTCGATCGGCTCACCAAAGTTGCCCATTTCATCCCGGTCAACACCAACTACAACGCCAAGAAGTACGCTGAACTGTACATCTCACGGATCCTATGCTTGTACGGTGTACCCCGTAGTATAATTTCGGATCGGGGCACTTTATTTGTGTCCCGTTTTTGGGAGCAGCTGCACGCTGCCTTGGGGACGAAGCTGATCCGTAGTTCAGCCTACCACCCGCAGACGGATTGACAAACCGAGCGGGTAAATCAAATTCTAGAAGACATGCTACGAGCTTGTGCTATCGACCACGGCAAGAATTGGGATGATCACTTGCCGTTAGCCGAGTTCTCGTACAACAATGGGTACCAAGCCAGCATCAAGATGGCGCCCTACGAGGCGCTATACGGAAGAAAATGCCGCACACCATTGAACTGGTGTGAGTCTGGCGAAAGGGTTACCTTCGGGATTGACCTTGTCAACAACGCGGAAGAAAAGGTTTGACTGATTCAAGCGAACCTAAAAGCCGCTCAATCCCGACAGAAACAGTATGCGGACCGGAGAAGGCGCCCGTTACAATTCGAAGTTGGAGGGCACGTATATCTACGGGTATCTCCAATGAAGGGCGTAAGTAGATTTGGGGTGAGAGGAAAGTTGGCACCCCGATTCATCGGTCCATTCCAGATTACCGAAAGATGTGGATCGGTGGCATACCGGCTGAAATTACTAGAAGCACTTTCCGGTGTACACGACGTGTTTCACATTTCCCAGCTGAGGAAGTGTCTCAAGCTATCAACTGCCGTTCAGCTGGAAGACATTGAAGAACTGCAACTGGATCTCACCTATCGGGAGGAACCGGTGCAGATTATTGATGAAAAGGACCGAACCACACGCAACCGTACGTTGTGGTTCTACAAGGTTCTATGGAGTAATCACTCCATGGACGAAGCGACATGGGAGAGCGAAGAATTCCTTCGCACTAACTACCCCGACTTTTTCACGTCGCATATCCGGTAATTTTCCACCGTCCTCTCTCTCATTTTCACCTTATAATCCCGGGACGAGATTCTTTTAAGGGGGGAGGAATGTAAGGGCCTCAGTTTTTGACACACATTTGCAGTGCTCATCACCACACCACACACCTCATTTGAGGAAGAATGATGAACACAAATGAAGAGCAAGTAACAATTATCAACATGCTCATTAGAGAACAAACTCACACATTGCAAAATTGGTATTTCCCACATGTGATATAGATGGGCTGGACATATGAAAACTGCTACACTTTGCTAAGGATGTCCATGCCAAGTTTCACCCAAATTCAAAACCTTTTCGAGGTCAGTTTGGGTATAGTTAGGAAGAGGGCAGTTTGAAACCATATTCAAATTCAAACTGTTTTTATCCCATGAATTTAAAAGTGGAAGGCATATTCTTACTCAGCACATTTTTGTGAGCTCACACCCCAATTTTCACTCCATTTGGAGTTGATCTTGACATGAGCTAAGTGGGAGAAATCCAAACTTTATTTGAATTTCAAACTGAACTTGTGCTGAAATTCATTCAAACCAAACCTCATTTGAACTTTGATCAATTCAAATGGCTCATGGGTGAATAATTTGAATTGCCAAGGGTAGTATGGGGTTCACTGTTTACAACAGTGATTAGGAGTAAATTTCAGAGGTTAAAACTGGAGGTGGGACCCACATGTCAGCCACTGCTCAGATCAAACCGACTGAGACTTTTTCACTCGGGTCGCCGAGCCGCAGCGGTGATCGCCACCGAGGCCAGCCGCCGCGCCACCAGCTGCTTGCCCACGCGCGGGCATGAGGGGGTGCAGAGACTTCTTAAGGCGCCTGCCCCCTCCTCGGCCGAGGCACCGTCGTTCTTCCCCGCAAGAACTCAGCGCCGGCCGAAAACTTCCGCAGCTCGGACTTGATCGTAGAACACCGATCGCAGCTTCCTCCGTCCACTCCATAGCCCCAGCAAGGTACTAGAGACCTGCCTCCATCCTCCCCGTTGCTAGAATTCGGTTGAAACCGAATGATATCGGCTGTGCCGAAAGATCAAAATCGGAACTTGGAACCGCCGCACCTCGGGCTCTCGTGGACAGCCCAACCAGGGCATTGTCACGCCTGAGCCAAGGCACCCTTGGACGCGCAGGTGACCGGTGCTGCTCATCCCCGAGCCACAGCTCGAGTGGTTGCTCACCGGCGGCGAATTTCCACTTTTCCCCTTTCTGTGTGCAGAACGACCTTCGGGTACGATTCTGTTTAATTCATGCTCTAGAAAGGATTAGAGGGCCTCAGGCCGCTCTCAAAATGAACTTATTTTGATGTAAACATGTTCATAAACTTGTTTATGTAATAAAACTTCCGCTTCCGCTTTGCACCTTTGACGTGTGTTATACGGTGCTGTGCAACGCAGCACCCCTCAGCGTGATCCTGGCTCGACAGGACCAATGGGGTCTTGTCAGGAAATACCACTTTTGCAATATGTGAGTTTGTTCTCTAATGAGCATGTTGATGGTGGTTACTTGCTCTTCATTTGTGTTCATCATCTTTCCTCAAATGAGGTGTGTGGTGTGGTGATGAACACTTCAATTTTGTTTCAAAAACTGAGGCCCTTACATGTGGTTTGGACACAACCTAAAAAGGAACTTGGCCAAATTTCATTTGAATCAAAGCTCATTTGAACCCTGCACAAATAAATGTGTATTTGGCTCTAATTAGAGCTCTTACGGTTTTCCAAGAAGTTTCATGGAGCAAGCCATGACTTTATGGAAACTAGATTTTTGTTTCTAATGGAATTGGTTTCATATCATTTGAAGCATCCTAGCAAAACATATGAGCTAAACAAGTTCAAGGAAATCTGAAAAATGCTTCTCGACATTTTTCCTTTTCTATGGACCAGTTTCCTTAATCTCACCATTAGGTGGATCAAATGAGCTCGGATGGATCTGAAATGTTTATGGTAGCTCAGGGATATTATAAGGAACATCCTGGCCAAATTTAAGAATTTTACACTAAAGGTTTCTCCAGTTAAAATTCTAGACATTTTAAACTTTGGAGAATTAATTCTGGAGAAATAAAGGTTTTCATGGAGTGAAACTTAATTTTATGGAAAGTACTCAAAGAGCTGAGTCCAAAAAATTTTGGTTCACTTGATTTGGAGCTTCCTAACAAAAGTTGTGTGAATTTTAAGTTTGAACTAAATCTGAAAATCGGGGAAATGTTTAAATTCTGCTGGTGGGTCCGGGCTACGTGTCGGCTCCTCAGAGAATCCGATTTAATTCCTGAGTGGCTGACGCATGGGGTCGGGGAGGTCGTCTTCCACCTCCAGTCTTCCCGCGCGCGCCCGCGCCCGCCCCTGAGCTCACCGGAGTTCGCCGGAAACCGACCTCCTGGCCATCTCCCGAGCTCCGGCTTGCGCTAGGGCATAACCCGACGCGCTGAACCCTATGGTGAAGTTTCCCCGAGCCGATAAGGTCTCCAACCTAGTCCGCGACGGTGCAGCGGCTCGGCTTCACTCCGGCAGCGTCGCCCGCCCCTCTAGCACGTCAAACACTGAGTTTTCAAGCCCTACAGCACCGGTGTGACATCTAGATGCTCGACGTGAACTCAAGTTAGGTCGGGAAAAGCTCTAAGTGAGCTCGCACCGTGCGCCAGACGGCTTCCGCCATTGGTGCTGTTAACAAAACTTGAAATAGGTTATCTACAGGTGTTGTCACGCTAGGGTTGCAAAGAGAAGTTGTTCACTATTGAGTTTAGCTCGTGTGTGTGCAGTTTGAGGAACCCTAAACGATCTGTGGTTGCAAATTTCTCTAAACCTTAACCGAAGGTCGGTTTACACCGAGTGGAAGAAAAATCCGAAATTCGTTGCCGGTGATCAACCACTCGGTCTACGGATTGGAGTTGAGCAACACGACGTTCTAACGCATCTCAGGATGCCTTAGCTCGGGCGTGACAAGCTCCCGTTAGGGTTGTCCACGAGAGCCTGAGGTCGGAAAACTTTCGGTTGCCACGAAAGCTCTCGGTTGTGGTCTAGGCAAGACGGAATCGGCTGGTTTTTGGGATGGGGAGGTAGGAGGAGATGCTATAGTACCGTTTTGCAGCTCAGGAACGCTGGGTGCACGGAAGTTTTGCTGGCGGATGATCGCTCGACGGCAGTGGCAGTGTCGGCTCTATTCGTGCGCACGAGGAGGAAGCAAAGCCGAGTTGGTGCTGTCCGTGAGGCAAAAGATTGTCTCATGGTGCGGGGTAGCTGAGCAGGTCTCCAGCGCGTGCGAGAAGCAGGAGATGGTGCCGGCTTTGGCTCGGTGGCGATCACAGCGCCAACCCGAGAAACCGAGGAACCGAGTCTTCAGTCGGTTAGAACTCTTGTGTGACTGACAAAGGGCCCCACAGCTCAAATTTTGTCCCAAAAACTTGAATTCCCACTGCTCTTAATTTTAGGGACCCTAATACCCTTGGTCATTTGATCAATTCACCAAATGCCCATTTGGATTTGAATAATTCAAATTTTGATTTGGTTTGACTGAATTTGCAGCCTTTGTGAACTGAAATTCAAATTTGGTTTGAATTTAGCCAAAATAGCTCATGTCAAGATCAACTCCAAATGGAGTGAAAATTGGTGTGTGAGCTCATAAAAATGTACTGAGTGTGAATATGAATTCCACTTTTGAATTCATGGGATGAAAGGAGTTAGAATTTGAATTTAAGTTCAAACTAGCCTTTTACTAAATGTTTCCAAAAGTACCTCAAAAGATTTTGGATTTGGGTGAAATTTGGCATGTGCATTCCTAACAAAGTTTAGGAGTTTATCATATGCTCAGCCCATCCGAGACCGGTGATCAACCAATCCCCTCAACGTCATATGTGGCAACCTTTCACATGACACCCAAATGTCGAACCGGTCCCATCAACTTGGATTAAGTCTCACTACGGCAAACCCTCGTAGAGACGACTTCTCTCTCCTTTCAGCATCTGCATAAGATTGTAGGGATTGCCTCGACACCTAGGTTAACATGTTACATAGGTTTCCTGGGTCCCATATAGCCAGTATGCATCTGGTACACAACTCAAACTTGTCCAGCAGGGCCGCACACGAGAACGGGCCTTAATCGACTCAGGCAGAGACTAGGTTCACAGGACCACGTCCTTGAGCCTTCCATCCATACTGCCCGGTCTCCATTTCCCAATTAAGTGGATCAATTCCCAACTCTTCCAGTTGATCCCCCTTAATCCCTGTTCACGAGTAGGAAACGACCTTCTCGAGTTATGCCTCTTTTAATCCACTTTTCTTAACTTGATCACAGCAGTTATAGTTAAGTGAAAACCTACTCTAAATATAACTCCAGGAATTTATTGGGTCATGCATGTGGAGTGTCATACAATCTAAACTTTGTGCAATAATCATAATGCTAGACATTATAAAGTGAATAAAAATAGAAACTTGTAAATTTTGATGCAAACTGGGGCTTGCCTTAGTGTTGATCCTGACTAATGTTTCTGTCAACAGGAGCAAGTTAGCAGCCTCTGATATCTTCGCGTGAATTTCCTCTACCTAAATGATCAAATAACGATGCGTCATATTATGAAGTTATGTCCTACGTAAAACTACAGAAGCAAACTATATGAAGGCAGAGAATTTTGAGATTGAAATTTTTACAGAAGCTTTCTAATCTCCTGATAGGAGTATGGTGAAATTTTCAGAAGCTTTTGAGGAACAAGATGGCCACAATATTTCTTGGAGGATCTAATTTAATTTTATTTACAGGAACTAAACCAGAATTTTTCATAGGGAGTAATCTGGTATTCTAAGAAGTCTGGTCCTAAGGTTTCTAGGAAAAATTGTTCCAAAATTTTCTAAATCTTCTGCTGGCCAGAATGGAGGATTGAAGTTCAATTCTATTTTCTGGAATTTGTTTCTGTGATTTTTCAGCCCATTTAAATAAGCCTGAGAAAACCTACTGATTAAGTCCTCTTAATCATCTCCAAAAATCCTAAGATTTTTACTGGAGTTCAGGAACTGGGAGAAAGAGCTTCTGATAAAAAATGGGAATATTTTATCAAGCCATATTCCTGGAATTTATCCCTAAAGGAATAAATAAAAAGAATTGTACAGAAATTCCTATGCATTTTAATGGCTATAAATTTGTTTCTCTGCAAATTACTCTTCATAAGGATTCCAACAAAATTTGTCTCACTAATTTTGGAGTTTTCTACCCCGAGTTATGGACTTGCAAAGTTGCACCCTTTTCTGGATTTATTTTTACAATGAGAAATTCAAAAGTGGGGCCCGCGGTTCAGGTCTGTTTTCAACCTCCTGCCAGAGCGCACGCGTGCACGCCGTCACAGATAGTGGTGCGCCCCGTTCTCCCTTGATTCTCCACCATTCTTGCTCCGGTTTCGCCCTACACGCTCCTCACACCATGGCCTAGCAGCCGGGCAAGGTCTCACCGCCCGAAAACGGCCGGAGACGGGTCGGCATCGGTGTGGCGGATCTGTAGCGTGGCGCCGGCGAGGAGCGGCGCATCCCGGGCTTCTCCCGGCGAGCTAAGTTGCCCTAAAGCATCACTAGTAGTCGTGGAACATGGAACGGAACTCAATTCTCGCAGCAAACGGCGGCAAGCATAGGCTCGACGGTGGACCGACGTGTTTCAGCCGGCGGCAGCGATTTCCCGTCGTCCGGGGCACAGGAGGGACGGTTTGCTTTGGATTTTATCATGGAGGATTGCTAGGCTAGCTAGTTGCTGTGGCTTGAACCGGAGAAACGATGATCAAGTGCTTGGAACGAATTTCTTGATTTAGTTTTCGGCGGTTCTTCACGTGTACCAGCGGTAAACGGCAAATTCCGGCAAGCCGGCGCCGAGGAAGAGCAAAGGGACTATGGGAGGAGTATCAAGACATCATGGCGAACCTCTGTGGGGTTTTGAGCATGGCGGAGAGGCTCGGAGACGGCCGGGCGTTGAGTAGCCATGAAGGCGGCGTGCTCACTGTTTTTCCGGAGGAGAAAACTGGCTCAGCCACGTCGGAGGGAGGCCGGGGATGAGCTGAGAACGTGTTGGAGAGGTAGAGGACCGATGGGCGCAGCTCGTGGTTAGCTCAATCGGACATCAAATATGCCGGGAGCCGATTGGTGAGGATCACAGAGATGTCGGTGCCGGATTCTCCGGGTGAGCGCGCGAGGGAACGAGGGTTTGCAAGCAGAGAAACTGGACTTTGGTTGGGCAGCCTCGAAGTTTATCGATCAACAACGCTGTGGAGCGAGCTGCCTTCGGGAGTAAGTCTGAAGCAGCTCGGTGGATCTCTCTCCCCCTCGGTGTCACGCTCACAGAGAAAAGAACTACGATGTGGCCTCTGTTCCACTGACCTGCGGGTCCCACCAAGGTCTCCCCCACACAATCTTAGCTCCAAATTCGAATTCAGATATCTCAGCAATTTCTGAAATTTGAATTTGATTTCTGTGGCGTTAACCCTCGTTTGTGCTCGCATTTGAATTGCCGGGTTTATTTCCTTTTCGTATAAATTGCTTTTGTAACCTTTCCTCTATTTCATGTAGCCGAAGTTTGAATTTGACACCCTAGTTAAAATTTGATTTGACCCCGTGGATTTAAATTCTAAAAGAAGCTAAACATTGCTGAACGTGGGATTTTACAATCCTCCCTCCTTAAAATAATCTCATCCTAAGATTAGTAAAAGAAGAGATGGAAGAAGAATGTTACCAGTGGTAATTCGATAACAATTCCAGGCAATTCATCCGAAGAAAATCCTCGCTTTCCCATGTAGCCTCGTCGTCGGTGTGGTTATTCCATAATACTTTGTAAACCGCATCGATCGACGCCTTATTTCATGAGTCTTTTCGTCAAGGATTTGTATCGGCTTCTCGATGTAGGCGAGATCCGGTTGTAATGTTTCCATGTCTCCCGAAAGAACCTCCGTTGGCTCCTTTAGACACTTCCTCAATTGTGAGACATGGAAGATATCATGTATGCCCGAAAATGATATTGGTAGCCTCAAATGGTAGGCTACTGGTCCACACCGTTCCTTAATAAGAAACGGACCCAAAAAACGAGGAGCTAGCTTTCTCTTGACCCCGAATCGATGAATTCCTTTCATCGGGGATACTCAAAGGTAGATATCATCTCTGACTTCAAAATACAAGCGTCGGCATCGCTTGTCCGCATAACTTTTCTGGTGAGATTGAGCGGCTTTGAGATTTGATTGAATAAGCCTGACCCGCTCTTCAGCATCCTTAACAAGATCAATGCCGAATATCACCCCCTTGCCGGATTTACACCAATTGAATGGTGTGCGGCACTTCCTGCCATAGAGCGCTTCGTATGGTGCTATCTTAATGCTTGATTGATAAACATTATTGTAGGAGAATTCCGCTAGTGGCAAATGGTCATCCCAATTCTTTCCATGATCTATGGCACATGCTCTCAGCATATCCTCAAGAATTTGATTCACCCTCTCCGTCTGACCGTCAGTCTGAGGATGGTATGCTGAGCTTCTAAGTAACTTTGTTGTCAAAGATTCATGTAGTTGCTCCCAGAAAGGAGCAACAAATATGGACCCCCGGTCTGATATGATGGTTTTGGGGACTCCTTGTTAACACACGATTCTTGAGAGATACAACTCTGCATATTGCTTAGTTGGAAATCTCGTATTCACTGGGATGAAATGGGCTGATTTTGTTAACCGATCAACAATTACCCAAATGGAGTCATGCTTTTTGAACATGAGAAGCAGTTAGACAATAAAATCCATGCTGATGTCCTCCCACTTCCATGCCAGAATACTTAATGGTTGCAGCATTCCCGCTTTCTTCATATGATCAGCTTTGACTCGCCGACATGTATCACACTCGGATACATACTTGGCAATTTCTCGCTTCATCTGAGTCCACCAAAATTTTGTTTTGAGGTCTTGATACATCTAATTGCTTCTTGGATGTATTGAGTACTTGGACATATGGGCCCCATCCAAGATTTTCTTCCTTAGTTTCATGTTCTGGGGTACCACAATACGGTTATTAAACCATAACACACCTTAATCATCTTCCTGAAAACATTTCATCTTATCCTCTTTGATTCTTGCCCGGATTTTCCGTATTCCTTTATCTCTCTTTTGAGCTCATACAATCTCCTCTCTAATGGTAGGCACAAGAGCAAGATTGTGCAATGCCCCATACGGAATCACTCTCAAGCTTGGTTCCTCTTTTTCATCCGGAACAACTGACAAGTTATTCACGTGGGACTTACGACTGAGTGCATCAGCCACCACGTTAGCTTTGCCGGGATGGTAATGGATCTCGAGTTCATAATCTTTGATTAATTGCAACCATCTCCCCTGCCTAATATTGATATCCTTCTGAGTGAATATATACTTGAGGCTCTTATGGTCGGTTTAGAGGTGCACTAAATTTCTGAGTAAGTAGTGCCTCCACATTTTCAACGCGAGCACCACTGCAGCAAGTTCTAGGTCATGAGTGGGGTAGTGCTGCTCGTGGTTGCGTAGTTGACGAGACCCATACGCGATCACGCATCTATCTTGCATTAATACGCAGCCAAGTCCAATGCGTGAGGCATCACAATAAGCATCGAATGGCTTTTGTTGTATCCAACAATACTAAGATTTTTACTGGAGCTCAGGAACTAGGATAAAGAGCTTCTGACCAAAAATGGGAATATTTCATCAAGCCATATTCCTGGAATTTATCCCTAAAGGAATAATTAAAAAGAATTCTACAGAAATTCCTAAGAATTTTCATGTCTAGCAATTTGTTTCTCTGAAAAGTACTCTTCATAAGGATTCCAACAAAATTTGTCTCACTAATTTTGGAGTTTTCTACCCCGAGTTATGAACTTTCAAACTTGCACCCTTTTCTGGATTTATTTTTACACAGAGAAATTCAAAAGTGGGGCCTGCGGTTCAGGTCTGTCTTCAACCTCCCGCCAGAGCGCGCGCGTGCACGCCAGCACAGATCGTGGCGCGCCCTGTTCTCCCCTGATTCAAAACCATTCTTGTGCTGGTTTCACCCTACACGCTGCTCACACCGTGGCCTAGCAGCCGAGCAAGTTCTCACCGCCCGAAAACAGCCGGAGACGGGTCAGCATCGGTGTGGCGGATCGGTAGCACGGCTCCGGCGAGGAGCGGCACGTCCTGAGCTTCTCCCGTAGAGTTAAGTTGCCCTAAAGCATCCCTAGTTGTCGTGGAACATGGAACTGAACTCAATTCTCGCAGCAAAGGGCGGCAAGCTTAGGCTCGACGGTGGCCAGACGTGTTTTAGCAGCCAGCGGTGATTTCCCGTCGCACGGGGCGTAGGACAGACGGTTTGCTTTGGCTTTTGGCATGAAGGATCGCTAGGGTAGCTAGTTGCTGTGGCTTGAACCGGAGAAACAATGATCAAGCGCTTGGAATGAATTTCTCGATTTAGTTTTCGGCAGTTCATTACGTGTACCAGCGGTAAACGGCAAATTCCGGCAAGCCGGCGCCAGGGAAGAGCAAAGGTACTACGGGAGGAGGATCAAGACATCATGGAGCACCTCTGTGGGGTTTTGAGCACGCCGGAGAGGCTCGGAGACGGCTGGGCATTGAGTAGCTGTGAAGGCGGCGTGCTCTGTTTTCCAGAGGAGAAAACTGGCTCAGCCGCGTCGGAGGGAGGCTGGGGACGAGCTGAGAATGAGTTGGAGAGGTAGAGGACCGATGGGCGTAGATCGTGGTTAGATCAACCGGCCGTCAAACACGCCGGGAGCCGATCGGCGAGGTTCACGGAGAGGCGGCGCCGGGTTCTCCGGGTGAGGGCGTGAGGGAACAATTGCTTTCTTCGGTTTCATGTGTGAAGAGGGTTTGCAAGCAGAGAAACTGGACTTTGGATGGGCAGCCTTGAAGGTTATCGATCAACAATGCTGTGGAGTGAGCTGCCTTCGGGAGTAAGTCTGAAGCAGCTCGGTAGAGCTCTCTCCCCCTCAGTGTCACGCTCACAGAGAAAAGAACTTCGATGTTGCTGTGAGACCTATGTGTGCTGAATACATTGGCTATGATGATAAAAGTTTTAATTCTGCCAAAACACTCTTTTTGTGAAGGTCCGACTCTAGGTCCGAGCTCCGACAAGATCCGACGTAAGGTCCGACTTTCTATGGCTAGGTTCTGCTAGCTTTGGTAAGCTCCGGCTCAAGGTCCGGTTAGCTTTGGCAAGGTCCAAAGCTAAATTGCAATGGTTCTGTTTTTACCATGCAAATGTTTCGAACTTGCTTTACATCTATGGAAAGTTTACTTAGTATTCTTTTACTAAGTTTTTGAAGTGTTATGGCTGTTTACGGTGGTTAACATTTTGCTATAGTTTGCAACATGCTTATGTGAGGTGTTCACGTAAGGTGTTGTGGTTTTCGGAACTAACGTGAGTCAAGTCGCGGACTTGTGCTCGAAAGTATTGGTTGTTTATTCATGTACAGGTGTTGCTTGAGTTCATGATATGGCTGGTGACGGGATCCATTGAACTAGTCTTAGGGAGAAGATGAGGTTCAATTCCCATGTTCGGGAGGAATTGTGGTTGAGTTGATCGGGAGGTCACGCAGCATGTTTGGATCAAGAACAATGCATATGAAGGTATAATGGACGTCGTTGGAAGGTTTTTGCATGTGTGCAAGGAGTGCATGGACGTGGAAACATGGTTCCAAGGCGTGATGAAGAGATGTGGACGTAAAGAATTTGTAGGAAAGGTCCAACCGGCTGGATTATGGACTCAGGCTGCGGTTGTGTCAGTTATGGCTCAAATATGGAAAGATTTGAGTTGGTTATGATAGGATTTCTTGTGCGACACGAAGTTGAGTTGTTTTAGGAATGTGGGATACGTTCCTAAGGTGTTTGGAATTCTTAAGATTGCTTCTCTCTGCGTATAGAGGAGTCTTGAGCAGTTATGTAAAGTTTCGATTCAGAAACTGAGTAGGATTAGAGTCCTAGTTTGAATTGGGTTGGAATACAGGCTGGTTATATAAGCAAGGGAGGCCAGAGCTTGTGGGAAGATGACCTTGGGCTGTTCCTTTTATGTTTTGATCAATAGAATTCGTAATTTAGAGGAGCTTTTGTGCCTTGTTCGTCCGATTTGTTTTTGTCAAGTCTTTCTCGTTGAGTTTCTGGACAGCACGACAGTGCTTCGGTATTTTGATCATAACTCGAGTTTTACAGATCCAATTGACATGATTATTTCTGAGTTGTCTTCAAAACGTGATTATCTATCATCTGTGAAAATTTCACGGTCATTGGATTTGTAGTTTCTGATCTACACGAGTTTCTTTGCAGTGTTGCTGATCTGATTTTTACTCGAGTAGAACAGATTGACCCTCGTTTGATCTTTCGATCATAACTTGAGTTTTTCTTGATGGATTTCCATGATTCTTGTTGTCGTGTATTCGTGACTTGATTCTGTAATATATACCACTTTTGTCATAGTTGAACACATTTAGATCAGTCACATAGATGGTTTCTTTAACAGATCAACTTTCTGCCACTGCTACAATAAGCTTCATCGCAGGCGGCTCCAAACGTATTGTCACACATGGTTTTCAAAACCGCCTGAAACTCAGAGCCTGTGATAATCTACAGTTTCACAGGCGGAAAGTAATGTCACCTGTGAAATAGATTTATCACAGGCAGTCCTTTATCTAGGCCTAACAGCATGTGAAGACACATTATCACAGGCGGTTAGTAACGTAAGTTTACCGCTTGAGATATCTATATTAGCATAGGTAGTCCTCTAACTACTAATAGCTGCCTGTGAAGACACTTTATCACAGGCGGTTAGTAACGTAAGTTTTACCGCCTGTGATATCTATATTAGCACAGACGATCCTCTAACTACTACTAGCCGCCTGTGAAGACACTTTATCACAGGCGGTTTGTGCCGTAAGTGTAACCGCCTATGTAATCCTTTTATCACAGGGGGTTCTTTACCTATGACTAGCCGCCTGTGATAATATAATTTCACAGGCAGGTCTAGCCGTAGGTAAAGAACCGCCTATGATAAAGTATACCCTATGCAGTAGTACCTGCTGTTATTTCTAATTTCCAGGTCAATTTCACTAAAACAATTTAATCACAAAACTCATCTCATAGTTTACACTAAAACAATATAATTACAGAAGTCAATTTACTAAAACAATGTACAGGTTACACAAAAGTGATCTCATAGTTTTTTACACCAACAGTCATCATAGTTTATAAGTTTCACTAAAAGATGTTTTTATTGTCGTACTGGCAAAGTTCTGGCACATCAGCTACTCCACCATCATTATCGAAGTACATCCCTCTTCGGTGGAATATTTCACGACGCATGAATTGACACAATTCACTCGCAATCTTGTTGGCTCCTCCATCAGGAATACATCTACAAACTGGCCATTCTTGGTAAATATTCTTCGCGTGCTGCAATGAAATATATAACAACTCATGAGTAGAACAATAGTAATAATTCTATGAAGTAACAACCTTAACAGGTTTTTTTGTAATGGCTATACAGATAAACCCTAGTTGTGATAAGAAAATACGCTAGTCACAATAAAAATAAAACTCAAAAGTAAGAAAATACAATATGGACATTAAGGATAACTTACATCCTCACGATTCACTCTATATTCGCAGCCCGTCCGAAGATGCTCACATATGTAATACCCGCATAAGATGCTCCTAGAAGGCTGCTTGGGACAAGGAAAATTTGTTGATATCTGCAATGCATCCTTATTAGGAGGGCTCTGACCGCTAAGTTCTTTCACGTAAAACCGCCAAGCCCTGTAATACAAGGAATGTTATATAAAACTTGTCAACACATTTTAAATGTGTGTAAACTAAAAGTATTGAATAACTCGTACAGTTTCAAAATGGAAAGGAAATCTTTATAACGATCTGGTGTGTAATCAGCCGAGTCCAAGACTATTGCCGAACCCTGCGTTGGATTGATGAAGATCATTATGTAGTGGTTAGTGCACATGTACAAAGACATGTGTTAAGCTAACAATTAGCAATAATTGCTATTTCAATGTCATATGTTGAACTTACTCGAAGTGGTACGGAGGCTTTATTAAGTCCTTGCCATCTCTGACAAAGTTAAACATGGCACGTCCTATGCAAGTTGCAACACTTAACATTTTATCCTTCTTTTCTTTTGTGATTGTTTTTCAAATTCTTTTTTTTCAGGTGCTTGTACTTAGAAGATTTCTGATCCACTTGAAAGTCGAATTGGCACTTTGCAATCATTGTAGGGTCAAGGATACCTGTCTTGGTATCCAACTTTTTATTATCCATGTATTGCATCCAATTGAAAAATTTTGGAATTGTTATAATCTCATGACATGTGTATCCGTGTAGTAAGAAAAGCAAATTCAAAATATTAGAGGCACTTACAAGCACCAGATGAGTAGCAGGTTGATTTCGAGCATGCCTCGATAGAAAAGGCTATGTAGATCTTCAAAGAGAAGGCCTCGTTTTCTGATCCAATGCTCTAGAATGCATCTTTTGGCACAATAAATGTGACGTAAGAAAGTTCATATTTCATGCTGGCAATTATGTACCACTCGTGCATTCTTTTGAGCGACAAAGGTTGCTTGCTCAGTTGTACCGATGTCATAAACAGCTTCCCATTCTCATATCCAGAAGGAACATCATTAATCTTGTATATTGGAACTCCTGGTTTAACTAAAGCCATTTGCCGATTATATATGACACCGTCTTCTTCCCACTCCTCGATATCTTCTATTGCTGGCTCATGTGAAGAACGAGATGCAGTTGATTTTGCAATATTTTCCTTCAGTTTTTCGAAATATTTTGACACTTCGTATGAGCTAACTTTTATAGGCACTGATGATCGAGGAGTATTCGTTGGAAGTTGCTCTATACTACTAGCAGCTTCATCTGGTACTGCTTCAAGCTGTTGTTCAACTAGTTGTTTTTTGTTATCTTCACTCGCAAGGTTAGTATCATCTTTGCTGAGACATAGCGGGAGTGGATCTTCTTGGACTTTCGGCTTAGAAGACGGGGTTGTAGTCTTTTGAGATAAGACAGGGCTAGACATCATCTCATCATCCAACAGGATATCGCGTCGGTCCAAAGGATTAATTGGTTGATAGCATGCCCTAGAGTCGTGGTCCCCTCATGTGTGATGTGGTCTATTTCATAATCATTATCAATGATCTGAAGAACATGCACCACAACATAATACAACGGAAGTGCATTACCGTTGAAGTCACGATCAGGCTTTGCCATAGCAGTGGCAACCACTTTAGTTTTGTTGCCTGCTTTACCAATCGGGACAAGAAGACGACAAGATCTGTCATTAAAAATATCATCGACAGCGAACGTATGGGACCCTGAGCCTAGCATAGAACCTACGCTGCTGGTGTAGGCAGTTGGCTGGGCCAAATGCTCCTTTGCCACGGGAACCATCGCTGTACTCGGTGCCACTAACTGTCCCGATTGTCTAAGTTGATCCATTATTTCTTGCACATTTTCTTTGACCTTTTGAGCAATCGTTTCATCAAGAGTTTTCTTGAACTTGTCACGTCTTCTATATGACTCTTGATCCTTCGGGAATCCATCTCTCCAGGATATCTGTGAAGAGATTGCTCGAACACGTCCACTGTGTTCTGGGTTTCTTAGGATAGCGGTAAGTTAGTCATTCTCCCTCTTTGGCTTGAAGAGACCCTTCTGTTGCTTTTCAATTACTTCTTTTATTTTTGGCTCTACTTCATTCACAGGGTCGAGCTTTTCAAGTTTGCCGTCGCTGGTCAAACCTGATCGAGCAAAGACCCACCGCTGAGTTCTCTCATCGCAACCTTCTAACGGGTGAGGATTGCCCTTACTGGTAGTTTCCTCTAATATCTTATTCCATTTCTGAACTTTGGGTGCATATCCAGCAGACCCAAAGTGATGATGGTATTTGTTCTTTTTGGCAAGCTCTGACCTACTTGCATTTAGGGCTTTAGCATCAGGTGTGGTCTTTTGACGAACAAATTCTTGCCACTGAGCTTGTGTGATTTTTCCCATTTTCTTTGAGCTAGGGACCTTATCAGCCTTAACATAAGAATTCATTTCACTCTTCCAGCCGGGAAACTTCTTGCCGCAGGAGACCAATGTTGCTTTCTTAACAGCTTCTCCTGTGCCTTTCAAAAACTTGAATTGTTTCTTTATCCTCTCCCACAACTCATTCTTGTTCTGTACTTTGCAACTGAGTCCAGTGGTTCTTGGGGAAGCCCACTTGGACTGACACTTGTTATGTATATAATGCGGTTCAATGGACCCTTATTGGGACCTTGTTGCCCTCATTTTTGCTTTAGTGAACCCGAGGATTCAACCATTGGAGAACCTTCTGCAGTTTTAGGAGCCGAAGTCACCTCGTTGTCTTCGCGATTAAGCTAGTTAGAAAAGAATTATAAGAATTCATATACTTGACAACCAACATTAACTTAAACTGCTGGAGTTAACATATGTGATCCATACCTCAACGACAGGATCATATTCTAGGTCAAAATCCTCTGAAGTCTTTTTAATTTTTATATTTGAAAAAGGGTCCGATGGACAGTGAAAGGAGCCTAAACTGCTGGAGTCACTAAACTCCATATTGCCTTCTTCATTGTCAATACCAGCAACAGTATTCTTAGGGCTTTCCATTCTAGAACTAATAAGACAAAAACTATGTCCCACTTTAATGAAAGCTACAAAAATAAATGCAGACAAGGGAAGGGAGACAAACTGCTGATTATTGGTGTTTATGTATATGATTTAATTATCTGTGGGCCATATGTTGAGACCATCACAAGTTTCAAGAATAAGATGATGACCAGATTCTCTATGAGCGATCTAGGCAAGCTGCCTCATCCGGGGCATGTCAAGGAATCTGGCTCAGTCAACTGTTAGCTGAAATAATGCGCATAACAATCACACATATGGATAAAGTATAAACTTTATACAACATATACATCCCTGGACCGTGTCACATGACCGAGTTCCAAATTATTGAACTTTATGGGTTAAAAGTTCATTTCGACCATCGTAGGTCGCCACGGGATGTTAAGTGTGTTAGCATGCGTAATTCCTCGCTATTGTACTGGACCCCAAACCTGTACCCGCTCAAAGTGATATGTCAAATGCATAAAATTTCTGACTCCAGTCACTGTTTTACAACAGCCGCTGGATGTCGAAATGTGAAACTTAATTGTTTTGGTTGAAAAACTTCAACAAGGTGTTCACTGTCCAGCTTCTGGTCCAGCTGACCAGTCTGGATATTTCAATTGTTTTGACCACTTTGGAGGCAAAACCTGGACTGGAGTCCAACATAGTAAACTCAAAAAGGAATCCATATTGTATTTATTTGCCTCCATAGCCTTCCCAGTTTATGAGTTATGATTCCTACAAGTTGACAGAATTTCCTCAGGAATTTTGACAGCACCTCCTTTGCGAGTGGCTGTTTTGTTCACAAAATTACAACTAGTTCTGTCCTCCATCCTGGAAAACACTGAACTACAAACTTGTAGCACATTTCCTATACTTTCCAACAATGTCTTGCTTGACCCTTAGAAATTTTCCTACAAAAAGTTGTGATTGAAATTAAATAAATTTGAGAGAGCATTTTGGGTCCATCCTGTTTCTGGACAGTGTATACTCATCTGAGATTTTCATCCATTTGGAGGGAGATTATGTTCTGGAGCTCTACAGAAAAGTTGTAGAGGACTTCAAAACCTTTCCAGACTGGTATCCCACACCTCCATTGGTTCAACCAATCCTATGTTATACCATGTCTAACTTCAGCAAAGTTTCTGCCGAAACAGGGGAGGTTGTTCCTAAGTCTTTGAGATTGAATCTATACTCCCAATTGACTCTTAGTTCAATATAGGAGTTTACTAACCCCTAAATGGAATCCTAAACCTCATTTTAACTCTTTTATTTGAAAAATATCCTTTTATGCAGTCTCGGTAATATGTTTCCTCACCAAAGAAAAATCCTAAGCCGGTATTCCGGAATATACGTGTCAAATGGTGGAACTAAAGACGTCACTCACAAACGGTTTCTACACGTCATGCACTAACGTGGTTAGTGTACCTGCAGAAGAACACACAATAATGGTGCACCTAAAGGTTTCTGACATTTCAGGCAGTTCCATACCATAATAAAAACACACAGTTCCATATCCTAGGGTTTGAGAGAATCTAGGGTGCGGCAGCGGCGAGGACATGACTCGGTCTGCGGCAAGGGTGAGGAGGGAGGCGACACAGGGACGGAGGAGGGAAGGAAGCGGCAGCGTACCTGGCGGCAAGGTCAAAGCTCGGCCTAATGACTGGAAGGAAGGGAAGGAAACGGTGAGGGTAAAGCTCGGAAGCCGCGAGGTCGAAGTTCGGCGAAGCTCGGCGACGATGGCGAAGCTCAGCGGTGAGGGCGAAGCTCGGTGGCGAGGGTGGCGAAGACTTGGCAGCAAACAAAATTTTGGCAGCCTAACGGTGTCTAAGTGATTTCGCCCGAGTTAAGTTTTTCCATGGAAGCCTAGCACTATATATAGACGTCTATCTTCGCAGACGGCTCTTAAGTAATAACCGCCTAATGAAAGGACTGCCCTCAGGCAGTTATTCATTACCACCCGCCTGCGAAGATAGACGTCTATACTGGAATCTAAATACTTTACCTTAGGCGGTTAATACTAAATACCCGTCTGAGAAAAGGACTTCTCTCAGGCGGTTGATCAATACCAATTAAAATGAGGAGCCTTTTAAGAAGCCAAAATACACTTTCTTGTAATATGGTTTAGTATTAAAGGTTTCCATTAAATTTCACTTGGTAAAAACTTTGAAATTGATCAGAACATAAAAAACCAATAACACTGGTTATTTGTCATTTTTCTATCTTGATGAATATAATGATTTTTCAATTGAGTTTTTCAATGGGACTATGTAGTCATCATACCAGGCTCTATGATTTTTTTCAGATTTTTATAATTTTTTGAATCAATTTGTGTTTAAAATTTGAAGAATGCCTCATATGTATATGAAATTTTATTAGAAAGGTAGATAATTTGAATTTTTACATGTTGGAATGCTTTAAAAAATGACTAAAATTTATGCATGTATAATGAAGACAAATATGTTCATACAAACCAATTTCAGTGAAAGATCCTTTTTTAGGAGATACAAAAAAATGTGAAGAATATGTAAATATAAATTAATTTGATATTTACCAAAACATTACAGATGTTAGCTATACAAATTTCAAAATATTTTGGTCCAGTTGGTGGATATTAATTTTTTAAGAATATAGAAAAAAGAGTCATTGAATTTGGACTCAATTTACAGAATCTATACATGTTTGAGTATTTATATTGGAATCTAAATATTTTACCGCAGGCTGTTATTACTAAATATCCGCCTGAGAAGATCTTTATATAAACTTAATTAATACTCTTGATTAAAATGAGGGGCATTTTAACAAGCCAAATTCCACTTTCTTGTAATATGTTTTTTTTCAGATTTTTATAATTTTTTTAATCAATTTGTGTTCAAAATTTGAAGAATGCCTCATATGTATTTTAGCATTTTATTAGAAAGATAGATAATTTGAATTTTTACATGTTGAAATGATCTAAAAAAATAACCAAAATTCATGCATGTATAATGAAGACAAATATGTTCATACAAACTAATTTCAGTGAAAGATCCTTTTCTAGGAGATACAAAACATATGAAGAATATATGAATATAAATTAATTTGGTATTTACCAAAACATTACAGATGTTAGCTATACAAGTTTTAAAATATTTTGGTCCAGTTGGTGGTTATTAATTTTTAAGAATATAGAAAAAAAGTCATCGAATTTAGACTCAATTTACAGAATCTATACATGTTTGAGTATTTATATTAGAATCTAAATAGTTTACCTCAGGCGGTTATTACTAAATATCCGCCTGAGAAAAAGACTTCTCTCAGGCAGTTGATCAGTTCAACCGCGTGAGAAGATCTTTATCTAAACTTAATTAATACTCTTGATTAAAATGAGAGGCATTTTAATAAGCCAAATTCCACTTTCTTGTAATATGGTTTAGTATTAAAGGTTTCCATTAAATTTCACATGGTAAAGACTTTGAAATTGATCAGAACATAAAAAACAAATAACACTGGTTATTTGTTATTTTTCTATCTTGATGAATATAATGATTTTTCAATTGAGTTTTTCAATGGGACTATGTAGTCATCATACCAGGCTCTATGATTTTTTTTCAGATTTTTATAATTTTTTGAATCAATTTGTGTTTAAAATTTGAAGAATGCCTCATATGTATATGAAATTTTATTAGAAAGGTAGATAATTTGAATTTTTACATGTTGGAATGCTTTAAAAATGACTAAAATTTATGCATGTATAATGAAGACAAATATGTTCATACAAACCAATTTCAGTGAAAGATCCTTTTTTAGGAGATACAAAAAATGTGAAGAATATGTAAATATAAATTAATTTGATATTTACCAAAACATTACAGATGTTAGCTATACAAGTTTCAAAATATTTTGGTCCAGTTGGTGTATATTAATTTTTTAAGAATATAGAAAAAAGAGTCATTGAATTTGGATTCAATTTACAGAATCTATACATGTTTGAGTATTTATATTGGAATCTAAATATTTTACCGCAGGCTGTTATTACTAAATATCCGCCTGAGAAGATCTTTATATAAACTTAATTAATACTCTTGATTAAAATGAGGGGCATTTTAACAAGCCAAATTCCACTTTCTTGTAATATGTTTTTTTTCAGATTTTTATAATTTTTTTAATCAATTTATGTTCAAAATTTGAAGAATGCCTCATATGTATTTTAGCATTTTATTAGAAAGATAGATAATTTGAATTTTTACATGTTGAAATGATCTAAAAAAATAACCAAAATTCATGCATGTATAATGAAGAAAAATATGTTCATACAAACTAATTTCAGTGAAAGATCCTTTTCTAAGAGATACAAAACATATGAAGAATATATGAATATAAATTAATTTGGTATTTACCAAAACATTACAGATGTTAGCTATACAAGTTTTAAAATATTTTGGTCCAGTTGGTGGTTATTAATTTTTAAGAATATAGAAAAAAAGTCATCGAATTTAGACTCAATTTACAGAATCTATACATGTTTGAGTATTTATATTAGAATCTAAATAGTTTACCTCAGGCGGTTATTACTAAATATCCGCCTGAGAAAAAGACTTCTCTCAGGCAGTTGATCAGTTCAACCGCGTGAGAAGATCTTTATCTAAACTTAATTAATACTCTTGCTTAAAATGAGAGGCATTTTAATAAGCCAAATTCCACTTTCTTGTAATATGGTTTAGTATTAAAGGTTTCCATTAAATTTCACATGGTAAAGACTTTGAAATTGATCAGAACATAAAAAACAAATAACACTGGTTATTTGTCATTTTTTCTATCTTGATGAATATAATAATTTTTCAATTGAGTTTTTCAATGGGACTTTATAGTCATCATACCAACCTCTATGATTCTTTATATATTTTTATAATTTTTTTGAATCAATTTGTGTTCAAAATTTGAAGAATGCCTCATATTTATTTTAGCATTTCATTAGAAAGATAGATAATTTAAATTTTGACATGTTGGAATATTTTAAAAAAATGACCAAAATTCATGCATGTATGATGAAGACAAATATATTCGTACAAACTAATTTCAGTGAAAGATCCTTTTTTTCGGAGATACAAAAAATGTGAATAATATGTGAATATAAATTAATTTAATATTTACCAAAATATTACAGATGTTAGCTATACAAGTTTTAAAATATTTTGATCCAGCTCGTGGATATTAATTTTTAAGAATATAGAAAAAAGAGTCATCGAATTTGGACTCAATTTGCAGAATCTATACATGTTTGAGTATTTATATTGGAATCTAAATATTTTACCTCAGGCTGTTATTACTATATATCCGCTTGAGAAAAGGACTTCTCTCACGCGGTTGATCAGTATTAACCGCCTGAGAAGATCTTTATCTAAACTTAATTAATACTCTTGATTACAATGAGGGGCATTTTAACAAGCCAAATTCCACTTCTTGTAATATGTTTTTTTTCAGATTTTTATAATTTTTTAAATCAATTTGTGTTCAAAATTTTAAGAATGCCTCATATGTATTTTAGCATTTCATTAGAAAGATAGATAATTTGAATTTTTACATGTTGAAATAATTTAAAAAATAACCAAAATTCATGCGTGTATAATGAAGACAAATATGTTCATACAAACTAATTTCAGTGAAGGATCATTTTTTAGGAGATACAGAACATATGAAGAATATATGAATATAAATTAGTTTGATATTTACCAAAACATTACAGATGTTAGCTATACAAGTTTTAAAATATTTTGGTCTAGTTGGTGGATATTATTTTTTTAAGAATATAGAAAAAAGAGTCATCGAATTTGGACTCAATTTACAGAATCTATACATGTTTGAGTATTTATATTAGAATCTAAATATTTTACCTCACGCGGTTATCACTAAATATCCGCCTGAGAAAAGACTTCTCTCAGACAGTTGATCAGTACCAACCGCGTGAGAAGATCTTTATCTAAACTTAATTAATACTCTTGATTAAAATGAGAGATATTTTAATAAGCCAAATTCCACTTTCTTGTAATATGCTTTAGTATTAAAGGTTTCCATTAAATTTCACGTGGTAAAGACTTTGAAATTGATCAGAACATAAAAAACAAATAACACTGGTTATTTATCATTTTTCTATCTTGATGAATATAATAATTTTTCAATTGAGTTTTTCAATGGGACCTTATAGTCATCATACCAACCTCTATGATTCTTTATAGATTTTTATAATTTTTTTGAATCAATTTGTGTTCAAAATTTGAAGAATGCCTCATATGTATTTTAGCATTTCATTAGAAAGATAGATAATTTGAATTTTGACATGTTGGAATGTTTTAAAAAATGACCAAAATTCATGCATGTATAATGAAGACAAATATATTCGTACAAATCAATTTCAGTGAAAGATCCGTTTTTTAGGAGATACAAAAATGTGAAGAATATGTGAATATAAATTAATTTAATATTTACCAAAAGATTACAGATGTTAGCTATACAAGTTTTAAAATATTTTGATCCAGCTCGTGGATATTAATTTTTAAGAATATAGAAAAAAGAGTCATCGAATTTGGACTCAATTTGCAGAATCTATACATGTTTGAGTATTTATATTGGAATCTAAATATTTTACCTCAGGCTGTTATTACTAAATATCCACCTGAGAAAAAGGACTTCTCTCACGCGGTTGATCAGTATTAACCGCCTGAGAAGATCTTTATCTAAACTTAATTAATACTCTTGATTACAATGAGGGGCATTTTAACAAGCCAAATTCCACTTCTTGTAATATGTTTTTTTTTCAGATTTTTATAAATTTTTAAATCAATTTGTGTTCAAAATTTTAAGAGTGCCTCATATGTATTTTAGCATTTCATTAGAAAGATAGATAATTTGAATTTTTACATGTTGAAATAATTTAAAAAATAACCAAAATTCATGCATGTATAATGAAGACAAATATGTTCATACAAACTAATTTCAGTGAAGGATCCTTTTTTAGGAGATACAGAACATATGAAGAATATATGAATATAAATTAATTTGATATTTACCAAAACATTACAGATGTTAGCTATACAAGTTTTAAAATATTTTGGTCCAGTTGGTGGATATTAATTTTTTAAGAATATAGAAAAAAGAGTCATCGAATTTAGACTCAATTTGCAGAATCTATACATGTTTGAGTATTTATATTAGAATCTAAATATTTTACCTCAGGCGGTTATTACTAAATATCCGCATGAGAAAAGGACTTCTCTAAGGCAGTTGATTAGTACCAACCGCGTGAAAAGATCTTTATCTAAACTTAATTAATACTCTTGATTAAAATGAGAGGCATTTTAATAAGCCAAATTGCACTTTCTTGTAATATGGTTTAGTATTAAAGGTTTCCATCAAATTTCACATGGTAAAGACTTTGAAATTGATCAGAACATAAAAAACAAATAACACTGTTTATTTGTCATTTTTCTATCTTGATGAATATAATAATTTTTCAATTAAATTTTTCAATGGGACTTTATAGTCATCATACCAACCTCTATGATTCTTTATAGATTTTTATAATTTTTTTGAATCAATTTGTGTTCAAAATTTGAAGAATGTCTCATATGTATTTTAGCATTTCATTAGAAAGATAGATAATTTGAATTTTGACATGTTGGAATGTTTTTAAAAAATGACCAAAATTCATGCATGTATAATGAAGACAAATATATTTGTACAAACTAATTTCAATGAAAGATCCTTTTTTTAGGAGATACAAAAAATGTGAAGAATATGTGAATATAAATTAATTTAATATTTACCAAAATATTACAGATGTTAGCTATACAAGTTTTAAAATATTTTGGTCCAGCTCGTGGATATTAATTTTTAAGAATATAGAAAAAAGAGTCATCGAATTTGGACTCAATTTGCAGAATCTATACATGTTTGAGTATTTATTTTGGAATCTAAATATTTTACCTCAGGCTGTTATTACGAAATATCCGCTTGAGAAAATGACTTCTCTCACGCGGTTGATCAGTATTAACCGCCTGAGAAGATCTTTATCTAAACTTAATTAATACTCTTGATTAAAATGAGGGGCATTTTAACAAGCCAAATTTTACTTTCTTGTAATATGTTTTTTCAGATTTTTTATATTTTTTTTGAATCAATTTGTGTTCAAAATTTGAAGAGTGCCTCATATGTATTTTAGCATTTCATTAGAAAGATAGATAATTTGAATTTTTACATGTTAAAATGATTTAAAAAATAACCAAAATTCATGCATGTATAATGAAGACAAATATGTTCATACAAACTAATTTAAGTGAAAAATCCTTTTTAGGAGATACAAAAAATATGAAAAATATATGAATATAAATTAGTTTGATATTTACCAAAACATTACAGATGTTAGCTATACAAGTTTTAAAATATTTTGGTCTAGTTGGTGGATATTAATTTTTTAAGAATATAGAAAAAAGAGTCATCGAATTTGGACTCAATTTACAGAATCTATACATGTTTGAGTATTTATATTAGAATCTAAATATTTTACCTCACGCGGTTATCACTAAATATCCGCCTGAGAAAAGACTTCTCTCAGACAGTTGATCAGTACCAACCGCGTGAGAAGATCTTTATCTAAACTTAATTAATACTCTTGATTAAAATGAGAGATATTTTAATAAGCCAAATTCCACTTTCTTGTAATATGCTTTAGTATTAAAGGTTTCCATCAAATTTCACGTGGTAAAGACTTTGAAATTGATCAGAACATAAAAAACAAATAACACTGGTTATTTATCATTTTTCTATCTTGATGAATATAATAATTTTTCAATTGAGTTTTTCAATGGGACCTTATAGTCATCATACCAACCTCTATGATTCTTTATAGATTTTTATAATTTTTTTGAATCAATTTGTGTTCAAAATTTGAAGAATGCCTCATATGTATTTTAGCATTTCATTAGAAAGATAGATAATTTGAATTTTGACATGTTGGAATGTTTTAAAAAATGACCAAAATTCATGCATGTATAATAAAGACAAATATATTCGTACAAATCAATTTCAGTGAAAGATCCGTTTTTTAGGAGATACAAAAATGTGAAGAATATGTGAATATAAATTAATTTAATATTTACCAAAAGATTACAGATGTTAGCTATACAAGTTTTAAAATAATTTTGGTCCAGCTCGTGGATATTAATTTTTTAAGAATATAGAAAAAAGAGTCATTGAATTTTGACTCAATTTGTAGAATCTATACATGTTTGTGTATTTATATTGGAATATAAATATTTTATCTCAGACGGTTATTACTAAATATCCGCCTGAGCCAAATTTTACTTTCTTGTGATAAGAAGTTTACTCCATTGCGTGCAGTCCTAGAACTACTAAAGTTGAAAGCCACACACGGATGGTCCGATTGTAGTTTCTCTGATCTTTTGAATCTTTTGGCAGAAATTCTTCCAAATCCCAATAAACTGCCCAGAAGCACTTATAAAGCGAAGAAACTTCTTTGCCCGATGGCACTAGGTGTGACAAAAATACACGCTTATGTGAACCATTGTATTCTGTATTGCAAAGAGTATGAGCTCGCAACTAGATGCCCCATATGCGGTATACGTAGATACAAGAAAGACTACAATCACCAGTATGTTACCAACATGAATAAGTCTCAGAAGAATAAGAAGTTTATTATTGGTCCTGATGGTGACAATGATGATACTTCTGAAGATGCATGCGGGAAGAATAAGAGAAAATTTCCTGCCTTGGTGATGTGGTACCTTCCAGTAATTGATCACTTGAAGCGTTTGTTCTCAAACCCTAGGGAGGCTGAACTTATGCGTTGGCATTCTGAGCAGCGCAAGAAGAATGAAAAACATATTCGACACCCGGCTATGCAACGCAGTGGAAAAATTTTGATGTTCAATATCCAGAATTTGCAAAGGAAATGAGAAATGTAAGGTTTGCCTTGGTTACAGACGGAATGAATCCGTTTGGTGAAAAAAGGAGCATACACAGCACATGGCCCGTGGTCTTAACGATGTACAACCTACCGACGTGGTTGTGTCACAAAAGGAAATATATTTTGTTATTGATGTGTTCTTGGAACCTTTAATGGAAGATATGGTGAAATTGCGGAATGAAGGGGTATGTAAAATCCCCAAAAAGTGGTAGCAAGAATTTTCAGCTCATGTACACTTAGGAAAAATGAGGGAGATTAAAACTTTGAATTATAACGGTGTAAGTTCAAAGTTATGAATCAAAGTTCCCAAAACTTCCAAACATGGAGATCTAAATGCACAGCTTGGATCTTCATAGTCCAAATATTCACCCTTCCAAATTTCATCTCATTTGGAGGAGTTTCAATATTTCTTTGGGATTAAAAGTAGGAGCCCTTTAATCTGAATTTTAAATTCAGTTTCAAATTCCAATCCCCCCAATTTGCAAATTTAGTTCCACAAATGTGTTCTCCACACTTGAATGAGCAGCCATGCCAAAAATCAGAAACGTTGGAGCTGGTTTGCTATGTTTTTTGGACAATACAAAATGGAGGATTCAAACTCCATTTCAAATTCAAATGATCAAACCCAATTCAAACTTCACACCAGAATTCAAGCCATTCGAATTCAAGAAAGTTTAAATCCTGACTTGGTGTGAAAGTCTAGCCTTAAATGTTGATTTGCTGGGAAAAATATCAAAGAAAATTTAGATAAGAATTAGAAATGGTGGGACCCCTTGGTCAGCCACACACAAGAGCTGCCGCCTCAGCCGACTGCAGTCGAACAGCGGGGGCGCGCCAGCTCCCGGTTCCGACCCACGCCCGAGGTGCGCCGCGCCACATCCTGATTCTTCCGCCTACTTGATCATACGCTCGTGCCACAGCCCCAGCACAACTTCCCTGCTCCCTCGGCCGCTCATCGACGTGCTTCCTCCTTCTCTGCTCGAGCGCGCGAGCGAAAACCGCCGCGCTAGGATAGTCGCTCGGGTTCCCGGTGTTGATCGTCTTCCGACGACACCAGCGCGTAGCTGAGCTAACCATCAGCTCCGCCGGAGCCTCCTCGACGCTTTCCAACAGTCCCCAGCTCGTGACGGACCCTCCATACCGGCGCCGAACCGTTCTGCTCGGAAGGAAAACAGAGCTGGACGTCGCCGCCGCGGTTCCCCGTCTACCGGCCGACTCCGACCTCCCCAGCGCGAGGGAAACCACCCAGAGGTGCGTCACGAAGTCTAGTCTCTCATACCGATACCCTTTGGTACCTTACCACCGCCGGCTAGCCGGAATTTGGAGATCTCCGATGATACACGTGGAAGATAGCTCGAGACCGTTTCGGGATTCTTCAACCATGCTGGATCGTCGGGTCTCTGGCCCTAGATACAGCTACTAGATCCCCTAGCGCCTCCCCACGCTGAAGCACGGTGCAAACCATCCCCTCTGCAACCCTAGCGAGGAAAATCCGTCGCTGCCGGCTGAAACAGTTCGGTTCACCGTCGAACTACACCTTGCACGAGTTTTCACCCACTTTTGTATGCAAGAACGTGCTCCTAACATCACCCTGATGCTTGTGGTGCTCTCCCCAACCGGAATACTCGCCTGCTACGCGAGAACGACGGCGCTGGGGTGAGGTTTGCCGCTGCCACCGTCAGGGAGGTATTCCCGGCCAATTAGCGTCGCCACCGAGCTCACCAGAGTGTTCCTCGTCGGATTTTGGGCACAGGCGGCGAGTACTGAGCCGTCTAAGGCACGGGACAGCCGTTCCGGCGAGGCAAAGTCGTTCCTCCGGCGAGGAGGCCGGCCCGGCGCGAGATAGACAAAGGTGAAGGCCTGCCCCACATGTCAGTGGCACTTGTTAGGCGCCGGATCGGTTTGCGGCTCGGGATCTATTGTGGCTGCGCGGGTTAAACACCGTAGCCCCGGTGTTGCCGAAATTTCACTGGTCCGATTTAAAACAGTGGGCCCAGTTCCAATTATTTGAAGTTTCTGTTAGGGAAATAATTCCAGGAATTACCTGATCTTTCCAAGCTCATAACTTTGTGTAGAAAACTCCAAAAAGGGTGAGACCAATTTCGTTGAAATCCTTATGAGGAGTACTTCACAGAGAAACCAATTATAAGCTATGAAAATGCCCAGGAATTTCTGTAGAATTGTTTTTAGTAAATCCTTTAGGGATTTATTACAGGAGCAATTCTTTATGAAATATTCCCAAATTTTGGAAGCTAATCCTTTTCATAGTTACTGATCTCCAGTAAAAATGTGGGCTTCATTGGAGTTCATTTGCTAGGCTAAACTGCCTTCCCAAGTTCAGCCTTTATTAGAAAATTCCAATTTAAACAGAAACTATTTCAGAAATCCTGTTCAACTTCAAAAATTCATATCTCTCTGTTGGTAGCTCCAAAAATGGTGAACATATTTTTTTAGAACCATGGAGACTTACCCTACTCAGATCTTCCACTATTAGCTATGGAAAAGCTCCTGATTTGGGCTCTAAATTCAGAGAAGCATTGTACTTGTAGGAATTTTAAAGACTACATTGTGCAATGACATGTCTCCAAATTTGGCTCAAATCATCCTTAGAGAGTCTAGTATCCTCTGTAAAAATCCGAAAGCCAATTAAGTATTCTAAATAGCAATAGCTATGAATAGAAGTCCAATTCTCATAAATCCTTAATACTTACACATGCATTTTATTACATTTCATAATAGTTACCGAAGTTGAAGACGCACCGGAGCCCTTGGACGTCCTTCCACCTGAAGCTAACTTCCTGTTTGACTCGCAACCAGGCAAGCCCCGGTTTGCACTTAAGTACCTTTTATGAAATTCTTTATTTGTATCACTTATGTCTAGGATGAATGTTTGCATTAGAGTTAAGGTGATTGAAACCACACTTGCATAACCTTTCAAATCCTATGAAGGGTTGCGTAGCTTATAGAGCCGACGAGTAGACAAGGCCCCACTAATATGCTTAGGACCTCGGTAGAAGTCGAGTAGTTGGAGTCTACTCGCGAGGTAATGTTTATCACACGGTTTGGTTAGAATAGAAAATGGCTTAAGAGTGGTGAAAATGAGACCCAGCAGGGGGGATAGGAAGCAGTGAGCGGAGGTCTCACGTGTGTAGCCCTGTTGGTGTCGATTAAAGACCGAGTCGTGTGCAGGCCTGCTGAACAAGTATCGTACAGTACCGGATGGCATACTGACATAAGCAGGAAACCGATGTAAATGGTTAACCTGGGTGCCGAGGCTTACCCAACCGTAATAGGAGTGGGTTGAGGGTAGCAAGGTGTAAATCTGCCGGTGGGCACAGTCACGCTCCACGCGGGGACCTCCTGCCCGTTACGGATGGACCGGTTCGGTATTTGGGTTGCCTTTGAAAGGTTGTTGCATACAACAAAGTAGGAAGGGGTGTGGAATCACGCTTCTGAAAGTGGGTGTATGCAACGTGTTGTCCGGGTGTCTCCTGATTGCAATCACCGTCCCTCGCGGTTATTTGAGTACCGCTTGTTCACTGTTTCGTGACGTAGTAAGAAGTGAAGTAAGCCAGTTCAATGATAATATGCTGTGATGATAGAGTAATGTTTTGGAAACCATGTCTGCTGTAGATGTAGAGCTAACTAAGTTTACTTTCTGCTTTGGGCATCACCACATCGGAGGAAAGCGTTTCTTGTTTGATTGTGGACTTCCGATGTGAGGGCTGCCTACGGCACATGAATTTGCTGCTATAAAACTAAAAGTAAGGATCAACCTATAGGTGTGTCTTTGATGCAAAGTCCATTCTCCTATTTTACACATCCCTGCATGTAGACTTCCATGCCTAGGCTAGTCGGTTAAGCCTTGCTGAGCCATCATGCTCACGGTTGCAATATTTGAGCTGTATACAGGTGAGAGCTATGAGGAGGGGTCCGATGACGAGGCGATGCCCCCGTCGGGGTACACGGCCGAGCTGGAGCCCTGCACGCCGCCATGATTCTCCGGTTCCTTGCTGCTAGTGTGTAGCGTCCCCGGGCTGGACGGCTGCACTTTTGCCTAGTTAGGATGAGAGGCTACTTATGTAAATTACTTCCGCTGTATAAATAAGTTTTGTCAAAAGACTTCCACTGTTTTGTATCAAATAAAAGTTTGTATGTTGTTCTTTAATCTTTTCGTGTGTGCTGTTGGGTGCCGCATCGCACGGCACCACCCTATGCGATCCTGGAGTGGGTGAACCACGGGGTGGTCCCCACAGTCGTGGTATCAGAGCCGCATTGGGAATAGCATGCTAAAAAAAGCCTATTTTGAAAACTTAGAAGTAGTCAAGTGAGGATTAGTCGTTAAGCCCACATAAGGTCTATGATAGTAGTAGATACTAAGGTGGAAAAGCTAACTTATGTGTTATACATTATGTAACGACGCTCCGACGTCAGGTAAGAGGTAAGGTACGTCACCGCAGGCGGATCAATTGTGGTAACTCGCCATACGAGCAATAGTATGGAAAGATATACCGTGGCTTGGCACGGTAGTTAATATGTGTCTCTAAACCTCTCCATGGTTCTGAGAGCATATGAAAACGCTGATCTCCAGCGTGCTTTAGGCAAAGGTGAGAATACCCTCGTGTGGTAAGCAACACGATAGTATGCAACTCTTGAACGTTCAATGTTCAAAGGGCCATACGCAGCGCTCGCCATCGGCGTGCCTCAACGGTCATGAGGCAGTAGATGGTATCCGTTGGGTTGATAAAATTCCCAACCGTGATGACCCGTTCGCGCTCTACTCGGGTTCCCCGTCGTGTGGTGTGAAAACACGACCATGTACCTTGAGACGTGGCTTGACTCAAGGACGATCCGTGTGGCAATGATACGGACCGTAAGTTTTTACTATGATATGGAACTGCCTGAAATGTCAAAAACCCTTGTGTGCACAATTATTGTGTGTTCTTCTGCAGGTACATTAACCACGTTAGTGCATGACGTTAGAAACCGTTTGTGAGTGACGTTCTTAGTTCCACCATTTGACACATATATGCCGGAATACCGGCTTAGGATTTTTCTTTGGTGAGGAAACATAGTACCTAGACTGCATCAAAGGATATTTTTAAAGAAAAGAGTTAAAATGAAGTTTAGGATTCCATTTAGGGGTTAGTAAACTCCTATATTGAACTAGGAGTCAATTGGGAGTATAGTTTCAATCTCAAAAACTTAGGAACAATCTCCCATGTTTTCGGCAGAAATTTTTGCTGAACTTGAACAGGGCATAAATTAAGATTGGTTGAACCAATGGAGGTGTGGGATACCATTCTGGAAAGGTTTTGAAGTTCTCTACAACTTTTCTGTAGAGATCTAGAACAAAATCTCCCGCCAAAAGGATGAAAATCTCAGATAAGCAGGTACTGTCAAGAAACAGGGCATACCAAAGTGCTCTCTGGAATTTTCTGTATTCCAACCACAACTTACTGTAGAAAAATTTCTAAGGGTCAAGCAAGACACCGTTGGAAAGTATAGGAAATTGTCTACAACTTTGTTGTTGAACTCTAGTCCAGATTTTGCCTCTACATGGGCAAAACTGTTGGATTATCCGGACTGGTCAGCTGGACCAAAAGCTGGACAAGGCATCATGTTGAAATTTTTCAACCAAACAACTAGGTTTCACCTTTCGATATCCAGCGGCTGTTGTAAAACAGCGAGTTGGAGTTGAAAAGTTTATGCATTCAACATATAATTTCGAGTTAGTACATGTTTGGGTCCAGTACAATAGCGAGGAATTACGCTTGCTAACACACTTAACATCCCGTGGTGACCCCGATGGTCGAAATGAAGTTTTAACCCATAAAGTTCAATACTTTGGAACTCGATCATGTGACACGGTCCAGGGGTGTATATGTTGCATAAATTTTATACTTTATCCAAATGTGTGATTGTTATGCGCATTATTTATTCCATTCTCGCATTACCATTGTATCGACTGGATGAGCTAAACTAACATGTGCTGATTGTTTGAATGATATGAATGCAGAATGGTGCGTACACGCTCAACGCAAGAGGAGGGAGGTCCGAGTCAAGTTCGTGGTGATGAGTCTCCACCTCCGGAGCAAACCACGACGCAGCAGCAACCACATCCTCCACCACCAGAACTTCCAAGGAATCTTGCGGAGGTTCTCGCCGCAGTGCTCGGCTCGCGCGACGAGCAAACCGAGTTGCTGCGGATGCTAGTCCAGCAGAATGCGTCCCATCAGGGAGGACGCCAAGACAATGGGCAACGCCAGCCCCAACAAAGTTCTTATTCAGAATTCCTGGCGACCCATCCACCGGTCTTTACGGAAGCCGAAGAGCTGTTGGAGGCGGACAGCTTTATCCGCACTCTGGAGGCAAAGTTCGGGCTGCTACGATGCACCGAACACCAGAAGGCGCTGTATGCAGCGCAACATCTTCATGGAGAAGCCGGTACATGGTGGGCGAACTACATCGCCTCATTACTGGCTGGCCATGTCGTCACATGGACGGAGTTCCGGGAGGCGTTCCGCGCCTATCACATACCTTCCGGGGTTATGGAAATGAAGCTCCAAGAGTTCCTGGCGCTACGACAGGGCGAGAGGAGTGCTCACGAGTACTCCAGGTTATTCAACCGGTTGGCACAGTATGCGCCAGGGTTTGTGGGGACGGAAGACAACAAGCGCAACGCGTTCTTCCAAGGCCTGAATTCAAAGATGAAGGTCCATCTCGCCCAAAGCAATCGTGGCACATTCAACGACCTCTTTAATGCCACGATTCTACAAGAGAATGCTGAGCGCGAGCGCGGTTCCAATAAGAGGAAACGCAGCGCGCTGACGAGCAGCAGTGGTGGGACGCCACAGAAATACCGCATGGTGTATCGCTCACCATCCGGTCGGAGATGGCAGCCACCGGCGCGACCGCCTCAGTTTCGCGGTCAACAATCTAATGCGCCGGGCTTCCGACCGACGTATCCACCACAGCAACAGCAACAGCAAAGGACGGTCCCGCGTGCGCCTCAGTTTCAACAGCGTGCACCAGGATTCCGTCCTCAAGTCGGCGAGACCCCGACACCTTACACATGCTTCACGTGTGGCCATGTCGGTCATATTTCAAGGGACTGCCCCGAACCGCGACAGGGCAGGGGTGCAGCACTGTATCAGGGTACTAATCAGCCCCGCAACCAGCCCAAGAAACCAGCACCAAAACCCAGCAACGTGCACCATTTAGCTATCAAAGACGTGCCGGAAGGCGAACCCGTCCTCGCGGGTACGTTTTCTTACTTAGATCATCCTGTAGTCATACTTTTTGTCTCTGGTGCCACCCACAATTTCATAAGTCAGTCTTATGTTATTAAATATCAACTTCCTATCATTCCCACAAATAATTCATACTTGATATGTTCTCCGGATGGGAAAATAACAGCTGATAGAATGGTCTATAGAGCACCATTACAGTTGGGTGGGAATCTATATCCGACTTCTCTAATCATGTTAGAGAGTCAAAAACTTGATATCATTTTAGGAATGTCATGGCTACATCGCCATGGTGCTGTTCTTGACATCATTCCACGTGTGGTTCGTTTAAACTCTCCGCTCCATGAACCACATGATCTTATTCTTGACCATTCGGTTCAAGAAACCCCAGCCACATATAACACGGAAGCCACAAAACTTGAGGATATTCGTGTTGTCCGTGAATACCCGGATGTCTTTCCGGATGATATTCCGGGCATGCCACCCGAAAGAGATGTCGAGTTCAAGATTGAACTTGTACCTGGGATGACACCGATCTCACGGAGACCATACAAGATGGCTCCGAATGAGCTAGCTGAATTAAAGGAGCAGCTCAATGATTTAATGAAGAAGGGTTTCATTCGACCGAGTTCCTTGCCATGGGGATGCTCGGCGCTGTTTGTGAAGAAGAAGGATGAAACCTTGAGGTTGTGTGTGGACTACCGACCTCTCAACGCCGTCACCATCAAGAATAAATATCCACTGGCCCGCATCGATATTCTGTTCAATCAACTTGTGGGTGCGAGTGTATTTTCGAAGATGGATCTTCGCTCTGGATATCATCAAATCAAGATCTGAGTGGAGGATATTCTAAACACGGCCTTCTCAACGAGATATGGGTTGTACGAATACCTCGTCATGTCCTTTGGTCTCACCAACGCCCCGGCACACTTCATGTATCTCATGAACTCAGTGTTCATTCCGGAGTTGGACAAGTTTGTGGTGGTGTTCATAGACGTCATCTTGGTTTACTCCAAGTCTGAAGAAGAACACGCCAAACACTTGCATATCGTACTTCAACGATTAAGAGACCATAAGCTTTATGCCAAGTTCAGCAAGTGCGAGTTTTGGATCAGCCAAGTTCCATTTCTTGGTCATATCATTTCTGCAGAAGGCATTGCAGTTGATCCAAGCAAAATCGAACAAGTGCTAAAATGGAAGTCCCCCACATCAGTCCATGAAATCAGAAGTTTCCTCGGGTTAGCAGGATATTATCGGAGATTCATACCCAACTTCTCCAAGCTTGCTAAGCCGATGACTGAACTGTTGAAGAAGGGGATCAAATATGTTTGGAGCTCAGCTTGCGAAGAAGCTTTCCAGGCATTAGTGAAGCATCTTACAACAGCCCCGGTGTTAGCTCAACCGGATACAACCAAGCCCATCAACGTATATTGTGATGCGTCCGGCATCAGAATTGGCTGTGTATTGATGCAAGATGGAAGAGTGGTCGCCTATGGCTCACGTCAACTTCGTAACCATGAGCAGCACTATCCGACTCATGATCTTGAGCTCACTGCTGTGGTGTTGGCTTTAAAAATGTGGAGGCACTATTTGCTTGGGAACTTAGTGCACCTCTACACCGACCACAAAAGTCTGAAATATATATATTCACTCAAAAGGAGTTGAATATGCGGCAAGGGAGATGGCTAGAACTGATTAAGGACTATGAGATCGAGATTCACTACCATCCCGGAAAGGCAAACGTGGTTGCCGATGCATTAAGCCGCAAATCTCATGTCAACAGTCGGTCCATCACCCCATATGAAGAGGAGGAGCCGAGTCTGTACTTGGTTCCATATGGGGCATTGTATAATCTTGCTCTCGTCACTACCATATGAGAGGAGATTATGGAAGCTAAGAAGGAATACATGGTCTCACATTCGGAGAAGGATGAAGAATGGCGAAATGAAATGTTTCCGAAGAGATGATAGCGGTACACTATGGTTTAAAGACCGTATAGTGGTACCCCGTGACATGAAGCTTCGGAAGAAAATCTTGGATGAAGCTCATTTGTCCAAGTATTCTATTCATCCGAGCAGCAACAAGATGTACCAGGACCTGAAAACCAGGTTTTGGTGGACACGGATGAAAAGAGAAATCGCAAAGTACGTATCCGAATGTGATACGTGTCGGCGTGTGAAAGCCGACCATATGCGTAAAGCCGGACAGCTGCAACCATTGAACATTCTGGCGTGGAAGTGGGAGGATATCAGCATGGACTTCATTGTTCGGTTACCTCTCACATCTCACAAGCATGACTCGATTTGGGTAATAGTCGATCGACTAACCAAGTCGGCTCATTTCATTCCCGTACATACAAGTTACGTGGCCAAGCAATATGCGGAGCTGTATATGGCAAGGATCTTGTGCTTGCACTGTGTTCCCCGCTCCATTATTTCAGATCACGGTGCGCTGTTCGTCGCTCGGTTTTGGGAACAGCTGCACGCATCATTGGGGACCAAACTGATTCGAAGCTCCACGTATCACCCGCAGACGGATGGTCAAACCGAACGGGTGAACCAAGTGTTGGAAGACATGCTACGCGCTTGTGCCATCCACCACAGCAAGAATTGGTATGATCATTTGCCATTGGCAGAATTTTCTTACAACAATGGCTATTAAGCTAGCATTAAGATGGCGCCGTATGAAGCTCTCTACGGCCGGAAATGTCGCACACCCCTTAACTGGTGCGAGTCCAGTGAGCGAGTCATCTACGGCATTGAACTTGTGAATGAAGCTGAAGAATGAGTGCAAGTAATACAAGCCAATCATAAGGCTGCTCAATCTCGTCAGAAAAGCTATGCGGATAAAAGACGCCGTCCTCTCCACTTCAACATCGGGGACCATGTTTTTGTCCGTGTGTCTCCGATGAAGGGAGTTCACCGATTCGGAGTGAAGGGTAAACTTGCGCCGCGGTTCATTGGTCCGTTTGCCGTCATTGAAAAATGCGGACCCGTGGCCTATCGCTTGGAGTTACCGGCGTCGCTCGCAGGGATTCACAACGTCTTCCATATCTCTCAGCTGAGGAAGTGCCTCAAACCCTCAGCTGAAATCCGCACTGAAGACATAGAAGTTCTTCAACCGGACCTCATGTACACGGAGTATCCAATCCGGATTATCGATGAAAAGACTTGTGCCACAAGAAACCAGACTTTATGGTTCTACAAGGTCTTGTGGAGCAACCATACCACTGATGAGGTGACATGGGAAAGCGAGGAATATCTACGAACGAATTATCCGGACTTGCTATCATCATATACCCGGTAAAGTTTCCCAACTTTGCTTTTCCTTTGGAATCTCGGGACGAGATTCTTTTTAAGGGGGGGGGGTGTAAAATCCCCAAAAAGTGGTAGCAAGAATTTTCAGCTCATGTACACTTAGGAAAAATGAGGGGGATTAAAACTTTGAATTATAACGGTGTAAGTCCAAAGTTATGAATCAAAGTTCCCAAAACTTCTAAACATGGAGATCTAAATGCACAGCTTGGATTTTCATAGTCCAAATATTCACCCTTCCAAATTTCAGCTCATTTGGAGGAGTTTCAATATTTGTTTGGGATTAAAAGGAGGAGCCCTTTAATCTGAATTTTAAATTCAGTTTCAAATTCCAATCCCCCCAATTTGCAAATTTGGTTCCACAAATGTGTTCTCCACATTTGAATGAGCAGCCATGCCAAAAATCAGAAACGTTGGAGCTGGTTTGCTATGTTTTTGGGACAATACAAAATGGAGGATTCAAACTCCATTTCAAATTCAAATGATCAAACCCAATTCAAACTTCACACCAGAATTCAAACCATTTGAATTCAAGAAAGTTTAAACCCTGACTTGGTGTGAAAGTCTAGCCTTAAATGTTGAGTTGCTGTGGAAAAATATCAGAGAAAATTTGGATAAGAACTAGAAATGGTGGGACCCCTTGGTCAGCCACACACAAGAGCTGCCGCCTCAGCCGACTGCGGTCGAACAGCGGGGGCGTGACAGCTCCCGGTTCCGACCCACGCCCGAGGTGCGCCACGCCACATCCTGATTCTTCCGCCTACTTGATCATCCGCTCGTGCCATAGCCCCAGAACAACTTCCCTGCTCCCTCGGCCGCTCACCGACATGCTTCTTCCTTCTCTGCTCGAGCGCGCAAGCGAAAACCGCCGCGCTAGGCTAGTCGCTCGGGTTCCCGGTGTTGATTGTCTTCCGACGACACCAGCGCGTAGCTGAGCTAACCATCAGCTCCGCCGGAGCCTCCTCGACGCTTTCCAACAGTCCCCAGCTCGTGACGGACCCTCCATACCGGCGCCGAACCATTCTGCTCCAAAGGAAAACAGAGCTTGACGTCGCCGCCGCGGTTCCCCGTCTACCGGCCGACTCCGACCTCCCTAGCGCGAGGGAAACCACCCAGAGGTGTGTCACGAAGTCTAGTCTCTCATACCGATACCCTTTGGTACCTTACCACCGCCGGCTAGCCGGAATTTGGAGATTTCCGATGATACACGTGGAAGATAGCTCGAGACCGTTTTGAGAAATTCTTCAACCATGCTGGATCGTTGGGTCTCCGTCCCTAGACACAGCTACTAGATCCCCTAGCGCCTCCCCACGCTGAAGCACGGCGCAAACCATCCCCTCTGCATCCCTAGCGACGAAAATCCGTCGCCGCCGGATGAAACAGTTCGATTCACCGTCGAACTACACCTTGCACGAGTTTTCACCCACTTTTGTATGCAAGAACATGCTCCTCACATCACCCTGATGCTTGCGGTGCTCTCCCCAACCGGAATACTCGCCTGCTACGCGAGAACGACGGCGCCGGGATGAGGTTTGCCGCTGCCACCGTCGGGGAGGTATTCCCGGCCATTTAGCGCCGCCACCGAGCTCACCAGAGTGTTCCTCGTCGGATTTTGGGCACAGGCGGTGAGGACTGAGCCGTCTATGGCACGGGACAGCCGTTCCGTCGAGGCACAGTCGTTCCTCCGGTGAGGAGGCCGGCCGGGCGCGAGGTAGACGAAGGTGAAGGCCTGCTCCACCTGTCAGTGGCACTGGTTAGGCGCCGGATTGGTTTGCGGCTCGGGATCTATTGTGGCTGCACGGGTTAAACACCGTAGCCCCGGTGTTGCAAAAATTTCACTGGTCCGATTTAAAACAGTGGGCCCAGTTCCAATTATTTGAAGTTTCTGTTAGGGAAATAATTCTAGTAATTAGCTGATCTTTCCAAGCTCATAACTTTGTGTAGAAAACTCCAAAAAGGGTGAGACCAATTTCGTTGAAATCCATATGAGGAGTAATTCACAGAGAAACCAATTTTAAGCTATGAAAATACCCAGGAATTTCTTTAGAATTGTTTTTATTAAATCATTTAGGGATTTATTACAGGAGCAATTCTTTATGAAATATTCCCAAATTTTGGCAGCTAATCCTTTTCATAGTTACTGATATCCAGTAAAAATTTGGGCTTAATTGGAGTTCATTTGCTAGGCTAAACTTCCTTCCCAAGTTCAGCCTTTATTAGAAAATTCCAATTTAAACAGAAACTATTTCAGAACTCCTGTTCAACTTCAAAAATTCATATCACTCTGTTGGTAGCTCCAAAAATGGTGAAACAAATTTTGTTAGAACCATGGAGACTTACCCTACTCAGATCTTCCACTATTAGCTATGGCAAAGCTCCTGAATTGGGCTCTAAATTTAGAGAAGCATTGTACTTGTAGGAATTTTAAAGACTACATTGTGCAATGACATGTCTCCAAATTTGGCTGAAATCATCCTTAGAAAGTCCAGTATCCTCTGTAGAAATCCCAAACCCAATTAAGGATTCTAAATAGCAATAGCTATGAATAGAAGTTCAATTCTCATAAATCCTTAATACTTACACATGTATTTTATTACATTTCATAATAGTGACCGAAGTTGACGACGCACCGGAGCCCTTGGATGTCCTTCCACCTGAAGCTAACTTCCCGTTTGACTTGCAACCAGGCAAGCCCCGCTTTGCACTTAAGTACCTTTTATGAAATTCTTTATTTGTATCACTTATGTCTAGGATGAATGTTTGCATTAGAGTTAAGGTGATTGAAACCCCACTTGCATATCCTTTCAAATCCTATGAAGGGTTGGGTAGATTACAGAGCCGACGAGTAGACAAGGCCCCGCTAATATGCTTAGGACCTCGGTAGAAGTCGAGTAGTAGGAATCTACTCGCGAGGTAAGGTTTATCACACGGTTTGGTTAGAATAGAAAATGGCTTAAGAGTGGTGAAAATGAGACCCAGCAGGGGGATAGGAAGCAGTGAGTGGAGGTCTCACGTGTGTAGCCCTGTTGGTGTCGATTAAGGACAGAGTCGTGTGCGGGCCTGCTGAACAAGTATCGAACAGTACCGGATGACATACTGACATAAGCAGGAAACCGATGTAAATGGTTAACCTGGGTGTCGAGGCTTACCCAACCGTAAATAGGAGTGGGTTGAGGGTAACAAGGTGTAAATCTGCCGGTGGGCACAGTCACGCTCCACGCGGGGACCTCCTGCCCGTTACGGATGGACCAGTTCCGTATTTGGGTTGCCTTTGAAAGGTTGTTGCATACAACAGAGTAGGAAGGGGTGTGGAATCACGCTTCTGAAAGTGGGTGTATGCAACGTGTTGTCCGGGTGTCTCCTGATTGCAATCACCGTCCCTCGCGGTTATTTCAGTACCGCTTGTTCACTGTTTCTTGACGTAGTAAGAAGTGAAGTAAGCCAGTTGAATGAGAATATGCTGTGATGATAGAGTAATGTTTTGGAAACCATGTCTGCTGTAGATGTAGAGCTAACTAAGTTTACTTTCCGCTTTGGGCATCACCACATCGGAGGAAAGCTTTTCTTGTTTGATTGTGGACTTCCGATGTGAGGGCTGTCTACGGCACATGAATTTGCTGCTATAAAACTAAAAGTAAGGATCAACTTATAGGCGTGTCTTTGATGCAAAGTCCATTCTCCTATTTTACACATCCTTGCATGTAGAGTTCCATGCCAAGGCTAGTCGGTTAAGCCTTGCTGAGCCATCGTGCTCACGGTTGCAATATTTGAGCTGTATGCAGGTGAGAGCTATGAGGAGGGGTCCGATGACGAGGCGATGCCCCCATCGGGGTACACGGCCGAGCTGGAGCCCTGCACGCCGCCGTGATTCTCCGGTTCCTTGCTGCTAGTGTGTAGCGTCCCCGGGCTGGACGGCTGCACTTTTGCCTAGTTAGGATGAGAGGCTTCTTATGTAAATTACTTCCGCTGTATAAATAAGTTTTGTCAAAAGACTTCCGCTGTTTTGTATCAAATAAAAGTTTGTATGTTGTTCTTTAATCTTTTCATGTGTGTTGTTGGGTGCCGCATCGCACGGCACCACCCAATGCGATCCCGGAGTGGGTGAACCACGGGGTGGTCCCCACAGGGTACGTACATGGGATGAGTACAAGCAGGAGTATTTCTCTCTAAGAGCAATGATATTCGTTACCGTGCATGATTATCCCGGACTATTTACATTATCAGGACAAATGAAAGGGAAGAAAGGTTGTGTAAGGTGTGTGGATGGAACTGGATTTTTGTACCTCACTTCATTTAGAAAGACGGTGTACATGAGACACTGGCGGTTCTTGACAGTACACACAAGTATAGGAAGATGAAAGAACAATTTGATAACAAAATTGAAAAAGATACTGCACCAAAACCTTACAGTGGAAAACTCGTGTTCGAAATGGTCAAGAACATTCATATTACTTTCGGTAAGGGCAAAAAATGTAAAGGAACAAATAGGAAGAAAACTATATCTTTGGGTGATACAACTGACATGACTTTTAAGAAACAATTAATTTTTTTCAGGTATCTTCCGTATTGGAAGAACCTGGAATTTTGCCATAGTATAGATTTGATGCACGTTACAAAGAATGTATTTGATAGCGTCATTGGGACCTTGCTGGACATGTCGAGGAAAACAAATGACGGTTAAAATCACGTATGGATCTACTAAATCTTGATATTAGACCAGAGCTTCACCCGTAGAAAAGGCGAACGGGAAGCATTACCTTCCCCCAGCCAGCTCCAACTTGACACTACAAGAGAAAAGGGAAATCTGCGAATGCTTGCGTGGGATCAGAGTGCCCACAAGTTTCTAATCCAATATCCACGAACTAGTCTCGATGAAAGACTTGTTTTTATTTGGCTATAATTCTCATGACTGCCACATGATGATGACAGTGTTCCTTGCCATTGCAATAAGGGTCATCGAACCTGAGCATATAAAAGTTGTCATCACACGTCCGTGTTACTTCTTCAATGCAGTATCGCAAAAGGTAATAGCACGTGAAGACTTAGACTATTTGCAAACATATATTGTCGAGACTATGTGCAAGCTTGAGATGTGTTTCCTACCATCCTTTTTTGATATGCAAGTACACCTAATCATACATCTTATCGATCAGATAAAAGCATTGGGGCTACTATATTTACATCATATGTTTCCGTTGGAGAGATATTTAGGAGTATTAAATGGTTATGTGTGGAACCGTGCTCACCCAGAGGGTTCAATTATGGAAGGATACACCACTGAAGAAGTGATTGAGGGTTGCGCTGATTACATCAAAGATGGAAAGCGGATAGGTGTGCCTATACCAGTACATGAGGGTAGACTACGTGGGAGAGGAAAAGTGGGTAACAAAATATTTATGGTTCACGATTACAAATTAGTACACGCTGCACATTTTGGTGTACTACAACAGCTTGCAATAGTTGAGTCATACATCGAGGAACACCAAATTGAGCTTCGCATAAAAAACCAAGGCCGTAGAAGAGGCAACAATGAAGAAGTTAGCTTCTGGCCCATCTGCTTTGGTGACATCATGGAAAGCATATGACATCAATGGTTACACATTTTACACTAAGGAAAAAGACAGTAAGAGTGTTGCACAAAATAGTGGTGGTCGTATAGAGGCTTATGATCCACAAGGCCAGAAGACCACATACTTCGGGTTCATAGACGAAATATGGGAATTCAATTATGGCAAAAGAATTGTAATGCCCGTATTTAAGTGCCAATGTGTCAAACATCCTGATGGTGTGAAAGTGGACAACTACGGGCTGACACTGGTAGACTTGAACAAAGTGGGTTATAAAGATGACCCGTGGGTTCTCGCCGATCATGTTGCACAAGTTTTTTATGTACAAGATCCGGTAACTGAGAAGATGCACGTAGTTGTTTCTAGAAAGCAAAATATTGTTGGGGTTGAGAATGTGGGAGATAATGAAGAGGAATATAATCAGTATGAAGAGATGTACCTTTTCACCAAACCAGAAAACATCAAGCGCGCAGAGAGAAGCATTAAAAAGGATTTGAAACCCTATATGCGAGAAGATGTCAATGCTGGAAAAATGTATGATATATATTGTATATATTTGTATCCTCTGAAATCAACTTAGAACAATGCTCTATTTCATATTTAGATAGCATGTTTTGAACATTATTAAATTAATCTTCTATAGAGAAGACTAATTTGGACAAGTGATCCTTTTTGACTTGCCTATTATATTTATCACCTTCACCTGTTCCATAAGTTATCAAATTAATTGTATGTGTATACTAATTTAAAATTATATGACACCAAGAAATTTTGTAGGTCCCAGATAGGTTCCACTTTTCATTTTGTTGAAGGTCCCAGATAAGCTCCTATCAAGCTAATTCCTTCACAGCAAGCTCTTATAGATGCAAATAACACCCGGGACTCATCATTTGGATCGTTGAAAGCTTCAATTGAAGCCTGGCGATATCTTGGAATGATTTCCCATCCATTTGAATGATTTCTTTCCCTTCTCTCCATTTTAAAAACTTACAAAGATGCTACTTTATCAGTTCTAATGGCTGAATATATTGACTAAAAATCAGTACCATCTCTCTTAGAGTTCACACAAGCGATGAAGTGAACAACTTCAATCACAAATCTTGTTTTTGTTCCTTCATAGGGATTTGACCTTAATCTTTCAAGGATAGATTTATCAATAAGTGAAGCTTCCTCATCAGACATGTTAAGCTATGAGTGGCAATGTCCAGATTAGAAATCTCAATAGGGCTGAAGACAAAGAGATCCTGCATATGAGTGGCAATGTCCAGGTTAGACAGCGTTAAGCTATGATGACAGCCTTCAACAACATGAAAAGTGATGCCAAGGTTATGCTTGCATCAACCAAGGCATGTTGTGAGGGCATAACACTTGCTGGGGCCAGCATAGAAATATCAAAGGGACTGAAGACAAAGAGATCCTGCATATGAGTGGCAATGTCCAGGTTAAACAGCGTGAAACTATTATGGCAGCCTTCAACAACATGAAAAGTGATGCCAAGGTTATGCTTGCATCAACCAAGGCATGTGGTGAGGGCATAACACTTGTTGGGGCAAGCATAGAAATCTCAACGGGACTGAAGACAAAGAGATCCTGCATATGAGTGGCAATGTGCAGATTAAACAACGTGAAACTATGATGGCAGCCTTCAACAACGTGAAAAGTGATGCCCAAGGTGAAGCTTGCATCAACCAAGGCATGTTGTGAGGGCATAACACTTGTTGGGCCAAGCATAGAAATCTCAACGGGACTGAAGACAAAGAGATCCTGCATATGAGTGGTAATGTTCAGGTTAAACAACATGAAACTATGATGGCAGCCTTAAACAATATGAAAAGATTGCCACTTTTCATGTTGTTGAAGGCTGCCATCATAGGTTCACGCTGTTTAACCTGGACATTGCCACTCATATGCAGGATCTCTTTGTTTTCAGTCCCGTTGAGATATCTATGCTTGCCCCAACAAGTGTTATGCCCTCACAACATGCCTTGGTTGATGCAAGCTTCACCTTGGCATCACTTTTCATGTTTTTGAAGGCTGCCATCATAGTTTCACGCTGTTTAAGCTGGACATTGCCACTCATATGCAGGATCTCTTTGTCTTCAGTCCCGTTGAGATTTCTATGCTTGCCCCAACAAGTGCATGCCCTCAAAACATGTCTTGGTTGATGCAAGCATAACGTTGGCATCACATTTCATGTTGTTGAAGGCTGCCATCATAGTTTCACGCTGTTTAACCTAGACATTGCCACTCATATGTAGGATCTCTTTGTCTTCAGTCTTGTTAAGATTTCTATGCTTGCCCCAGCAAGTGTTATGCCCTCACAACATGCCTTTGTTGATGCAAGCATAACCTTGGCATCAATTTTCATGTTGTTGAAGGCTGTCATCATAGCTTCACGCTATCTAACCTGGATATTGCCACTCATATGCAGGATCTATTTGTCTTCAGCCCTATTAAGATTTCTAACCTAGACATTGCCACTCATAGCTTAACATGTCTGATGAGGAAGCTTCACTTATTGATAAATCTATCCTTGAAAGATTAAGGTCAAATCTCTATGAAGAAACAAAAACAAGATTTGTGATTGAAGTTGTTCGCTTCATCGCTTGTGTGAACTCTAAGAGAGATGGTACTGATTTTTAGTCAATATATTTAGCCATTAGAACTGATAAAGTAGCATCTTCGTAAGTTTTTGAAATGGAGAGAAGGGAAAGAAATCATTCAAATGGATAAAAAATCCTTTTAACGTATTGTCAGGCTTCAATTGAAGCTTTCAACAATCCAAATGATGAGTCCCGGGTGTTACTTGCATCTACAAGAGCTTGCTGTGAAAGGATTAGCTTGACAGGAGCTTATCAGCATCACATGCGGTTCTTTATTAATGGCCACCCGTGAAAACAATGACTTTGCCTAGGCGGCTCTTCATTAAAAACCACTTGTGATGTTTGAACCAATACAGGCGGTTCTTTATTAATGGCCGCCCGTGAAAATCATGTATTTACCCAGGTGGTCGTTTATTAAGAACCGCATGTGAAGTTTGTCACAGTACATGCGGTTCTTTATTAATAGCCACCTGAGAAAATATTGTATTTAACCAGGCAGTTTTTTGTTAAAAACCGCCTGTGAGGTTTTGTCATCACAGGCGGTTATTGTTTCATTCGTCACCACAGTCGCATTTCTTTGTGGACCACCTATGTTTGAAAAATCGAGGAGCCTGTAAAAATACTTTTTGTAGTAGTGTGCAAAGGGGTTTTTGTTGCTTCCGCTAAAAAGTTTAAATCTACCATTCACCCCCCTCTGGTAGCTTTTCACATGCTCTTCGATCCTGCAATTGGTATCAGAGCCACGGTTCTCTAATCTTTATGTTTTCCATGTGTTTTGACTAATCATCATGGAGAAATACTCCGCAAATCCTTGTGTGCTTAGTGGCATTGTGAGAGGGCCCGACCTCGATCACGGGGCCGTGCCGCCTCGCCCGGGGATCGCATTGGGTGGTGCCGTGTTATGCGGCACCCAACAGCACACATATAAGGAACAATGTATTACATAAATCAAAGCGGAAGCTTACAATTGTTCTTTGTAAATAATTTATATAAAATAGCTACAGCGGAAGTCTATAAACAGCTCACGTTGAATATCTAAGAATCACTCGAGAGGAGGTCCAGCCCGTGAACTCCTCTCGCCAGCAACACGAAGACATGGCAGCGGCTAGGTTCTCCAAGTGTGACATGACTCGGGAGTTCCCGAGTCTCACCGGGCAACCTTCTTTATAGCGTCGAGGTTTACCTGCAAAACCACTTATATAGCAAGAGTGAGCACAAAGGCTCAGCAAGACTTAACCATCTCTCCTAAGACATGAAACTCTACATGAAAGTAACCTAAGACTTAAGCCTGTCATTTGCGAAAAGACTCACCTACGAGTTCATCCTTAACTTTCAGATTTTAGCCATAATAGTAGTGACCTTGCGCCCAGCAACATTGGAACCCCACAATCAAACAAGAAACGCTTCATTCCAATGTTACTTGTCCCAAGGTGAAAAATAAATTTAGTTTGCTCTATCTGTACTTCAAACAAGGTTCTCATGCAGTTTAACATAATCATAGCAGCAATTATACTTTTGCAAACTGTTCCCACACAACTTGCTTACTACGTCACAACACAGTGAGCAAGCGGTACTCATAACCGTGAGGGACGGTGATTCGAATCAAACACTACCCGGATAACTCGACACATACGCCCGCCTCTGAAGACCCAACTCTGGAGACCTTCATTATGTCGTATGTGGCAACCTTTCTCAGGACACTAGACTGTAGAACCGGTCGCGCCGTCTCGAGCTCATAGGTCTAACGAGACGATGTGGTATGCCTCTACAATCCAATGAACCTGGTTTCCTGGTTCCCATATATCAGTAAGCATCTGGTACACAACTCAATACTTGCTCAGCGGGGCTGCACACGCTTCGGTCTTTAACCGACACAGGCAGAGCTATTTGACCAAGACCTCGTCTTGTTGCTGCCTAACCCCACTGCCCGGTCTCATCTTTAGAAATGTAAACTTTAGTTTGCTTCCTTCCCCAACCACACTTATGATATTCTGAACTATACCTCGCAAGTAGATTCCAACTACTCGTCTTATACCGAATGTCCTAGCCTATTTAGCACGGCCTTATTCTACAGCGATGAAACCATTCTACCCTTGATCCCAGGGTTATTTTTGGTCATGCAAGTGGAGTATAAAACCTTCTTGACCTAATGCACATACAAACTTTGACCCATAGTAGTGAACAAAGTAAAAACTTTAGAAAACAACTTAAATGCAAACCGGGGCTTGCCTTGGTTTTGCAGGTGGCTAAAGTCAGATGATATGAAGTTAGTTGCTGATGACTTGAAGTTCAATTCCTGCCCTTCTTGCTCCTTGATCCAAGCTTAACTTCTTTTCCACTCTTCCACGTTTAATCACTACACGTTACGAACATGCACATATGTTTAATTGTAAAACTTTTGCTAACAAGTTATAAAGACAAGTTTAAAACTGGAACTCTGTTCAAGAATTTAAATTGACACTGGGGTGGTGGGTTGGGTGTGTGTTTAAGCACTATCCTCAAGTGAGAAGTGAGGTTCATCACTTGGGTGGTGATCACCTAATTGGTTGAACAGAACACTGCTGATACAGGGCTCCAATGGAGCTGGAAATTTTCTTGTGAGTTCCTAGTCACAAGAAAGTCCTCTGGACCAAAATTCAGAATGTTTCACTGATTAGATCACCCAGAACAATTTCCTAAGCATTTAGGCATAAATGAATTAATTATGATTTAATTTGCACTTTCATGCAAATCCAAGTGAACCATAATTTCACACATGGCTCAGGGAGTATGCCTGAATGTTTCGAGGATTTTTGGAGCTAAGGAATATCCAGAACTGAATTTCCAAGTTTTGGAAATCCTCTGAAAATGTTTCTGTATTCATTTGAATACAGAAATTTGAAATCAGAATAACCCTAACTAAATCAACTCCAAATGAGCTGAAACCTTTACAGAAGTCTCCTAATATCCTAAAGAATATTCTGGCAAAATGTGGGGAATTTTGGATGAACCGAACTCCCTCTAGAATTCTTTTGCTGAAAAGCTTTAAATACTTTTCCAGAATTTTCTATTGGTTTTCATGCAAATTGGGTTTCTTATTTGGATAGATCTTTTCATCCTGAATCCAATCCAATTTGAATCACTAAATTTGGAGCTTCCTAGCAAAAGTTATGAGGTTCTAAAGTTTGAACTAAATCTGGAATTCAAATTAATTCGGGAAATGTTCAAACTCTGACGGTGGGTCCCTTCTACACGTGTCGGTTGCCGGAGCTAAGCCACACGGGGCCACAGACTACTTCCCGCACTGTCGCAAAGGATCCCGGGGCCACAGCAGATCAGCAGTTTAAACCCTCCATCGCTGACATGCGGGGCCCGCCGGACCTTCTTCCTCCTCAGGCCGTTTTCTTTCCCATGCCGCCCACTCGCCGGAAACTCGTCGGAGCTCGATGGAGTCGGCTTCCTGGCCGTATCCCAGCTCGGTACTTGCCGCCTGGGGGTTTTCAGGGACGAGCAATCCACTGGTGTGGTGCCCTCGGGCTGCCGGCGACCGGAAACCGGTCGGCGACGTGCGCACACCTCGGTGAGGCTTCGGCACCGTGGCCTGAGCACCCTTGCCTGCCAACGGCTCAGGGGATTTGCTCTAAAGCACCAGTGAGTCATGGGGGTGATCAGCTTTGGCTCAAACTGGATCGGTAACGGCTCGAGATGGGGTCTCACCGTGCGCCCGGCGGTTCCCGCCATGATCGCCGCTCGAAAAGCTCGAAATTAGCTGTAACCATTCGGTTCTAGGCTAGGCTTGAAAAGAGGAGATCACCGCCATCTAGCTTAGCTCCTCTGTGCCTAGTTTCGGGACCAAAGATTGAGGATGGAAGGAGAATTTCTAGATTGCGTACCGGAAGGTCGGGTTGCGGCCTCCGAAGGAAAATTCCTAAATTGGCTCTCGGTGATTCACAGCTCGACTGGAGGCTTGGGGGTGAGCAGGAGGGTTCACCCGCGCGTCCGGGGGTGGCCTTGCTTTGGCGTGGAAGTGCCTGGATTAGGCTGTCCACGAGCGCCCCAACCCTCTGTGCGGTTAAACCGCCGTGGCGACGAGCCAGTGTCGGGTCAGGGATGCAGCAACTCGCTGGATTCTGGGCTTAGGAGGCGGAGGACGAGCTCACCGTGTGGTTTTCCGGCTTGGCTGGCCTCTGCGTGCTCGGTTTTCCTAAGTTCCCGGTCGATCGCCCGAGGCGGCAGCGTCCTCGTTCTTTTGTCGTGCGAGGGAGGAAAAGCAGGCCGAGGCGTCGGTGATGAGGCAAAAGATCGCACGGGAGAAGGGATAGACGTCCCGGCAGCTCTTCAGCGTGCTGCTTTGGTGAGGAGGTGGCAGCAGTTTGCTCCCGGTGGCGCCCGGAGCCTCGCTCGGCAGCTCAGTGTGAGTCGATACACAGAGACTGAAACTTATGCAGTAAGTTACTCCCTCCCTCTCTCAATGACAGGTGGGTCCCTCCAAAGTTCCTATCCAAAATATCTCCAATTTTTGGTACTTTACAAATTCAACTATGAGGAACTCAAATTCCAAAGCCATTTGGCAATTCGACATGTTTTGCCTCAGTTTCAAATTTGAATTCAAATTTAGATGAAATTTACAAGTCCCTTTGATAATCTTATCGAGGCACCTCCAAATTTGCTCAAAATTTGCCTCCTTCACAACTTGAACCTGAGGAATTCAAATATGTCCCCTGATCATTGAGTTGGCCATTGCAAACACAACTTTTCAAACAACAGTTTGAATTTCCTCTTTTGAAAATGCCCTCCTTCTTTTTGAAGTGACCCTCTTAATTCAAACTGAATTCAAAGTTTTATTGCACATGCCAACACTTTCATGAGTAGACAAAAGTTTTTATAAGTCCCATTTCTTGTATATAAACTCAACCTTATTCATAGCTCAAGTTTTCTATTTACATGTTTTTGGGACTTTTACATTCCTCCCCCCTTAAAAAAAATCTCGTCCCGAGATTCATGATTAAGGACAATGTGGAGAGGACAGCTACTCAACATACGCCTCTAACAACTCCGGATGATTGCGCTGCAAATGCTCCTTGCTTTCCCATGTAGCTTCCTTGGACGTGTGATTTTCCCATAGCACCTTGAAAAATCGCAGCGTCCGGTTTCTGGTCTCGCGAGTCTTTCCATCAATTATCCGGGTTGGTCGCTCAACATACGTGAGGTCCGGTTTCAAATCTGCTGTCTCCCGTGAGAATCTCCGTTGGAACTTTTAAACACTTCCGCAACTGAGATATGTGGAAGACGTTATGAACTCCGGCTAAGGCTACCGGCAGCTCCAAACGGTAGGCCATGGGTCCACACCTTTCAATGACAATGAAGGGACCGATAAAACGTGGAGCTAATTTTCCTTTCACTCCAAGTCGGTGAATGCCCTTCATAGGAGATACGCATAGGTATACGTGGTCCCCAACATGGAAATCCAGAGGACGACGTCTCCTATCCGCATAGCTCTTTTGTCTGGACTGAGCGGCTTTCAGATTTGCTTGAATAAGCCTTACCCGCTCTTCAGCTTCATTTATGAGATCAACCCCGTAAATCAATCTCTCGCCAGTTTCACACAAGTTCAAGGGTGTGCGGCACTTCCGGCCGTAGAGAGCTTCCTACGGTGCCATTTTGATGCTCGCTTGATAGCCATTGTTATAAGTGAATTCCGCCAATGGTAGATGATCGTCCCATCCTTTACCGTGGTGAATGGCACATGCTCGAAGCATATCTTAGAGAACTTGATTCACCCTCTCCGTTTGCCCATCTGTTTGAGGGTGATATGTAGAGCTTCTAATCAATTTGGTTCCTAGTGAGGCATGCAGCTGCTCCCAGAAACAGGCAACGAACAACGCGCCTCGATCGGAGATGATCGTCCAGGGAACTCCATGTAGGCATAGTATCCTTGCAATATATAGCTCCGCATACTTTTTGGCATGGTATCCCATATGCACCGGGATGAAATGCGCTGACTTGGTTAACCGATCCAAGATTACCCAAACCCAGTCATGCTTATTAGCCGTGAGAGGTAGTCCAACAATAAAGTCCATACTAATATCCTCCCACTTCCATGCCGGAACACTTAGCGGTTGTAGGATTCCCGCCTTCTTCATATGTTCGGCTTTAACTCGCCGACACGTATCACATTCTTATACGTATTTAGCAACCTCCTTCTTCACCCGGGTCCACCAAAATTTGGTCTTCAGCTCTTGGTACATCTTGTTGCTGCCCGGATGAATAGAAAATTTGGATAAGTGAGCCTCATCCAAAATTTTCTTCCGCAGCCTCATATCACGGGGTACGATTATCCGGTTCTTGAACCATAGGGTGTCTTCATCATCTATCCGGAAACATTTCATCTCCCCGTCCTTCAACCTCCTTCTGATATGAGCCATGCCGTTGTATTTCTTTTGAGCTTCCATGACCTCCTCTCTTATTGTAGGTATGAGAGCCATATTATGTAAAGCTCCATATGGAACCAAGTAAAGACTTGGTTCTTCCTCTTCCATCAGCGTAATGGTCAGGTTATGAATATGAGACTTCTGGCTGAGTGCATCGGCAACCACATTTGCCTTGCCCGGATGATAATGAATTTCAATCTCATAGTCCTTGATCAGCTCCAACCATCGCCGTTGTCGCATATTCAACTCTTTCTGAGTGAATATGTACTTCAAACTTTTGTGGTCGGTGTAGAGATGAACCAGATTTCCCAATAGTTAATGTCTCCACATCTTCAAAGCTAATACCACGGCAGCAAGCTCGAGATCATGAGTTGAATAATGTTGCTCATGATTCCGTAATTGCCGTGATCCATATGCGACCACACGTCCTCCTTGCATGAGTACACAACCAAGTGCGATGCCGGACGCATCGCAATAAACATCAAATGGCTTGGTTGTATCCGGTTGAGCTAAAACCGGGGCTGTTGTGAGGTGTTTCACCAACGCTTGAAAAGCTTCCTCACATGGCTTGCTCCAATCGTATTTGATGCCCTTCTTCAGTAGCTCTGTCATAGGTTTGGAGATTTTTTAGAAGCCCGGGATGAACCTCCGATAATATCCCGCCAAACCCAAGAAGCTACGAACTTCATGGACTGATGTTGGAGACTTCCATTTCAGCACTTGTTCAATCTTGCTTGGATCAACAGCAATGCCCTCTGCTGAAATAATATGCCCAAGAAATGGTACTTGGTTGATCCAGAATTCACATTTACTAAGCTTTGCATAAAGTTTATGATCCCTCAGTCGTTGGAGCATAATACACAAATGTTTAGCGTGTTCCTCTTCTGATTTGGAATAGACCAAGATGTCGTCGATGAATACCACGACAAACTGATCCAGCTCCGGCATGAACACCGAGTTCATAAGATACATAAAGTGAGCCGGAGCATTGGTCAACCCAAATGACATGACAAGATACTCATAGAGTCCATATCTTGTCGAGAATGCTGTTTTCGGGACATCTTCCGCTCGAATCTTAATTTGATGATATCCCGACCTTAAGTTCATCTTGGAGAAGACTTTAGCACCCACTAGCTGATCGAAGAGGATATCAATTCTTGGTAATGGATACTTGTTCTTTATTGTCACAGCATTTAAAGGACGATAATCGACGCATAGCCTCAGCGTCTCATCCTTCTTCTTCACAAATAAAGCTGAGCAACCCCATAGTGATGAACTTGGACGAATAAACCCCTTGTCCATCAGATCCTTGAGTTGCTCCTTCAATTCTGCTAACTCACTCGGAGCCATTTTGTATGGTCTCCGAGAGATCGGCGTGGTTCCCGGTATCAACTCTATTTTGAACTCCACCTCGCGCTCAGGTCGTAAGCCTGGAAGATCTTCGGGAAACACGTCCGGATATTCACGGACTACCGGAATGTCTTCTAACTTGCAAGCCTCGGCATTACATACTTCCGGGTCTTTGGAACCCGTTTCGCCGAGATACAATGTTTGACGTCCGTGAAGTGGAGAGTCCAAGTGAACACTCCTGTTCTCGATGTCCAGAACAGCCTTATGGAAGGTCAACCATGATATTCCCAATATGGCATTGATCCTTGGTCTTCGAGAATAATGAGGGCAGTCGGATAAATTTTTCCACCCAAACAGAGGGGTGCTCGAGAGACGACTTCATTAGTGGATATGTCTCCACCCGACCAATGAATAAGGTATGAACCTTTGGTGATAGTGGTGGATATCTGATCCCGGAGTACCGTTGCCCTGCTAATGAAGTTATGTGTTGCACCAGAGTCGAATAAAATGACAACCGGTTTGTCATTTAAGGTGATCCTGCCGGCAAGAACAGGTCCTTCCTTTGGCAGATCATTGACTGACACATAATTAACCGTCCCCACTTTGGACATAGCTTTTCTTGGCTGTCCAAGATCACTCCTGGAACTGGACCCGCAGCCATAAGATTGCTGCTTGGTTCAGTTGCTTCATTGACGTTGAGTTCATTGTCAATACGAAGTGGGACAGCACTCGGTTCCGCGGGGAAATCACCTTGATCGTCTTCAATCTCTTGAGGGAGATAAAATTCTGATGCACCTTGTTGATACTGGGGTGCATGGGAAACAAGTCGCTGCTGCGGTGGGGGTGAATAAGACCTCTGTGGAGTAGAAGAGTTGTCACACTCCCAGAATGATTGCACCTCTTGTGGAATCTCTCAACCGGAAGGTGAACGGATCACCAACCGATACTTCTGAGGTAGAGGATTGCATTCCTCCTGTGATGAGTCCCTCTCCCTCTTTTCTTTGAGGTGGAGATTGGAATAATATTCCTGAGTGATAGAACAGCTCAGGAACTCATCAAAATTCTCTTGGCTAACCTGAGCCAATTCACATCACAGCCTAGCGCTCAGCCCTCGGTAAAAGTGATAACCCTTCATGGATGGTGATTTCACATAGTCAGGGACACATTGAGCTAAGCGATTGAATTCTGTCACACACTCAATAACACTCATGTCCCCTTGCTTCAGACTCCAGAACTCATCCAGACTGGTTTGCATTATGCCCGCAGGGATGAAACGAGCACGAAATGCAGCCTGGAACTCCGCCCATGTCACACGATTCCCTGCTGGTTGGACAGCAAGGTACTCTGCCCACCATGCTCCAGCAAAGCCGTGAAGCTGCTGAGCGGCAAATAGAGTCTTCGAGAATTCATCACACTGTATCAATCCGAACTTGGACTCAATGACACGTAACCAGTGGTTTGCTTCACAATGGTCAGCCGCCTCGGAGAATACCGGCGGTTGTGTCGCCAAGAAATCCAGATACGTGCTCTGAGTTGGCATGTGACGTTGAGCTTCTCGATTTATGCCTTGCTTAACTAGAGTTTGGAGAGTTTCATTCATCCTTTCCATGATTTCCGCCAATCCAGTTGGCGATGGCTCTTGTGATGAAGTCGAGTCATTCCCACCTCGACTTGAACCTCCAACCTCCATTTGAGAGTGTGCGCGTACCATACTGCACGAAACAAAATTTTGAGTCAATCAAAATTCTATCTCAGTAGTAAGTAAAGATAAGTAAAACATGAACATGTCATGAACTTTATGAAAGCATAACCACATTAATGTTTAAACAAATCTTAAGTACACTAAACTAATCAGCGGGACTACCCTGACCAGTTCACACAACCTCCAAATTTTTCTCAAGTTATCAACAGATTCTTGACTTGAGTTCAATACCATAGTTTTTGTAAACTTCAGTAGCTTTCCAACAAGTACTTATGTGCTCCTTAAGGATTTTTCTACAGGAAGTTATGGCTTAAAAACAGAAAGGTCCAGAGAGGTTTTTGGTACTGTCCTGGTTCTGAACAGTTCGCCTCCAACTGGACTTTTCACCCATGTAACGTGTGATTCTGCTTTTGAGGCCTACAAGGAAGTTGTAGAGCACTTGAAAATCTTTCCAGAACTGTATCATACACTATATTTGGGTCAAGCTACTCAGAGTTATGCTCTGTTAAAGTCCAGCAAGAATTTCTGCCAGAAACAGAGCACTCTGTTTTTGAAAACTTTGATACCTAGTTATACCCTCATTTGAGTCTTAGCTCAAAATAAGAATTCAGTAACTAACATTTGTTTCAAACTTCCATTTTTAGTTGCAAGTTATTCCATGAATCATTTCTTCATAGGGAAGAGGTTATTAAGTGTAGTACAGTGTCGATGCACTGTAATAACATGTCGGTACTACGTTGCCTCACCAAAAGAAAATCTTAAACCGGATTATACCGGCATATCCGTTTTATCAGTGGCACTAAGACGATCTCTCGCACACGTGTACTACACGGGATACGTACGTGGTTAGTACCTGCAGAAGAACATGCAATAGTGGTGCACTCAAAGGTTGTTTCATTTCAGGCAGTACCATAATTAAAAGTAAAGACAAACACCCGTATCATTGCCATACGGCCGTCCTTGAGTTAGGTCACGTCTCAAGGTACGTGATCGTGTTTCAACACCAAACGACAGGGAACCCGAGTATCTCATGAACGGGTCGTCACGGTTGGGAATGTTATCAACCCAGCGGATACCACCTACTGCCCTGCAGGGCACGCCGATGGCAAGCGCTGCGTATGTCCTCCTGGGCTATTTCCAGACGAACACACTATCGTGTTACTGACCACACGATGGGGTCTCCACTTACTTGTCTATTGCACGCTAGGGATCAGCGTTTCATATGAACTTAGGAACATGAAGAGTCCAAGAGTTCCATATTAACGTCTCACACCAAGCTGTGAGACCTATCCCTAAACCACATTCCTCGTCAGGGGAGCTAACCGAAATTGAACCGCTTTCGGTGGCGTTCCATACCATGTTTACCTAAGCGTAGGTGCGTCGTTACATAATCAAATTTCAAAATTATAACAAGTAGGTTAGTCATGCCACTTAAGTAACTATACTACTATAGTCCTTATGTGGGCCTAATACTGTTTCCTCACTGTATCCTAAGTTTTTGTCGTAATACGATCCTTATTCCATGTGCTATTACCAATGCGGCTCTGATACCACGCTGAGAGGACCCGACCTCGATCACAGGGCCGTGCCGCCTCACCCGGGGATCGCATTGGGTGGTGCCGTGTTATGCGGCACCCAACAGCACACATATAAGGAACAATGTATTACATAAATCAAAGCGGAAGCTTACAATTGTTCTCTGTAAATAATTTACATAAAATAGCTACAGCGGAAGTCTGTAAACAGCTCACGTTGAATATCTAAGAACCACTTGAGAGGTGGTCCAGCCCGCGGACTCCTCTCGCTAGCAACACGAAGACATGGCAGCGGCTAGGTTCTCCAAGTGTGACATGACTCGGGAGTTCCCGAGTCTCACCGGACAACCTTTTTTATAGCGTCGAGGTTTACCTGCAAAACCACTTATATAGCAAGAGTGAGTACAAAGGCTCAGCAAGACTTAACCGTCTCTCCTAAGACATGAAACTCTACATGAAAGTAACGTAAGACTTAAGCCTGTCATTTGCGAAAAGACTCGCCTACGAGTTCATCCTTAACTTTCAGATTTTAGCCATAATAGTAGTGACCTTGCGCCCAGCAACATTGAAACTCCACAATCAAACAAGAAACGCTTCATTCCAATGTTACTTGTCCCAAGGTGAAAAATAAATTTAGTTTGCTCTATCTCTACTTCAAACAAGGTTCTCATGCAGTTTAACATAATCATAGCAGCAATTATACTTTTGCAAACTGTTCCCACACAACTTGCTTACTACGTCACAACACAGTGAGCAAGCGGTACTCATACCCGCGAGGGACGGTGATTTGAATCAAACACTACCCGGATAACTCGACACATACGCCCGCCTCTGAAGACCCAACTCTGGCGTCCTTCATTACGTCGTATGTGGCAACCTTTCTCAGGACACTAGACTGTAGAACCGGTCGCACCGTCTCGGGCTCATAGATCTAACGAGATGATGTGGTATGCCTCTACAATCCAGTGAACCTGGTACATCGGTTTCCTGGTTCCCATATATCAGTAAGCATCCGGTACACAACTCAATACTTGCTCAGCGGGGCTGCACACGTTTCGGTCCTTAACCGACACAGGCAGAGCTATTCGACCAAGACCTCGTCTTGTCTCTGCCTAACCCCACTGCCCGGTCTCATCTTTAAATATGTAAACTTTAGTTTGGTTCCTTCCCCAACCACACTTATGATATTTTGGACTATAACTCGCGAGTAGATTCCAACTACTCGTCTTCTACCGAATTTCCTAGCCTATTTAGCATGGCCTTATTCTACAGCGATGAAACCATTCTACCCTTGATCCCAGGGTTATTTTTGTTCATGCAAGTGGAGTTTAAAACCTCCTTGACCTAATGCACATACAAACTTTGACCCATAGTAGTGAACAAAGTAAAAACTTTAGAAAACAACTTAAATGCAAACCGGGGCTTGCCTTGGTTTTGCAGGTGACTAAAGTCAGATGATATTAAGTTAGTTTCTGATGACTTGAAGTTCAATTCCTGCCCTTCTTGCTCCTTGATCCAAGCTTAACTTCTTTTCCACTCTTCCACGTTTAATCACTACACGTTACGAACATGCACATATGTTTAATTGTAAAACTTTTGCTAACAAGTTCTAAAGACAAGTTTAAAACTGGAACTCTGTTCAAGAATTTAAATTGACACTGGGGTGGTGGGTTGGGTGTGTGTTTAAGCACTATCCTCAAGTGAGAAGTGAGGTTCATCACTTGGGTGGTGATCACCTAATTGACTGAACAGAACACTGCTGATCCAGGGCTCCAATGGATCTGGAAATTTTCTTGTGAGTTCCTTGTCACAATAAAGTCCTCTGGACAAAAATTCAGAATGTTTCACTGATTAGATCACCCAGAACAATTTCCTAAGCATTTCGGCATAAAGGAATTAATTCTGATTAAATTTGCACTTTCATGCAAATCCAAGTGAACAATATTTCACACATGGATCAGGGAGTATGCCTGAATGTTTCTAGGATTTTTGGAGCTAAGGAATATCCAGAACTGAATTTCCAAGTTTTGGAAATCCTCTGAAAATGTTTCTGTATTCATTTGAATACAGAAACTTGAAATCAGAATTACCCTAACTAAATCACCTCCAAATGATCTAAAACTTTTACAGGAGTCTTCTAATATGCTAAAGAATATTCAGGCAAACTTTCGGGAATTTTGGATGAACTAAACTCCCTCTAGAATTCTTTTTCTGAAAAGCTTTAAAGAATTTTACAGAATTTTCTATATGTTTTCATGCAAATTGGGTTGCATATTTGGATAGATCTTTTCATCCTGAATCCAACCTAATTTGAATCACTAAATTTGGAGTTTCCTAGCAAAAGTTATGAGGTTCTAAAGTTTGAACTAAATCTGAAATTCAAATTAATTTGGGAAATGTTCAAACTCTGACGGTGGGTCCCTTCTACACGTGTCGGCTGCCGGAGCTAAGCCACACGGGGCCACAGACTACTTCCCACGCTGTCGCAAAGGATACCGGGGCCACAGCGGATCAGCAGTTTAAATCCTCCGTCGCTGACACGCGGGGCCCGCCAGACCAGGTCTTCCTCCTCGGGCCGTTTTCTTCCCCGCGCCGCCGCCTCGCCGGAAACTCGTCGGAGCTCGCCGGAGTCAGCTTTCTGGCCGTCTCCCAGCTCGGTACTTGCCGCCTGGGGGTTTTCAGGGACGAGCAATCCACTGGTGCGGTGCCCTCGGGCTGCCGGCGACTGGAAACCGGTCGGCGACGTGCGCACACCTCGGTGAGGCTTTGACACCGTGGCCCGAGCACTCTAGCCAGCCAACGGCTTGGGGGATTTGTTCTAAAGCACCAGTGAGTCATGGGGGTGCTCGGCTTTGGCTCAAACTGGATCGGTAACGGCTCGAGATGGGGTCTCACCATGCGCCCGGCGGTTCCCGCCATGATCGCCGCTCGAAAAGCTCGAAATTAGCTGTAACCATTCGGTTCTAGGCTAGGTTTGAAAAGAGGAGATCACCGCCATCTAGCTTACCTCCTCTGTGCCTAATTTCGGGGCCAAAGATTGAGGTGGAAGGAGAATTTCTAGATTGCGTACCGGAAGGTCGGGTTGCGGCCTCCGAAGGAAAATTCCTAAATTGGCTCTCGGTGATTCACAGCTCGACTGGAGGCTTGGGGTGAGCAGGAGGGTTCACCCGTGCGTCCGGGGGTGGCCTTGCTTGGGCGTGGAAGTGCCTGGATTAGGCTGTCCACGAGCGCCCCAACCCTCTGTGCGGTTAAACCGCCGCGGCGACGAGCCAGTCTCGGGTCGGGGATGCAGCAACTCGCTGGATTCTGGGCTTAGGAGGTGGAGGACGAGCTCACCGTGTGGTTTTCCGGCTTGACTGGCCTCTGCACGCTCGGTTTTCCTCAGTTCCCGGTCGATCGCCCGAGGCGGCAGCGTCCTCGGTTCTTTTGTCATGCGAGGGAGGAAAAGCAGGCCGAGGAGTCGGCGATGAGGCAAAAGATCGCACGGGAGAAGGGATAGGCGTCCCGGCAGCTCTCAAGCGTGCTGCTTCGGTGAGGAGGTGGTTTGATTAAAATTGTTCCCATGCTCATGCTAAAGCACATCCATCTAAAATTGTAAAATCATTAGGAAGTGGTTTGATTAAAACAGTTCCTGAACAAAAAGAAGTGGTTTTTAAATCTGCAGGAGTGTTGTATCCTTTGGTTTCAAATAAACATGTTGTCCGCTCATCTAGACATGAACATAAAGTTAAATTTAATTGTACCTACTATGGCAGAGATGGTCGTGTCATAGATTTTTGTTATAGACTAGCTAAGCAACAGAAAAAGGAAAGAATGATTGCTAGATCACATAACAACAGTGCAAAACCTGTTACGTGTGCTGAACCGAATGTTAGGAATATGCAACCTGCTGTAATGAGTAAAAAACATACAAAGTTTGCTTCCGGACCTACTGTTTTTAGTGCTACTCATGTAACACCTCATAGGTCAGTAGTTGGGTACAAAAATCCTCAACCTTTGGCTCCTAAACCAACTATTTTATCCCAGCCTTTGCGTGCTTCTTCTGCTGGACGTCGTGTGACTCAGTACTGGATTCCTAAATACCTTTTGACTAACCCCAGTATTGAGTCATCGACATACTGTACTTCTAAGTAGGTTACACGCTTGAGAAAGGAGAACATTTGGATTGTGCATTCATGATGCTCACGCCACATGACTGGTAACAAAGAATGGTTCTCCTCCCTCTCTTTTGTGTCACATGTTTAAAATGTTACTTTTGCCGATAATTCTTCAAATCCTATAATTGCTAAGGGTTCAGTTAGAGTAAATAATCACTACACTTTAAAAGATGTGGCACTTGTTAAAAATTTGAAATACAACTTGCTTTTTGTTTCACAATTGCTAGATGAAAATCTGGAAATTATTTTCACTAAAAGTTGTTGCAAGGTTGTAGATTCAAATAGTGAGCTCACTTTTAATATGTCTCGGTTTGGAAGAGTTTTTAAATAAGATTTTGATATGTCATCCTCTAAGCATAGATGTCTAGTTGATAATGATTCAAAAGACATATATTTTTGGCATCGTAGACTTGGTCACGTAGGGTTTGATCATCTCACACATGTTAGTGCTCTTGATCGCATACGTGGGTTGCCTAAGCTTAAAGGGGACAAAGAAATTGTGTGCTCTTCTTGTAGACATGCTAAGATGGTTGCAGATTCACATGCTCTTCTCACAATGACTATGACAACTAAATCGGGTCAACTTTTGCACCTTGACACCGTAGAACCTTCACGTGTTCAATCCTTCGGAGCTAAATGGTATGTTCTTGTGATTGTTGATGACTATTCTACATACTCTTGGATTTAATTTATGACATCTAAGAATGAAACTTTGAGTCACTTTAGAATGTTATTTCTTAGATTATCAATTGATCACCCAGGATCTTTAAAAGCAATTAGAAGTGATAACGGAACCGAATTTAAAAATCAATCGTTTGATCACTTTTGTGCTGAAAATGGAATAGATCATCAATTTTCTTCATCATATGTACCTCAACAAAACGGTGTTCTAGAGAGAAAGAACATAATCTTAGTTGAGATGGCTAGGACTATGCTTGATGAATATCAGTCTCCTCAAAAATTTTGGGCTGATGCAATTGCAACTCCTTGTTGTGTCTCAAATCGTGTTTTCTTGCATGCTAAGCTAGGTAAAATACCATATGAACTTCAGTTTGTACATAGGCCTAGTGTCACACACTTTCGGGTCTTTGATTGCAAATGCTTTGTTAAGAAACATGGTAATCTTGATAAATTTGAACCAAGATCCGTTGATGGCATGTTTCTTGGTTACCCATCTCATACTAGAGGCTACCATGTGCTTTTACATGACACTAACAAAATTGTGGAGACTTGTGAGGTTTTTTTTATGAAGCTAGCCCAGGTACTAGCTCTAATATTGCAGGACCAGACCCTTCTCCGCAGGGGGAGAGTATTTTCATCAAAGAAGATGAAGAACTGATGCTGCTGCCCAAAAATTCAGGAGCTAATGACATTGTTCCAGCTCCTGATTTTGATTCACAACCAGCACCGACGACCACCATTGCTGGTCCAGATCGTCCTCAAGTCACAAGTTCTTCAATTTGTGATGAACATGAAGAATAAGGAGCTTGTGAATTGTCTACTCCCCTCTGGGTCCTCAAAAGTCATCCTCCACAACAAATGATTGGAAACTTGCACGAACGAGTCACACAGTCCAGGTTTTGTGATCCAAACTCTCACACTCATTCTGCATTTGTTGCTTCTTTTGAACCCAGAGATATATCACGCGCACTCACTAATGAATCTTGGATTATTGCCATGCAAGAAGAGTTAGAAAATTTTGAAAGAAATAATGTTTGGAAACTTGTACCTCCACCTCAAGGTCACACTCTAATCGAACTAAATGGGTGTTTAAAAATAAACAAAGTGAGGATGGGGTTGTGGTTAGGAATAATGCTAGGTTGGTTGCTCAAGGTTTCACACAGTTGAAGGACTAGATTTTGATGAAACTTTTGCTCCTGTTGCTAGATTAGAAGCCATAAGAATTTTGTTAGCATTTGCTGCATCTAAAGGTTTCAAGTTATATTAAATGGATGTTAAAAGTGCTTTTCTTAGCGGCTACATATATGAGGAGGTTTATATCAAGCAACCACCGTGTTTCTCCATGATAATGTTGAAAAAGGAAACATTGTGCTTCACCATGTAGATACCGAACAACAATTGGCTGACATTTTTACAAAACCTTTGGATTTCACTCGTTTTTGTTTCATTCGTAGTGAAATAGGGGTTATGCATCGTCATGTATTAAATTGCGGGGGAGTTTTGAAACTTGAAAAGTCTATGTATGAATCTGAATTTAAATAATATGAGCATAGTATTTCATACTTATATGACTTTGTGATTCCTTTTATATGCTGAAAGTTCTTACTACATTACTCATGTTACACATTTTGTAGTTTTTGCCATGACTAGTAATTGGAATAATTATTTACACTAAATCTGGTCATGATTGAACTTTCTTGCTGTTTTAAACTTGTTGCATGCTCACAAGTGCTTTTAATAATGAAAAAAGTAATCAATCAACTATTCACATGTTGAGCTTTTATGTTCAAATGAAAAATTGAGAAAAAGATCAAGAGAATATGCATGCATCGCACTTCTTCTTTTGAGATGGCTTATCATTGCACTTAGATATGAACTTGAAAGAAGTTGTGTATGACTAAAACCATGTCCTTAAGCTTCTGATTGTCAAATGACATAGGCTTGGCTTGGTTGTTTAGAATAAAGCTGATGCGGCATATAATCTCTTGCAAATTTCATATGATCTGAATTTGTGCTTTGAAAAATAATTAAAATGCAGCAACAAGTGTCACGCTTTCAGGTCTTGACATAGTTAAGTTTGTGAGATCATGACTTGCTTAAATTGGAAGTTACACTTGATCTCTAGCATGGCTTACACTACTTTATGTATCTCAATGATGTGATAGTGTAAGTTACTTGATAGTATGGCTTGGATGAGCTTTGTTTTATATGTATATGTTATCAATATGCTCATAACAATTAAAATTTATCTTTTGAACCTTGCTGAATACATTGTCATAGGGGAAGAAATTGATCACACATTGCACGATTCACAAGTGTTTTGGCACGATTCTTCTCAGGGGGAGAATTTTATTTTTCTTCTCATTTTATTTCTGATTTACAAAGGGGGAGAAATATGTATAGGGGGAGAATTTTTTGTTTCAAAAATTCTTTCTCATTTGATTGTTTTCAAAACTTTTCATGTGAATAAGCCAATGTTCGGATTTTAAGTGGTGTTGCCAATGCATTCATCAAGGGGGAGATTGTGAGACCTATGTGTGCTGAATATATTGGCTATGACGATAAAAGTTTTGAATTCTGCCAAAACACTCTTTTTGTCAAGGTCCAACTCTAGGTTCGAGCTCCGACAAGATCGGACGTAAGGCCAGACTTTCAATGGCTAGGTTTTGCTAGCTTCGGTAAGCTCCGGCTCAAGGTCCGGTTAGCTTTGGCAAGGTCCGGAGTTAAATCGCAATGGTTCTGTTTTTACCATGCAAATGTTTCGAACTTGCTTTACATCTATGGAAAGTTTGCTTAGTATTATTTTACTAGGTTTTTGAGGTGTTATGGCTATTTATGGTGGTTAACATTTTGCTATGATTTGCAACATGCTTATGTGAGGTGTTCACGTAAGGTGTTGTGGTTTCTGGAACTAACGTGAGTCAAGTCACGGACTTGTGCTCGAAAGTATTGGTTGTTTATTCATGTGCAGGTGTTGCTTGAGTTCAAGATATGGCTGGTGACGGGATCCATTGAACTAGTCTTAGGGAGAAGATGAGGTTCAACAACCAAGTTTGGGAGGAATTGTGGTTGAGTTGATCGAGAGGTCGAACAGCATGTTTGGATCAAGAACAATGCATATAAAGGTATCGTGGACGTCGTTGGAAGGTGTTTGCACGTGTGCAAGGAGTGCATGGACGTGGCAACATGGTTCTAAGGCGTGATGAAGAGATGTGGACGTAAAGAATTGGTAGGAAAGGTCCAACCGGCTGGATTATGGACTCAGGCTGCAGCTGATGTAAGGGCCCAAGTTTTTGCACACAATCAAAGTTTTCATTACACCACGCACACCTCATTTGGGGACAACTTATGAACACATTTGAAGAGCAAGTAACCAAACAATCAATATGGTCATTAGAGGAGGAACTCACAAAAGGCAAAAGTGGTATTTCACACATGCATCATATAGGGGCTAAGCTTATGGAAAACTCCTAACCTTGCTAGGAATGCTCATGCCAAAATTTGCCCAAATCCAAAACCTTTATGAGGTATTTTTGGGTATAACTAGAAAGAGGCTAGTTTGAACTCAAATTCAAACTCCTTTTACCCCATGAATTCAAAAGTGGGATTCATATTCACACTCAGCACATTTTTGTGAGCTCACACACCAATTTTCACTCCATTTGGAGTTGATCTTGACATGAGCTAATTTTAGCAAATTCAAATTCAATTTGAATTTCAAACTTCATATGTGCTGAAAAGATATTCAAAAACTTCACAATTTGAATTCTATCAAGTTTAAATGGGCAATTGGTAGATAATTAAATTTCAATGGGTATTATTGGGAGTACTGTTTAGAGCAGTGGGAGAAAGTTAATTTCAGAGGTTAAAATGGAAGTGGGTCCCACTTGTCAACCCCACAAACGAGTTAACCGACTGAAACACCCGGGACTCGGGTCTTGCGCGTGCTCACGAGGGCGCCACGGCGCTGTTCGCCGCTGCCACCTCCTGATCGGCGGTCTCAGCTGCAAACCGACATCCCAGCTCGTTATCGTCCAGTCCCGGACGCCACAAAGCCGCCTCACTGCTGTTCCGACGCCTCCTTGTGCTGAAAACCCGAAGAGAGCCGCCGCACACCCCAACTAACCCCCCCCCCCCCCCGCCCCCGTCGACCGGCCAAAGCAATCCCTCCCACCGTGAGCTAATGCCACAAACGGCACCGCCGACCTTTGCTCGACGTGCTCCAACCATCAGTTACTCGTGATCAGTTCCCCTCGAGCTTTTCTGAGCCGATCATCCACTTTCCGATTCACTCCGAAATGCCTCAGACTTGACACCGTCGCCCGGGCAGCTCCAAGCTTCTCCGGCGCAGCCAACTGGTCTCTGAGGTTAGCACCAAAGTCTAGTAGCTCTCCCCGAGCTCCCTAGCTCCATCTTAGCACCGGTAAGCCAGAATTTCAGTTTTCCCGGCGATCGTCGTATAGAACACCGAGAACCAAAACTGGAAATTCATCTCGATCACTTGATCACTTGAAATCCTGGTCGAGCTGTAGATAGAGTAGCACCTCACGGTTACCTCAGCCAAATCCTAGCTATGATGATGAACCCAGTGAGCAGAGCACCGTATTTTGGCCACTGCCGGTGAGAACGGCTCGGGTCGCCGGTGAAGTCTACTTTCCCGGTGATCTCCGGCCAAGAGGAGGGCAGGGTTAGCTTCCCCATGCCCCAGTGGTGCTGTGTGACCCATTGGTTGATCGTGTTCACGGCCGAGACGAGCTAGCACCATTGGACCCGAGCTCAATTCCGCCGCCACCATCGCCGACTACGTTCCCGGCGATGTCGAAGCGCGAGAAGATGCCCGTCTTGTGCGCCCTGCTCCAAGGGTCACGTCGGAAGAAACCGTGTCGAGAATGAGGCAGTAGCGGCCGAGAACGAGCTGCGCCACCGTCGCGGTGTGTCGCACGCTCGGGCGCTGGCGGGAGGTTGAAGAAGACACTGTGCATGGGACCCACGTGCAGTGTTTTAAACTTTTCCCCGATTTTCAGATTTAGTTCAACTTCAAACCCACATAACTTTGGCTAGAAAACTCCAAATTGTGTGAACCAAATTTTGTCGGATTCAGCTCTCTGAGTACTTTCCAACAAATCAAGTTTCACTTTATGAAAATCCTTACTTCTCCAGAATTAATTCTTCAAAATTTAAACTGTTTAGAATTTTAACTGGAGAAACCTTTGTAGGAAAATTCTGAAATTTTTCTGGGATGTTAACCAAAATATACCAGAGATACCATAAAAATTTCAGATCCATTTGAGCTCATTTGATCCACCTAATGGTGTGATTAATAAAACTGTTCCAGAGAAAATAGAAAATGTCCAGAAACATTTTCAGAATTTCTCTGAAATTGTTTAGCTCATATCTTTAGCTAGGAACCTCCAAATTAAGTGAAACCAATTCCATTAGAACCCTCTGAGAATTTAGTTTTTAGAAAGTCATGGCTTGCTCCATGAAAATCCATAGAACACCCTAAGAGCTCCAATTAAGGTCGAGTACATAATTATTTGTGGAGAGCTCAAATGAGCTTTTCTGCAAATGAAACTTGGCCAAGTATCTGTTTAGGTTGTATCCAAACCACAATAAAAATTTCAGAGTCATTGGGTCTGTCTAGAAAGACTTATAGTCTTCACAATTTTAACTTCAATTCAAATGCATTTAAATTAATACATATACATGTTTATCTCATGTAGTCGCTAAGGTTGAGGAGGAGCCCGAATTCTTAGACTTCGTTACTCCAGAGGAACAGCTAGCCTGCGACCAAGACCAGCAAGGCAAGCTACGGTTTGCATTAACCCTTTTTCAAATTTTTATTGTTTTGAGAACTTACTTTGAGCACCCAGTAAATTCTTGCATTAGAGTCTTGATTAAAACCCAAATGCATAGCCAAGAAAACCCTGGTTTGGGGTTATGTTTGAAAACCCTGTTAGCTACTGCAATGCTAAGATAGTGTAGAATTCGGTACAAGTCGAGTAGTTGGAACTGCTCACGAGAATAGGCTAGAGGCACATCGCTCGGGTAAAGATAGCAAATGAAACACATGGCAATAAAAATGAGACCAAGCGGAGAGTGAGGGAAGCAGGACTTTGGGACCTGGGTGCCATAGCTCCGCTGGTGTCGATTGAGGACCAAGCCATGTGCGGGCCTGTTGAACAAGCTAGAACAATATCAAAGACCTACCGGCTATATGGGAACCGGGAAACCGATGTAACTCGGGTAGCTAGGTATTGAGGCATTGCCTGTCGTTCAGAGGGTAGGTTGAGAGCTTGAGGTGTAAATCGGCTGGCGGCACTGCGGATGCGCGCGCATAGACCTTTTGCTCGGGACGATAGGACCGGTTCAATATTTGGCTGACGGGTGAAAGGTGGTTGCGTATGACATCCGTGATGGTTGCTGTAGGCAACATCGAGTATGGGCATATGTGACAGGTTATTCGGGTAAACCTGCAGGTGTAATTCGATTATAATCACCGTCCCTCATGGTCAGTGAGTACAACTTGTTCATTGTACTATGATGTAGAAAGAACAGGCTAGATACATGTTAAAAGTTTGCTAATTTGAAAGTTATACTTTGCTTTTTAATGTCTTGTTGTCGTTTAGAGCTAAAGTTCTTTTCAACTTTGGGCAAAGTACATGAGAGAAATGTGTTTCTTGTTTGATTGCGGCTCTCTCATGTGCCTTAGCGTAAGGTTCTCCACAACCTGCTGCTAAAACTTGAAAGTAAGGTTCCATTAATTCGGCGAGTCCTTTGCAACTTATTTTACCTCATGCACCCTATAACCATTCATGTAGAAGTTTCATGTATAGGAGAGACGGGTCAGTCTTGCTGAGCCTTCGTGCTCACTGCTTGTGTTTGAAGCTTTTGCAGGGGTTTATGATGAAGGCACTCCCGAGGAGGAGACAGAACCCCAGGAGGGGAACCCCATCGAGTGGGAGTCGTGCATGCTGCCGTGTTAGTGTGTGTGCATGCTAACGAGGACACATTCACGGGCTGAACATGAACTCGATGCGTAGTCTATACCCGAGAGTGTAAACTGAACTATTTTGTTGTAAAAATGTTCATAAATTGGTCTATGTAATAAAACTTTGCTTCCGCTTTGTACCTTTGATGTGTGTTATCAGGTGCTGTACAACGCAGCACCCCTCAGCGTGATCCTGGCTCGACGAGGCCGTGGGGCCATGTCAGCGTGGTATCAGAGCTCGCTTGAGGTTTAACGCACTACAAAGGTCATTTTTTCATAAATTCATTGAGGAACGAGTTAGTAGCCCATATAAGGATGTTATTAGTGTATAGAAAGTGGCATACTAACCTATTTGCTTATGTCGGAAAATCGTGCATCTCGGGACGCTTTATGTCTTGGGGGGTGCACATAAGCGCTGTCCACCAGTGCGCACAAGCTGAAGGGTGGAGCCCCACGGGTGGCAGGTAATCTGACCCGCTTTAATATACTCTACAACTCTTCATGTCGTTTGGGATATTCGAGCAACGTCTGTCCCTGGCGTGCTTTGAGCAATTTGGGAGACCCCGTTACGTGGTCAGTAACGTGAACACGTAGCTCAAGGCGTGTTTGGCTTGAGAACATCCGGGCGAGTGATGACGGCCGGATGTATGAACTGTATGGATACCGGACTCGGTGTGCACCCGAGTCTAATGATTGTATGAGATATTTGCAGGTAGTCTAACCACGAAATGGTAGATGTGTAGCATCTGTTTGTGATAGACGCTTAGTGCCACTGAACTAACGAAGCCGGCTAAGTTCGGTATAGGTTTTTCTTTGTGAGGAACGTAGTACTGACATGAACTGGTGACGCATCGACGCCACACCCCATTAATTAGCAACTTCATTGTAAAACTGAAAATTTTTTGATGGCTCTCTAGGATCATAGACTGGCCCCACATACCACCACTCGTCTTTTCTGCGCACTTTGTCCTCACTCGTGCGCACCCGGGAAAACTTCCCAGTCGGTCACCCATCCCCAAATTCCTCCGGGCCAAGCACGCTTAACCCTGGAGTCCTTTGCAGGTGGGCTTCTGGAAAAGAAGGTATACCTTGGTGGTATGAGTACTCTATCAATCCTATTAAGCCGGGAGTCAGGATATCACACAATTCACCCCCCTTAGAAGACCGACGTCCTCATCGGTCAACGCCAAGACAGGAACGTCCCCTCTTAGCCACGTCCGTACGTTCAGTACTGGCATACGCATACCGTACGTCCGGTTAGCAGCATACGTACCATACCGTGTCCCACACAGAGGACCCACGCGTCATGCGTACGTACCAACGTCCCTGACCCGTACGCTACCGTATCCTTCTCACTGACCCGTACACACCCGTGAAACTGTGAGGGTCGGCTCTGATACCATTTGTGATGGCTCTCTAGGATCATAGACTGGCCCCACATACCACCACTCGTCTTTTATGCGCACTTTGTCCTCACTCGTGCGCACCCGGGAAAACTTCCCAGTCGGTCACCCATCCCCAAATTCCACCGGGCCAAGCACGCTTAACCCCGGAGTCCTTTGCAGGTGGGCTTCCGGAAAAGAAGGTATAACTTGGTGGTATGAGTACTCTATCAATCCTATTAAGCCGGGAGTCAGGATATCACACAATCAATAATTCGGATTGGATGCTCGGCATAAGAGAGATCCGGTTGCAATGTCCCGGGATCTTCATTGCGGACAGCAGTGGTATTCTTGAGACATTTCCGAAGCTGAGAGACGTGAAATATATCATGCACTCCAGCGAGATTTGTCGGTAGCTCAAGTCGGTAAGCTATGGGTCCACATTTCTCCGTGATAGCAAATGGACCAATAAACCGGGGAGCGAGCTTCCCTTTTACACCGAATCGGTGAACTCCCTTCATTGGAGATACACGGAGATATACGTACTCTCCGACGTTGAAGTTCAGCGGTCGACGTCGCTTGTCTGCATAACTCTTCTTTCAAGATTGAGCAGCCTTTAAATTTGCTTGTATGACTCGAACTCGTTCTTCGGCGTCATTGACAAGGTCAATCCCGAATGTCGCTCTTTCACCGGATTCGCACCAATTCAGCGTTGTGCGACATCTCCGGCCATAGAGAGCCTCGTACGGTGCCATCTTGATACTCGTTTGATAGCTGTTGTTGTACGAGAATTCCTCCAACGGTAGATAAGTAACCCAGTTCTTACCGTGGTGGATGGCACACGCTCTCAACATATCTTCCAAGACTTGATTCGCCCTCTCGGTTTGTCCATCGGTTTGAGGGTGACATGCGGAGCTTCTAAGCAATTTGGTTCCCAAAGATGCGTGCAGCTGTTCCCAGAAACGAGAAACAAACAGTGCACCACGATCTGAAACTATTGTTCTTGGAACTCCATGCTGGCATAATATCCGCTCAATGTATAACTCCGCATATTTTTTGGCATTGAATCCCACACTCACCGGTATGAAGTGTGCTGACTTGGTTAATCGGTCAACGATTACCCAAACCGAATCATGCTTTCAATATGTGAGCGGCAGTCCGACAATGAAATCCATACTCACATCTTCCCACTTCCATGCCGGAATATGAAGGGGCTGCAGCAAACCAGGTTTCTTCATGTGATCTGCTTTCACCCTTCGCCATGTATCGCACTCGGATACGTATTTAGCTATTTCCCGCTTCATCCGTGTCCACCAAAACTTGTTTCTCAAATCTTGGTACATCTTGTTGCTTCCTGGATGAATAGAAAATTTTTATAGATGAGCCTCGTCTAATATTTTCTTACGAAGCTTCATGTCCCTCGGTACGACTATACGGTTCTTTAACCATAGTGTACCATTCTCATCTTTCCGGAAGCACTTAACTTCTCCTTTGTCTATTCTCTTCCGGATATGGGCCATGCCCTTATCTTTCTTTTGAGCCTCTACAATTTCATCACGAATTGTAGGAATGAGGGCAAGGTTAAACAATGACCCATAGGGAACCAAGCGCAGGCTCGGTTCTTCTTCTTCCATTGCAGCCATGGTTAGATTATGCACATGTGATTTCCGACTAAGTGCGTTGGCCACCACATTCGCTTTACCAGGATGGTAATGAATCTCCAGTTCATAATCCTTGATTAACTCTAACCATCTTCGCTGCCTCATATTTAGCTCCTTTTGTGTGAAGATGTACTTTAAACTCTTGTGGTCGGTGTAGAGGTGAACTAAGTTTCCAAGCAAATAGTGCCTCCACATCTTTAGAGCAAGAACCACAGCAGCTAGCTCGAGATCATGTGTCGGATAATTCTGCTCATGAATTCGAAGCTGCCTGGATCCATATGCGACCACTCGCCCTTCTTGCATAAGCACGCAGCCAAGGCCGATGCCGGATGCATCGCAATAGACATCAAAATCCTTAGTTGTATCGGGCTGCGCCAAGACTAGGGCTGTTGTGAGGCGCTTTACCAATGCTTTGAACGCCTCCTCACATACCTCACTCCACACATATTTCTTGCCTTTCTTTAGAAGTTCCGTCATCAGTTTAGCAACTTTGGAGATATTCGGGATGAATTTCCGGTAGTACCCCGCTAAACCGAAAAAACTACGGACTTCGTGGACTGATTTCGGTGAACTCCAATTCAGCACTTGGACGATCTTGCTCGGATAAACTGCAATGCCCTCCGCAGAAATAATGTGCCCAATAAATGGCACTTGGTTGATCCAGAACTCACACTTGCTGAATTTTGCATACAATTTGTGATCCCGTAGGCTTTGGAGCACAATATGCAGATGTTCGGCGTGTTCTTCCTCCGACTTAGAATATACTAAGATATCGTCGATGAAGACCACGACGAACTTGTCCAGCTCTGGCATGAAGACTGAATTCATCAAGTACATAAAATGAGCTGGAGCATTAGTGAGTCCGAATGACATGACGAGATACTCATATAACCTGTATCTCGTCGAGAATGCCGTCTTGGGTATGTCTTCCGCCCGGATTTTTATCTGATGATATCCGGACCGAAGATCCATCTTTGAGAAAACCTTAGCACCCACTAGTTGATCGAAAAGCATATCGATACATGGTAGTGGATACTTGTTCTTGATAGTTACGGCATTGAGCGGACGATAGTCCACACATAACCTCAAAGTCTCGTCCTTTTTCTTGACGAACAGCGCGGAGCATCCCCATGGTGATGAACTGGATCAAATGAAGACTTCGCTTAACAAATCATTCAGCTGCTCCTTCAGCTCCGCGAGTTCCTTCGGTGCCATTTTATACGGCCTTCGAGAGATGGGTGTGGTTCCCGGTGCTAGTTCAATTTTGAACTCCACTTCACGATCGGGCAGCATGCCCGGTAGATCATCGGGAAACACGTCCGGATATTCCTGGACCACTGGAATGTCCTCCAGTTTCTTAACTTCAACAGTGTGGACAGCAGTGACTTCCGGTGCAACATTTCTCAGAATCAATGTATGTTGCCCGTGCTTCTTTGAATTCAGCTGCACCGTTCGTGAACTAATATCAAAGATAGCTTGCTGATGCGTCAACCAAGCCATTCCCAATATCATGTCAATCCGCAAGCCTTCTAGGATGATGAGAGTAGTAGGATATATCCGTCCATCCAAACATATAGGCGCTCGAGCAACAATTCTGCCCGCTGTCCTACTACCTCCCGGTGAATTAATATGATATGATGCGGCCAAGGTCGTTGATGGTACTTGGTGCTTAACCACATAATCTTTGCTGATAAAATCATGTGTAGCACCCGAGTCGAACAACACGAGCGTGGGCTGATCACGTAGGCTGAACATGCCCGCCAACACGGGTTCTCCTACGGGAACGTCTTCAACTGCCATATAGTTTATATTTCCCACTTTCAGTGCTGTTCTCCTTGACCGACCATGGAATTTCTTTGCAGCTTGAGATGACATATGACTGCTGCTCTGCTTGGTCACTTGACCCTTCTGAGGAATATGCTCCACATCGCTACAAGTGTTATACGATGCGAGCTCAGGATCTTCACCATATGGAAGTGGTTGATAGTCTTGTGCGCTTTGCTGAGGTGGGGGTGCACAATTTCTCATTTGCTGCTATTGCAGCAGTGGCTGAACCTCCATGGGTGAATATGGATAGTATTGGATCTGAGGTGGTCCATCAAAGGACTGAATTTCCACCCCAGATGGTAAGCAATATATCACCGGTTGTTCTTGATGATAATCACCCATACTTGCCAGTGATAATTTTCTCTTCCTCTTACTTTCCTTGTGCTCGAGTTCAGCTATTTCTTGAATCATAGTGGCATTGACTAACTCGCTATAATTCCCTTTATTGCATTGTGCCAATTTTGTCCGAAGCTTCACATCGAGGCCTCAGAAGAAGTAATGACACTTCATCGTCTCGTTATGCACATAAGAGGATGCATATTGTACTAAACGGTTAAATTCCGTAAAGTACTTCATGACACTCGTGCCTTCTTGTTTGAGTTCATAGAACTCTTCAATTCTGGTTTTGACAATGCCCTCACAAATATGACGTGCACGGAAAGCCTCACGAAACTCCGTCCACGTCACACGATGACCTTCAGCGATCTTAGCAAGATATTCACACCACCAAGCCCAGCGGATCCATGAAGTTGCTGAGCGGCAAATAAAGCCTTCTCATATTCATCACACTGGAGCATTCCCAGTTTAGATTCAATCACCCGGATCCAATGATCTGCCTCCAAGGCTTCTTTAGCTTCTGAGAATACCGGTGGTTGTCTTGCTAGAAAATCCAGATACGTATTCAGTGTGGGGTTTTGCTGGGAGGTCTCCTGTCGGATGCCTTGCTGCACCAACAACTCAAGAGACTCAGCCATTCTTCCCAACACTTCCGCCAGTCCGGTTGATAATGGCGGTGATCGTCGCTGCGACGAATCATTTCCATCCCGACTGGAACCACCGACCTCATACCTGGAATGAGTATGATCCATACTGCAAGAGTGAGCAATTTACGATTAATATCCAAGAGTGTACTCAGCTTTAACTCAAAATTATTAACCGCAAAAGCATCACATCAACTCTGCAGCATATATAAAGAAAACAAGGTTTTTGACAATTCTGAAATGTGACCAATGATTGTTCAAGTTTGTCAAACACTTAAATCAACAGCAAGGAATGATGAAAGATAACTAATGACTATGTCATGGAACATAGAGAAGTATAAAAATCTTCATGTCTATAACAAGTCTCAAGTTACATGGGCAATGAACAATGCTCTGTTCAGATTGACCATTTGACCTAATTCCCAGAATTTGATAATGAAAATGGCAGTTTCATGTCTCAAGGTGAATATCAAAGTTATATGTAACTTCAATATCTTTCCAACGAGTATTTATATTCCTTCATATAAATTCTGGATCAGGAGTTGTGATATTTCAAAGTCGACAGATATCTGGAACAATTTTGACAGCACCTCCTCTGAAAGTGTCTGTTTTGTACGCGAGATTTCATAAAGTTGTACATCAAATCTGTAGCAACATTGAACTACAAAGTCGTAGGATATATCACAAACTTTCCAACGGCGTATCACATGACCCCTAGATATTTTTCTATAAGAAGTTATGGTCGAAATACAGAAAATTCCAGAGAGTATTTTTGGTCTGCCCTGTTTTTGGACAGTTAACACTCATCTGAGATTCTCATCCATTTCGAGGGAGATTATGTTCTGGAGTTCTACAGAAAAGTTGTAGAAGACTTCAAAACCTTTCCAGAAATGTATCCTTCACCTCCATTGGTTCAACCAATCAAAAGTTATGCCCTGTTCAATTTCAGCAAAAATTCTGCTGAAAACAGGGGAGGTTGTTACTAAAGATTTGAGATGAAAACTATACTCCCAATTGAATCTTAGTTCAATATAGGAGTTCATTAACCCCTAATGGAATCCTAGACTCCAAAATTACTCTTTTCTTTGAATACTTCATTTTTCATGCAGTTAAGAACATATTACGGTACTACGTTTCCTCACCAAAACAAAAATCCTAACCGGCTTTATACCGGCATATACGTCTCAAGTGGTGGCACTAAAACGATCGCTCACACACGTTTTCTAAACGCATTGTTCTACACGTGGTTAAGTACCTGAATAAAAACAATCAATAATGATGCACACAAAGGTTTTCGATTACAGGCAGGTCCATATCATAGTAAAAACATACGCCCCGTATCATTGCCATACGGGCCGTCCTTGAGTCAAGTCACGTCTCAAGGTACATGGTCGCGTTTTCACACCACACGACGGGGAACCCAAGTAGAGCTTGAACGGGTCATCACGGTTTGGAATTCTATCAACCCAATGGATACCACCTACTGCCTCATGACCGTTGAGGCACGCCGATGGCGAGCGCTGCGTATGGCCCTTTGAACATTGAACGTTCAAGAGTTCCATACTATCATGTTGCTTACCACACGATGGGGTATTCTCACTTTTGCCTAAAGCATGCTGGAGATCAGCATTTTCATATGCTCTCAGAACCATAGAGAGGTTCAGAGACTCATATTAACTACCGTGCCAAGCCACGGTATACCATTCCATACTATTACTCGTATGGCGAGTTAGCGCAATTGATCCGCCTGCGGTGGCGTACCTTACCTCTTACCTCCATGTAGGTGCGTTGTTACAGAATTGAAATACTGAATATTAACACACTGTTAGCTTGCCACCTTAAGTAACTATACTACTAATAGTCCTTATGTGGGCATACTATACGTTCCTCACTCGTATACTTCTAAGTTTTCGAAAATAAGCTCTTTTCATGCGTGCTATTTCCCAATGCGGCTCTGATGCCACGCCTGTGCGGAACCCCTTCCGGGATCCACACTCCAGGATACACATTGGGTGGTGCCGTGCGATGCGGCACCCAACAGCATACACAAAAAGAACCATAAAGTACAAAGTATTTTATTTCTCCAGATAGTGTCATTTACAAAATATTGTACCACGAGGGTACACGCAGCGGAATATACATACACACTTACTCTCAGTCCTAACTATGCAAAAGAGAAGGCGTCCATCCCGCGGACGCTTCTTACTAGCTTCCACAAAGATGAGTGCAGCGGCAGGGTTTCCGGTGAGTCTCTGATGGCTCACCGAACAACCATCTTCATAGCAAATTTTATAACTTGCAAAACACTAATAATGCAACCGTGAGCACGATGGCTCAGCAATACTTAACCGACACTCCTAAACATGGAACTCTACGTGCAGGGATTACTAACATAGGAAAGGTATGATGCAATAACGACACGCCTACATGTTAATCCTTACTTTCAGTTTAATAGCAGCAGATTATTATGCCTTAGGCAGACTTCACATCGGAAGTCCACAATCAAACAAGAAATGCTTTCCTCCGATGTGGTCATGCCCAAAGAGGAAAATAAACTTAGTGAGCTCTACAACTATAGCATACATTGTTGGCAATACAATGAATTTAAGAACTTCACATCAGCAATGATTCATCTCACTTCATCTCGAAATAATTACTACGTCACAACTCAGTGAACAAGTGGTACTCATGTAACCGCGAGGGACGGTGATTGCAATCAGGACACACCTGGAATACACGACACATACACCCGCCTCGAAAGACTCACGCGAGCTCTTTCTTACGTTGTATGCAGCAACCTTTCACCCGTCACTCCAATGCCAAACCAGTTCCGCCGACCCATCAGAAGGGCCACTACACGGAACACGTCGAAGTTGCTCCGCTAGCGGGTTGACACCTCTGACACCAACCCCCAAAGGACGGCCGTATAAGTTTCGACACGAGAGTACCCGAGTTACATCGGTTTATTGGGTCCCATATATCCGATACGCATCAGGTACTGTTCAAACTTGCTCAGAAGGGCGGCATATGCATCGGTCCTTAACCGGCACAAACAAAGCTACAGCCACACAGGCCCAACGTCCTGCTGCTCCTACTCTGTGCTCGGTCTCATTTTCCTTTCCAGAACTTTCATTCTCTAGAATCATACCCCGCTGCACCAACATCCTAAACTCGCGGGTAGCTTCCAACTACCCGACTTGTACCGGATCCTATACAACTTAAGCCTAGCCAAAGCTACACGAAGGTAACCTGTTCTACCCTTCAACTTCAAGGGTTTGTGGGTCATGCATTTGGAGTATCAATCACCTTGACCTAATGCACAATACATACTAGACCAATAAAAGTGATACAAAGTAAAATATAACTAAAAGCTATTAAATGCAAACCGGAGCTTGCCTTATGTTGCTGCAGGTTTAGTTCTACTTTATAGGCAGTAGTTTGGCGATGAGTTAAGCCTCAACTTGCTGCTCTGAGTCAAGTTGCTCGTCGACCTCCTTCGTCGTATTTCCTACCGACATGAACAAGCACAGTTTTATGTTGCAAGTAGAAACATTATAAAACAAAAGTGTTTTATGACTTAAGAAGAGTTCAGACTATCTAAGATTTGAGAATTTGGTTTGGCTATGTGCTGGAACAGAGAAAGGAACATTTTGAGTATTGGAGGTTTTTGGAACTAAAGTGCAAAGAACTATATAATGGACATAAGTATGTGTAAGGGCCTCAGTTTTTGACACTCATTTGCAGTGTTCATCACCACACCACACACCTCATTTGAGGAAGAATGATGAACACAAATAAAGAGCAAGTAACAATTATCAACATGCTCATTAGGGAACAAACTCACACATTGCAAAAGTGGTACTTCCCACATGTGATATAGATGGGCTGGACATATGAAAACTCCTACACTTTGCTAAGGATGTCCATGCCAAGTTCCACCCAAATTCAAAACCTTTTTGAGGTCATTTTGGGTATAGTTAGGAAGAGGGCAGTTTGAAACCATATTCAAATTCAAACTGTTTTCACCCACTGAATTTAAAAGTGGAAGGCATATTCTTGCTCAGCACATTTTTGTGAGCTCACACACCAATTTTCACTCCATTTGGAGCTGATCTTGACATGAGCTAAGGGGGAGAAATTCAAACTTTATTTGAGTTTCAAACTGCACTTGTGCTGAAATTCATTCAAACCAAACCTCATTTGAACTTTGATCAATTCAAATGGCTCTTGGGTGAATAATTTGAATTGCCAAGGGTAGAATAGGGTTCACTGTTTACCACAGCTGTTAGGAATAAATTTCAGAGGTTAAAAGAGAAGTGGGACCCACATGTCAGCCTCTGCCTCAAAGCAAACCGACTGAACCACAGTTCAGTCGGTTCCCGGCAGCTGTGCGCGCGCGCCACCGAAGGGGGCAGCCGGTGCCAGCTCCTGCTGCGTGCCCCAAGCCGGAGACCAGCCGACCGGGCTATTTATTCCCTCCCCGGCGTGCTTCAGTCACCATTTCCTCGAGCTGCCGACGCACGCAACTTGTTTTTCCACTGCCATCGCCGCCGCTCGAGTTCCTGCTTGATCAAGCCGATCGCAGCCCCCTCTTTCCATTCCAAGGTCCCAGCAAGGTACTAGCAACCATCCTCCATCCTTCCCATTGATAGAAATCGATTGAAACCGAGTGATATCGGCTGTGCCGAAAGATCAAACTCGGAACTGGAAACCGCCGCACCTCGGGCTCTCGTGGACAGCCCAACCTGGGCGTTGTCACGCCCGAGCCAAGGCACCCTTGGACGCGCAAGTGATCGGTGCTGCTCATCCCCGAGCCACAGCTCGAGTGGTTGCTCACCGGCGGCGAATTTCCACTTTTCCCCTTTCTGTGTGCAGAACGACCCTCGGGTACGATTCTGTTTAATTCGTGCTCTAGAAAGGATTAGAGGGCCTCAGGCCACTCCCACACGAACTAGACACGGTGACGCACAAGTTGCCTTCACAACTCTGGGCCGGAGAACTTCTGTGCCCGGCGTAATTCAAGGTCTACTAATGGCGGAACGCACGGGGGGTATCGGGCGCACGGTGAGGACCTATTTCGGGCCTTCCCCGAGCTGCCCCGAGTTCATGTCGACCTTCTCTGAGGTCCACTGATGCTCCCCGACCGGTTTCCCAAGTAGCTGAGGCACTAGGAGCATCAGCCGACATGGCCGAAGTCGTTCCGATATGGCGGCTCGTCGCCGACCATGCTCCGGCCGTTGTCATGAGCAGCTGACCCTCGGATCATGTTCCCCAAGTAAAAGTAGGCAGGGGCGGCCAGAATCAAGAAGTTTGGAGCGGTACAGCAGCCAGCGGCGAGCTCTCCGGCGAGGTCCCTCGGCGGCGGAGCGCGGGTGTCGCGAGGTTGAAGAAGGGGGTGGACCCCAGCTGTCAGCGGCCGATATTTTGAATCGAGATCCGGCTGCGGCCGGGATCGGGTGTGCTGGCGCGCAAAAGCCTTGTGGGCCGCGGTGTGCTGTCGCTTCGGCGTGCGACGCGTGTCCCCTGGGCCCACGCGCGAGTTTAAACTTTTCCCCGATTTTCAGATTTCCTTCAAACTTCAAATCCTTATAACTTTGGCTAGAAAGCTCCAAATTGAGTGAACCAAATTTTGCTGGATTCAGCTCTCTGAGTACTTTCCAGAAAATCAAGTTTCACTTCATGAAATTCCCTAATTCTCCAGAATTAATTCCTTAATGTTTAAACTGTTAGGAATTTTAACTGGAGAATCCTTTGGCGGAAAATCCTGAAATTTGCTGAGATGTTCACCAAAATATCATTGAGCTACCATAAAAATTTCAGATCCATTTGAGCTCATTTAGTCCACCTAATGGTGTGATTAGTAAAACTGTTCCAGAGAAAATAGAAAATGTTCAGAAACATTTTCAGGATTTTCTCTGAAATTGTTTAGCTCATATCTTTAGTTAGAGACTTCCAAATTAAGTGAGACCAACTCCATTAGAACCCTCTGAAAATCTAGTTTTCAGAAAGTCATAGTTTATCTCATGAAAATCCCTAGAACACCCTAAGGGTTCCAATTAAGGTCAAGGACATAATTATTTGTGGAGGGCTCAAATGAGCTTTGCTGCAACTAAAACTTGACCAAGTCTTTGTTTAGGTTGTAACCAAGCCACAGTAAAAGTTTCACAGTCATTAGGTCTGTCTAGTAAGGGTTATAGGCTTCACAACTTCAAAGTTAATACAAAGGCCTCTAAATTAATACATACATTGTTCTTATCATGTAGTCGCTAAGGTCGAGGAGGAACCCGAAGTCCTAGACTTCGTTACTCCGGAGGAACAGCTAGCCTACAACCAAGAGCAGCAAGGCAAGCCCCGGTTTGCATTAACCTTTTTACAAATTTTATTGTTTTGAGCACATACTTGTTTCCCTTTGTTCGTTGCATTAGAGTCTTGATTGGAAACCCAACTGCACAGCCAAGAAAACCATGGGTTGGGTTTAGGATCGAAAATCTCGTTAGCCACTGCATTGCTAGAATAGAGTAGGATTCGGTACAAGTCGAGTAGTTGGAACTACTCGCGAGAATAGGCTAGAGGCACATTGCTCGGGTAGAGATAGCACATGAAACACATGGCAAGAAAATGAGACCGAGCGGAGAGTAAGGGCAGCAGGACTTTGGGGCCTGTGTGCTGTAGCTCCGCTTGTGTCGATTGAGGACCGAGCCGTGTGCGGGCCTGTTGAACAAGCTAGAACAGTACCGAAGACCTACCGGCTATATGGGAACCGGGAAACTGATGTAACTCGGGTAGCTGGGTGTTGAGGCATTGCCCGTCGTTCAGAGGGTAGGTTGAGAGCTCGAGGTGTAAATCAGCTGGCGGCACAGAGATGCGCGTGCAGGGACCTCTTGCTCGGGACGATGGGACCGGTTCAATATTTGGCTAACGGGTGAAAGGTAGTCGCGTACGGCGTCCGTGATGGTTGCTGTAGGCAACATCGAGTACGGGCGTACGTGACGGGTTGTTCGGGTAACCCTGCAGGTGTAAATCGATTATAATCGCCGTCCCTCGCGGTCAGTGAGTACCACTTGTTCACTGTACCGTGACGTAGAAAGAACAGGCTAGTTACATGTTAAAATGTTGCTGATTGAAAGTTGGATATTGATTGTTAATGATATGTTGTAGCTTAGTGCTAACTAAAGTTCTTTTCAACTTTGGGCAAAGTACATGAGAGAAATGCGTTTCTTGTTTGATTGCGGCTCTCTCATGTGCCTTAGCGTAAGGTTCTCCACAACCTGCTGCTAAAACTTGAAAGTAAGGTTCTACTAATTAGGCGAGTCCTTGCAAATGATTTTTACCTCATGCAACCCATTACCCTCATGTAGAAGTTCCATGTTTAGGTGAGACGGGTCAGACTTGCTGAGCCTTCGTGCTCACTGCTTGTGTTTGAAGCTTTTGCAGGGTTCTATGAGGAAGGGACTCCCGAAGAGGAGACGGAACCCCAGGAGGGGAACCCCGTCGAGTGGGAGTCGTGCACGCCGCAGAGTTAGTGTGCGTGTGTGCTAGCAAGGACACGTTCGAGGGCTGAACGTGCACTTGATGCTTAGTCTACGCCCGCGAGTGTGGACTAAACTTATTTTGATGTAAACATGTTAATAAACTTGTTTATGTAATAAAGCTTCCGCTTCCGCTTTGTACCTTTGACGTGTGTTATACGGTGCTGTGCAACGCAGCACCCCTCAGCGTGATCCTGGCTCGACAGGACCAGTGGGGTCGTGTCAGCGTGGTATCAGAGCTCGCTTGAGGTTTAACACAGTACAAAGGTCTTCTTTTTCAAAAATCTAGTGAGGAACGAGTTAGTAGCCCGTATAAGGATGTTATTAGTATATAGAAAGTGGCTTATTAACTTATTTGTTATGTCGGAAAATCGTGCATCTCGGGACGTTCATGTCTTGGGGGGTGCACGTAAGCGCTGTCCACCAGTGCGCACAAGCTGAAGGGTGGAGCCCCACGGGTGGCAGGTAACCCGACCCGCTTTGATATCCTCTACGACTCTTCATGTCGTTTGGGGTATTCGAGCAACGTCTGTCCCTGGCGTGCGTGGTGCAACATGGGAGACCCCGTCACGTGGTCTGAAACGTGAACACGTAACTCAGGGCGTGTTTGGCTTGAGAACATCCGGGCGAGTGATGACGGCCGGATGTACCAACTGTATGGATTCCGGGCTCGGTGTGCAGCCGAGTCTGATGATTGGTTGAATTTCTGCAGGTAGCCTTACCACGAAACGGTAGACGTGTAGTATCCGTGTGCGAGTGACGAGTAGTGCCACTGAAGTAACGACGCCGGCTAAGTCCGGTATAGGTTTTTCCTTTGTGAGGACGTATTACCGACATAATCTGGTGACGCCTCGACGTCACACCCAACAAAAGGAACAACTTCATTTAAAATTTGATGGTTTTGATCCAAAGTAGTAAAACTTGATGTAACTCCTTCCCTTGAACAGGATATTCAAAGTTAGCAAGCTTTCAACTTATAGGATGTTAAGGACAGAGCACTCTGTTTCCAGCTAAATTAAGGCTGAAGTTAATCAGAGGTTAGAGGTTGAGTTCTTTCGAGGTTGATGTCGTATGATACATCTCTGGAAAGCTTTGGAGGAGCTTTACAACTTTTCTGTTGAGTTCCAGAGGTGTTTCGTCCCTTAACCACTCGAAAAATGCAGCAGAGTTGAAACTGTCCAGAAAACAGGACGGAGCAAAGACTCTCTGTAAATTAAGCATAACTTCCTGCATAAAAATCCAAAAATAGAAAATGAGGTAGTTCTGGAAAGATTATGAGATGGGTTACAACTTTGTAACAGAAAGTTTTGTCAGATTAGGAACAGAATTAACTGGGATTCTTGGATCAAATCAGTACCTAAGGCAGGGAGGTGCTGTCCAATTGTTTCCAGAAATTCTGTTAACTTTGACATCTCATAACTTTTGAACCAGAGCAGATCTTAGGCCAACCAAATACTTTCTGGAAAGCTATTGAAGTTAACTTTAACTTTGATGTTGAGCTCCAGGACTGGTTTTGCTTTTAACCTGGCCTAAATCAGATTAATATGGAAACTGGTCAGGGCTGTCATGGGAACAGCAGATCAGCAGTCAAATTTATTTAAAAATTTGAACTATGTTTCCAAGTGTTAAGGGTTCAATGACATATCTTATGTTATAACTCAATGGTCTACTGTTTAAATAAATATTTGACATTTCTCAAATATATTTTTACAGATGGCAGCAGATAAACGGTTGGAGAACGGGTGGGTAGTTTCCCACTGCTCTGACCGTAGCGGCTACCCGGGAGCATTGTGGCTAATGCTCCAATATTTCGGGTACAACCAGATGCCGCAATACTTCGCCAAGGAAGAAGGCGAAGAGGGGAACAAGACGTGGATGATCCATGTCGAGGTTCCTGCAGGGCCTACGCCACCCGGTTGGGTGCCATTCACCGTCACGGTGAGAGGAAGACAACCGGAAGGGATGTGGCAAGTGGCAGCCCGTGACACTATGTCACGTTTCTGCCAACTACACGTGCAGGCTATGGAGGGAACTCCATACGCACTCGTTCCGGTGGAGGGACGAGCTCAGCATGTGTGGGAAGAGAGGTACCTAGAGGCAACAAACCCGAGTTGCCCAAGGTACAACCCCGCGGAGGCAAATCTCAGCCTCCAAATGAGGGCGGGAAACGCTGTGATGGACAGCCAAGCTGTTCATACGGAGCATCTCGCCACCAAGCTCAAGGAGAGCACAAGCCGTGGAGATCATTTTGAGAGTGCTCACAGTGCACTCCGCAATGTGCTCCTTCCGACGATCAAGCGACTGAATGAACAACACAATCAGTTGCGTCGTCTGAAGAAGGCAAAGAAGAAGAGCCGTGTTGACATTGCGGCGTTGCAAGAGCTGGTGCAGACCCTAACCCAGCAGAATGAGAACCTTGCTCAAGAGCGGGACGACGCTATTGAGGAAGGACAAGGCTGGGAAGAGGACTACAACCAGGCTATGGACGAGGTGCATGCATTGCAGGACCTCGTGCCCCCGGTATTGGGCGTACCGGTAGTCTTGGGTCTTCCAGCCATGGGAGAACCTGGAATGGGAGAAGAGGTGGTAGACCCCGAGCCACCAGCAGAGGTACCGGAGGAGGACGACCCACAGGAGGTCGAGTTCTACTCCGAGTAGGGGGTTACGGTTGCCAAGTAGGGCAGCTAGGGTAACGTAACCCAACTTTTGTAATCGGTGACATGTCGTGTAGACAGTAGCGTATGTATAGGTAGTGACGGCATGAGCACGACTTCTTGGAGGTCCGAGAATAATGTATCTTGTATAAAATTTATGCTTTATCAATATATGTGAATGTTGTGCAAGTTAGTCATGCGTCGCTTCAATACTTACTGCTGTTTATGGAATTTTGAGTAAGACATGTACTAATTGCTGCTGTGTTGAATTTCAGAATGACGCGTACTCGTGCCAACCCTGATGTTGGAGGTACTAGCCAAGGGGGAGAGACCTCCCAACCGCCTCCCGAGGACTCCTCGGGACAGCAGCAGCAACAGCAACAGCAAACACCGCCACCGCCACTGCCAACGGTTACATTGGCCGACATTGTCGCGGCAATGGCGGGTTCACATCAGCAGCATACAGAGCTGCTGCAAACGTTAATTGCGAATACGTCTCGCCCAGAGAGACGTCAAGATCGCGAGGAGCGCCAACAGAGCTCCTACTCCGACTTCCTGGCGACTCATCCCCCTGTATTCTCAAGGGCGGATGAACCACTTGACGCGGACAACTGGCTCCGCGCCATAGAGATGAAGTTCGGGCTGCTCCAAATCAGCGAGCAGCGCAAGACTCAGTTCGCGGTCCAGCAGCTCCAGGGATCCGCGAGCGCGTGGTGGGCCAACTTTTGTGCTTCACAACCCACCGACCGAGTGATGACCTGGGCGGAGTTTCGGACGGCCTTCCGGGCCTATCATATACCGCCCGGTTTGATGAAGAGGAAGACGCAGGAATTCCTACACCTGCAACAAGGGAGCCGGAACGCGCTGGAGTACTCCAGAGCGTTCAACGATCTCGCACTCTACGCGTCGTATCACGCAGATACGGACGAGAAGCGGCGGGACCACTTTTACCAGGGGCTTAACCCGCTCCTGAAGGACAAGCTGGCGATGTTCAATCGCGGCAGCCTCAACGACATAATTGATGCTGCGATTGTTCAGGAAGACTCCGGCAAGGAGTTGGCGGCGGCAGAGCGAAAGCGAAGCGCGCCGCAGAGCAGCGGAGAAGGAGGCGGTCCTTCTCAGAAGTTTCGGATGGTGAATCGCCCACCATCAGGTCCGCGCTGGCAGCCACCACAGCGGTCGATGCCGTTCCGCGGTCGGCCGTATTCTTCACCGGCATTCCGGCCGGCACTGCCAGCACCACCGCAACAACAGCAGCAGCAGCGGGCGATGCCGCGTGCGTTTGCACCTCCGCAACGCATGCCGGGCTTTCGTCCACCAAGTACTCCACCAGCAGCGGCCACATGTTACAAGTGTGGTCGTCCAGGACACTTCGCGAGCAGTTGCCCGGAAAGGCAAGGCAGCGGAGTGGCACCACCGTTTCCGGGGAGGAATCAACCCCGGAACCCTACTAATGCGCGGCGGGCGAACCCTAGGCCCGGCACTGTCCACCAGCTTGCCATTGAGGACGTGCCGGAGGGCGAGCCAATCCTTGCGGGTATGTTCCAACTCCACCAGCATCCCGCTATAGTACTATTTGATTCAGGCGCCACGCATAATTTTATTAGCCAAGCTTTCATTGCTAAACACAGCTTGCCAATACTACCCACCGATAGTCCATATTTAATTTGTTCACCGGGTGGGAAGATTTCAGCAAGCGTAATGGTCTCCAAAGCACCATTATGCTTAGCGGGTAGAGTGTACCCCACGTCTCTCATTATCCTAGAGGGACAGAAGGTCGATGTCATCCTAGGGATGTCGTGGTTAACCCGCCACGGCGCTGTTTTAGACACCGTCCTCCGAGTCGTGCACTTAAACTCAGGAGTGCACGGTTCTCACTCATTATTTCTGGACAGTCCAGAAATAAAACTTCCAAGTGTCTATCAAGCCACAACCATCAGATTGGAAGACATTCCAGTGGTCCGAGAATTCCCTGATGTATTCCCGGATGATTTGCCGGGGATGCCACCCGATAGAGAGGTGGAGTTCAAGATTGAACTTGCACCGGGAACCATGCCAATATCCCGAAGGCCGTACAAGATGGCGCCCAAGGAGTTGGCGGAACTGAAGACTCAGCTCACGGACATTCTGGAGAAGGGTTTTATTAGGCCGAGCTCCTCGCCATGGGGCTGTTCGGCATTATTTGTCAAAAAGAAGGATGAAACGTTGCGGCTTTGCGTGGACTACCGTCCATTAAATGCCGTAACCATCAAGAACAAGTACCCGTTGCCACGGATCGACATGTTGTTTGATCAGTTGGTCGAAGCAAAGGTCTTTTCCAAGATGGATTTAAGATCCGGGTACCATCAGATTAAGATCAGGGCTGAGGACATTCCAAAGACAGCTTTTTCGACAAGGTACGGACTTTATGAGTACCTGGTCATGTCCTTTGGCCTCACCAATGCTCCAGCTCACTTCATGTATTTAATGAACTCGGTGTTCATGCCGGAGCTGGACAAGTTTGTCGTGGTCTTCATCGACGACATCCTGGTATACTCCAAGTCGGAGGAAGATCACAAGAAACATCTGCGTATAGTCTTGCAACGGCTGCGGGATCACAAGTTATACGCAAAGTTCAGCAAATGCGAGTTTTGGATATCGCAAGTGCCTTTCCTCGGGCATATCATCTCAGCGGAGGGTATCGCTGTGGACCCGAGCAAAATCACGCAAGTGCTGAATTGGAAATCCCCGAGAACTGTTCATGAGGTACGGAGTTTCCTCGGACTCGCGGGATATTATCGGAGGTTCATTCCGAACTTCTCGAAGATTGCCAGGCCAATGACAGAGCTGCTGAAGAAGGCTACCAAATATGTTTGGAGTCCAGCATGTGAAGCAGCATTCAAGGCTTTAGTTAAGCACCTAACATCAGCACCGGTTTTGGCGCAGCCAGACACAACAAAACCGTTCGATGTGTACTGCGATGCATCCGGCATTGGGCTCGGATGTGTGCTGATGCAAGACCGAAGAGTGGTCGCGTATGGATCACGACAGCTTAGGAACCATGAGCAAAATTATCCAACTCACGATTTGGAGCTCGCTGCCGTGGTACTTGCACTGAAAATGTGGAGGCACTACCTACTCGGTAACCTCGTACATTTATATACCGACCACAAAAGCCTCAAGTACATCTTCACTCAGAAGGAGCTGAACATGAGGCAACGAAGATGGTTGGAACTGATAAAGGATTACGAGATAGAGATCCATTATCATCCGGGCAAGGCAAACGTTGTGGCAGACGCGCTAAGCCGCAAGTCACACGTCAATAATCTGACCATCACACCGTTGGAAGAGAGCGAACCACCACTACATGTGATTCCACATGGAGCTCTCTACAACCTAGCTTTGATCCCCACCATCCGTGAAGAGATAGCGGCAGCCCAGAAGAATGACAAGGGCATGTCACATTTGCGGAGACGTGTAGACAGTGGGGAGTTGAAATGTTTCCGGAAGGATGGAGACGGCGTCTTATGGTTCAAGGACCGGATCGTCGTACCCCGAAACCCGGAGTTAAGGAAGAGAATCTTTGATGAAGCTCACTTATCAAAGTTTTCTATTCACCCCGGCAGCAACAAGATGTATCAAGAACTCAGAAGCAAGTTTTGGTGGACACGGATGAAGCGAGAGACGGCAAAATACGTGTCCGAGTGTGATACATGTCGACGGGTGAAGGCAGACCACATGCGGAAACCGGGACTGCTGCAACCACTGGGCATTCCTGCCTGGAAGTGGGAGGACGTGAGCATGGATTTCGTCGTCGGTTTACCCACCACCTTACAGAAACATGATTCTGTGTGGGTGATCGTCGATCGGCTCACCAAAGTTGCCCATTTCATCCCGGTCAACACCAACTATAACGCCAAGAAGTACGCTGAACTGTACATCTCACGGATCCTATGCTTATACGGCGTACCCCGTACCATCGTATCGGACCGGGGCACTTTATTTGTGTCCCGTTTTTGGGAGCAGCTACACGCTGCCCTGGGGACGAAGCTGATCCGTAGTTCAGCCTACCACCCGCAGACGGATGGGCAAACGGAGCGGGTAAATCAAATCCTAGAAGACATGCTACGAGCTTGCGCTATCGACCACGGCAAGAATTGGGATGATCACTTGCCATTAGCCGAGTTCTCGTACAACAATGGGTACCAAGCCAGCATCAAGATGGCGCCCTACGAGGCGCTATACGGCAGGAAATGCCGCACACCACTGAACTGGTGTGAATCTGGCGAGAGGGTTACCTTCGGGATTGATCTTGTCAACAACGCGGAAGAAAAGGTTCGATTAATTCAAGCGAACCTAAAAGCCGCTCAATCCCGACAGAAACAGTATGCGGACCGGAGGAGGCGCCCATTACAATTCGAAGTTGGAGATCACGTATACCTACGAGTGTCTCCAATGAAGGGCGTAAACAGATTTGGGGTGAGAGGAAAGTTAGCACCCCGATTCATCGGTCCATTCCAGATTACCGAAAGATGTGGATCGGTGGCATACCGGCTAAGATTACCAGAAGCACTTTCCGGTGTGCACGACGTCTTTCACATTTCCCAGCTGAGGAAGTGTCTCAAGCTATCAACTACCGTTCAGCTGGAAGACATTGAAGAACTGCAACCGGATCTCACCTATCGGGAGGAACCGGTGCAGATTATTGATGAAAAGGCCCGAACCACACGCAACCGTACGTTGTGGTTCTACAAGGTTCTATGGAGTAATCACTCCATGGACGAAGCGACATGGGAGAGCGAAGAATTCCTTCGCACTAACTACCCCGACTTTTTCACGTCGCATATTCGGTAATTTTCCACCGTCCTCTCTCTCATTTCACCTTATAATCTCGGGACGAGATTCTTTTAAGGGGGGAGGAATGTAAGGGCCTCAGTTTTTGACACTCATTTGCAGTGTTCATCACCACACCACATACCTCATTTGAGGAAGAATGATGAACACAAATAAAGAGCAAGTAACAATTATCAACATGCTCATTAGGGAACAAACTCACACATTGCAAAAGTGGTACTTCCCACATGTGATATAGATGGGCTGGACATATGAAAACTCCTACACTTTGCTAAGGATGTCCATGCCAAGTTCCACCCAAATTCAAAACCTTTTTGAGGTCATTTTGGGTATAGTTAGGAAGAGGGCAGTTTGAAACCATATTCAAATTCAAACTGTTTTCACCCACTGAATTTAAAAGTGGAAGGCATATTCTTGCTCAGCACATTTTTGTGAGCTCACACACCAATTTTCACTCCATTTGGAGCTGATCTTGACATGAGCTAAGGGGGAGAAATTCAAACTTTATTTGAGTTTCAAACTGCACTTGTGCTGAAATTCATTCAAACCAAACCTCATTTGAACTTTGATCAATTCAAATGGCTCTTGGGTGAATAATTTGAATTGCCAAGGGTAGAATAGGGTTCACTGTTTACCACAGCTGTTAGGAATAAATTTCAGAGGTTAAAAGAGAAGTGGGACCCACATGTCAGCCTCTGCCTCAAAGCAAACCGACTGAACCACAGTTCAGTCGGTTCCCGGCAGCTGTGCGCGCGCGCCACCGAAGGGGGCAGCCGGCGCCAGCTCCTGCTGCGTGCCCCAAGCCGGAGACCAGCCGACCGGGCTATTTATTCCCTCCCCGGCGTGCTTCAGTCACCATTTCCTCGAGCTGCCGACGCACGCAACTTGTTTTTCCACTGCCATCGCCGCCGCTCGAGTTCCTGCTTGATCAAGCCGATCGCAGCCCCCTCTTTCCATTCCAAGGTCCCAGCAAGGTACTAGCAACCATCCTCCATCCTTCCCATTGATAGAAATCGATTGAAACCGAGTGATATCGGCTGTGCCGAAAGATCAAACTCGGAACTGGAAACCGCCGCACCTCGGGCTCTCGTGGACAGCCCAACCTGGGCGTTGTCACGCCCGAGCCAAGGCACCCTTGGACGCGCAAGTGATCGGTGCTGCTCATCCCCGAGCCACAGCTCGAGTGGTTGCTCACCGGCGGCGAATTTCCACTTTTCCCCTTTCTGTGTGCAGAACGACCCTCGGGTACGATTCTGTTTAATTCGTGCTCTAGAAAGGATTAGAGGGCCTCAGGCCACTCCCACACGAACTAGACACGGTGACGCACAAGTTGCCTTCACAACTCTGGGCCGGAGAACTTCTGTGCCCGGCGTAATTCAAGGTCTACTAATGGCGGAACGCACGGGGGGTATCGGGCGCACGGTGAGGACCTATTTCGGGCCTTCCCCGAGCTGCCCCGAGTTCATGTCGACCTTCTCTGAGGTCCACTGATGCTCCCCGACCGGTTTCCCAAGTAGCTGAGGCACTAGGAGCATCAGCCGACATGGCCGAAGTCGTTCCGATATGGCGGCTCGTCGCCGACCATGCTCCGGCCGTTGTCATGAGCAGCTGACCCTCGGATCATGTTCCCCAAGTAAAAGTAGGCAGGGGCGGCCAGAATCAAGAAGTTTGGAGCGGTACAGCAGCCAGCGGCGAGCTCTCCGGCGAGGTCCCTCGGCGGCGGAGCGCGGGTGTCGCGAGGTTGAAGAAGGGGGTGGACCCCAGCTGTCAGCGGCCGATATTTTGAATCGAGATCCGGCTGCGGCCGGGATCGGGTGTGCTGGCGCGCAAAAGCCTTGTGGGCCGCGGTGTGCTGTCGCTTCGGCGTGCGACGCGTGTCCCCTGGGCCCACGCGCGAGTTTAAACTTTTCCCCGATTTTCAGATTTCCTTCAAACTTCAAATCCTTATAACTTTGGCTAGAAAGCTCCAAATTGAGTGAACCAAATTTTGCTGGATTCAGCTCTCTGAGTACTTTCCAGAAAATCAAGTTTCACTTCATGAAATTCCCTAATTCTCCAGAATTAATTCCTTAATGTTTAAACTGTTAGGAATTTTAACTGGAGAATCCTTTGGCGGAAAATCCTGAAATTTTGCTGAGATGTTCACCAAAATATCATTGAGCTACCATAAAAATTTCAGATCCATTTGAGCTCATTTAGTCCACCTAATGGTGTGATTAGTAAAACTGTTCCAGAGAAAATAGAAAATGTTCAGAAACATTTTCAGGATTTTCTCTGAAATTGTTTAGCTCATATCTTTAGTTAGAGACTTCCAAATTAAGTGAGACCAACTCCATTAGAACCCTCTGAAAATCTAGTTTTCAGAAAGTCATAGTTTATCTCATGAAAATCCCTAGAACACCCTAAGGGTTCCAATTAAGGTCAAGGACATAATTATTTGTGGAGGGCTCAAATGAGCTTTGCTGCAACTAAAACTTGACCAAGTCTTTGTTTAGGTTGTAACCAAGCCACAGTAAAAGTTTCACAGTCATTAGGTCTGTCTAGTAAGGGTTATAGGCTTCACAACTTCAAAGTTAATACAAAGGCCTCTAAATTAATACATACATTGTTCTTATCATGTAGTCGCTAAGGTCGAGGAGGAACCCGAAGTCCTAGACTTCGTTACTCCGGAGGAACAGCTAGCCTACGACCAAGAGCAGCAAGGCAAGCCCCGGTTTGCATTAACCTTTTTACAAATTTTATTGTTTTGAGCACATACTTGTTTCCCTTTGTTCGTTGCATTAGAGTCTTGATTGGAAACCCAACTGCACAGCCAAGAAAACCATGGGTTGGGTTTAGGATCGAAAACCTCGTTAGCCACTGCATTGCTAGAATAGAGTAGGATTCGGTACAAGTCGAGTAGTTGGAACTACTCGCGAGAATAGGCTAGAGGCACATTGCTCGGGTAGAGATAGCACATGAAACACATGGCAAGAAAATGAGACCGAGCGGAGAGTAAGGGCAGCAGGACTTTGGGGCCTGTGTGCTGTAGCTCCGCTTGTGTCGATTGAGGACCGAGCCGTGTGCGGGCCTGTTGAACAAGCTAGAACAGTACCGAAGACCTACCGGCTATATGGGAACCGGGAAACTGATGTAACTCGGGTAGCTGGGTGTTGAGGCATTGCCCGTCGTTCAGAGGGTAGGTTGAGAGCTCGAGGTGTAAATCAGCTGGCGGCACAGAGATGCGCGTGCAGGGACCTCTTGCTCGGGACGATGGGACCGGTTCAATATTTGGCTAACGGGTGAAAGGTAGTCGCGTACGGCGTCCGTGATGGTTGCTGTAGGCAACATCGAGTACGGGCGTACGTGACGGGTTGTTCGGGTAACCCTGCAGGTGTAAATCGATTATAATCGCCGTCCCTCGCGGTCAGTGAGTACCACTTGTTCACTGTACCGTGACGTAGAAAGAACAGGCTAGTTACATGTTAAAATGTTGCTGATTGAAAGTTGGATATTGATTGTTAATGATATGTTGTAGCTTAGTGCTAACTAAAGTTCTTTTCAACTTTGGGCAAAGTACATGAGAGAAATGCGTTTCTTGTTTGATTGCGGCTCTCTCATGTGCCTTAGCGTAAGGTTCTCCACAACCTGCTGCTAAAACTTGAAAGTAAGGTTCTACTAATTAGGCGAGTCCTTGCAAATGATTTTTACCTCATGCAACCCATTACCCTCATGTAGAAGTTCCATGTTTAGGTGAGACTGGTCAGACTTGCTGAGCCTTCGTGCTCACTGCTTGCGTTTGAAGCTTTTGCAGGGTTCTATGAGGAAGGGACTCCTGAAGAGGAGACGGAACCCCAGGAGGGGAACCCCGTCGAGTGGGAGTCGTGCACGCCGCAGAGTTAGTGTGCGTGTGTGCTAGCAAGGACACGTTCGAGGGCTGAACGTGCACTTGATGCTTAGTCTACGCCCGCGAGTGTGGACTAAACTTATTTTGATGTAAACATGTTAATAAACTTGTTTATGTAATAAAGCTTCCGCTTCCGCTTTGTACCTTTGACGTGTGTTATACGGTGCTGTGCAACGCAGCACCCCTCAGCGTGATCCTGGCTCGACAGGACCAGTGGGGTCGTGTCAGCGTGGTATCAGAGCTCGCTTGAGGTTTAACACAGTACAAAGGTCTTCTTTTTCAAAAATCTAGTGAGGAACGAGTTAGTAGCCCGTATAAGGATGTTATTAGTATATAGAAAGTGGCTTATTAACTTATTTGTTATGTCGGAAAATCGTGCATCTCGGGACGTTCATGTCTTGGGGGGTGCACGTAAGCGCTGTCCACCAGTGCGCACAAGCTGAAGGGTGGAGCCCCACGGGTGGCAGGTAACCCGACCCGCTTTGATATCCTCTACGACTCTTCATGTCGTTTGGGGTATTCGAGCAACGTCTGTCCCTGGCGTGCGTGGTGCAACATGGGAGACCCCGTCACGTGGTCTGAAACGTGAACACGTAACTCAGGGCGTGTTTGGCTTGAGAACATCCGGGCGAGTGATGACGGCCGGATGTACCAACTGTATGGATTCCGGGCTCGGTGTGCAGCCGAGTCTGATGATTGGTTGAATTTCTGCAGGTAGCCTTACCACGAAACGGTAGACGTGTAGTATCCGTGTGCGAGTGACGAGTAGTGCCACTGAAGTAACGACGCCGGCTAAGTCCGGTATAGGTTTTTCCTTTGTGAGGACGTATTACCGACATAATCTGGTGACGCCTCGACGTCACACCCAACAAAAGGAACAACTTCATTTAAAATTTGATGGTTTTGATCCAAAGTAGTAAAACTTGATGTAACTCCTTCCCTTGAACAGGATATTCAAAGTTAGCAAGCTTTCAACTTATAGGATGTTAAGGACAGAGCACTCTGTTTCCAGCTAAATTAAGGCTGAAGTTAATCAGAGGTTAGAGGTTGAGTTCTTTCGAGGTTGATGTCGTATGATACATCTCTGGAAAGCTTTGGAGGAGCTTTACAACTTTTCTGTTGAGTTCCAGAGGTGTTTCGTCCCTTAACCACTCGAAAAATGCAGCAGAGTTGAAACTGTCCAGAAAACAGGACGGAGCAAAGACTCTCTGTAAATTAAGCATAACTTCCTGCATAAAAATCCAAAAATAGAAAATGAGGTAGTTCTGGAAAGATTATGAGATGGGTTACAACTTTGTAACAGAAAGTTTTGTCAGATTAGGAACAGAATTAACTGTGATTCTTGGATCAAATCAGTACCTAAGGCAGGGAGGTGCTGTCCAATTGTTTCCAGAAATTCTGTTAACTTTGACATCTCATAACTTTTGAACCAGAGCAGATCTTAGGCCAACCAAATACTTTCTGGAAAGCTATTGAAGTTAACTTTAACTTTGATGTTGAGCTCCAGGACTGGTTTTGCTTTTAACCTGGCCTAAATCAGATTAATATGGAAACTGGTCAGGGCTGTCATGGGAACAGCAGATCAGCAGTCAAATTTATTTAAAAATTTGAACTATGTTTCCAAGTGTTAAGGGTTCAATGACATATCTTATGTTATAACTCAATGGTCTACTGTTTAAATAAATATTTGACATTTCTCAAATATATTTTTACAGATGGCAGCAGATAAACGGTTGGAGAACGGGTGGGTAGTTTCCCACTGCTCTGACCGTAGCGGCTACCCGGGAGCATTGTGGCTAATGCTCCAATATTTCGGGTACAACCAGATGCCGCAATACTTCGCCAAGGAAGAAGGCGAAGAGGGGAACAAGACGTGGACGATCCATGTCGAGGTTCCTGCAGGGCCTACGCCACCCGGTTGGGTGCCATTCACCGTCACGGTGAGAGGAAGACAACCGGAAGGGATGTGGCAAGTGGCAGCCCGTGACACTATGTCACGTTTCTGCCAACTACACGTGCAGGCTATGGAGGGAACTCCATACGCACTCGTTCCGGTGGAGGGACGAGCTCAGCATGTGTGGGAAGAGAGGTACCTAGAGGCAACAAACCCGAGTTGCCCAAGGTACAACCCCGCGGAGGCAAATCTCAGCCTCCAAATGAGGGCGGGAAACGCTGTGATGGACAGCCAAGCTGTTCATACGGAGCATCTCGCCACCAAGCTCAAGGAGAGCACAAGCCGTGGAGATCATTTTGAGAGTGCTCACAGTGCACTCCGCAATGTGCTCCTTCCGACGATCAAGCGACTGAATGAACAACACAATCAGTTGCGTCGTCTGAAGAAGGCAAAGAAGAAGAGCCGTGTTGACATTGCGGCGTTGCAAGAGCTGGTGCAGACCCTAACCCAGCAGAATGAGAACCTTGCTCAAGAGCGGGACGACGCTATTGAGGAAGGACAAGGCTGGGAAGAGGACTACAACCAGGCTATGGACGAGGTGCATGCATTGCAGGACCTCGTGCCCCCGGTATTGGGCGTACCGGTAGTCTTGGGTCTTCCAGCCATGGGAGAACCTGGAATGGGAGAAGAGGTGGTAGACCCCGAGCCACCAGCAGAGGTACCGGAGGAGGACGACCCACAGGAGGTCGAGTTCTACTCCGAGTAGGGGGTTACGGTTGCCAAGTAGGGCAGCTAGGGTAACGTAACCCAACTTTTGTAATCGGTGACATGTCGTGTAGACAGTAGCGTATGTATAGGTAGTGACGGCATGAGCACGACTTCTCGGAGGTCCGAGAATAATGTATCTTGTATAAAGTTTATGCTTTATCAATATATGTGAATGTTGTGCAAGTTAGTCATGCGTCGCTTCAATACTTACTGCTGTTTATGGAATTTTGAGTAAGACATGTACTAATTGCTGCTGTGTTGAATTTCAGAATGACGCGTACTCGTGCCAACCCTGATGTTGGAGGTACTAGCCAAGGGGGAGAGACCTCCCAACCGCCTCCCGAGGACTCCTCGGGACAGCAGCAGCAACAGCAACAGCAAACACCGCCACCGCCACTGCCAACGGTTACATTGGCCGACATTGTCGCGGCAATGGCGGGTTCACATCAGCAGCATACAGAGCTGCTGCAAACGTTAATTGCGAATACGTCTCGCCCAGAGAGACGTCAAGATCGCGAGGAGCACCAACAGAGCTCCTACTCCGACTTCCTGGCGACTCATCCCCCTGTATTCTCAAGGGCGGATGAACCACTTGACGCGGACAACTGGCTCCGCGCCATAGAGATGAAGTTCGGGCTGCTCCAAATCAGCGAGCAGCGCAAGACTCAGTTCGCGGTCCAGCAGCTCCAGGGATCCGCGAGCGCGTGGTGGGCCAACTTTTGTGCTTCACAACCCACCGACCGAGTGATGACCTGGGCGGAGTTTCGGACGGCCTTCCGGGCCTATCATATACCGCCCGGTTTGATGAAGAGGAAGACGCAGGAATTCCTACACCTGCAACAAGGGAGCCGGAACGCGCTGGAGTACTCCAGAGCGTTCAACGATCTCGCACTCTACGCGTCGTATCACGCAGATACGGACGAGAAGCGGCGGGACCACTTTTACCAGGGGCTTAACCCGCTCCTGAAGGACAAGCTGGCGATGTTCAATCGCGGCAGCCTCAACGACATAATTGATGCTGCGATTGTTCAGGAAGACTCCGGCAAGGAGTTGGCGGCGGCAGAGCGAAAGCGAAGCGCGCCGCAGAGCAGCGGAGAAGGAGGCGGTCCTTCTCAGAAGTTTCGGATGGTGAATCGCCCACCATCAGGTCCGCGCTGGCAGCCACCACAGCGGTCGATGCCGTTCCGCGGTCGGCCGTATTCTTCACCGGCATTCCGGCCGGCACTGCCAGCACCACCGCAACAACAGCAGCAGCAGCGGGCGATGCCGCGTGCGTTTGCACCTCCGCAACGCATGCCGGGCTTTCGTCCACCAAGTACTCCACCAGCAGCGGCCACATGTTACAAGTGTGGTCGTCCAGGACACTTCGCGAGCAGTTGCCCGGAAAGGCAAGGCAGCGGAGTGGCACCACCGTTTCCGGGGAGGAATCAACCCCGGAACCCTACTAATGCGCGGCGGGCGAACCCTAGGCCCGGCACTGTCCACCAGCTTGCCATTGAGGACGTGCCGGAGGGCGAGCCAATCCTTGCGGGTATGTTCCAACTCCACCAGCATCCCGCTATAGTACTATTTGATTCAGGCGCCACGCATAATTTTATTAGCCAAGCTTTCATTGCTAAACACAGCTTGCCAATACTACCCACCGATAGTCCATATTTAATTTGTTCACCGGGTGGGAAGATTTCAGCAAGCGTAATGGTCTCCAAAGCACCATTATGCTTAGCGGGTAGAGTGTACCCCACGTCTCTCATTATCCTAGAGGGACAGAAGGTCGATGTCATCCTAGGGATGTCGTGGTTAACCCGCCACGGCGCTGTTTTAGACACCGTCCTCCGAGTCGAGCACTTAAACTCAGGAGTGCACGGTTCTCACTCATTATTTCTGGACAGTCCAGAAATAAAACTTCCAAGTGTCTATCAAGCCACAACCATCAGATTGGAAGACATTCCAGTGGTCCGAGAATTCCCTGATGTATTCCCGGATGATTTGCCGGGGATGCCACCCGATAGAGAGGTGGAGTTCAAGATTGAACTTGCACCGGGAACCATGCCAATATCCCGAAGGCCGTACAAGATGGCGCCCAAGGAGTTGGCGGAACTGAAGACTCAGCTCACGGACATTCTGGAGAAGGGTTTTATTAGGCCGAGCTCCTCGCCATGGGGCTGTTCGGCATTATTTGTCAAAAAGAAGGATGAAACGTTGCGGCTTTGCGTGGACTACCGTCCATTAAATGCCGTAACCATCAAGAACAAGTACCCGTTGCCACGGATCGACATGTTGTTTGATCAGTTGGTCGAAGCAAAGGTCTTTTCCAAGATGGATTTAAGATCCGGGTACCATCAGATTAAGATCAGGGCTGAGGACATTCCAAAGACAGCTTTTTCGACAAGGTACGGACTTTATGAGTACCTGGTCATGTCCTTTGGCCTCACCAATGCTCCAGCTCACTTCATGTATTTAATGAACTCGGTGTTCATGCCGGAGCTGGACAAGTTTGTCGTGGTCTTCATCGACGACATCCTGGTATACTCCAAGTCGGAGGAAGATCACAAGAAACATCTGCGTATAGTCTTGCAACGGCTGCGGGATCACAAGTTATACGCAAAGTTCAGCAAATGCGAGTTTTGGATATCGCAAGTGCCTTTCCTCGGGCATATCATCTCAGCGGAGGGTATCGCTGTGGACCCGAGCAAAATCACGCAAGTGCTGAATTGGAAATCCCCGAGAACTGTTCATGAGGTACGGAGTTTCCTCGGACTCGCGGGATATTATCGGAGGTTCATTCCGAACTTCTCGAAGATTGCCAGGCCAATGACAGAGCTGCTGAAGAAGGCTACCAAATATGTTTGGAGTCCAGCATGTGAAGCAGCATTCAAGGCTTTAGTTAAGCACCTAACATCAGCACCGGTTTTGGCGCAGCCAGACACAACAAAACCGTTCGATGTGTACTGCGATGCATCCGGCATTGGGCTCGGATGTGTGCTGATGCAAGACCGAAGAGTGGTCGCGTATGGATCACGACAGCTTAGGAACCATGAGCAAAATTATCCAACTCACGATTTGGAGCTCGCTGCCGTGGTACTTGCACTGAAAATGTGGAGGCACTACCTACTCGGTAACCTCGTACATTTATATACCGACCACAAAAGCCTCAAGTACATCTTCACTCAGAAGGAGCTGAACATGAGGCAACGAAGATGGTTGGAACTGATAAAGGATTACGAGATAGAGATCCATTATCATCCGGGCAAGGCAAACGTTGTGGCAGACGCGCTAAGCCGCAAGTCACACGTCAATAATCTGACCATCACACCGTTGGAAGAGAGCGAACCACCACTACATGTGATTCCACATGGAGCTCTCTACAACCTAGCTTTGATCCCCACCATCCGTGAAGAGATAGCGGCAGCCCAGAAGAATGACAAGGGCATGTCACATTTGCGGAGACGTGTAGACAGTGGGGAGTTGAAATGTTTCCGGAAGGATGGAGACGGCGTCTTATGGTTCAAGGACCGGATCGTCGTACCCCGAAACCCGGAGTTAAGGAAGAGAATCTTTGATGAAGCTCACTTATCAAAGTTTTCTATTCACCCCGGCAGCAACAAGATGTATCAAGAACTCAGAAGCAAGTTTTGGTGGACACGGATGAAGCGAGAGACGGCAAAATACGTGTCCGAGTGTGATACATGTCGACGGGTGAAGGCAGACCACATGCGGAAACCGGGACTGCTGCAACCACTGGGCATTCCTGCCTGGAAGTGGGAGGACGTGAGCATGGATTTCGTCGTCGGTTTACCCACCACCTTACAGAAACATGATTCTGTGTGGGTGATCGTCGATCGGCTCACCAAAGTTGCCCATTTCATCCCGGTCAACACCAACTATAACGCCAAGAAGTACGCTGAACTGTACATCTCACGGATCCTATGCTTATACGGCGTACCCCGTACCATCGTATCGGACCGGGGCACTTTATTTGTGTCCCGTTTTTGGGAGCAGCTACACGCTGCCCTGGGGACGAAGCTGATCCGTAGTTCAGCCTACCACCCGCAGACGGATGGGCAAACGGAGCGGGTAAATCAAATCCTAGAAGACATGCTACGAGCTTGCGCTATCGACCACGGCAAGAATTGGGATGATCACTTGCCATTAGCCGAGTTCTCGTACAACAATGGGTACCAAGCCAGCATCAAGATGGCGCCCTACGAGGCGCTATACGGCAGGAAATGCCGCACACCACTGAACTGGTGTGAATCTGGCGAGAGGGTTACCTTCGGGATTGATCTTGTCAACAACGCGGAAGAAAAGGTTCGATTAATTCAAGCGAACCTAAAAGCCGCTCAATCCCGACAGAAACAGTATGCGGACCGGAGGAGGCGCCCATTACAATTCGAAGTTGGAGATCACGTATACCTACGAGTGTCTCCAATGAAGGGCGTAAACAGATTTGGGGTGAGAGGAAAGTTAGCACCCCGATTCATCGGTCCATTCCAGATTACCGAAAGATGTGGATCGGTGGCATACCGGCTAAGATTACCAGAAGCACTTTCCGGTGTGCACGACGTCTTTCACATTTCCCAGCTGAGGAAGTGTCTCAAGCTATCAACTACCGTTCAGCTGGAAGACATTGAAGAACTGCAACCGGATCTCACCTATCGGGAGGAACCGGTGCAGATTATTGATGAAAAGGCCCGAACCACACGCAACCGTACGTTGTGGTTCTACAAGGTTCTATGGAGTAATCACTCCATGGACGAAGCGACATGGGAGAGCGAAGAATTCCTTCGCACTAACTACCCCGACTTTTTCACGTCGCATATTCGGTAATTTTCCACCGTCCTCTCTCTCATTTCACCTTATAATCTCGGGACGAGATTCTTTTAAGGGGGGAGGAATGTAAGGGCCTCAGTTTTTGACACTCATTTGCAGTGTTCATCACCACACCACACACCTCATTTGAGGAAGAATGATGAACACAAATAAAGAGCAAGTAACAATTATCAACATGCTCATTAGGGAACAAACTCACACATTGCAAAAGTGGTACTTCCCACATGTGATATAGATGGGCTGGACATATGAAAACTCCTACACTTTGCTAAGGATGTCCATGCCAAGTTCCACCCAAATTCAAAACCTTTTTGAGGTCATTTTGGGTATAGTTAGGAAGAGGGCAGTTTGAAACCATATTCAAATTCAAACTGTTTTCACCCACTGAATTTAAAAGTGGAAGGCATATACTTGCTCAGCACATTTTTGTGAGCTCACACACCAATTTTCACTCCATTTGGAGCTGATCTTGACATGAGCTAAGGGGGAGAAATTCAAACTTTATTTGAGTTTCAAACTGCACTTGTGCTGAAATTCATTCAAACCAAACCTCATTTGAACTTTGATCAATTCAAATGGCTCTTGGGTGAATAATTTGAATTGCCAAGGGTAGAATAGGGTTCACTGTTTACCACAGCTGTTAGGAATAAATTTCAGAGGTTAAAAGAGAAGTGGGACCCACATGTCAGCCTCTGCCTCAAAGCAAACCGACTGAACCACAGTTCAGTCGGTTCCCGGCAGCTGTGCGCGCGCGCCACCGAAGGGGGCAGCCGGCGCCAGCTCCTGCTGCGTGCCCCAAGCCGGAGACCAGCCGACCGGGCTATTTATTCCCTCCCCGGCGTGCTTCAGTCACCATTTCCTCGAGCTGCCGACGCACGCAACTTGTTTTTCCACTGCCATCGCCGCCGCTCGAGTTCCTGCTTGATCAAGCCGATCGCAGCCCCCTCTTTCCATTCCAAGGTCCCAGCAAGGTACTAGCAACCATCCTCCATCCTTCCCATTGATAGAAATCGATTGAAACCGAGTGATATCGGCTGTGCCGAAAGATCAAACTCGGAACTGGAAACCGCCGCACCTCGGGCTCTCGTGGACAGCCCAACCTGGGCGTTGTCACGCCCGAGCCAAGGCACCCTTGGACGCGCAAGTGATCGGTGCTGCTCATCCCCGAGCCACAGCTCGAGTGGTTGCTCACCGGCGGCGAATTTCCACTTTTCCCCTTTCTGTGTGCAGAACGACCCTCGGGTACGATTCTGTTTAATTCGTGCTCTAGAAAGGATTAGAGGGCCTCAGGCCACTCCCACACGAACTAGACACGGTGACGCACAAGTTGCCTTCACAACTCTGGGCCGGAGAACTTCTGTGCCCGGCGTAATTCAAGGTCTACTAATGGCGGAACGCACGGGGGGTATCGGGCGCACGGTGAGGACCTATTTCGGGCCTTCCCCGAGCTGCCCCGAGTTCATGTCGACCTTCTCTGAGGTCCACTGATGCTCCCCGACCGGTTTCCCAAGTAGCTGAGGCACTAGGAGCATCAGCCGACATGGCCGAAGTCGTTCCGATATGGCGGCTCGTCGCCGACCATGCTCCGGCCGTTGTCATGAGCAGCTGACCCTCGGATCATGTTCCCCAAGTAAAAGTAGGCAGGGGCGGCCAGAATCAAGAAGTTTGGAGCGGTACAGCAGCCAGCGGCGAGCTCTCCGGCGAGGTCCCTCGGCGGCGGAGCGCGGGTGTCGCGAGGTTGAAGAAGGGGGTGGACCCCAGCTGTCAGCGGCCGATATTTTGAATCGAGATCCGGCTGCGGCCGGGATCGGGTGTGCTGGCGCGCAAAAGCCTTGTGGGCCGCGGTGTGCTGTCGCTTCGGCGTGCGACGCGTGTCCCCTGGGCCCACGCGCGAGTTTAAACTTTTCCCCGATTTTCAGATTTCCTTCAAACTTCAAATCCTTATAACTTTGGCTAGAAAGCTCCAAATTGAGTGAACCAAATTTTGCTGGATTCAGCTCTCTGAGTACTTTCCAGAAAATCAAGTTTCACTTCATGAAATTCCCTAATTCTCCAGAATTAATTCCTTAATGTTTAAACTGTTAGGAATTTTAACTGGAGAATCCTTTGGCGGAAAATCCTGAAATTTTGCTGAGATGTTCACCAAAATGTCATTGAGCTACCATAAAAATTTCAGATCCATTTGAGCTCATTTAGTCCACCTAATGGTGTGATTAGTAAAACTGTTCCAGAGAAAATAGAAAATGTTCAGAAACATTTTCAGGATTTTCTCTGAAATTGTTTAGCTCATATCTTTAGTTAGAGACTTCCAAATTAAGTGAGACCAACTCCATTAGAACCCTCTGAAAATCTAGTTTTCAGAAAGTCATAGTTTATCTCATGAAAATCCCTAGAACACCCTAAGGGTTCCAATTAAGGTCAAGGACATAATTATTTGTGGAGGGCTCAAATGAGCTTTGCTGCAACTAAAACTTGACCAAGTCTTTGTTTAGGTTGTAACCAAGCCACAGTAAAAGTTTCACAGTCATTAGGTCTGTCTAGTAAGGGTTATAGGCTTCACAACTTCAAAGTTAATACAAAGGCCTCTAAATTAATACATACATTGTTCTTATCATGTAGTCGCTAAGGTCGAGGAGGAACCCGAAGTCCTAGACTTCGTTACTCCGGAGGAACAGCTAGCCTACGACCAAGAGCAGCAAGGCAAGCCCCGGTTTGCATTAACCTTTTTACAAATTTTATTGTTTTGAGCACATACTTGTTTCCCTTTGTTCGTTGCATTAGAGTCTTGATTGGAAACCCAACTGCACAGCCAAGAAAACCATGGGTTGGGTTTAGGATCGAAAACCTCGTTAGCCACTGCATTGCTAGAATAGAGTAGGATTCGGTACAAGTCGAGTAGTTGGAACTACTCGCGAGAATAGGCTAGAGGCACATTGCTCGGGTAGAGATAGCACATGAAACACATGGCAAGAAAATGAGACCGAGCGGAGAGTAAGGGCAGCAGGACTTTGGGGCCTGTGTGCTGTAGCTCCGCTTGTGTCGATTGAGGACCGAGCCGTGTGCGGGCCTGTTGAACAAGCTAGAACAGTACCGAAGACCTACCGGCTATATGGGAACCGGGAAACTGATGTAACTCGGGTAGCTGGGTGTTGAGGCATTGCCCGTCGTTCAGAGGGTAGGTTGAGAGCTCGAGGTGTAAATCAGCTGGCGGCACAGAGATGCGCGTGCAGGGACCTCTTGCTCGGGACGATGGGACCGGTTCAATATTTGGCTAACGGGTGAAAGGTAGTCGCGTACGGCGTCCGTGATGGTTGTTGTAGGCAACATCGAGTACGGGCGTACGTGACGGGTTGTTCGGGTAACCCTGCAGGTGTAAATCGATTATAATCGCCGTCCCTCGCGGTCAGTGAGTACCACTTGTTCACTGTACCGTGACGTAGAAAGAACAGGCTAGTTACATGTTAAAATGTTGCTGATTGAAAGTTGGATATTGATTGTTAATGATATGTTGTAGCTTAGTGCTAACTAAAGTTCTTTTCAACTTTGGGCAAAGTACATGAGAGAAATGCGTTTCTTGTTTGATTGCGGCTCTCTCATGTGCCTTAGCGTAAGGTTCTCCACAACCTGCTGCTAAAACTTGAAAGTAAGGTTCTACTAATTAGGCGAGTCCTTGCAAATGATTTTTACCTCATGCAACCCATTACCCTCATGTAGAAGTTCCATGTTTAGGTGAGACGGGTCAGACTTGCTGAGCCTTCGTGCTCACTGCTTGTGTTTGAAGCTTTTGCAGGGTTCTATGAGGAAGGGACTCCCGAAGAGGAGACGGAACCCCAGGAGGGGAACCCCGTCGAGTGGGAGTCGTGCACGCCGCAGAGTTAGTGTGCGTGTGTGCTAGCAAGGACACGTTCGAGGGCTGAACGTGCACTTGATGCTTAGTCTACGCCCGCGAGTGTGGACTAAACTTATTTTGATGTAAACATGTTAATAAACTTGTTTATGTAATAAAGCTTCCGCTTCCGCTTTGTACCTTTGACGTGTGTTATACGGTGCTGTGCAACGCAGCACCCCTCAGCGTGATCCTGGCTCGACAGGACCAGTGGGGTCGTGTCAGTATGAAGCTGGACATAATTGGCAGAAAACTGGAGAAGATGATCTCAACTTGTTCTGAAATTTTTACAGTGGTCCATAGATCATACAAAGGTATGGTTGCAAAATTTCAGACAAAGTTGATGTAAGATGTGGCCTAAAGAATTTCCTTAGCCGTTTGGCTTCTTTGAATTCCTATGGCAATTATAGTGTCTTGGTATGCTCCAAATGTGGTTTTTCAGAGACTTGAGAGTCTCATGAGTCCATATGACTTGGTTTCACCATTTTTGGAGCTTCCTACACAGAGATATGGATTTTCCAAACTTGGTTAAAAGTCTGAAAATGTCTGTTCATTTTCCCATTTTCAGAGACATAGAGGATTCAAACAACATTTGGCCAAGCAAATGTAGTCCAATGCCTCTGAAAATTTTACTGGAGTTCAAAGATTTTTGGAAGAGTGCCATGTCCAAATTTGTGAATTTTCCAATACACAGAACTCCTGTAAAAATTCCTCCAAGATTTTCCTTAAATGAATTAATGAGCCAAATCCAAGGATTTTCGTAAATATTGGGCTGCACCCCTGGATAGTACTATTTGAGAGGAATCCAACAAAATTTGTTTCACAATTTTTGGACACTCCTACATAAAGTTATGGCTCTCCAAAGTTTGAACTGAAATGGGAAAATCTGGAAAATGTTTAAATACTGACAGTGGGTCCCACTCGTCATCCCTAACCTCCAGCCACGCGCCAAACAGAGCAGTGGTGGCTGCCTCCGGTGAGGTCGCCGGAAATGACCTTTCCGGCCACCTCCGGACCCCCTGCTGGTCGCCCCCCCCCATTTTCCCCCACGCTGAACACATTGGTGAGGTCGCTGGCGGCTGAAACTCGCCGGGAAATGGGGCGCACCGGCAACAGCAAACCCTAGGGCTCCAGCGAGGTCGTGCACGGTGAATTCTCCACCAAATGGTCGGTTCTTGGGCTCTAAAGCACCAGGGAATCATGGAGAAGACCGACATGAGGTCTAAACAAGCCGGGGAGAGCTCCAAACCTATCGGCACCGTGCACCCGACATGGTTCAGCGGTATACCCTTGAAAAGAACCCGGATTCCTCGCTCTACACTCAATTTCTTGGTCTAAAATCGATGCAGGAGGTGTGCTAGGCAGTTAAGAACTTGTGTGCGGAGTTTGAAACACATCCAACACGAATTGAGGACGAATTTTGCAATTTCTTACCTCAAGGTCAGTTTTGGCCGCCCGGGAGAAAAACTTGAAATTCTCCCTCTGTGATCAATGGCCTTGGCTGAGTTTTGGAGGTGAGCAACAAGGCTTGTAGGTATACCTATGGGGTGGCTTTCTTGGTCGTGATCACTTCTGGTTTGGGCTGCCCACGGTGATCAGTTCCGGTTTTTCAGCGTTTACCCGAGAGCTGCAGATTCTTTGCTGATTTCCGGTGCTAAGGAGATCGGGGCCGTGGGGGAAAGTTGCTGGCCGGCTAGAGCACCCTTGGGCGCAGCTCTTTGCTGTTGGGGGCTCGAGCAATCGGGCTCTGGTGGTGGCTGTGTGACAGGGAGAAGAACAGAGCGGCTGCTGTGTTGTTCTCGGGAGAACGTCGCGTGAGCGAGGGAGAGAAGTGGAAGTTCGATTGTGCAGCCTTCTTGGGAGATATAGATCGAGGTAAACCAACCCGGAGAGCAGGAGGTGGCACCGGCAATGGATTTCACCGAGCTGCTGTCGTGCTCTCAACCGAGGAAACAGAGGAGAGTCGGTTCATTTCAGCGTGTGTATGACATGTGGGGTCCACCTCTCACCTTATCCCCAATTCCGTTTAAAATAGCAAACAAGCTCCAAATTTGACGAAACTCGGAGGATAGGCCAAAAGAAATGTGAGCAACACAATGGTGCACTCAAATTTGAATTTCGGTGAAATCGGAATTTGAAACTGAGATTTAAATTCAAAATCGAATTTTCTCCCGTTTAAATTCTAACAAATAGGAAATCCTTTTCAAAGGCTCTGAAAATTTGCCGGGCTATTATTGGATGTGTGGAGAACCAAATGATAGCTTTATATCTCCGTGTTTGAGAATTTTTGCATGTTCAAGTTTAGACTTGGAGCTCACACCGTTAAATTCAAAAGTTTAAATTCCCTCTCATTTTCTCGGTGTGACTTGTAGCTCCACTTGCTAGAATTTTGGGATTTCACATCCCTCCCCCCTTAAAAAGAATCTCGTCCCGAGATTCATAAAGAAGAGACGAAGTTGTAGAGAAGGAATTACCGGATATAAGCGGACAGCAAGTCCGGATAGTTTGAACGGAGATATTCTTCACTCTCCCATGTTGCTTCCTCAGCGGTATGATTGCTCCATAATATCCGGATTATTGATGAAAAGTCTCGGTTGACAAGGAATTGGACGCGTAACTCATTCCCTTAATCAGGATATTTAAAGTTAACAAGTTTTCAACTTGTAGACTACTAAGAACAGAGTACCCTGTTTTCAGCTGAAATAAGTCTGAAGTAAATCAGAGGTTAGAGGTTGAGTTCTTTCGAGGCTGGGGTCATATTATACATTTCTCGAAAACTTTGGAAGAGCTTTACAACTTTTCTGTTGATGTCCAGAGGTGTTTCATCCCCTAACCAAACGAAAAATGCAGTATAGTTGAAATTGTCCAGAAAACAGGGCAGAGCAAACACTCTCTGTAACTCTCGGTAATTTGAGCATAACTTCCTTCATAAAAATCCAAAAATACAAAATGAGGTAGTTCTGGAAAGTTTATGAGATGGGTTACAACCTTTTAACATAAAGTTTTGTCAGATTTGGTGTAGAATTAACTGGAATTCTTGGATCAAATCAGTACCTCAAGCAGGGAGGTGCTGTCCAATTTTCTCCAGAAATTCTGTCAACTTTGACATTTCATAACTTTTGAACCAGGACAGATATTAGGCCAAGAAAATACTTTATGGAAAGATTTTGAAGTTAAATTTAACTTTGATGTTGAGCTCCAGAATTGGTTTTGCATTTAGCATGGTATAAATCAGGTTGAAATGGAAACTGGTCAGGGCTGTCATAGTGGACAGCAGATCAGCAGTCAAATTTGTTTAAGTTTGAACTATGTTTCCAAGTTTTATGAGTTCAATGACATGTTTTATGTTATAACTTAATGTTTTACTGTTCAAATAAATATTTGACATTTCTCAAATATGTTTCTACAGATGACAGCGGATAAACAATTGAAGAACGGGTGGGTTGTATCCCACTATTCTCACCGCAGCGGTTATCCAGAAACGTTGAGGCAAATGCTTCAATATTTCGGGTACAGCGAGATACCGCAGTTCTTTGCCAAGGAAGAAGGCGAGGAGGGGAACAAGACATGGACAATACATGTCGAAGTTCCTGCAGGACCCACGCCACCCGGTTGGGCACCGTTGACCGTTACGGTGAGAGGTAGAGAGCCGGAGGGGATGTGGCAAGTGGCAGCCCGCGACACCATGTCGCGTTTCTGCCAACTACACGTGAGAGCTATGGAGGGCACTCCATATGCGCTCGTTCCGGTGGAGGGACGAGCTAATCATGAGTAGGGGAAAGATACATGGAGGCAACGGATCGGGGTTGCCCAAGGTACAAACCCACGGAGGCAAATCTCAGCCTCCAATTGAGGGCGGGAAAGGCCGTAATGGACAACCAAGCTGTTCATACGGAATGTCACGCCGTGAAGCTCAAGGAGAGCAACAGCCGTGGAGATCATTTCGAGAGTGCTCACAGCGCACTCCGCAATGTTCTCCTTCCGACGATAAAGCGACTGAACGAACAACATAATCAGTTGCATCGTCTGAAGAAGGCGAAGAAGAAAAGCCGTGTCGACATCACGGCTTTACAACAGCAAGTGCAAGCCTTGACCCAGCAGAATGAGGTCCTCACTCAAGAGCAGGATGACGCTATTTAGGAGGGGCAAGGCTGGGAAGAGGACTGCAACTGTAAAAGCCCAAGAAAAGGGACTTGTAAAAAATTTTATGCACCTCACAACACAACAGTTTTGTTGTGGGTAGATTGTGAAATATTGTGAAGAGCAAGTGACCTGCCTCAAAGGAGTGAGTAGAAGGGAAAGCCTTCACTTTCACAAAGTAGGGTTTCTGCACATGAACATGAGAGGTTGAGCTCACCCTAGGATTTGAAAAGTCTTGGGAAGGTTCAGTCCAAAGCTCATGCAAATTCAACAATTTTTGAGGCACTTTTGGGTTATTTCAAAAAGAGGCCAATTTGAATGTAAATTCAAATTGCAGCAACTTTCATCACCCAAATTCAAAAGTTAGCTCCATATCTATACTCAGCACATTTTTCTGAGTAAACCCACCAAATTTCATCTCCATTGGAGCTCATCTTGTCAAGAGCTAAATTTGCAAGGATTCAAAACTGAATTTGAATTTCAGTTTAAATATGAAGCAAATTTAACCAAACAAAGTTTGAATTTGAGAATTCAAATTCAAACAAAGACTTGGTGACTAAGTCTCACATTAAATTGTGAGTAGCTGAGGATATTTTGGCACAACAGAATTCAGAAAATTGGAAAAAACAAAAGAGTTAGAGGGGAGGCCCACTGGTCAGTAGACTTAGCACCGAAGTCTCTTCAGCCGACTCCTCGACCGAGCGCGCTCGCCAGCTGCAGCCAGCGGCGGCGACCGACCACCTCGGCCGGCCAGCTCCTGCTTCGGCAGAGGAGGTGGCACAGCAGGTGTCGCGCTCTCCCCTGGCCTCAGGAGCCTATAAAAGGCCCGAGACCGCCGGCGAGTTACTGATTCTCGCGAAGTTCTGTAACCAGCAGCCTAGTCGCCCGAGCTCCGATCGTGTGCCACCCCAGCTGTGATCATCTTCCGGCTTCGACCTCCATAGGAAAGTGGAGCGCTAGATCGTCCTCAAGACCACCGCGCAAACCGTTCCAAGGTTCGACCTCTGTGCGCGGAGAATTTCTCAGTTTAGGGCGAGTAGCTCCTTTCGGGACCCGATTAGGTTTAGCAGAAATTTGGGAAGCATAGTGGGTGGGAGGCCGAACGGAGCTGTGAGAGAGCATCTAGAGGTTCTGGCGACCCTTCTCGTTCGAAAACCGGAAGGAAATCACCGCCGGAACCCTAAGTTCACCCTAGGACAGTATGGCGGAGGAGGGGGTCGCCGGTGAGGTCTGGGTTGCCGGCCGTTTAGGGCCCAACAGAGCTCATGCCGAGTTTCCCGAGGTTTCCTTGAGTGTGGCGACGCGATTAGCGCACGAAGAAAACGGTCAGAAGGGCGGGAACACATTGCCGAGGTAGCACAGAGGCATAGGGCTCGTCGCCGGCGAGCTATGGCGGTTAGCCGGTGGCGACATGGTGTCCAGCGGGTTCAGCACCCGAGATTACGTGGGGGCGGCGAGTTTCGTCGGCTCCGGTGAGCTAGATCGCCGGGAACGCTGACCTCGCCGGAGCTCCGGCGGCTCGGGGCGGCGACGTCGGGAGGTAGACGAAGGGCGCGGTCCCACCTGTCAGCCCCTGTGTTAATCGCGCGCGAGCGCGCGGTTAGTTCAATTTAAATGGGCGGGCCCCGCTGTCAGCCTCTGGTTTAGCGCGGGAGGGGATTTTCGGTAGGAAAATAATTCAGGGATTAGCTCAAACTTTAGAAATCCATAACCTTGGCTAGGAAGCTCCAAATTTAGTGATTCAAATTGGGTTGGATTCATCTTGCCTAGCTCTGTCCAGAGATACAACCCAATTTGTATGAAACCCATTAATTAATTCTGGAAAATTCTTTAAAGCTTTTCAGCAAAAGAATTTTAGAGGGAGTTTGGTTCATCCAAAAATCCCCAAATTTTACCAGAATGTTCTTTAGGACATTAGTAAACCCCTGTAAAAGTTTCAGACCATTTGGAGTTGATTTGGTCAGAGCAATTCAAATTGGAAGGTACTGTGTTCATTTGAATACAGAAACATTTCCAGAGAAATTCCAAAACTTGGAAATTCAATTCTGGGCAAACCTTGAATCCAAAAATGCTAGGAAAATTCATGCAAACTCTATGAGCTATAGTTGAAATTCTAGATCATCAAGTTGAGCATGAACAGGGGTATTACATCAGAATAAATTCTTCCTTGCTTATCTGCTAAGAAAATTATTCTGAGCAAACCACTCCATGAAAAGTGCTAATGTTTGGTCCAGAGGGTTTTCTTGTGACAAGGAACTCACATAAAAATTCTCAGCTCCATTGGAGCTCTAGATCACCCCTGTCCTGTTTACCCACTTAAGGGATTAAGATGGAAAAGGGGGAAAACCACTTAGCACTTAACCATGTGACTAAGTCCAAGCCAAACCACCAACACCAGTTCATATTTAAATTCTTAAACAAAGTTCCAGGTGTTAGAGGCTGGTTATTAAAACTAATAGTAGAAGTCTTACTCTAAAACTCACATTTGCATCTAAATTAACATGTAGTATTTCATTAACGTGTAGCCGTTGAAGAAGAGACTCCGGAAGTGCTGGACTTCCTCCTTCCGGACGAAGAACTAACTTCTGACCAGCAGCAACAAGGCAAGCCCCGGTTTGCATTAACCCTTTCTAAAAGTTTTACTTTGTTTACATGTGTCATATGAAGTATGTATGTGCATTAGGTATAGGATGAATGAAACCCCACTTGCATAACCAAAGGCTCCTAAAAGAGTGAGGGTAGTGTCAAGGACCTCGAGTAGACAGGCTATGCTTAATGAGTCATAGGACTTCGGTACAAGTCGAGTAGTTGGAATCTACTCGCGAGATAGGCTGGGGACACACGGGTTCGGTTGAGTGATGTGAGATCACTTTAGTAATGAAAATGAGACTAGGCAGGGGCTAGGGCGCAGCAAGAGAGAGTCTTGTGTGCGCAGCCCTGCCCGTGTCGATTGAGGACCGATCCGTGTGCGGCCCTGCTGAACAAGTATTGAACGTACCGAAGGCATATCGGATATATGGGCCCCGATAAACCGATGTAGCCTAAACCTCCGGGCGTCGAGGCATAGCACACCGATTTATAGGTGTAGGTTGAGGGCAGCAAGGTGGAAATCTGCCAACGGGCATAGAGAGATGCTCCGTGTGGGGAACCTCCTGCTCGTTTCGGTGCGACCGGTTCGACGTTTGGGCTGTTGGGTGAAAGGTTGTCCCGTACGACATCGAGTGAGCGTGCTGTGCAGCTCCACGGGTGGGCGTACGTGACGTGCTCTTTGGGTTTTCCCTGCAGGTGTATATCGAGTCGATTCGCCGTTGTAATGGCTCTCTAGGATCATAGACTGTCCCCACATACCACCACTCGTCTTTTCTGCGCATTTTGTCCTCACTCGCGCGCACCGGGAAAACTTCCCAGTCGGTCACCCATCCCCAAATTCCCCCGGGCCAAGCACGCTTAACCCCGGAGTTCTTTGCAGGTGGGCTTCCGGAAAAGAAGGTATACCTTGGTGGTATGAGTACTCTATCAATCCTATTAAGCCGGGAGTCAGGATATCACACAATCCACCCCCCTTAGAAGACCGACGTCCTCGTCGGTCAACGCCAAGACAGGAACGTCCTCTCTTAGCCATGTCCGTACGTTCAGTGCTGGCATACGCATACCGTACGTCCGGTTAGCAGCATACGTACCATACCGTGTCCCACACAGAGGACCCACGCGTCATGCATACGTACCCACGTCCTCGACCCGTACGCTACCGTATCCTTCTTACTGACCCGTACGCACCCGTGAAACTGCGAGGGTCGGCTCTGATACCATTTGTAATGGCTCTCTAGGATCATAGACTGTCCCCACATACCACCACTCGTCTTTTCTGCGCATTTTGTCCTCACTCGCGCGCACCGGGAAAACTTCCCAGTCGGTCACCCATCCCCAAATTCCCCCGGGCCAAGCACGCTTAACCCCGGAGTTCTTTGCAGGTGGGCTTCCGGAAAAGAAGGTATACCTTGGTGGTATGAGTACTCTATCAATCCTATTAAGCCGGGAGTCAGGATATCACAGCCGTCCCTCGCGGTGACGAGTACTGCTTGTTCACTGCGTCGTAACATAGACTAATGGATGAAATATGTTGATTCAATGATGCTGATTGATATAATTGTATTGCTACATGTGTGCCACCAAATACTGCTTACTAAATTTCAGATTTCATGAACTGTTAACTTGTTGCTAAAAGATGAACTAAGGATGAACTTGTAGGCGTGTCCTTTTGCTGAAATGTTACTATCCTATGTCCATTGTACACCTCACGTAGAGTTTCATGCTTAGGTGAGTCGGTTAAGCCTTGTTGAGCCTTTGTGCTCACGGTTGCTGCTTAAGTGTTTTTCAGGTGAGGAGCCACCCACGGACTCGGGGTACGAGTCCACCGGCGAGGGTTACCCTCCGTCGGGGACCACGGCTGAGTGGGAGCCGTACACGCCGCGCTGAGCTGAGACGTGCAGCTAGTGTGGGTTGCCCTAGGGCGGGGCAACCGACTTTTGCTAGATAGGCGGGCGTGAGTTGTTTAGTGTAGTCTTCCGCTGTGTAATAGAACAATAGTTGTAACTGAAGTTTGTACTTATTTGTACAGTTCAGCTGTTTTTCCCATGTAATATATGGTGTTCTTATGACGTGTGCTGTCGGGTGTCGCATCGCGCGGCACCACCCACTGCGATCCTGGATGAGCGGATTTCGGTCCGCCACAGCCTGGTATCAGAGCTGCAGTGGGGATAGCACAGTACTAAAGGACTGCATTATGGGAAAAACTTAGGTATACGGTGAGGATTCGGTAGTTGCCCAAGTAAGGACTATATTAGCATAGTTACTTAAAGTGGCAAAGACTAACTTATGTGTTATAATTCTGAATTTCAATTATGTAACGACGCACCTACGCTCTGGTAAGTATGGTAAGGAACGCCACCGAAAGCGGTTCAATTTCGGTTAGCTCTCTCTGACGAGGAACGTGGTTCAGGGATTGATCTCACAGCTTGGTGTGAGATGTCAATATGAAGCTCTTGGACTCTTCATGTCCCTGAGTTCATATGCAACGCTGATCCCTAGCGTGCATTAGGCAAGTGAGTGGAGACCCCATGGCGTGGTCAGTAACGCGAGAGTATGTTCGTCTGGAAATAGCCCAGGAGGACATACGCAGCGCTTGCCATCGGCGCGCCCTGCAGGGCAGTAGGTGGTATCTGTTGGGTTGATAACATTCCCAACCGTGACGACCCGTTCATGACATACTCGGGTTCCCCGTCGTGTGGTGTTGAAACACGATCACGTACCTTGAGACGTGACTTAGCTCAAGGACGGCCGTATGGAAATGATACGGGCGTTTGTAATTACTTTTAGATATGGAACTGCCTGAAATGAACAAACTTTGAGTGCACCATCATTGTGTGGTCTTCTGCAGGTACTAACCACGTATGTATCCGTGTAGAAAACGTGTGCGAGAGACCGTTTAGTGCCACACTTGAGACGTATATGCCGGAATGATCCGGGTAGGATTTTCTTTTGTGAGGAACGTAGTACCGAGATATGGTAGGCATATGCATGAGAATAATGATAACAAAGAATTAAAATCTATAGGTTCAACATTTAGGACCCTGGTTGGGTATAAGAATGGGATAGTGGAGCAGTATAGCCAAAAGTATGAAAAGCAGAGTGCTCTGTTTTGGGCAGCACGTTTGCTGATCCTCAACAGGGCATAACTCACAGGTTTTTTTTAGCCTAGGGAGGTGTGCTATATAGTTATGGAAAGGTATTCAAGTCCTCTACAACCTTGTTGTAGACTTCCAGAGCTGAAACTCACCTGAAGATGGCTTAAAGCCCAGAGAAATGTAAACTGTCCAGAACCAGGGCAGAGTAAAACATCCTCTGAGCTGATCTGTTTTTCCAACATAACTCCCAGTTAAAAAATCAAAAAATTGTCATATAATACATCCTTAGAACGAGTAGAAGATGTGTGACATCTTTGCAATTCAAAGTTTCTGAAGTTTCAGCACAGAATTTAGTGGAAATCAGGGTTAAAAACAGCCACTTCCAAGGGAGGTGCTGTTAAAATTCTCCCAGAAATTCTGCTAACTTTGAATTAGCATAACTTTTTAATCAAAGCTAATCTGGGGTCAAATGAGTACTCGTTGGAAAGATACTGAAGTTAACTTTAACTTTGGTATTCAACTTGAGTCATGAAAATGCCCAGAACAAGATCAAAACTTGAAATAGGTAGCAACTGGTCATTCTGACAGAAGAATGACAGTTGAACTAATTGAAAAGGGTGTTGTACCCTAAGGGTGTTATACGTGATGACAACGCAATATTAATGTCTCGTAGAGACCAAACCCAGTTATGGTGAGCTTCCAAAGAGGGGGTTCATCAAGTTGGATTAAGCTAACTTATGTTTGGTCTGGTAATGGTGTAGCTTGTGCAAAGTTATTACATTATCTACTTACGAGATATTTTGCATGTTTTGGTTGTCATAATGTTTGTACGCCCAGTTCTATTGGACTGCATGCAAAATGTTGCGGGACTGATGTTTAATGTCGTATGGTTGCAGATGGTTCGTACTAGGACCACGCACGAGGTTGGTGGCTCTAGCCAAGGTGGAGGCGATGACTCCCAGCCACCGGCCTACGACAGCACCCCGCAGCAGCAGCCACCACCGCCGCCTCCGCTTACTCTAGCGGATGTGATAGCGGCATTGGTGGGAGGTCGTGAGGAGCAGACCGACCTGCTCCGCACGATCGTGCAGAATACGTCCCAGGCGGGAGGACGACAAGAGCGAGGGCCTCGTGAGCCCCGCGAAGTGTCGTACTCGGATTTCATGAGTACGCACCCTCCAGTGTTCGCCGAAGCTGAAGAACCACTGGAGGCGGACAACTGGCTGCGGACTATCGAGTCCAAGTTCGGGCTGCTCCAGTGTACGGAGCGGCAGAAGACGCTGTTCGCAGCACAGCAGCTCCACGGTGCCGCTGGTGCGTGGTGGGCGAATTATGTCGCCTCACGTCCGGCTGGCCATGCCGTGGAATGGCAAGAGTTCCGGGAGGCGTTCCGCGCCTATCACATTCCTCCCGGAATAATGAAGAGAAAGTTCCAAGAATTTTTGGAACTGAAGCAGGGCGGGAGGAGTGCCCACGACTACTCCCGTGCCTTCAATCATCTGGCGCAGTATGCGTCAGACTACATCTCCACGGAGGAGAAGAAGAGGGAGCACTTCTATCGGGGGTTACATCCCGAAATGAAGACCCACCTCGTACAATGGAACCGCGGCACATTCAACGATCTAGTCAATGCCGCCATCATGCAAGAGGACGCTCAGCGGGAGTTAGCAGCTGAGCAGAGGAAGCGTAGCGCTCCACCTAGCAGCGGTGGGAGTGGCGCTCCCCAGAAGTACCGTATGGTGTATCGGACACCATCCGGGCAGCAGTGGCAACCACCGGCGCGACCACAACGGTTCGGGGGACGTCCCTTTCAGGCACCTCCGTTCCGTCCGCCGGTGCCACCACCAAGACAGCAGCAGCAGCAGACGGTACCCCGGGCGTTTCCACCGCCACAACGCGCCCCAGGTTTCCGTCCACCGATCAGCGGGGGACCGCCCCGTTTCACCTGCTTCACGTGTGGCCAAGCGGGCCACTTTGCGAAGGACTGTCCCCAGGGGCAGCAGAGCAGCGGGCAAGCCCAGCTCCAGGGCGGTGCTCGAGGCCGACCTCCGGTGAAGAAGGTTGGTCAGCGGACTGGAGGCGTCCGCAACCTCGACAATGAGGACGCCCCAGAGGGAGACAACGTGCTGGCGGGTACGTTTACTCTCAACCATCAGGCCATCGTCATATTATTTGATTCTGGTGCAACCCACAGCTTTATAAGTGCATCCTATGTGGCTAAACATCAATTGCAAGTCTTCCCAACCGACTGCACTTATATGATATGCTCACCGGGAGGGAAGATTTCAGCTAATATGATGATTCCAAAGGCACCTCTGTGCTTAGGTGGGAAACTATATCCCACCACCTTGAGAATTCTTATGGGACAGAAGATTGATGCAATCTTAGGGATGTCATGGCTGCAATACCATGGCGCTGTCCTAGAGACTCGGACACGGACGGTTCACTTAAATTCTCCATTCCACCGTCCGCATTCCATGGTGTTAGACACGCCAGTCCGGGAAGTTTTGGCAATTAATAATGCTGAAGTTCTCAAGTTAGAAGACATCCCCGTAGTCCGGGAGTATCCTGATGTGTTCCCGGATGATCTTCCGGGCATGCCACCTGAGCGGGATGTCGAGTTCAAGATTGAACTTGCACCCGGAACTACGCCCATATCACGGAGACCATACAAGATGGCTCCAAATGAGCTGGCGGAACTGAAAGAACAGCTCAATGATCTGTTGAGCAAGGGTTTCATTAGGCCGAGTTCCTCGCCTTGGGGATGCTCGGCGCTATTCGTGAAGAAAAAGGATGAGACCCTGAGGCTGTGTGTGGATTACCGGCCGCTCAATGCCGTCACCATCAAGAATAAGTACCCACTGCCCCGTATTGACATCTTGTTTGATCAACTTGTGGGGGCAAGTGTATTCTCAAAGATGGACCTTCGCTCTGGATATCACCAGATCAAGATCCGGGCGGAGGATATCCCGAAGACGGCGTTCTCGACGAGATACGGCTTATACGAATATCTCGTCATGTCCTTTGGTCTCACAAATGCTCCAGCCCATTTCATGTATCTCATGAACTCGGTGTTCATGCCGGAGCTGGACAAGTTCGTGGTAGTGTTCATCGACGATATCTTGGTTTACTCCAAGACAGAAGCCGAGCATGCCGAACACTTACGGATCGTTCTTCAACGATTGCGAGACCACAAGCTCTACGCCAAGTTCAGCAAATGCGAATTTTGGATCAGCCAAGTGCCATTCTTGGGACATATTATCTCAGCTGAAGGCATTGCGGTTGACCCAAGTAAAATAGAGCAAGTGTTGAAATGGAAAGCTCCCACTTCAGTCCATGAAGTCAGAAGCTTCCTCGGGTTAGCGGGATACTACCGGAGATTCATTCCAAGTTTCTCCAAGCTCGCTAAACCGATGACAGAGTTGCTGAAGAAAGGGACAAAATATGTTTGGAACACGGCGTGTGAAGGAGCGTTCCGAACACTGGTGAAGCATCTCACAACAGCCCCGGTATTAGCTCAGCCGGATACAACAAAGCCCTTCGACGTGTATTGTGACGCGTCCGGTATTGGGCTTGGCTGCGTGTTGATGCAGGAAGGACGTGTGGTCGCGTATGGCTCACGCCAACTTCGGAACCATGAGCAGCACTACCCGACTCACGATCTTGAACTTGCGGCCGTGGTGTTGGCGCTGAAAATGTGGAGGCACTATCTCCTGGGGAACTTGGTGCATCTCTACACCGACCACAAGAGCTTGAAATACATTTTCACCCAGAAGGAGCTGAACATGAGGCAGAGGAGGTGGTTAGAACTGATCAAAGATTATGAGATTGAGATCCATTACCACCCCGGCAAGGCGAATGTGGTTGCCGACGCGCTGAGTCGGAAATCACATGTACATCACCTCACCATTACACCGGTGGAGGAGGAAGAGCCAAGTTTATACTTGGTTCCTTATGGATCGCTGTACAACCTTGCCCTCATCCCTACTATTAGGGAGGACATCATTGCAGCTCAGAAAACGGATAAAGGCATGGCACATCTCCGGAGACGGATAGACAATGGAGAGATTAAATGTTTCCGGAAAGATGATGAGGGGACGCTGTGGTTCAATGACCGCATAGTCGTACCCCGAGATATGAAGTTGAGGAAAAAGATCCTCGATGAAGCTCACTTGTCTAAATACTCCATTCATCCGGGCAGCAACAAAATGTACCAAGATTTGAAAAAGAAATTTTGGTGGACACGGATGAAGCGGGAGGTAGCTAAGTACGTATCCGAGTGCGATACGTGTAGACGAGTGAAAGCTGATCACATGAAGAAATCAGGGCTGCTGCAACCCCTGAAGATCCCGGCATGGAAATGGGAAGATGTGAGCATGGATTTCATTGTGGGATTACCCCTAACAGCCAACAAGCATGATTCCATATGGGTAATCGTTGATCGGTTAACCAAGACGGCTCACTTCATTCCGGTGAATACACGTTACAATGCCGGCAAATATGCGGAGCTATACATAGCAAAGATTCTATGCCTATACGGGGTACCCAAGACCATTGTCTCCGATCGAGGTGCATTATTTGTATCTCGCTTTTGGGAGCAGCTACACGCTGCATTGGGTACTAAGTTGATCAGGAGCTCCGCCTATCACCCTCAGACCGATGGTCAGACAGAAAGGGTGAATCAAGTCCTGGAAGACATGTTGAGAGCATGTGCCATCCACCATGGTAGGAACTGGGATGATCACCTGCCATTGGCGGAATTCTCGTACAACAACGGTTATCAGGCGAGTATCAAAATGGCACCCTATGAAGCTCTCTACGGTCGTAAATGCCGCACCCCATTAAATTGGTGCGAGTCCGGTGAAAGGGTCACATTCGGGGTTGATGTGGTGAACGACGCCGAGGAGCGCGTTCGGACAATTCAAGCCAATTTGAAGGCCGCTCAATCCCGACAGAAGAGCTACGCTGATAAGAGGCGTAGGCCGTTGCACTTTGACGTTGGGGAACACGTGTACCTCCGCGTGTCTCCAATGAAGGGCGTGCACCGATTCGGTGTGAAGGGGAAGCTCGCTCCCCGTTTCATTGGACCCTACGCTATCACCGAGAAGTGTGGACCAGCAGCGTATCGATTGGAGCTACCGGCATCTCTGGCTGGTGTCCATGATATTTTCCATGTTTCGCAACTGCGAAAATGCTTGAAGCATACAACTGCTGTTCCTACCGAAGACATCGGCGAGCTGAAGCCGGATTTAACATATGATGAATATCCGGTGGGAATTCTTGATGAGAAAGCCAGGACCACGCGTAGCAGAACGTTATGGTTCTACAAAATACTCTGGAGTAACCACACCGCCGAGGAAGCAACGTGGGAGAGCGAGGAGTTCCTTCGCTCAAACTACCCGGAGTTCATGGCTTCTCAACACGGGTAAGTCCCTATTACATCGCTATCTCTTCTTTTGTAATCTCGGGACGAGATTCTTTTAAGGGGGGAGGGATGTAAAAGCCCAAGAAAAGGGACTTGTAAAAAATTTTATGCACCTCACAACACAACAGTTTTGTTGTGGGTAGATTGTGAAATATTGTGAAGAGCAAGTGACCTCCCTCAAAGGAGTGAGTAGAAGGGAAAGCCTTCACTTTCACAAAGTAGGGTTTCTGCACATGAACATGAGAGGTTGAGCTCACCCTAGGATTTGAAAAGTCTTGGGAAGGTTCAGTCCAAAGCTCATGCAAATTCAACAATTTTTGAGGCACTTTTGGGTTATTTCAAAAAGAGGCCAATTTGAATGTAAATTCAAATTGCAGCAACTTTCATCACCCAAATTCAAAAGTTAGCTCCATATCTATACTCAGCACATTTTTCTGAGTAAACCCACCAAATTTCATCTCCATTGGAGCTCATCTTGTCAAGAGCTAAATTTGCAAGGATTCAAAACTGAATTTGAATTTCAGTTTAAATATGAAGCAAATTTAACCAAACAAAGTTTGAATTTGAGAATTCAAATTCAAACAAAGACTTGGTGACTAAGTCTCACATTAAATTGTGAGTAGCTGAGGATATTTTGGCACAACAGAATTCAGAAAATTGGAAAAAACAAAAGAGTTAGAGGGGAGGCCCACTGGTCAGTAGACTTAGCACCGAAGTCTCTTCAGCCGACTCCTCGACCGAGCGCGCTCGCCAGCTGCAGCCAGCGGCGGCGACCGACCACCTCGGCCGGCCAGCTCCTGCTTCGGCAGAGGAGGTGGCACAGCAGGTGTCGCGCTCTCCCCTGGCCTCAGGAGCCTATAAAAGGCCCGAGACCGCCGGCGAGTTACTGATTCTCGCGAAGTTCTGTAACCAGCAGCCTAGTCGCCCGAGCTCCGATCGTGTGCCACCCCAGCTGTGATCATCTTCCGGCTTCGACCTCCATAGGAAAGTGGAGCGCTAGATCGTCCTCAAGACCACCGCGCAAACCGTTCCAAGGTTCGACCTCTGTGCGCGGAGAATTTCTCAGTTTAGGGCGAGTAGCTCCTTTCGGGACCCGATTAGGTTTAGCAGAAATTTGGGAAGCATAGTGGGTGGGAGGCCGAACGGAGCTGTGAGAGAGCATCTAGAGGTTCTGGCGACCCTTCTCGTTCGAAAACCGGAAGGAAATCACCGCCGGAACCCTAAGTTCACCCTAGGACAGTATGGCGGAGGAGGGGGTCGCCGGTGAGGTCTGGGTTGCCGGCCGTTTAGGGCCCAACAGAGCTCATGCCGAGTTTCCCGAGGTTTCCTTGAGTGTGGCGACGCGATTAGCGCACGAAGAAAACGGTCAGAAGGGCGGGAACACATTGCCGAGGTAGCACAGAGGCATAGGGCTCGTCGCCGGCGAGCTATGGCGGTTAGCCGGTGGCGACATGGTGTCCAGCGGGTTCAGCACCCGAGATTACGTGGGGGCGGCGAGTTTCGTCGGCTCCGGTGAGCTAGATCGCCGGGAACGCTGACCTCGCCGGAGCTCCGGCGGCTCGGGGCGGCGACGTCGGGAGGTAGACGAAGGGCGCGGTCCCACCTGTCAGCCCCTGTGTTAATCGCGCGCGAGCGCGCGGTTAGTTCAATTTAAATGGGCGGGCCCCGCTGTCAGCCTCTGGTTTAGCGCGGGAGGGGATTTTCGGTAGGAAAATAATTCAGGGATTAGCTCAAACTTTAGAAATCCATAACCTTGGCTAGGAAGCTCCAAATTTAGTGATTCAAATTGGGTTGGATTCATCTTGCCTAGCTCTGTCCAGAGATACAACCCAATTTGTATGAAACCCATTAATTAATTCTGGAAAATTCTTTAAAGCTTTTCAGCAAAAGAATTTTAGAGGGAGTTTGGTTCATCCAAAAATCCCCAAATTTTACCAGAATGTTCTTTAGGACATTAGTAAACCCCTGTAAAAGTTTCAGACCATTTGGAGTTGATTTGGTCAGAGCAATTCAAATTGGAAGGTACTGTGTTCATTTGAATACAGAAACATTTCCAGAGAAATTCCAAAACTTGGAAATTCAATTCTGGGCAAACCTTGAATCCAAAAATGCTAGGAAAATTCATGCAAACTCTATGAGCTATAGTTGAAATTCTAGATCATCAAGTTGAGCATGAACAGGGGTATTACATCAGAATAAATTCTTCCTTGCTTATCTGCTAAGAAAATTATTCTGAGCAAACCACTCCATGAAAAGTGCTAATGTTTGGTCCAGAGGGTTTTCTTGTGACAAGGAACTCACATAAAAATTCTCAGCTCCATTGGAGCTCTAGATCACCCCTGTCCTGTTTACCCACTTAAGGGATTAAGATGGAAAAGGGGGAAAACCACTTAGCACTTAACCATGTGACTAAGTCCAAGCCAAACCACCAACACCAGTTCATATTTAAATTCTTAAACAAAGTTCCAGGTGTTAGAGGCTGGTTATTAAAACTAATAGTAGAAGTCTTACTCTAAAACTCACATTTGCATCTAAATTAACATGTAGTATTTCATTAACGTGTAGCCGTTGAAGAAGAGACTCCGGAAGTGCTGGACTTCCTCCTTCCGGACGAAGAACTAACTTCTGACCAGCAGCAACAAGGCAAGCCCCGGTTTGCATTAACCCTTTCTAAAAGTTTTACTTTGTTTACATGTGTCATATGAAGTATGTATGTGCATTAGGTATAGGATGAATGAAACCCCACTTGCATAACCAAAGGCTCCTAAAAGAGTGAGGGTAGTGTCAAGGACCTCGAGTAGACAGGCTATGCTTAATGAGTCATAGGACTTCGGTACAAGTCGAGTAGTTGGAATCTACTCGCGAGATAGGCTGGGGACACACGGGTTCGGTTGAGTGATGTGAGATCACTTTAGTAATGAAAATGAGACTAGGCAGGGGCTAGGGCGCAGCAAGAGAGAGTCTTGTGTGCGCAGCCCTGCCCGTGTCGATTGAGGACCGATCCGTGTGCGGCCCTGCTGAACAAGTATTGAACGTACCGAAGGCATATCGGATATATGGGCCCCGATAAACCGATGTAGCCTAAACCTCCGGGCGTCGAGGCATAGCACACCGATTTATAGGTGTAGGTTGAGGGCAGCAAGGTGGAAATCTGCCAACGGGCATAGAGAGATGCTCCGTGTGGGGAACCTCCTGCTCGTTTCGGTGCGACCGGTTCGACGTTTGGGCTGTTGGGTGAAAGGTTGTCCCGTACGACATCGAGTGAGCGTGCTGTGCAGCTCCACGGGTGGGCGTACGTGACGTGCTCTTTGGGTTTTCCCTGCAGGTGTATATCGAGTCGATTCGCCGTCCCTCGCGGTGACGAGTACTGCTTGTTCACTGCGTCGTAACGTATACTAATGGATGAAATATGTTGATTCAATGATGCTGATTGATATAATTGTATTGCTACATGTGTGCCACCAAATACTGCTTACTAAATTTCAGATTTCATGAACTGTTAACTTGTTGCTAAAAGATGAACTAAGGATGAACTTGTAGGCGTGTCCTTTTGCTGAAATGTTACTATCCTATGTCCATTGTACACCTCACGTAGAGTTTCATGCTTAGGTGAGTCGGTTAAGCCTTGTTGAGCCTTTGTGCTCACGGTTGCTGCTTAAGTGTTTTTCAGGTGAGGAGCCACCCACGGACTCGGGGTACGAGTCCACCGGCGAGGGTTACCCTCCGTCGGGGACCACGGCTGAGTGGGAGCCGTACACGCCGCGCTGAGCTGAGACGTGCAGCTAGTGTGGGTTGCCCTAGGGCGGGGCAACCGACTTTTGCTAGATAGGCGGGCGTGAGTTGTTTAGTGTAGTCTTCCGCTGTGTAATAGAACAATAGTTGTAACTGAAGTTTGTACTTATTTGTACAGTTCAGCTGTTTTTCCCATGTAATATATGGTGTTCTTATGACGTGTGCTGTCGGGTGTCGCATCGCGCGGCACCACCCACTGCGATCCTGGATGAGCGGATTTCGGTCCGCCACAGCAACCATGCCATGGACGAGGTGCACGCGTTGCAGGACCTCGTACCTCCGGTAGTGGGCATACCAATGGTGGGTGCCGTACCTGTGGTTTTGGGTCTTCCAGCAATGGGAGAACATGAACCGGAAGAGGAGGTCATGGACCCAGAGCCACCAGCAGAGGTAGCGGAAGAGGACGACCCGCAGGAGGTCGAATTCTACTCCGAGTAGGAGGTTACTGTTGCCGAGTAGGGCAGCAAGGGTGATGTAACCAAAACTTTTATAATCGGTGACATGTCGTGTAGACAGTAGCGTATGTATAGGTTGTGACGACATGAGCACGACTTCTCGGAGACCCGAGAATAATGTATCTTGTATAAAGTTTATGCTTTATCAATATATGTGAATGTTGTGCCAATTATTCATGTGTCACTTCAATACCTACTGTTTCATATGGAATTTTAAGTATGACATGTGCTGATCACTGCTGTTTTGAATTTTCAGAATGACTCGCACTCGTGCCAACCCGGACGTTGGGGGTTCCAGTCAGGGGGGAGAAACCTCCCAACAGCCTCCCGAGGATTCCTCGGGATAGCAACAGCAGCAACAGCAACAACCACCACCGCCACCGCCAACAGTTACCTTGGCCGACATCGTTGCGGCGATGGCGGGTTCTCATCAGCAGCACACGGAGTTGCTGCAAACTCTCATTGCAAATACATCTCGACCAGAGAGGCGTCAAGATCGCGAGGAGCGCCAACAAAGCTCCTACTCCGACTTTCTGGCTACTCATCCCCCGGTATTTTCAGGGGCGGATGAACCCCTCGATGCGGACAACTGGCTCCGCACGATGGAGATGAAGTTCCAACTGCTGCAAGTGAGTGAGCAGCGCAAAACTCAGTTCGCGGTCTAACAGCTTCAAGTATCCGCAAGCACTTGGTGGGCAAACTACTGTGCTTCGCAACCCACAGAGCGAGTAATGACCTGGACGTAATTCCGGACGGCCTTCAGGGCCTATCACATACCGCCGGGTCTCATGAAGAGGAACACGCAGGAGTTCTTACGCCTGCAGCAAGGAAGCCGGAACATGCTGGAATACTCCAGGGCGTTCAATGATCTTGCGCTCTACGCTTCGTATCACGCCGATACCGATGAGAAGCGGCGGGATCATTTCTACCAGGGGCTTAACCCGCTCCTGAAGGACAAGCTGGTGATGTTCAATCGCGGCATCCTCAATGATATTATTGATGCTGCGATTGTTCAGGAGGACCCCAGCAAGGAGTTAGCGGCGGCGGAGAGGAAGTGAAGCGTGCCGCAAAGAAGCGGAGAAGGAGGTGGTCCTTCTCAAAAATATTGGATGGTGAATCGCCCACCATCGGGTCCACGCTGGCAGACACCACAAAGGACGATGCCATTCCGCAGTCGGCCATATTCTCCACCGGCATTCAGGCCGGCACTGCCAGTACCACCTCTGCAGCAACAACAGCAGCAGCAGGTGATGCCGCGTGTGTATGCACCTCAGCAGCGCATGCCGGGCTTTCGTCCCCCATGCACAGGACAAGCAGCAGCCACATGCTACAAGTGTGGTCGCCGAGGCCACTTTGCCAACAAATGTCCTGAGAGGCAGGGCGGCGGAGTTGTACCACAGCTTCCAGGGAGGAATCAGCCCCGGAACCCCACTAATGCGCAGCGGGCGAACCCTAGGCCCGGCACCGTCCATGAACTTGCCATAGAGGATGTGCCGGAGGGAGAGCCCATCCTTGCGGGTATGTTCCAACTCCACCAGCATCCCGCCAAAGTATTATTTGATTCAGGCACCATGCACAATTTTATTAGCCAATCTTTCATTACTAAACACAGCTTGCAAATACTACCCACCGAAAGTCCATATTTGATTTGTTCACCAGGTGGGAAGATTTCAGCAAGCATGATGGTTTCCAAAGTACCATTATGCTTAGCGGCTACAGTATACCCTACGTCTCTCATAATTTTAAGGGGACAGAAGGTCGATGCCATCTTAGGGATGTCGTGGTTAACCCGCCACGGCGCTGTTTTAGACACCGTCCGCCGAGTCGTGCATCTACGTCCAGAAATGCACGAGTCACATTCATTACTTTAGGACAGTCCAGAAATAAAACTTCCAAGTGTATATCAGTCCACAACCATCAGATTGGAAGATATTCCGGTAGTCCGTGAGTTCCCTGACGTATTCCCGGATGATTTACCGAGGATGCCGCCCGACAGAGAGGTGGAATTCAAGATCGAACTTGCACCGGGAACCATACCAATATCCCGAAGGCCGTACAAGATGGCGCCCAAGAAATTGGCTGAACTGAAGACGCAGTTAACGGACCTGCTGGAGAAGGGTTTTATTAGGCCAAGCTCCTCGCCATGGGGCTGTTCAGCATTATTCGTGAAGAAGAAAGACGAGACGTTGCGGCTTTGCGTGGACTATCGTCCACTAAATGCCGTAACCATCAAGAACAAGTACCCATTGCCACGGATCGACATGTTGTTTCATCAGTTGGTCGAAGCAAAGATCTTTTCCAAGATGGATTTAAGATCCGGGTACCATCAGATTAAGATACGGGCTGAGGATATTCTGAAGACGGCTTTCTCGATGAGGTACGGACTTTATGAGTACCTTGTCATGTCCTTCGGCCTCACCAACACTCCAGCTCACTTCATGTATTTCATGAACTCTATATTCATGCCGGAGCTGGACAAGTTTGTCTTGGTCTTCATCGACGACATATTGGTATATTCAAAGTCGGAGGAAGGACACAAGAAGCATCTGCGTATAGTCTTGCAACGGCTGCGGGATCACAAGCTATACGCGAAATTCAGCAAGTGCGAATTCTGGATATCGCAAGTGCCTTTTCTCGGGCATATTATCTCAGTGGAGGGAATCACTGTAGACCCGAGTAAAATCACACAAGTGCTGAATTGGAAGTCCCCGAGAACTGTTCATGAGGTACAGAGTTTCCTTGGACTTGCGGGATATTATCGGAGGTTCATTCCGAACTTCTCGAAGATTGCCAAGCCTATGACAGAGCTGCTGAAGAAGGCTACCAAATATGTTTGGAGTCCAGCATGTGAAGCAGCATTCAAGGCATTGGTGAAGCACCTAACATCAGCACCGGTTTTGGTGCAGCCGGACACAACAAAACCGTTCGATGTGTACTGTGATGCATCCGGCATTGGGCTCAGATGTGTGCTGATGCAAGACCGAAGGGTGGTCGCGTACGGATCACGGCAGATTAGAAACTACGAGCAGAATTATCCAGCTCATGAATTGGAGCTCGCTGCCGTGGTGCTCACACTTAAAATGTGGAGGCACTACCTACTCGGTAACCTCGTACATTTATATACCGACCACAAAAGCCTCAAGTATATATTCACTCGGAAGGAGCTGAACATGAGGCAGCAAAGATGGTTACAGTTGATAAAGGATTATGAAATAGAGATCCATTATCACCCCGGCAAGCAAACATAGTGGCGGATGTGCTGAATCGCAAGTCACACGTCAACAATCTGACCATCACACCGTTGGAAGAGAGCGAGCCACCAGTGGATGTGATTCGACATGGAGTTCTCTACAACTTAGCCTTAATCCTCACCATCCGTGAAGAAATAGTGGCAGCTCAGAAACATGACAAGGGCATGTTGCATTTGCAGAGACGTGTAGACAGTGGGGAGCTGAAATGTTTCCGGAAAGATGGAGACGGCGTCCTATGGTTCAAAGACCGGATCGTCGTACCCCGTAACCCGGAGTTACGGAAGAAAAGCTTTGATGAGGCCCACTTGTCAAAGTTTTCTATTCACCCTGGCAGCAACAAAATGTATCAAGAACTCAGAAGCAAGTTTTGGTGGACACGGATGAAGCGGGGGATCGCAAAGTACATGTACAAGTGTGATACATGTCGAAGGGTGAAGGCAGACCATATGAAGAAATCGGGACTGCTACAGCCACTGGGCGTCCCTGCCTGGAAGTGGGAAGACGTGAGCATGGACTTCATCGTTGGTTTACCCACTACTTTTCAGAAACATGATTATGTGTGGGTGATCGTCGACCGTCTCACCAATGTTGCCCATTTCACCCCGGTCAACACAAACTACAACGCCAAGAAGTATGCTGAATTGTACATCTCACGGATCCTATGCTTATACAGCGTACCCCGCACCATCATATCGGATCGGGGCACTTTATTTGTGTCCCGTTTTTGGGAGCAGCTACACGCTGCGTTGGGACAAAGCTGATCCGTAGTTCAGCATACCACCCGCAGACGGATGGGCAAACCGAGCGGGTAAATCAGATTCTAGAGGACATGCTATGAGCTTGCGCTATCAACCACGGTAAGAATTGTGATGATCACTTACCATTGGCTGAGTTATTGTACAACAATGGGTACCAAGCCAGCATCAAGATGGTGCCTTACGAGATGCTATACGGGAGAAAATGCCGCACACCACTGAATTGGTGTGAGTCTGGCGAAAGGGTTACCTTCGGGATTGATCTTGTCAATAACGTGGAGGAGAAGGTTCGGCTGATTCAAGCGAACCTAAAAGCCGCCCAATCCCGACAAAAACAGTATGCGGACCGGAGAAGACGCCCATTACGATTCTAAGTCGGGGATCACGTATATCTACGCATGTCTCCATTGAAGGGCGTGAACAGGTTTGGGGTGAGGGGAAAGTTAGCACCCCGATTCATCGGTCCGTTTCAAATTACCGAAAGATGTGGATCAGTAGCATACCGGCTGAAATTACCAGAAGCACTTTCTGGTGTGCACGACGTCTTTCACATTTCCCAGCTGAGGAAGTGTCTCAAGTTATCAACCACCATTCAGCTGGAGGATATAGAAGAACTGAAACCGGATCTCACGTATCGGGAGGAACCGGTTCAGATCCTTGATGAAAAGGCCCGAACCACACGCAACCGTACGTTGTGCTTCTACAAGGTTCTATGGAGTAATCACTCCGTAGACGAAGCGACATGGGAGAGAGAAGGATTTCTTCACGCTAACTACCCCGACTTTTTCACGTCACATATACAGTAATTTTCCACTATCCTCTCTTTCATTTTCACCTTATAATCTCTGTACGAGATTCTTTTAGGGGGGAGGAATGTAAGGGCCTAAGTTTTTGGCAAATATTCAAAGTGTTCATCACCACACACACACTTCATTTGAAGAAACTTTATGAATACATTTGAAGAGCAAGTAAACACCATCAACATGGTCATTAGAGAATAAACTCACAAAATGTAAAAGTGGCATTTCCCACATGCATCATATAGGGGCTGGGCATATGAAAAACTCCTACCCCTTGCTAAGAATGCTCATGCCAAATTTCACCCAAATCCAAAACCTTTTTGATGTCTTTTTTGGGTATAACTAGAAAGAGGGTAGTTTGAACTCAAATTCATATTCAAACTACTTCCATCCCATGAATTCAAAAGTGGGAGGCATATTCTTACTCAGAACATTTTTGTGAGCTCACACACCAATTTCACTCCATTTGGAGTTGATCTTGACATGAGCTAAGTTTAGCAAATTCAAACTTAATTTGAATTTCAAACTGCATGTGTGCTGAAAATTAATTCAAACACTTCACAATTTGAATTCTATCAACTCCAAATGGCCATTTGGTAGATAATTCAAATTCTAGAGGGCATTAGAGGGATTACTGTTTGGAGCGGTAGAGAGTTAATTTCAGAGGTTAAAACTTGGGTGGGACCCACATGTCAGCCTCAATAGCCAAAGCAACCGACCGAGGAATTCAACCCGGTTTTTCGCGCCGGCTCGGGCTGCCGTGTGGGGACCACCCCATGGTTCACCCACTCCAGGATCGCATAGGGTGGTGCCGTGCGATGCGGCACCCAACAGCACACACGAAAGGAATAAAGAACAACATATAAACTTTTATTTGATATAAAACAGCGGAAGTCTTTTACAAACCTAATTAACAGCGGAAGTTATATACATAGTTGCTCTCAAACCCTAACTAAGCAAAAGTGCAGCCGTCCAGCCCGGGGACGCTACACACTAGCAGCATGGAACCAGAGATCACGGCGGCGTGCATGGCTCCAGCTCGGCCGTGTACCCCGACGGGGGCATCGCCTCGTCCTCAGAACCTTCCTCATAACTCTCACCTGCACACAGATCAAATATTGCAACCGTGAGCACGAAGGCTCAGCAAGTCTTAACCGTCAACCCTAGGCATGGAACTCTACGTGCAAGGGTATGTAAGATAGGAAAGGATTTTGCAATAAAGACACGCCTATAAGTCGGTCCTTACTTTTAGTTTAATAGCAGAAGATTCGTGTGCCTGAGGCAACCCTCACATCGGAAGTCCACAATCAAACAAGAAACGCTTTCCTCCGATGTGGTGATGCCCAAAGTGGAATGTAAACTTAATTAGCTCTATATCTACAGCAATCAAGGTATTCAAGACATTAAGATCAATACAGCATTTTCAGTTGGCTTATTTTACTTCTTACTACGTCACAGCGCAGTGAACAAGCGGGTACTCAAATAACCGCGAGGGACGGTGATTGCAATCAAGGCACACCCGGATAACACGTCACATACACCCACTTTCAGAAGCGTGATTCCACACCCCTTCCTACTCTGTTGTATGCAACAACCTTTCAAAGGCAACCCAAATGCCGAACCGGTCCATCCGTAACGGGTAGGAGGTCCCCGCGTGGAGCGTGACTGTGCCCACCGGCAAATTTACACCTTGCTACCCTCAACCCACTCCTATTTACGGTTGGGTAAGCCTCGACACCCAGGTTAACCAATTACATCGGTTTCCTGGTTCCCATTTGCCAGTATGCATCCGGTACTGTTCGATACTTGTCCAGCAGGGCCACACACGGACGGTCCTCAACCGGCACCAACAGGGCTATGCACGTGAGACCTCTGCTTACTGCTTCCTATCCCCCCTGCTGGGTCTCATTTTCATAACTCAAGCCATTATCTACCTCTTTTCTTCCCGTGTGATAAGTACTATCTCGCGAGTAGCTTCCAACCACTCGACTTCTACCGAGATCCTATACATTAGCATGGCATTCTCTACTCGTCGGTTTGTAAACTACCCAACCCTTTATAGGATTTAAAGAGGCTATGCAAGTGGGGTTTCAATCACCCTAACTCTATTGCAAACATTCACCCTAGACATAAATGATACAAATCAAAACTTTTTAAAAGGTACTTAAGTGCAAACCGGGGCTTGCCTGGTTGCGAGTTAAATGGGAAGTCAACTTCAGGTGGCAGGACGTCCAAAGGCTCCAGTGCGTCCTCAACTTCGGTCACTATGATGAAATGTAATAAAATACATGTGTAAGTATTAAGGGTTTATAGAAATTGAACTTCTATTCATAGCTACTGCTATTTAGGGTCCTTAATTGGCTTTGGGAATTTTTCAGTGGATACTAGACTCTCTAAGGATGACTTGAGCCAAATTTGGAGACATGTCATTGCATAATGTAGTCTTTAAAATTCCTACAAGTACAATGCTTATCTGAATTTTGAGCCCAATTCAGGAGCTTTGACATAGCTAATAGTGGGAGATCTGATTAGGGTAAGTCTCCATGGTTCTAACAAAATTTGTTTCACCATTTTTTGGAGCTACCATCAGAGAGATATGAATTTTTGAAGTTGGACAGGAGTTCTGAAAAGTTTCTGTTTAAATTTGAATTTCCAAATAAAGGCTGAACTTGAGAAGGTAATTTGACCCAGCAATTGACCTCCAATGAAGCCCAAATTTTTACTGGAGATTAGTATCTATGAAGAGGATTTGCTACCCAAATTTGGTAATATTTCATAAAGAATTGCTCCTGTAATAAATCCCTAAAAGATTTACTAAAAACAATTCTACAGAAATTCCTGGGCATTTTCATAGCCAAAATTTGGTTTCTCTGTGATGTACTCCTCATGAGGAATCCAACAAAATTGGTCTCACTCTTTTTGGAGTTTTCTACATAAAGTTTTGGCCTTGTAAAGATCAGCTAATTTCTGGAATTATTTCCCTAATAGAAACTTCAAATAATTGAAACTGGGCCCACTGTTTTAATTCGGGCCAGTCAGATTTTAGCAACACCGGGGGCTACGGAGTTAACCCGCGTAGCCACATCTGATCCGAGCCACAATTCGATCCGGCGCTCAAACGGGGCCACTGTCAGGTGGGGCAGGCCCCCACCTTCGTCTACCTGGCACCCGGCCGGTCTCCTCGCCGGAACGGCAGCGGCACCTCGCCGGAATGATTACCCAGTGCCCTAGACGGCCCAAATCTCGCCACCTGTGCCCAAAACCCGACGAGGAACATGCTGGTAAGGTCAGCGGAGGCGCTAGATGGCCGGGAATACCTCCCCGACGTCGACAGCGGCAAACTCTACCCCGGCGCCGTCGTTCTCGCATGGCAGGCGGTTATTCCGGTTGGGGAGAGCGCCGCAAGCACCAGGGTGATGTGAGGAGCACGTTTTTGCCTACAAAGAGGGGTGAAAACTCGTGCAAGGTGTAGTTCACCGGTGCAGATAGGGTTGTGCGTCGGCGGCCGGAAAAACTTAGCTTACAGCTTCATTTCTCTACGGTTTTCGATGATTCTTCGTCGAGGGGCTGCGCTAGGTCGTGTAGAAGCATCAAGCCAAAGTAATTAAGCTGTGGTTTCACCTTGGCGGCGAATTCTGGGGTAGACGGGCGGCAGTGCTTTCGGTAGCTCGGAGCAACTTGGCTGCGATCGCAGCTGGAGGGGAAACGTGGTTGCCCCTAGCTTGGAAAGTGGCACCCCGCACCGCCGGTGACCTCGTCTGACCGAAGAAGGCCTGGGCTAGCGCAGCGAGAGCAGAGGAAAAGGGCGAGCTCGCGTTCGGGAGAGAAACAGAGGAAGCGTGCGTGTTTTCTTCTCTGAGGGAGCGGATACACCCGAGCAGCCGGGTCTCTCGGCTTAACTGCGACCGCGCCAGCGGTTCGGTGCCTTCGGCGCCAAGCCAAGGCGTCGCCGTGGCGCGCTGCGTCGCCGTGGCGGCTGCGGAGGAAACCGGGAGAACCGACGTCGGCTCGGTGCACACTGATCAGCTGGCCCCACATGTCATCCCCTCTTCTCCCCTTTGATATTTCTGATCTTTTATTTCTGCCACCCACTTTTGGCCAAAAATTTTAGATATTTACAGGGAAGCCAAATTAAATATGAGGAATCCGAATTTGACTCCCATTCTGTATTTGATTAAGTTTGGTCCAAGTTTTAAATTTCATATTTGAATTTTTGAAGGGTTTTTGGTGTCACCCTAAGTTGGAACAGCAAACCTACTCCAAAATTTCTCATTTCTGGCATGGCTGCTAGTTTAAATACGGATAACACCATTGTGGACCCAAATTGACAAATTGAGGCAATTGGGATTTGAAACTGAATTTGAAATTCAGATTAGAGGACTTTTCCTTTTAATCCCAAACAAATATGAAAACTCCTCCAAATGAGCTGAAATTTGGAAGGTTGAATATTTGGACTATGAAGATCCAAGTTATGAACTTAGACTCCCATGTTTGGAAGTTTTGGGAAGTCTAAACCCCTCACTTTGAACTTATACCATTATAATTCAAAGTTTTATTTCCCCTCATTTTTCGTAGTGTATATGAGCTGAATTTTCTTGCTACCACTTTTGGGGATTTTACATTCCTTCCCCCTTAAAAAGAATCTCGTCCCGAGATCCAAAGGAAAAGCAAAGTGGGGAAAAACTTTACCAGGTATAGGATGATAGCAAGCCCGGATAATACGTGCGTAGATAATCCTCGCTTTCCCATGTCGCCTCATCAGCGGTATGGTTACTCCACAAGACCTTATAGAACCCTAAGGTCCGGTTTCTTGTGGCACGAGTCTTTTCATCGATGATCCGGATTGGATACTCCGTGTACGTGAGCTCCGGTTGAAGAACTTCTATGTCTTTTGTGCGGACTTCAGCCGAGGGCTTGAGGCACTTTCTCAGCTGAGAGATGTGGAAGACGTTGTGAATGCCTGCGAGCGACGCCGGTAAATCTAAGCGATAGGCCACGGGTCCGCATCTTTCAATGACGGCGAACGGACCAATGAACCGCGACGCAAGTTTACCCTTCACTCCGAAATGGTGAACTCCCTTCATCGGAGACACACGGACATAAACATGGTCCCCGATGTCGATGTGGAGAGGGCGGCGTCTTTTATCCGCATAGCTCTTCTGACGAGATTGAGCAGCCTTGAGATTGGCTTGTATTACTCGCACTCGTTCTTCAGCTTCATTCACAAGTTCAATGCCGTAGATGACTCGCTCACCAGACTCGCACCAGTTGAGAGGTGTGCGACATTTCCGGCTGTAGAGAGCTTCATACGGCGCCATCTTGATGCTAGCTTGATAGCCATTGTTGTAAGAAAACTCCGCCAACGGCAAATGATCGTCCCAATTCTTGCTGTGGTGGATGGCACAAGCGCGTAGCATGTCTTCAAGCACTTGGTTCACCCGTTCAGTTCGACCATCTGTCTGCGGGTGATACGCGGAGCTTCGGATCAGTTTGGTCCCCAATGATGCGTGCAGCTGTTCCCAAAACTGAGAGACGAACAGCGCACCGCGATCTGAAATGATGGAGCGGGGAACACTGTGCAAACATAAGATCTTGGCAATGTACAGCTCCGCATATTGCTTGGCCACGTACTTTGTATGTACGGGAATGAAATGAGCCGACTTTGTTAGTCGATCGACTATCACCCAAATCGAGTCATGTTTGTGAGACGTGAGAGGTAATCCGACTATGAAGTTCATGCTGACATCCTCCCACTTCCACGCCAGAATGTTCAACGGTTGCAGCTGTCCGGCTTTACGCATATGGTCGGCTTTCACCCGCCGACACGTATCACATTCGGATACGTATTTTGCGATTTCTCTCTTCATCCGTGTCCACCAAAATCTCGTTTTCAGATCCTGGTACATCTTGTTGCTGCCCGGATGAATAGAATACTTGGACAAATGAGCCTCGTCCAAGATTTTCTTCCGAAGCTTCATGTCACGGGGTACCACTATACGGTCTTTAAACCATAGAGTGTCGTGTTCATCTCTTCGGAAGCATTTCATTTCGCCATTCTCCATCCTTCTTCGAATGTGCGACATTCCCATGTCTTTCTTCTGAGCTTCCATAATCTCCTCTCTTATGGTTGGGATGAGAGCAAGATTATATAATGCCTCATATGGAACCAAGTACAGACTCGGCTCCCCCTCTTCAAGTGGGGTGATGGACAGACTGTTGACATGTGATTTGCGGCTTAAGGCATCGGCAACCACGTTTGCCTTCCCAGGATGGTAGCGAATCTCGATCTCATAGTCTTTGATCAGTTCTAGCCATCTCCGTTGCCGCATATTCAACTCCTTTTGAGTGAATATATATTTCAGACTTTTGTGGTCGGTGTAGAGGTGCACTAAGTTCCCAAGCAAATAGTGCCTCCACATTTTCAATGCCAACACCACAGCAGCGAGCTCAAGATCATGAGTCGGATAGTGCTGCTCGTGGTTACGGAGTTGACGTGAGCCATAGGCGACCACTCTTCCTCCTTGCATCAATACACAGCCAAGCCTGATGCCAGATGCATCACAATATACGTCAAAAGGCTTGGTTGTATCCGGTTGAGCTAACACCGGGGCTGTTGTAAGATGCTTCACTAATGTTTGGAAAGCTTCTTCACAAGCTGAGCTCCAAATATATTTGATCCCCTTCTTCAACAGTTCAGTCATTGGCTTAGCAAGCTTGGAGAAATTTGGTATGAATCTCCGATAATATCCTGCTAACCCGAGGAAACTCCTGACTTCATGGACTGATGTGGGGGATTTCCATTTCAGCACTTGTTCGATTTTGCTTGGATCAACTGCAATGCCTTCTGCAGAAATGATATGACCAAGGAATGGCACTTGGCTAATCCAAAACTCGCACTTGCTGAACTTAGCATAAAGCTTATGGTCTCTTAATCGTTGAAGTACGATATGCAAGTGTTTGGCGTGTTCTTCTTCAGTCTTGGAGTAAACTAAGATGTCGTCTATGAACACCACCACAAACTTGTCCAACTCCGGCATGAACACTGAGTTCATGAGATACATGAAGTGTGCCGGGCGTTGGTGAGACCAAAGGACATGACGAGGTATTCATACAACCCATATCTCGTCGAGAAGGCCGTCTTTGGGATATCCTCCGCTCGGATCTTGATTTGATGATATCCGGAGCGAAGATCCATCTTGGAAAATACACTCGCACCCACAAGTTGATCGAAGAGAATATCGATGCGGGGCAGTGGATATTTATTCTTGATGGTGACGGCGTTGAGAGGTCAGTAGTCCACACACAACCTCAAGGTTTCATCCTTCTTCTTCACAAACAGCGCCGAGCATCCCCATGGCGAGGAACTCGGTCGAATGAAACCCTTCTTCATCAAATCGTTGAGCTGCTCCTTTAGTTCAGCCAGCTCATTCGGAGCCATCTTATATGGTCTCCGTGAGATGGGTGTCGTCCCAGGTACGAGTTCAATCTTGAACTCGACATCTCTTTCGGGTGGCATGCCCGGAAGATCATCCGGAAAGACATCCGGGTATTCACGGACGACACGAATATCCTCAAGTTTTGTGGCTTCCGTGTTATATATGGCTGGAGCTTCTTGAACCGAACGGTCAAGAATAAGAACATGTGGTTCATGAAGTGGAGAGTTTAAACGAACCACACGTGGAATGATGTCAAGAACAGCACCATGGCGATGTAGCCATGACATTCCTAAAATGACATCAAGTTTTTGACTTTCTAACATGATTAGAGAAGTCGGATATAGATTTCCACCCAATTGTAATGGTGCTCTATAGACCATTCTATCAGCTGTTATTTTCCCACCCGGAGAACATATCAAATATGAATTATTTGTGGGAATGATAGGCAGTTGATATTTAATAACATAAGCCTGACTTATGAAATTATGGGTGGCACCGGAGTCAAAAAGTATGACTACGGGATGATCTAGGTAAGAGAACGTACCCGCGAGGACGGGTTCGCCTTCCGGCACGTCTTCGATAGCTAAGTGGTGGACGTTGCCGGGTTTTGGTGCTGGTTTCTTGGGCTGATTGCGGGGCTGATTAGCACCCTGATATGGTGCTGGACCCCTGCCCTGTCGCGGCTCGGGGCAGTCCCTCGAAATGTGCCCAACACGGCCACACGTGTAGCATGTGTAAGGTGTCGGGGTCCCGCCGACTTGAGGACGGAATCCTGGTGCACGCTGTTGAAACTGAGGTGCACGCGGAACCATCCTTTGCTGCTGCTGTTGCTGTGGGGGATACGTCAGTCGGAAGCCCGGCGCATTATATTGCCGACCGCGAAACTGAGGCGGTCGTGCCGGTGGCTGCCATCTCTGACCGGATGGTGATCGATACACCACGCGGTATTTCTGTGGCGTCCCACCACTGCTGCTCGTCAGCGCGCTGCATTTCCTCTTGTCAGAACCGCGCTCGCGCTGAGCATTCTCCTGTAGGATCGCGGCATTAACTAAGTCGTTGAATGTGCCGCGATTGCTCTGGGCGAGATGGACCTTCATCTTGGAGTTCAGGCCCCAGAAGAACGCATTGCGCTTGTTGTATTCCGTTCCCACAAATCCTGGCGCATACTGCGCCAGCCGTTTGAATAATCTAGAGTACTCATGAGCACTCCTCTCGCCTTGTCGTAGCGCCAGGAACTCCTGGAGCTTCATTTCCATCACACCGGGAGGTATGTGATAGGCGCGGAACGCCTCCCAGAACTCCGTCCATGTGACGGCATGGCCAGCCGGTAAGGAGGCGGTGTAGTTCGCACACCAGGTACCGGCTTCTCCTTGAAGCTGTTGCGCTGCATACAGCGCCTTCTGGTGTTCGGTGCATCGTAGCAGCCCGAACTTTGCCTCCAGAGTGCGGATAAAGCTGTCCGCCTCCAAAGGTTCTTCGGCCTCCGTGAAGACCGGCGGATGGGTCGCCATGAATTCCGAATACGAGCTTTGTTGGGGCTGGCGTTGCCCATTGTCTTGGCGTCCTCCCTGATGGGACGCATTCTGCTGCACCAACATCCGCAGTAACTCAGTTTGCTCGTCGCGCGAGCCGAGCACTGCGGCGAGAACCTCTGCAAGATTCCTTGGAAGTTCTGGCGGTGGAGGAGGTGGTTGCTGCTGCGTCGTGGTCTGCTCCGGAGGTGGATACTCATCATCACGAACTTGACTTGAACCTCCCTCCTCTTGCGTTGAACGTGTCCGCACCATTCTGCATTCACATCATTCAAACGATCAGCACATGTTGGTTTATTTCATCCAGTCTATACAATAGTGATACGAGAATGGCGTAGACAATGCGCATAACAAGCACACATATGGATAAAGTATAAACTTTATGCAACATATACATCCCTGGACCATGTCCCATGATCGAGTTCCAAAGTATTGAACTTTAGGAGTTTAAAAGTTCATTTCGACCATCGGGGTCACAACGGGATGTTAAGTGTGTTAGCATGCGTAATTCCTCGCTATTGTATTGGACCCAAACATGTACTAACTCGAAGTGATATGTCAAATGCATAAAACCATTCGACTCTAACTCGCTGTTTTACAACAGCCACTGGACGTCAAACTGTGAAACTATGTGTTTTGGTTGAAATACAGAAAATTCCAGAGAGCATTTGGTCTGCCCTGTTTTTAGACAGTACCTACTCATCTGAGATTTCCATCCCTTTAGAGGGAGATTTTGTTCTGGAGCTCTACAGAAACGCTGTAGAGGACTTCAAAACCTTTCCAGAATGGTATCCCTCACCTCCATTGGTCCAACCAATCTTATGTTATGCCCTGTTCAATTTCAGCAAAAATTTCTGCCAAAAACAGGGGAGTTTGTTCCTAAGTTTTTGAGAGTGAATCTATATCCCCATTTGACTCTTAGTTCAACATAGGAGTTTACTAACCCCTAAATGAAATCCTAAACTTCATTTTGACTCTTTTCTTTGAAAATAAACTTTTATGCAGTCGGTACTACGTTTCCTCACCAAAGAAAAATCCTAAACCGGTATTCCGGCATATACGTGTCAAATGGTGGAACTAAAGTCGTCACTCACAAACGGTTTCTACACGTCATGCACTAACGTGGTTAGTGTACCTGCAGAAAAACACACAATAATGATGCACACAAAGGTTTTAACATCGCAGGTAGTTCCATATCATAGTAAAAACATACGGTCCGTATCATTGCCATACAGATCGTCCTTGAGTCAAGCCACGTCTCAAGGTACATGGTAGTGTTTCCACACCACACGACGGGGAACCCGAGTAGAGCGCGAAAGGGTCGTCACGGTTGGGAATTTTATCAACCCAACGGATACCACCTACTGTCTCATGACCGTTGAGGCACTCCGATGGCGAGCGCTGCGTATGGCCCTTTGAACATTGAACGTTCAAGAGTTGCATACTATCGTGTTGCTTACCACACGATGGGGTATTCTCACTTTTGCCTAAAGCACGCTGGAGATCAGCGTTTTCATATGCTCTCAGAACCATAGAGAGGCCCAGAGACTCATATTCACTACCGTGCCAAGCCACGGTATACCATACCATACTATTACTCGTATGGGGAGTTACCGCAATTGATCCGCCTGCGGTGGCGTACCTTACCTCTTACCTGACGTCAGAGCGTCGTTACAGAATGTATAACACATATGTTAGCTTTTCCACCATCATAACTAGTACTATCATAGACCTTATGTGGGCTTAATGACTAATCCTCACTCGACTACTTCTAAGTTTTCAAAATAAACTCTTTTCGAGCGTGCTATTCCCAATGCGGCTCTGATACCACGGCTGTGGGGACCACCCCGTGGTTCACCCACTCCAGGATCGCATAGGGTGGTGCCGTGCGATGCGGCACCCAACAGCACACACGAAAGGAATAAAGAACAACATATAAACTTTTATTTGATATAAAACAGCGGAAGTCTTTTACAAACCTAATTAACAGCGGAAGTTATATACATAGTTGCTCTCAAACCCTAGCTAAGCAAAAGTGCAGCCGTCCAGCCCGGGGACGCTACACTAGCAGCATGGAACCGGAGATCACGGCGGCGTGCATGGCTCCAGCTCGGCTGTGTACCCCGACGGGGGCATCGCCTCGTCCTCAGAACCTTACTCATAACTCTCACCTGCACACAGCTCAAATATTGCAACCGTGAGCACAAAGGCTCAGCAAGTCTTAACCGTCAACCCTAGGCATGGAACTCTACGTGCAAGGGTATGTAAGATAGGAAATGATTTTGCAATAAAGACACGCCTATAAGTTGGTCCTTACTTTCAGTTTAATAGCAGCAGATTCGTGTGCCTGAGGCAACCCTCACATCGGAAGTCCACAATCAAACAAGAAACACTTTCCTCCGATGTGGTGATGCCCAAAGTGGAATGTAAACTTAATTAGCTCTATATCTAGAGCAATCAAGGTATTCAAGACATTAAGATCAATACAGCATTTTCAGTTGGCTTATTTCACTTCTTACTACGTCACAGCACAGTGAACAAGCGGGTACTCAAATATCCGCGAGGGACGGTGATTGCAATCAAGGCACACCCGGATAACACGTCACATACACCCACTTTCAGAAGCGTGATTCCACACCCCTTCCTACTCTGTTGTATGCAACAACCTTTCAAAGGCAACCCAAATGCCGAACCGGTCCATCCGTAACGGGTAGGAGGTCCCCGCGTGGAGCGTGACTGTGCCCACCGGCAGATTTACACCTTGCTACCCTCAACCCACTCCTATTTACGGTTGGGTAAGCCTCGACACCCAGGTTAACCAATTACATCGGTTTCCTGGTTCCCATATGCCAGTATGCATCCAGTACTATTCGATACTTGTCCAGCAGGGCCGCACACGGACGGTCCTCAACCGACACCAACAGGGCTACGCACGTGAGACCTCTGCTCACTGCTTCCTATCCCCCCTGCTGGGTCTCATTTTCATAACTCAAGCCATTATCTACCTCTTTTCTTCCCGTGTGATAAGTACTATCTCGCGAGTAGCTTCCAACCACTCGACTTCTACCGAGATCCTATACATTAGCATGGCATTCTCTACTCGTCGGTTTGTAAACTACCCAACCCTTTATAGGATTTAAAGAGGCTATGCAAGTGGGGTTTCAATCACCCTAACTCTAATGCAAACATTCACCCTAGACATAAAGGATACAAATCAAAACTTTTTAAAAGGTACTTAAGTGCAAACCGGGGCTTGCCTGGTTGCGAGTTAAAGGGGAAGTCAACTTCAGGTGGCAGGACGTCCAAAGGCTCCGGTGCGTCCTCAACTTCGGTCACTATGATGAAATGTAATAAAATACATGTGTAAGTATTAAGGGTTTATAGAAATTGAACTTCTATTCATAGCTACTGCTATTTAGGGTCCTTAATTGGCTTTGGGAATTTTTCAGTGTATACTAGACTCTCTAAGGATGACTTGAGCCAAATTTGGAGACATGTCATTGCATAATGTAGTCTTTAAAATTCCAACAAGTACAATGCTTATCTGAATTTTGAGCCCAATTCAGGAGCTTTGACATAGCTAATAGTGGGAGATCTGATTAGGGTAAGTCTCCATGGTTCTAACAAAATTTGTTTCACTATTTTTTGGAGCTACCATCAGAGAGATATGAATTTTTGAAGTTGGACAGGAGTTCTGAAAAGTTTCTGTTTAAATTTGAATTTCCAAATAAAGGCTGAACTTGAGAAGGTAATTTGACCCAGCAATTGACCTCCAATGAAGCCCAAATTTTTTCTGGAGATTAGTATCTATGAAGAGGATTTGCTACCCAAATTTGGGAATATTTCATAAAGAATTGCTCCTGTAATAAATCCCTAAAAGATTTACTAAAAACAATTCTACAGAAATTCCTGGGCATTTTCATAGCCAAAATTTGGTTTCTCTGTGAAGTACTCCTCATGAGGAATCCAACAAAATTGGTCTCACTGTTTTTGGAGTTTTCTACACAAAGTTATGGCCTTGTAAAGATCAGCTAATTTCTGGAATTATTTCCCTAATAGAAACTTCAAATAATTGAAACTGGGCCCACTGTTTTAATTCGGGCCAGTCAGATTTTAGCAACACCGGGGGCTACGGAGTTAACCCGCGTAGCCACATCTGATCCGAGCCAAATTCGATCCGGCGCTCAAACGGGGCCACTGACAGGTGGGGCAGGCCCCCACCTTCGTCTACCTCGCGCCCGGCCGGTCTCCTCGCCGGAACGGCGGCGGCACCTCGCCGGAATGATTACCCAGTGCCCTAGACAGCCCAAATCTCGCCGCCTTTGCCCAAAACCCGACGAGGAACATGCTGGTAAGGTCAGCGGAGGCACTAGATGGCCGGGAATACCTCCCCGACGTCGACAGCGGCAAACTCTACCCCGGCGCCGTCGTTCTCGCATGGCAGGCGGTTATTCCGGTTGGGGAGAGCGCCGCAAGCACCAGGGTGATGTGAGGAGCACGTTTTTGCCTACAAAGAGGGGTGAAAACTCGTGCAAGGTGTAGTTCGCCGGTGCAGCTAGGGTTGTGCATCGGCGGCCGGAAAAACTTAGCTTACAGCTTCATTTCTCTACGGTTTTCGATGATTCTTCGTCGAGGGGCTGCGCTAGGTCGTGTAGAAGCATCAAGCCAAAGTAATTAAGCTGTGGTTTCACCTTGGCGGCGAATTCTGGGGTAGACGGGTGGCAGTGCTTTCGGTAGCTCGGAGCAACTTGGCTGCGATCGCAGCTGGAGGGGAAACGTGGTTGCCCCTAGCTTGGACAGCGGCACCCCGCACCGCCGGTGACCTCGTCTGACCGAAGAAGGCCTGGGCTAGCGCAGCGAGAGCAGAGGAAAAGGGCGAGCTCGCGTTCGGGAGAGAAACAGAGGAAGCGTGCGTGTTTTCTTCTCTGAGGGAGCGGATACACCCGAGCAGCCGGGTCTCTCGGCTTAACTGTGATAGCGCCAGCGGTTCGGTGCCTTCGGCGCCAAGCCAAGGCGTCGCCGTGGCGCGCTGCGTCGCCGTGGCGGCTGCGGAGGAAACTGGGAGAACCGACGTCGGCTCGGTGCACACTGATCAGCTGGCCATAAATGTCATCCCCTCTTCTCCCCTTTGATATTTCTGATCTTTTATTTCTGCCACCCACTTTTGGCCAAAAATTTTAGATATTTACAGGGAAGCCAAATTAAATATGAGGAATCCGAATTTGACTCCCATGCTGTATTTGATTAAATTTGGTGCAAGTTTTAAATTTCATATTTGAATTTTTGAAGGGTTTTTGGTGTCACCCTAAGTTGGAACAGCAAACCTACTCCAAAATTTCTCATTTCTGGCATGGCTGCTAGTTTAAATACGGATAACTCCATTGTGGACCCAAATTGACAAATTGAGGCAATTGGGATTTGAAACTGAATTTGAAATTCAGATTAGAGGACTTTTCCTTTTAATCCCAAACAAATATGAAAACTCCTCCAAATGAGCTGAAATTTGGAAGGTTGAATATTTGTACTATGAAGATCCAAGTTATGAACTTAGACTCCCATGTTTGGAAGTTTTGGGAAGTCTAAACCCCTCACTTTGAACTTATACCATTATAATTCAAAGTTTTAGTTCCCCTCATTTTTCATAGTGTATATGAGCTGAATTTTCTTGCTACCACTTTTGGTGATTTTACATGCCGCCACGGCGAGAATCCATCGGGACAGCAGCTGGTTGCAGCCCCGACCACTGAACCGCCTCACCCCTCCCTCTTATCCCCGCAGCTGAGCCAAACCGAGCACTACCGATCGTTTCTTCGCTCTCGCGCAAGAAAACATCGCTCGCCGCCGCTCGCTAGGAATTGATCAGAGAATCAGTGATCACAGCCTCTCCACTCCCTCCAAGCTGCAAAACGGTACTAGAGATTCTCCTTTTCCTTCCCCGTCGCAGAAATTTAGCCGAATTCGGATGATCTTGCTCATACCGATAGTTTTTCCCGGTGACCTAAGTACGCCGCACCTCGGGCTCCCGTGGACAGCCCAAACGGGAGGTTGGCACGCCCAAGCTAAGGCGCCCTCGGACGTGTTAGAGTCTGGAGCTGCTCACCCCCGAACCACAGCCCGAGTGTTTGATCACCGGCGACCAATTTCAGTTTCCCCTTTCACTCAGCGCAGACCAACCTTCGGGTGTGGATCCGCCAAATTCTCACTCCATAGTTGTTTAGAGAGTCTCAAACTGTTCCTACATGAGCTAGGCTTCATAGTGATCAACTTTCCTTCGCAGCCTTTGCAAGAAAACCTTGGTAGACCGGCCAGTTCTAGCTTTTCTACCGGCGCTAATGGTTGAAGCCATCGGGCGCACGGTGAAAGCTTACCTAGGGCCTCTCCCGAGCAGACTCGAGCCCATGACGAGCTTCCCTAGGGTCCACTGATGCTCTCCGGCCTTTTGCTCGATCGTTTGGGGTGCTAGGAAGTCCGGCCGACACGGCCTAAGTTCTTCCAAAGCCGCCACTCGTCGCCGGCCGTGTTCCGGTGACTGTCACGACGAGCTGAGCCCAGCATCGTGTTCCCCAGGTATAATTAGGCAGAGGCGGCCAAGATCATGAAGTTTGGCACACGGCAGAAGCCCTCCGGCAAGCACTCCGGCGAGGAGGGCGGCGGCCGAGCACGGGAGGCTGGAGGTAGATGAAGCCCCCGGTCCCATGTGTCAGCGGCCGATATTTTAAAACCGTGATTTGCTGTGGCACTGGATCGGGTGCGGCTGCGCGCGAAAGATTCCGTAGCCCCGTGTGTCGACCGCTGAGAAGTTGACACGTAGCGCCGGTCCCACGCGCAGTGATTTAAACATTTCCCCGATTTTCAGATTTAGTTCAAACTTCAAACCCACATAACTCTGGCTAGGAAACTCCGAATCAAGTGAACAAAATTTTGTTGGATTCAGCTCTCTGAGTACTTTCCAACAAATCAAGTTTCACCCTATAAAAATCCTCACTTCTCCATAATTAATTCTTCAAAATTTAAACTGTTTAGAATTTTAACTGGAGAACCCTTTGGAGAAAAATTTTGAAATTTTTCTGGGATGTTCACCAAATATCCCTTAGCTACCATAAAAATTTAAGATCCATCTGAGCTCATTTTTTCCACCTAATTGTGTGATTAATAAAACTGTTCCAGAGAAAATAGAAAATGTCCAGAAACATTTTCACAATTTCTCTGAAATTGTTTAACTAATATCTTTAGCTAGGAACATCCAAATGAAGTGAAACCAATTCCATTAGAACCCTATGAGAATCTAGTTTTCAGAAAGTCATGGCTTGCTCCATGCAAATCCCTTGAACACCCTAAAAGCTCGAATTAAAGTGAAGTACAGAATTATTTGTGGAGAGCTCAAATGAGCTTTGCTGCAAATGAAACTTGGCCAAGTCTCTGTTTAGGTTGTATCCAAACCACTGTAAAAATTTCAGAGTCATTGGGTCTGTCTAGAAAGACTTATAGTCTTTACAAGTTTAACTTCAATTCAAATGCATTTAAATTAATACATATACATGTTTATCTCATGTAGTCACTAAGGTTGAGGAGGAACCCGAAGTCTTAGACTTCGTCACTCCAGAGGAACAGGTAGCCTACGACCAAGAGCAGTAAGACAAGCTCCGGCTTGCATTAAACCATTTTTTCAAATTTTTATTGTTTTGCGAACATACTTTGAGCACCCACTCAATTCTTGCATTAGAGTCTTGATTGAAACCCAAATGCATAGCCAAGAAAACCCTGGGTTGGGATTAGGTTTGAAAACCCTGTTAGCTAATGCAATGCTAAGATAGTGTAGGATTCCGTACAAGTCGAGTAGTTGGAACTGCTCGCGAAAATAGGCTAGAGGCACATCGCTCGGGTAAAGATAGCAAATGAAACACATGGCAATAAAAATGAGACCGAGCGGAGAGCAAGGAAAGCGGGACTTTGGGGCCTGGGTGCCACAGCTCCGCTTGTGTTGATTGAGGACCAAGCCGTGTGCAGGCCTATTGAACAAGCTAGAACAGTACCGGATGCTTACTGCTATATGGGAATCGTGAAACCGATGTAACTCAGGTAGCTGGGTATTGAGGCATTGCGTCGTTCAGAGGGTAGGTTGAGAGCTCGAGGTGTAAATCGGCTGACGGCACTGTAGATGTGTGCACAGAGACCTCATGCTCGGGACGATAGGACCGGTTCAATATTTGGCTGACGGGTGAAAGGTGGTTGCGTACGACGTCTGTGATGGTTGCTGTAGGCAACATCGAGTACGGGCGTACGTGACGGACTATTCGGGTAACCCTGCAGGTGTAAATCGGTTATAATTGCAGTCCCTCACGGTCAGTGAGTACCATTTTTTCACTGTATCGTGACGTAGAAAGAATAGGCTAGAGTCATGTAAAAGTTGCTGATTGAAAGCTATACCTTGATTGTTAATGACTTGCTGTAGTTTAGAGCGAATTAAAGTTCTTTTGAACCTTGGGCAAAGTACATGAGTGAAATGTGTTTCTTGTTTGATTGTGGCTCTCTCATGTGCCTTAGCGTGAGGTTCTCCACAACTTGCTGCTAAAACTTGAAAGTAAGGTTCAAATAATTGGCAGAGTCCTTTGCAACTTATTTGCCTCATGTACCCTGAATCCTTCATGTAGAAGTTTCATGTATAGGAGAGACTGGTCAGACTTTCTGAGCCATCGTGCTCACTGCTTGTGTTTGAAGATTTTGCAGGGTGTTATGAGGAAGAGACTACTGAGGAGGAGACGGAACCCCAAGAGAGAAACCCCGTCGAGTGGGAGCCGTACACGCCGCCGTGTGAGAGGACCTCGCCATCACTACAGGAAAAACGATCATAGACGACGGCCAAATTTATTGACGACGGGGCCGTCGTCTTTAATGTTATTGACGACGGCTAGATAAAGCCGTCGTCAATAACTCAGTTATTGACGACGGCTAGACGAGAACCGTCGTCAATAAATTATTGACGACGGTGCCCGTCGTCTTTAACTAAATTCGGGCCCACCCGAGGAGTTATTGACGACGGTGACTTAGTACCGTCGTCAATAACACAGTTATTGACGACGGCTGAACGAGCACCGTCGTCAATAAATTATTGACGACGGTGCCCGTCGTCTTTAACTTAATTCGGGCCCACCCGAGGCGTTATTGACGACGGTGACCAGGCACCGTCCTCAATAACGGGACATATAACCCGTACGCAAGCCGGGAGGCGGCCACTGCCGCCTCCCGACTCGCGCCGAGCTGTCGTCGCCGCCGCCCTCCCCACCGGTCCCCGCCACCGCCACCGCCGGTCCCCGCCGCCACCGCCGAGGTAAGTCCCCCTCCTCCTCCCCCTCCGGCCACTCCCCCGCTTTCCTCGCCCCCCGGCCGCGGGCAGGTCAATGCCTCTTGCAAAACTACTGATTAAATAATATACATAGTCAAATCATGGGATCGATACGGTATCAAAAGCACACGAATTGCGAGGACTGAAGCTCTCGTGGGCTGAGCACTACCCGTCCTTGGTGCGATTTTTCTTCCCAATCTGTTTCACAATCTCGATGGGACTCAATTTGTTTGCCTCTTCTGTAAAGCTAAGGAGAGATTAATAAGGACATCATCAAAAGTTTCAGCATTAATTACTGTGCATAGATGCCATGCGAGTGAGTGCATGTCAATGAGACCAGCAAGGAGAGACAACGTTATGGCGTCAAATTGATAAGGGGCATACGAGAGTTATCGATCGAACTCAGTGACGCTACGTATAGACTCAAAGATAGGCTCGTTGATGTCTTTGTTTTGTAAGATTTCCTAGAAACCAAGGTATATAAATGTTCTTGTTCCATTATCTAAAAAAGTACATTAATATTGCAGATCGTGTAATCATGTAGCCAAGCATGAGTACGGGCCTAGGTTGGACCTCAAGCATCAAAATGTACTCTGAGCTCGAGTAACCACGGTGTCTCATAACACATTGTTACGTTATTCCGTGGTTACAGAGACCATATTTTTGTCATACGGCATAATAAGCCTGAGTAAGAGATACAAAAGGCTGAACCTCCGGTGCTCAACTTGTAAGTTAGTTAAAATTGACCCTACAGATTAGGTCTTCAGCATGTCTCACAATGGATACCTCAACCATTGATCCTTGAGTCAGATGGTGCCAGTGAGTTGGCTGCTTGCGTAGCCCAAAAGAAGCTCGATCAGACGTTGCATTCTTTGTCAAGGAAGCAAAGAATTGATGCAGGTGTAATTAGATACCTGAAATGTAGAGACTGTTGTCTAATTGAGTCAAAGCACCCACTTGTAACGCTCAACTTTTTTAAAATGTTGTAATGCACAACTAGTTATTGTTGGAAATAGTCCCACATTGGTTGTACTTCTTGGAAAAAAAATCAATAAGTAGCCCCAAAGATTGCATTGGTCAACATTCAATACGATGCACCTAATTGGTTTGACACCATTGTGGTTCTAACATTTTGCATAGAATCGATACTTATTGAGCCCATCCTGTTTATTATCCCAGTTATATGGAAGCTTTTGGTTTCTCATATTACATACTTTTCTTATGGTTATTTCCGTATAGTAAATTGCTGCCAAGTGATTGTTAGCATATACGTGTATTAGGATTAGGGGTGATTGTCATTAGTCATTAGGCTACTTGTCTGTCAAGTCATGTACCCTATATATATGTACCCCTAACCCATATCAATGAACTAATTCTGTTTTCATCCTCTAATATGGTATCAGCCAAACCCTAGGCTTCCCTCCCCTTCTCTCTCCCGATTCCAGCAGCGCCACCAACCATGGCCGGCGCTCCGCCGGCGACCTCTCCTCCCTGGGCGCCGCCTCACCCCACCACTTTCCCTGGCGGGCACCTGCTCTCTCCCCTAACGCCGCAGCCGTGCCTCCTCTACCCGCAGGCGAACCTTCTCCGGCCGCCGCTACCGCGCCTTCTCCAGCCGCCGTCTGGTCTCCTCCGACTGTCGCTGTCGCGCCCTCTGGCAGCCGCCGCTCCCTGGATGCAGGTCCCGAGCGCGCTCCTATGGTCGCGTCGAGCCCTGGCCGCGCCTCGGCCGCTGCCGCTCGCCGCGCCCCGCCCCGAGCCCCGCCCTGATGTGCCGCCCGGCCCCGCCCCAAGCCCCGCCCTGCCGCGCCGTCCGACCTTAGTTGATTAATTGTTTAATTAGTATTGTAATTGATTATTGTTTAATTAATACTTTGATTGATTGTGTGATTAGTTACTATATGTAAATAAATGGGTTTCGGCCCGGTCCGGCCTGACACGACCCATTTAGGGTCTGTCACGGCTCATTTAGTGGTAATGTATTAGTCGAGACAGGCACGGAGGACGGGAAGCTCCCGCGCGTGGACGGCGGGCCCCAACGGTGGGGTTTCATCTTTGAACCACTTACAACGGGGTATAACGTACGACGGCTAACCCTAAAGGCGTCGTAAGATAATGGCAGGCCCCAACGGGGCATAACTTAGGACGGCTGACCCACTTCTTTGTCTCTCCTTTTTTCCTTCTCTCTCGTTCTTTCCTCTCTCTCTTTTAAATGACTCAAAAACGAAAGATTGACGTAAACCTATACAACATGCGTCACCCGTTTCGAACGGGCCCGTCTCACATGTGTTGCGCATGTGAGGCGTGTACGTTCGGAATTGTCCCTTTTTGGACAGCCTGGGAGTGACCGAGGGGGCGTGGCATGTGATGAAATGCGGGTTTAGATCTAGACGAGATTTCGACGGCATAACCCTGTTGTTCTCTGCTGCACCATTTTCGGGCGTGCAGTGGAGAACAGCGGGGTTATGCTGCCGAAATTTCGTTCGGATCCATACCACGCGTCTTGTCGTGAGCACGCTCCGCTCGATCACTCTTGGGTGGGTTTAGGACCTATCCTTTCCAATAGATGTAGGGCCGTGACATAAATAAATTATAAAGTAACTATAATTTCCTTGACATTAAACTGCAGATTCAAACATGGGTGAGGATCGTAGTTGGATGTATACCGGTTGGAAGAACAGTTCTGGTGGTCACTCGGATGAGTGGTTCGCAAAGACAGATGCTTTTGTAGATCGAGCGTTTTCATTGTCAAAGATCGATAAGGTGCGGTGCCCATGTACGAAATGTCAAGGTGCAAAGTGTTGGGACAAAGTGAATTTGGCGTTTCACTTATGTCGATACGGTTTCATGCAAGATTATGAGGTGTGGACCTTTCATGGTGAGACATCTTCTCAACCCTTACAAGTTTCAGATGAGGATGACAACACGGGGGTCGATAGGATGGACGAGATGCTTGATGCTATAAATCCTGAATTGATGGAGGATCCTCCTCCAACGGAGGTTGAAGCGTTTTTCACGCTTCTCAAAGCTTCAGAAGAGCCGTTGCATGAACACACCGAAGTGACGCTCCTTACTTTCATGACTAGATTTATGGCCATTAAGTCTAAGTATTTCTTCTCCAATAACTGCTACAACGATCTTATCAAATTGATCAGCGATATCCTTCCACAACCACATAAAGTGCCTAAAGATATGTATCAGTCTAAGAAGTTGATTTCTGGTCTAGGTATGAAATATGAGAAGATTGATATGTGTCTAGACAATTGCATGCTTTTTTGGAGAGAGCATGCCAACGAGAACAAGTGCTTAAAATGTGGTAAAGCGAGATTTGTCGAAGTTGTTAATGACGACGGTTCAAAAGTAATGACTCAAGTCGCACGGAAGCAGCTTCGCTACTTGCCTGTCACACCTAGGTTCAAGCGTTTGTTTCTATCTAAAAAAACTGCTAGACACATGAGGTGGCATAAAGAAGGTGTACGTGAGAACAACAGCATGATGGTGCACCCGTCGGACGGTGAGGCATGGAAGGCGCTTGACCACTTCGATCTAGATTTCGCCAATGACGCGAGAAATATTCGCTTTGGGTTGGCGACAGATGGCTTCTCACCGTTTAGTACAAACGCCACACCATACTCATGTTGGCCCGTGTTCGCTATTCCGTACAACTTACCACCATCGCTTTGTATGAAGTATGAGTTCATGTTCCTATGCCTTATTGTACCTGGACCGGATCATCCTGGTTCACGACTGAACGTGATGATGCAGCCATTGATTGAAGAGTTCAAAATGTTATGGACAGGAGTCGAAGCGTACGACTGTATCTTTAAAACTTCTGATGACTTTAATTTTCTGTATTTTCAGGAAAAGTATGCGGAGGAGGTGCGGAGGCTTCGAGGCGACGATTACGATTGGCAGAACTCGCCGATCGTACCTGAAGCCGCCTATGCAAGCGGTGGCGGTAAACCTCACGGCCGGTGAGTTCTGTTGTTTTCATTTACTTTCATTAACTTCGAGATACGAAACTTTAATACTCTTACTTCGTTGTGTAGGTTGGCCATCTTCGATGGAGTAGTAGACTCGAGGGAGGCGCGGTCTTACTCGAGGGCCTCTTCATCGCAGGGTGGATCCAGCAGGCGTGGCAGCCGTGATCTGGAGCTCCAGAGTGTCCAGGAGGAGCTCCAGAGGATGCAGGAAGCGCTGAGGCTCGCGAACGAGAGGCAGGCAGCCGAGCTCCGGGCTAGGGACGAGTATCAACACTCGTACATGCTACAACTGCAAGCTGCCATGCAGGTAAGTTCAGATCAATGTACTCAACGTTTCTAATATATAAATGACATGTATAATAATTTACTTCATATTTGCAGGCTATGGCCACAGGACAACCCGTTGTCTTTCCTCAGTGGGCGCCGCCACCGATACAGCTACCACAGGGGCCGACGTCAGGAGCACAGGTACAAAATTTCTCATAATAGCTGCAACTAGTTAAATTTGCTCAAATTTAGTTGAATTTGATCAAACTTACTTAAACTTAGAGAAAACTAGTTAAACATCCTCAAACTGAGTAAAATAAGGTACAACTTACTCAACTATAGTCAAATATGACCAAACTTACTCAAACATAGCCAAAACTTTTTGAACTAGCTCAAACACAAACACTACTAGTCCATACTTCTCAAACTTAGTAAAATATGAGCAAACTTACTCAAACATAGCCAAATCTAGCTAACTTGCTCAATTTTAACTTGTAATGAGTTTATTTAATCATATACACATTTGTGAACTTCTAATTTGTCTACCTATACATGTACATCATAGGGATCGGCGACACGGGCTCAGGAAACACCATCCCCTCAGCAACCAGCGTTTGGACGAGCGCACGACGACTTCCTGGACTCCGGTGGCAGCGGTCGGGGTAGCGTAGGGTAGTGTGGCGTGCGTATAGTGTTTTTGTGCCTGCCTGTGATGTATGTTTTAATTGCCTGTGATCTGGCCATCGAGCCAGGGCTGGCCTCGAAGCCAGGGCAGGATTTTCTGTTTTTTAAAAAAAAATTGAAAAGCTTATTGACGACGGTTTCTGGTACTTGGCCGTCGTCAATAAGCCACTAGTATTGACGACGGCCAGGTACCAGAAACCGTCGTCAATAAGAAATTGTTATTGACGACGGCCTAGTGTAAACCGTCGTCAATAAGCCACGGTTACTGACGACGGTTTCCTGGCCGTCGTCAATAAGCTTATTGACGACAGCCTGATTTATCTGTCGTCAATAAGTTTATTGACGACAGCTAGATTTAGCTGGTGTCAATAAATTTATTAACGACGGTTACCGTCGTCAATAAACTTATTGACGACTAATAATTGACGACAGCTCAAAACCGTCGTCTATAAGCTTTTACCGTCGTCAATAACTTATTGACGACGGTAGTGCCCTTATTGACGACGGTTTCCGGCCGTCGTCTATAGTCCCGATTCCTGTAGTGCATCCCGCTCAGTCACGGGAACGGGGCACCTCGCCCAGGAATCGCATTGGGTGGTGCCGTGTTACCCAACAGCACATAAATAAGGAACACTGTATTACATAAATCAAAAGCGGAAGCTTACAATTGTTCTTTGTAAATAATTTACATAAAATAACTACAGCGGAAGTTTATGAACAGCTCACGTCGAATATATAAGAAGCACTCGAGAAGAGGTCCAGCCTGCGGACTCCTCTCGCTAGCAACACGAAGACATGGCAGCGGCTAGGTTCTCCAAGTGTGACATGACTCGGAAGTTCTCGAGTCTCACCGGACAACCTTCTTTATAGCGTCGAGGTTTCCCTGCAAAACCACTTATATAGCAAGAGTGAGCACAAAGGCTCAGCAAGACTTAACCCTCTCTCCTAAAGCATGCAACTCTACATGAGGGTAACTTAAGACCTAATCCTGTAATTTGCGAAAAGACTCGCCTACGAGTTCATCCTTAACTTTCAGATTTTAGCCATTATAGTAGGGACCTTGCGCCCAGCAACATTGGAACTCCACAATCAAACAAGAAACGCTTCATTCCAATGTTACTTGTCCCAAGGTGAAAAATAACTTTAGTTTGCCTCTCTCCTCCAACCATCCTTATGAAATCCTGAACTATAACTCGCGAGTAGATTCCAACTACTCGTCTTCCACCGGATGTCCTAGCCTATTTAGCATGACTTTCTTCTACAGCGATGACACCTTCTACCCTTGACCCCAAGGTTCATTTTTTGTTATGCAAGTGGAGTATAAAACATCCTTGACCTAATGCACATACAAATTTCGACCCATAGTAGTGAACAAAGGAAAACTTTGTAAAACAACTTAAATGCAAACCAGAGCTTGCCTTGGTTTTGCAGGTGACTAAAGTCAGAGATGTATGAAGTTAGCTCCTGATGACTTGAAGCTCAATCCCTGCCCTTCTTGCTCCTTGATCCAAGCTCAACTTCTCCTTCTTCACTTTCCACATTTAATCACTACACGTTATGAATATGCATACATGTTTAATTATAAAACTTTTGTTAACAGGTTCTAAAGACAAGTTTAAAACTGGAACTCTGTTTAAGAATTTAAAATGAAACTGGTGCTAGTGGTTTGGGTTTGGGTTAGCACTATGCTCAAGTGAGATGGGTGTTTCCTCACTTGTGGGATGATTTTCTAATGGGGTTGAACATAACAGTACTGATCCAGGGCTCCAATGGTGCTGGAAATTTTCTTGTGAGTTCCTTGTCACAAGAAAGTCATCTGGACCAAAATTTGGAATTTTTCACTGAGTAGATTACTCAGAACAATTCCCTAAGCATTTAGGCACAAAGGAATTAATCCTGAATAAATTTGCACTTTCATGCAACTTCAAGTGAACTACAATTTCAAACAAAGCTCAGAGAGTGTGCCTGAATTTTCCTAGGATTTTTGGAGCTAAGAACTAACCAGAACTGAATTTCCAAGTTTTGGAAATTCTCTGAAATTGTTTCTGTATTTATTTGAACACAGAGACTTGATTTCAGAATTATCCTAACTAAATCAACTCCAAATGAGCTGAAAATTTTACAGGAGTCTTCTAACATCCTAAAGAATATTCGACAAAATTTGGAGATTTTTGGATGAACCAAACTCCCTCAAAAATTCTTTTGCTGAAACGCTTTAAAGCATTTTCCAGAATTTTCTATTGATTTTCATACAAATTGGATTGCACATTTGGATAGGTATTTTAATCCTGAATCCAACCCGATTTGAATCACTAAATTTGAAGCTTCCTAGCAAAAGTTATGAGGTTCTAAAGTTTGAATTGAATCTGGAAATCCAAATAAACCGGGGAAAAGTTTAAATTCTGACCGTGGGCCCATTGCACACGTTTTAGCTGCTGGAACCAAGCCGCACGGGGCCACAGACCCCTTCCTGCGCAGCCACACTGGATTCCGAAGCCGCAGCTGATCAGGAATTTAATTTTTCGCCACTGACATGTGGGACCCGCCCGACCTTCTTCCTCATCGGGCCGTTTTCTTTCCCGCGCCGCCGCCTCACAGGAGTCTCGTCGGAGCTCGCCGGAGTCGGCTTCCCGGCCGCCTCCCGGCTCGGTACTCGCCGCCTGGGGGTTTCCAGCTACGAGCAATCCACTGGTGCGGTGCTCTCGGGCTGCCGATGGCCGGAAGTAGGCCGACGACGTGCGGCGGCCTCGGGAGAGGTTCAGCACCGTCGCCCGGCGGTCCTAGCCCGCCAAGCTCTCGGGGTTTTGGCTCTACAGCATCCTGGGAGGCTAGGGAAGCTCGGCGAAAGCTCAACCAAGCATGAAAACGGCGGCTACCCGGCTTTCACCATGCACCCGAATGGTAGTGCCGGTTTTGTGCTCGGAGAACATCAAAATACGTCGCCTCTCGTCGGCTTCCAGCTAGATTTGGAAAGAGGAGATCACCACCATCTAGCTTAGCTCCTCTGTGCCTAATTTCATGACCAAAGATTGAGGACAGAAGGAGAATTTCCAGATTTCGTACCGGAAGGTCGGGTTGCGCCCTCCGAAGGAAAAACTTCAAATTGGCGCTCGGTGGTCCATGGTTCGCCGTGGGGGTTGAGGATGAGCAGCATGGGTCAACAGCGCATCCAGGGGCGCCGGTACTTGGCCATGATAAGCGCTAGACTCAGCTGTCCACGGGAGCTTCCTCCGTGGTTCTCTTTCGGCCGCCGCGCGGACAAGGCGCCCCGGGGTTAGGGAGGCCAAACCTCGGTCGCTTTTGTGTCGGGGGAGGTGAAGGCGAGCACGCGGTGCCGTCCAGCAGCTCGGAGGGAAGTTGTGCACGGGCTTTTGCTGGGTTCGGATGGGGCACCGGGGAGCGGCGGCTTTTCTGCTCGGTTCTGGCGTGAGGGTCACAGGGCCTCGGGGTGGCGGTTGTGTGAACGGATGAGGGCGCGAGTGGACGCCGAGCAGGTCGCCAGCGCAAGAAATTCCCACGAGGAGGTGGCTTCCACGGTTCTCGGCCGGCAGCGCGGTGGCAGCTCGCGATGGCTCGGTTCGAGCTCGTGTGTGTGAACCGAGAACAGAGCTGACTTAGTCAGTAAGTCATTTCCCTCACTCAATGACAATTGGGGCCCACAGCCCCTCTTCTTATCCCTTAGAATTCTCACAAATATCTCCAATCTTGGCACATTGCAAATTCAGATATGAAGAGCTCAAATTCAAAGGCCAATTGGCAATTTGACAAGTTGTGCCTCAGTTTCAAATTTGAATTCAAATTTCGGTGGAATTTACAAGTCCCTTTGATATACATATCAAAGCACCTCCAAATTTCTCCAAATTTAGAACTTAAGCTCTTTTATAACTGAGGACTGCAATGGTCATCTCACATATAGGCCTTTGGACAATTTGAACATGAATCCTTTGCAAGGGTTCGAAAATAGGGTTTAAACTTCCCTCTCCTCTACTCATAGAGAATGTGCATATGAGTTAGATTTTTGGAAGTGAAATTCTTTCCCGAGTTAACATGTGTTCAGCAGGAGCTAAAGAACATTTTTGCTCTCCCAACATGTCCATGTTCGAGTTTATCATTTCATGTGACACAACTCAAGTCATTCCCTTGCCTTAATCATGTTTGAATTCAGCATGAACCCAAAATGATCATAATCCATTCCTTTTTTTGCTCACCCTCAAATCAGAAAGTTGCTACCATAATCTCCTAAATTTCAAATGTATGAGGCTCCATGTGTATACAAAAGTTTGGCGGCAATTTGAGCTGAGCCTTTGGGTCTAAAGACCTTATTTTTATTCTTTCTCATCCACAGGTATGATTACACATGAGTTTAACTTCACCTTGGTCCAACACATTCAAAGGCATGCTTGAACCCATGTGGTTGCACCTCATGTATACCATCACATGTGAGAAAGTTTTTGTAAGTCCCATTTTCCATGAACCAGAAACACAATGACGTTCAATCACCCGTTTCTTTGCATTCACGTTTTTGGGACTTTTACATTCCTCCCCCCTTAAAAATAATCTCGTCCCAAGATTCCAATAGGAGAACGAGACGGGAGAGGTAATGCCAAGTGGTACGATGATAAAAATTCCGGATAGTTCATGCGGAGGTAATCTTTGCTCTCCACGTTGTTTCTTCCGTGGTATGATTTCTCCACAGCACCTGGTAAAATCTTAATATGCAATTCCAGGTGTTCTGGATCCTTTTCATCGATAGTCTGAACCGGTCGCTCGGTGTAGGCATGATCCGGCTCTAACTTGTCGATTTCTTTGGTGCGGACGGAAATGGTAGCTTTAAGGCACTTCCCTAGCCGTGACATATGAAATACGTCATCAACACCAGTAAGGCTTGCCGGTCGTTCCAGCCGTTAAGCTACGCGTCCACACATCTCCGTGATAGCAAATGGATCTAAGGCTCGGGGAGCAAAATCTCCCCTTTACATCGGACTGGTGAATTCCGTTCATCGAAGACACGCAAAGACAACGTGTTCCCCGCCGTTGAAATGCAACGGTCTATGCCTTTGACCATCGTAGCTTTTCTGTCGAGATTGCACAGCCTCCAAGTTCGCTTCCATTGTCTGAACTTGGTCATCGGCTTTGTTGGCTAATCAACCCCCGAACTGTACTCTTGCGCCGTACTCACACCACTTCAGCGGTGCTTGACATTTCTGGCCGTAGAGCTTCATCTTACGAGGTATAACTATACGGTCTTTAAACCCTAGAGTGCCCTCATTGTCCTTCCTGAACCACCTCATCTCTCCATTGTCTATTCCCATCTGTAGGTGAGACATACCTTAGTCTCTCCTTTGCACTTCAGCAATTTCTCCTCAGATTGCTGGAATGGGAGCAGTGTTATAAAGTACTCCATACGGAGTGACACGGAGACTGGGTTTTTCTTCTTCTAACTCGGCAATCGCCAAGTTGTGAACGTGGTTTCTTCCGACTAACACGTCGGCAACCACTTTCAGTTTTTCCGGATGGCAATAGATCTTGATGTCATAATGTCTTATGAGCTCCAACCATCTTCGAGAATACCCTTGCACCAACTAGTTGATCAGTTAAACCATCAATGTGGGGCGGGGCAGTGTACTTGTTTTTTATAGCGACGGCATTGAGCGAACGATAATCAACACTTAATCTTAGTGTCTCGTCGTTCTTCTTAACGAACAGCGCAGAGCAACCCCAAGGTGATGAGCTTGGTCAGATAAAACCTTTGCTCCTAAGTTCACTTGGTTGCTCCTTCAACTCCGCTAGTTCATTGGGTGCCATCTTATACAGCCTTCGTGAAGTCGGTGTTGTTTCTGGCGTCAGGTCCATCTGGAACTTGATGTCCCGTTAGCCGGCATTGCCCGGTAACTCATTGGAAACACATTGGATATTCACGTCCCACCGGACTATCTTCGAGTTTAATCACTTCCGTGGGATAGGCCTAACCAGTCCTCTTTTCTGCACTTAACCCAGATGTGGATCCGTTTAACAGCATTTTCATAACTCAAGTTGAATACCAAAGTTAAAGTTAATTTTAGAATATTTCCAACGAGTATTCATACGCCTTCAGATCATCTCTGGATCAGAAGTTATGATTGATCAAAGCTGACAGAGTTCGTGGATAAAATTTGCCAGCATCTCCTTTGTATGTGGCTACCTTTATCACAGTTGTATATGCAAATACAATAAGAATCTGCACAAACTCTGAACTACAACAATGTTGCACCCTTCATAACCTTTCCAACGGTGTATCATAGGCTCCTTAAGGATTTTTCTACAAGAAGTTATGGCTTAAAAACAAAAAGGTCCAGAGAGGTTTTGCTGCTGTCCTGGTTCTGAACAGTTTGCCTTCAACTGGACTTTTCACCAACTTAAATTGTGATTTTTCTCTGGAGTCTACAAGGAAGATGTAGAGCACTTGAAAATCTTTCCAGAACTGTATCATACACCTTAATTGGGTCAAGCTACTCAGAGTTATGCTCTGTTAAAGTCTAGCAAGAATTCCTGCCAGAAACAGAGCACTCTGTTTTTGAAATATTTGAAGCCTAGTAATTCTCTCATTTGAATCTTAGCTCAAAATAAGAGTTCATTAACTAATATTCAAACTTCCATTTTTAGTTGAAAGTTAGTTCATGAATCATTTCTCAATTGGGAAGAGGTTATTAAGTGTAGTACGGTGTCGATGCACCGTAAGAAACATGTCGGTACTACGTAGCCTCACCAAAAGAAAATTCTAAACCGGATTATACCGGCATATACGTATTATCAGTGGCACTAAGAAGGTCTCTCGCACACGTGTACTACACGGGATACGTACGGGGTTAGTACCTGCAGAAGAACACTCAATAGTGGTGCACTCAAAGGTTGTTTCATTTCAGGCAGTTCCATAATTGAAAGTAAATACAAACACCCGTATCATTGCCATACGGCCGTCCCTTAGTTAAGCCACGTCTCAAGGTACATGATCGTGTTTTTACACCACACGACGGGGAACCCGAGTATATAATGAACGGGTCGTCACGGATGGGAATGTTATCGACCCAACGGATACCACCTACTGCCCTGCAGGGACGCCGATGGCAAGCGCCGCGTATGTCCCCGTGGGCTATTTCCAGACGAACACACTATCGCGTTACTGACCACACGATGGGGTCTCCACTAACTTGCCTAATGCATGCTAGGGATCAGTGTTTCATATGAACTCAAGAACATGAAGAGTCCAAGAGTTTTATATTGACGTCTCACACCAAGCTGTGAGACCTATCCCTGAACCACTTTCCTCGTCAGGGGAGCTAACCGAAATTGAACCGCTTTCGGTGGCATTCCTTACCATTCTTAACTGAACGTAGGTGCGTCGTTACATAATCGAAGTTCAGAATTATAACAAATATGTTAGTGTTGCCACTTTAAGTAACTGTACTACTATAGTCCTTATGTGGGCCTAATACCGTTTCCTCACCGTAACCTAAGTTTTTGTCGTAATACGATCCTTATTCCATGCGCTATTACCAATGCGGCTCTGATACGATGCAGAGAGGACCCGCCATCCCGCTCAGTCACGGGGACGGGGCACCTCGCCCGGGAATCGCATTGGGTGGTGCCGTGTTATGCGGCACCCAACAGCACATAAATAAGGAACACTGTATTACATAAATCAAAAGCGGAAGCTTACAATTATTCTTTGTAAATAATTTACATAAAATAACTACAGCGGAAGTCTATGAACAGCTCACATAGAATATCTAAGAAGCACTCGAGAAGAGGTCCAGCCCGCAGACTCCTCTCGCTAGCAACATGAAGACATGGCAGCGGCTAGGTTCTCCAAGTGTGACATGACTCAGAAGTTCCCGAGTCTCACCGGACAACCTTCTTTATAGCGTCGAGGTTTACCTGCAAAACCACTTATATAGCAAGAGTGAGCAAAAAGGCTCAGCAAGACTTAACCCTCTCTCCTAAAGCATGCAACTCTACATGAGGGTAACTTAAGATCTAATCCTGTAATTTGCGAAAAGACTCGCCTACGAGTTCATCCTTAACTTTCAGATTTTAGCCATTATAGTAGGGACCTTGCGCCCAACAACATTGGAACTCCACAATCAAACAAGAAACGCTTCATTCCAATGTTACTTGTCCCAAGGTGGATAATAACTTTAGTTTGCCTCTCTCCTCCAACCATCCTTATGAAATCCTGAACTATAACTCGCGAGTAGATTCCAACTACTCGTCTTCTACCGGATGTCCTAGCCTATTTAGCATGGCCTTCTTCTACAGCGATGACACCTTCTATCCTTGACCCCAAGGTTCATTTTTGGTTATGCAAGTGGAGTATAAAACATCCTTGACCTAATGCACATACAAATTTTGACCCATAGTAGTGAACAAAGGAAAACTTTATAAAACAACTTAAATGCAAACTGGAGCTTGCCTTGGTTTTGCAGGTGACTAAAGTCAGAGATGTATTAAGTTAGTTCCTGATGACTTGAAGCTCAATCCCTGCCCTTCTTGCTCCTTGATCCAAGCTCAACTTCTCCTTCTTCACTTTCCACGTTTAATCACTACACGTTATGAATATGCATACATGTTTAATTATAAAACTTTTGTTAACAGGTTCTAAAGACAAGTTTAAAACTGGAACTCTGTTTAACAATTTAAAATGAACTGGTGCTAGTGGTTTGGGTTTGGGTTAGCACTATGCTCAAGTGATATGGTGTTTCCTCACTTGTGGGTTGATTTTCTAATGGGGTTGAACAGAATAGTACTGATCCATGGCTCCAATGGAGCTGGAAATTTTCTTGTGAGTTCCTTGTACCGAGAAAGTCATCTGGACCAAAATTTGGAATTTTTCACTCAGTAGATTACTCAGAACAATTCCCTAAGCATTTAGGCACAAAGGAATTAATTCTGAATAAATGTGCACTTTCATGCAACTTCAAGTGAACTAAAATTTCAAACATAGCTTATAGATTATGCCTGAATTTTCCTAGGATTTTTGAGCTAAGAACTAACCAGAACTGAATTTCCAAATTTTGGAAATTCTCTGAAATTGTTTCTGTATTTATTTGAACACGGGGACTTGATTTCAGAATTATCCTAACTAAATCAACTTCAAATGAGCTGAAACATTTACAGGGGTCTCCTAACATCCTAAAGAATATTTTGGCAAAATTTGGGGATTTTTGGATGAACCAAACTCCCTCACAAATTCTTTTGCTGAAAATATTTAAAGACTTCTCCAGAATTTTATATTGATTTTCATACAAATTGTGTTGCACATTTGGATAGGGCTTTTCATCCTGAATCCAATCCAATTTGAATCACTAAATTTGGAGCTTTCTAGCAAAAGTTATGACGTTCTAAAGTTTGAATTGAATCTGGAAATCCAAATAAACCGGGGAAAAGTTTAAATTCTGACCGTGGGCCCATTGCACACGTGTTAGCTGCTGGAACCAAGCCGCACGCGGCCATAGACCCCTTCCCGCGCAGCCACACTGAATACCGAAGCCGCAGCTGATCAGGAATTTAATTTTTCGCCAATGACACGTGGGACCCGCCCGACCTTCTTCCTCCTCGGGCCGTTTTCTTTCCCGCGCCGCCCCCTCGCCGGAGTCTCGTCGGAGCTCGCCGGAGTCGGCTTCCCAGCCGCCTCCCGGCACGGTACTCGCCGCCTGGGGGTTTCCAGCTACGAGCAATCCACTGGTGCGGTGCTCTCGGGCTGCCGGTGGCCGGAAGTAGGCCGGCGACGTGTGGCGGCCTCGGGAGAGGTTCGGCACCGTCGCCCGGCGGTCCTAGCCCGCCAAGCTCTCGGGTTTTTGGCTCTACAGCATCCTGGGAGGCTAGGGAAGCTCGGCGAAAGATCAACCAAGCATGAAAACGGCGGCTACCTAGCTTTCACCATGCGCCTGAATGGTAGTGCCGGTTTTTTGCTCGGAGAACATCAAAATACGTCGCCTCTCGTCGGCTTCCAGCTAGGTTTGAAAAGAGGAGATCACCACCATCTAGCTTAGATCCTCTGTGCCTAATTTCGTGACCAAAGATTGAGGATAGAGGGAGAATTTCTAGATTTCGTACCGGAAGGTCGGGTTGCACCCTCCGAAGGAAAAACTTTAAATTGGCGCTCGGTGGTCCATGGTTCGCCGTGGGGGGTTGAGGATGAGCAGCACGGGTCAACAGCACGTCGAGGGGCGCTGGTACTTGGCCGTGACAAGCGCTAGACTCAGCTGTCCACGGGAGCTTCCTCCACGGTTCTCTTTCAGCCGCCGCGTGGACATGGCGCCCTGGGGTTAGGGAGGCCAAACCTCGGTCGCTTTTGTGTCGGGGGAGGTGAAGGTGAGCACGCGGTGCTGTCCAGCAGCTCGGAGGCAAGTTGTGCACGGGCTTTTGCTGGGTTCCGATGGGGCACCGGGGAGCGACGGCTTTTCTGCTCGGTTCCGGCGTGAGGGTCACAGGGCCTCGCGGTGGCGGTTGTGTGAACGGATGAGGGCACGAGTGGACGCCGAGCAGGTCGCCAGCGCAAGAAATTCCCACGAGGAAGTGGCTTCAACGGTTCTCGGTCGGCAGCGCGGTGGCAGCTCGCGATGGCTCAGTTCGAGCTCGTGTGTGTGAACCGAGAACAGAGCTGACTTAGGCAGTAAGTCATTTCCCTCACTCAATGACAATTGGGGCCCACAGCTCCTCTTCTTATCCCCCAAAATTCTCACAAATATCTCCAATCTTGGCACATTGCAAACTCAGATATGAAGAGCTCAAATTCAAAGGCCAATTGGCAATTTGACAAGTTGTGCCTCAGTTTCAAATTTGAATTCAAATTTTGGTGGAATTTAAAAGTCCCTTTGATATACATATCAAAGCACCTCCAAATTTCTCCAAATTTAGAACTTAAGCTCTTTTATAACTGAGGACTGCAATGGTCATCTCACTTATAGGCCTTTGGACCATTTGAGCATGAATCCTTTTCAAGGGTTCGAAAATAGGGTTTAAACTTGCCTCCCCTCTACTCATAGAGAATGTGCATATGAGTTTGATTTTTGGGAGTGAAATTCTTTCCCGGGTTAACATGTGTTCAGCAGGAGCTAAAGAACATTTTTGCTCTACCCACATGTCCATGTTCGAGTTTATCATTTCATGTGACACAACTCAAGTCATTTCCTTGCCCTAATCATGTTTGAATTCAGCATGAACACAACATGATCATAATCCATTCCTTTTTTTTGCTCACCCTCAAATCAGAAAGTTGCCACCATAATCTCCTAAATTTCAAATGTATGAGGCTCCATGTGTATACAAAAGTTTGGCGGCAATTTGAGCTGAGCCTTTGGGTCTAAAGACCTTATTTTTAGTCTTTCTCATCCACATGTATGATTACACATGAGTTTAACTTCACCTTGGTCCAACACATTCAAAGGCATGCTTGAACCCATATGGTTGCACCTCATGTATACCATCACATGTGAGAAAGTTTTGTAAGTCCCATTTTCCATGAACCAGAAACACAATGACCTTCAATCACCCATTTCTTTGCATTCACGTTTTTGGGACTTTTACACCGTGTTAGTGTGCGTGTGTGCTAGCAGGGACACGTTCACGGGCTGAACGTGAACTCGATGCGTAGTCTACACCCATGAGTAAGACTGATCATATTTTGTTGTAAAAATGTTCATAAACTCGTTTATGCAATAAAACTTTGCTTCCGCTTTGTATCTTTGATGTGCGTTATCCGGTGTTGTGCAACGCAGCACCCCTCAGTGTGATCCTGGCTCGACAAGGCCGTGGGGCCCAATCAGCGTGGTATCAGAGCTCGTTTGAGGTTTAACGCACTAACAAGGTTATCTTTTTCAAAAACTCGGTGAGGAACAAGTTAGTAGCCCATATAAGGATGTTATTAGTGTATAGAAAGTGGCCATACTGACCTATTTGTTTATATCGGAAAACCATGCATCTCGGGACGTCATATGACTTGGGAGGTGCATGTAAGCACTGTCCACCAGTGCGCACAAGCTGAAGGGTGGAGCCTCACGGGTGGCAGGTAACCCGGCCCGCTTCAATATCCTCTACGACTCTTTATGTCGTTTGGGGTATTCGAGCAACGCCCTTCTCTGGTGTGCTTCGGGCGAGTTCGGGAGACCCCGTCACATGGTCAGTAAGTGAACATGTAGCTCAAGGTGTGTTTGGCTTGAGAACACCCATGCGAGTGATGACGGACGGGTGTATGAGCTGTATTGGAACCGGGCTCAGTGTGCAGCTGAGTCTGATGATTGTTTGAGTTATTTGCAAGTAGTCTAACCACGAATCGGTAGACGAGTAGCATCCGTGTGCGAGAGACGTTTAGTGCCACTGAACTAACGAAGCCGGCTAAGTCCGGTATAGGTTTTCTTTGTGAGGAACGTAGTACGGACATGAACTGGTGACGCTTCGATGTCACACCCCACTAAATGAGCAATTTCATTGTAAAACTTGAAAGTTTTAATCCAGAGCACTAATACTTTGATGTAATTCCTTTCCTTAGTCAGGATGTTTAAAGTAAATAAGTTTTCAACTTAGGATACTAAGGACAGAGTCCTCTGTTTTCAGCTGAAATAAGCCTGAAGTTAATCAGAGGTTAGAGGTTGAGTTCTTTCGAGGTTGGGGTCATATGATACATTTCTGGAAATCTTTGGAAGAGCTTTACAACTTTTCTGTTCATGCCGGAGGTGTTTCATTCCTTAACCAGTCGGAAAATGCAGTAGAGTTGAAACTGTCCAGAAAACAGGGCTGAGCAAATACTCTGTAACTCTATGTAAATTGAGCATAACTTCCTGCATAAAATCCAAAAATAGAAAATGAGGTAGTTCTGAAAAGTTCATGAGATGGGTTACAACTTTGTAACAGAATGTCAAATTTGGTGTATAATTAACTGGAATTCTTGGATCAAATCAGTACCTCAAGCAGGGAGGTGCTGTCCAATTTTCTCCAGAAATTCTGTCAAATTTGACATCTCATAACTTTGAGCAAGGACAGATCTTAGGCCAAGTAAATAATTTCTGGAAATATATTGAAGTTAACTTTAACTTTGATGTTGAGCTCCAGAATTGATTTTGCATTTAGCATGGTCTAAATCAGGTTGAAATGGAAACTGGTCAGGGCTGTCAGTTTGGGCAGCAGACCAGCAATCAAATTTGTTCTAAGTTTGAATTGTGTTTCTAAGTTTTATGAGTTCAATGACATGTTTTAACGTTATAACTCAATGAATTACTGTTGAAATGAATATTTGACATTTTTTCAAATATGTTTCTACGGATCACAGCGGATAGACAATTGGAGAACGGGTGGGTGGTATCCCACTGTTCTCACTGCAGCAGTTATCCGGAAGTGTTGAGGCAAATGCTTCAATATTTCGGATACGTTGAGATGCTGCAGTACTTCGCCAAGGAAGAAGGCGAGGAGGGGAACAAGACGTAGACAATCAATGTCGAAGTTCCTGCAGGACCCACGCCACTCGGTTGGGCGCCGTTTACCGTCATGGTGAGAGGTAGACAGCCGGATGGAAGGTGGCAAGTGGCAGCTCATGACTTCATGTTGCGTTTCTGCCAACTACACGTGAGAGCTATGGAGGGCACTCCATACGCGCTCGCTCCGCTGGAGGGATGAGCTAATCATGTGTGGGGGGCAAGGTACATGGAGGCAACAGATCCGGGTTGCCCAAGGTACAACCCCGCGGAGGCGAACCACAGCCTCCAGTTGAGGGCAGGAAAAGCCGTGATGGACAGCAAGCTGTTCATACGGATTGTCTTGCTGGCAAGCTCAAGGAGAGCACCAGCCGTGGAGATCATTTCGAGAGTGCTCACAGCGCACTCCGCAATGTTCTCCTTCCAACGATAAAGCGACTGAATGAGCAACACGATCAGTTGCATCGTCTGAAGAAGGCAAGGAAGAAAAGCCACATCGACATCACGGCTTTGCAACAGCAAGTGCTGCGAGGGCCCCAACAGCCTCGTCGAGCCAGGATCAAGCTGAGGGGTGCTGCGTTGCACAGCATTGGATAACGCACATCAAAGATACAAAGCGGAAGCAAAGTTTTATTACATAAACCAGTTTATGAACATTTTTACAACAAAATAAGTCCAGTCTACACTCACGGGCGTAGACTATGCATCGAGTTCACGTTCAGCCCGTGAACGTGTCCTTGCTAGCACGCACACACACTAACACGGCGGCGTGCACGACTCCCATTTGACGGGGTTCCCCTCCTGGGGTTCCGTCTCCTCCTCGGGAGTCCCTTCCTCATAAACCCCTGCAAAAGCTTCAAACACAAGCAGTGAGCACGATGGCTCAGCAATACTGACCCGTGTCTCCTATACATGAAACTTCTACATGAATGGTTGTAGGGTACATAAGGTAAAATAAGTTTCAAAGGACTCGGCTAATTATTTGAACCTTACTTTCAAGTTTTAGCAACAGGTTGTGGAGAACCTTACCCTAAGGCACATGAGAGAGCCACAATCAAACAATAAACGCATTTCTCTCATGTACTTTGCCCAAAGTTGAAAAGAACTTTAATTAGCCCTAAACTACAACAAGGCATTAACAAGCAAAGTATATCTTTCAAATCAACAACTTTTAACATGTATCTGGCCTGTTCTTTCTACGTCACGGTACAGTGAACAAGTGGTACTCACTGACCGCGAGGGGCGGCGATTATAATCGATTTACACCTGCAGGGTTACCCGAATAACCTGTCACGTATGCCCGTACTCGATGTTGCCTACAGCAACTATCAAGGACGTCATACGCAACCACCTTTCACCCGTCAGCCAAATATTGAACCCGTCCTATCGTCCCGAGCAAGAGGTCTCTGCGCGCGCATCTGCAGTGCCGCCAGCCGATTTACACGTCGAGCTCTCAACCTACACTCTGAACGACAGGCAATGCCTCAATACCCAGCTACCCGAGTTACATCGGTTTCCCGGTTCCCATATAGCCGTTAGGTCTTTGGTACTGTTCTAGCTTGTTCAACAGGCCCACACACGGCTCGGTCCTAAATCGACACAAGCAGAGCTATAACACCCAGGCCCCAAAGTCCTGCTGCCCTTACTCTCCGCTCGGTCTCATTTTTCTTGCCATGTGTTTCATTTGATATCTTTACCCGAGCGATGTGCCTCTAGCCTATTCTCGCGAGCAGTTCCAACTACTCGACTTGTACCGAATCCTACAGTATTTTAGCATTGCAGTAGCTAACGAGGTTTTCAAACCTAATCCGAACCCAGGGTTTTCTTAGCTATGCATTTGGGTTTCAAACATGACTCTAATGCAAGAATTAAGTGGGTACTCAAAGTAAGTTCTCAAAACAGTAAAAATTTGTAAAAAGGTTAATGCAAACCGGAGCTTGCCTTGCTGCTCTTGGTCGTAGGCTAGCTATTCCTCCGGAGTAATAAAGTCTAAGACTTCGGGTTCCTCCTCAACCTTAGCGACTACATGAAATAAATATGTATATGTATCAATTTAAATGCATTTGAATTGAAGTTAAACTTGTGAAGACTATAAGTTTTTCTAGACAGACCCAATGACTCTGAAATTTGGCCAAGTTTCATTTGCAGAAAAGCTCATTAGTGCTCTCCAAAATTAATTATGTACTTGACCTTAATTGGAGCTCTTAGGGTGTTCTAGGGATTTTCATGGAGCAAGCCATGACTTTCTGAAAACTAGATTTTCAGAGGGTTCTAGTGGAGTTGGTTTCACTTAATTTGAAGGTTCCTAACTAAAGTATGAGCTAAACAATTTCAGAGAAATTCTGAAAATGTTTCTGGACATTTTCTACTTTCTCTGGAACAGTTTTATTAATCACACCATTAGGTGGATCAAATCCGCTCAAATGGATCTGAAATTTTTATGGTAGCTCAGAGACATTTTGGTGAACAGCTCAGCAAAATTTCAGAATTTTCCTCCAAAGGGTTCTCCAAGTAAAATTCCAAACAATTTAAATTTTGAATAACTAATTCTGGAGAACTAAGGATTTTCATGAAGTGAAACTTGATTCATTGGAAAGTACTCAGAGAGCTGAATCCAACAAAATTTGGTTCACTCGATTTGGAGTTTCCTAGCCAAAGTTATGTGGGTTTGAAGTTTGAACTAAATCTGAAAATCGAAGAAAAGTTTAAACTTCTGCCGGTGGGTCCCGCACACAGTGCCTCGTCTTCCTCCTCGCGCCAAACGCCCGGCGGCGGCGGTCTCCGGCGAGACTCGCCGGAACCGAGTTCCCGGCCACCTCACGGGCCGAAACTCGCCGCCTCCCCCGTTTCCGACCTCCAGAACTCAGCTGTGAGCTAGCCGGCCACCGGCGATGGCCGGAAACCCGCGCGCACCGGCGACAACAACTGCTAGGGTTTTGGAGAGGTCGGTTTCACACCACAGTGCACCAAATTGATCTGGAATTGCTCGGAGAGCATCAGTGGAACACGAGGAACATGAACCAAGGCTTTGGGGAAGCTGGAAACACCGGCAACCATACCCTCGACGGTGAGCCGTGGTACTTTGCAATGGCGGCGAGGAAAACGACCATATCACGGCCGATCCTCAACGGTTTTCCTTGCTTTTTCCTCGAGCTTGTGCGCTATCATGTGTAGAACCTACTGGCCAACCGGCTTGACCAACAAGAGTGTGTGGAGTCCAATTTTCAATCGGAGGTGAGCTCGGCTCATATGAACTAGCTTCCGTTAAACCTAGAAATTCTCAAACGATGGTTGATCATATGCCAAACGGCTTTCGGCTACACCATATACATGCAGTGACAGACCATTCTTCTGTAGCAAGCTGGCGACGACGATGGCTGTGGCGCTCTGTCGACGGCGACCCGAAGTGAAGTTCCGCCGGTACTCGTGAGAGCTCGGTGGAAATCCTCAAATTGCCGCCAAACCCCGCAGGAAAACCCCGGATTACCGTGACAGCCCAGCAGAGCACAAGATGGCGATGCTCTTTGGTGTAGACTGTTCGAGGAACCAAGGCTTGGCTAGCTTGGAGCAATCAGAAATGGAAGTGGCGGTGTTTATCGAGCGAGCAGCACTGAGTGCGAGTGATCGCGCGAGAACAGAAGAGACCACGGCTTTGATCTGCTCGGGACATAATATCCACGCTGAACGGCAGCTCCAGCGGTGCATGGAGGAAGCAGCTGCTGGCACCGACGGCCTGGCGCGGTGGCGACCGCGGCGGGAGCCCGAGACCCACGTATTCGGTGCTTCAGTCGGTTCTCTGATTTGTGACTCTGACATATGGGTCCCACCCGAGGTTTAACCTCTGAAATTAAGTTTTCCCCACTGCTCTAAACAGTAGAGACCCAAATACCCTCTCATTATTGAATTATCAACCACAAGCCCATTTGAAGTTGATAGAATTCAAATTGTGAAGTGTTTGAATTAATTTTCAGCACATATGCAGTTTGAAATTCAAATTGAGTTTGAATTTGCTAAACTTAGCTCATGTCAAGATCAACTCCAAACGGAGTGAAAATTGGTGTGTGAGCTCACAAAATTGTGCTGAGTAGGAATATGCCTCCCACTTTTGAACTTATGGGATGGAAGTAGTTTGAATTTGAATTTGGGTTCAAACTAACCCCTTTCTAGCTATACCCAAAAATACCCCAAAGGGTTTTGGATTTGGGTGAATTTTGGCATGAGCATTCCTAGCAAGGTGTTTAGTTTTTCATATGCTCAGCCCCTAGGTGATGCATGTGGGAAATGCCACTTCTGCATTTTGTGAGTTTATTGTCTAATAATCATGTTGATGGTGTTTACTTGCTCTTCAAATGTTTTCACAAAGTTTCTTCAAATGAAGTGTGTGTCTGGTGATGAACACTTTGAATATGTGCCAAAAACTTAGGCCCTTACATTCCTCCCCCCTTAAAAGAATCTCGTCCCGAGATTATAAGGTGAAAATGATAGAGAGGACGGGGGAAGATTACCTTATATGCGATGTGAAAAATTCGGGGTAGTTAGCGCGAAGAAATCCTTCGCTCTCCCATGTTGCTTCGTCTACGGAGTGATTACTCCATAGAACTTTGTAGAACCACAACGTACGGTTGCATATGGTTCGGGCCTTTTCATCAATAATCTGAACCGGTTCCTCCCGATACGTGAGATCCGGTTTCAGTTCTTCTATATCCCCCAGCTGAATGGTAGATGATAGCTTGAGACACTTCCTCAGCTGGGAAATGTGAAAGACGTCGTGCACACCGGAGAGTGCTTATGGTAAATTCCACCGGTATGCTACCGATCCACATCTTTCGGTAATTTGAAATGGACCGATGAATCGGGGTGCCAACTTTCCTCTCACCCTGAATCTGTTCACGCCCTTCATTGGAGATACACGTAGATATACGGGATCCCTGACTTCGAACTGTAATGGGCGTCTTCTCCGGTCCGCATATTGTTTTTGTCAGGATTGGGCGGCTTTTAGGTTCGCTTGAATCAGCCAAACCTTTTGCTCCGCGTTGTTGACAATATAAATCCCGAAGGTAACCCTTTCGCCAGACTCACACCAATTAAGTGGTGTGCGGCATTTTCTCCCGTATAGCACCTCGTAAGGTGCCATCTTGATGCTGGCTTGGTACCCATTGTTGTACGAGAACTCGGCCAACGGTAAGTGATCATCTCAACTCTTACCATGGTTGATAGCACAAGCTCGTAGCATATCTTCTAAAATTTGGTTTACCCGCTCGGTTTGCCCATCCGTCTGCGGGTGGTATGCTGAACTACGGATCAACTTCGTGCCCAACGCAGCTTTATCTGCTCCCAAAAACGGGACACAAATAGGGTGTCCTGATCTGATATGATGGTGCGGGGTACGCCGTACAAGCATAGGATCCGTGAGATGTACAATTCAGCATACTTCTTGGCGTTGTAGTTTGTGTTGACCGGGATGAAATGGGCAACTTTGGTGAGCCGGTTGATGATCACCCACACAGAATCATGTTTCTGAAAAGTAGTGGGTAAACCGACGATGAAGTCCATGCTCACATCTTCCCACTTCCAAGCAGGAACACCCAGTGGTTATAGCAGTCCCGGTTTTCTCATGTGGTCTGCCTTCACCCTTCGACATGTATCACACTCGGACACGTACTTTGCGATCTCCCGCTTCATCCGTGTCCACCAAAACTTGTTTCTGAGTTCTTGATACATTTTGTTGCTTCCGGGGTGAACAGAAAACTTTGATAAGTGAGCCTCATCAAAGATTTTCTTCCGAAACTCCGGGTTACGGGGTATGACGATCCGGTCCTTGAACCATAGGACGCCGCCTCCGTCTTTCCGGAAACATTTCAGCTCCCCACTGTCTACACGTCTCCGCAAATGCGACATGCCCTTGTCATGTTTCTGAGCTGCCGCTATTTCTTCACGGATGGTGGGGATCAAAGCTAAATTGTAAAGAGCTCCATATGGAATCACATGCAATGGTGTCTCGCTCTCTTCCAACGGGGTGATGGTCAGATTGTTGACGTGTGACTTGCGACTCAGCGCATCTGCCACTACGTTTGCTTTGCCGGGGTGATAATGGATCTCTATTTCATAATCCTTTATCAACTCCAACCATCTTTGCTGCCTCATGTTCAGCTCTTTCTGAGTGAATATGTACTTGAGGCTTTTGTGGTCGGTATATAAATGCACGAGGTTACCGAGTAGGTAGTGCCTCCACATTTTGAGTGCAAGCACCACGGCAGCGAGTTCCAAGTCATGAGTTGGATAATTCTGCTCATGGTTTCTGAGCTGCCGCGATCCATACGCGACCACCCTTCGGTCTTGCATCAGCACACATCCGAGCCCAATGCCGGATGCATCGCAGTACACATCGAACAGTTTTATTGTGTCTGTCTGCGCCAAAACCGGTGCTGATGTTAGGTGCTTCACTAATTCCTTGAACTCTGACTTCATGTGCCGGACTCCAAACTATTTGGTAGCCTTCTTCAGCAGCTCTGTCATAGGCTTGGAAATCATCGAGAAGTTCGGAATGAACCTCCGATAATATCCCGTGAGTCCGAGGAAACTCCGTACCTCATGAATAGTTCTCAGGTACTTCCAATTCAGCACTTGTGCGATCTTACTCGGGTCTACAACGATTCCCTCCACTAAGATAATATGCCCGAGAAAAGGCACTTGCGATATCCAGAATTTGCACTTGCTGAATTTCGCGTATAGCTTGTGATCCCGCAGCTGTTGCAAGACTATATGCAGATGCTTCTTGTGTTCTTCCTCCGACTTGGAATATACCAATATATCATCGATGAAGACCACGATAAACATGTTCAGCTCCGCCATGAATACCAAATTCATTAAGTACATGAAATTAGCTGGAGCATTGGTGAGGCCGAAGGACATGACCAGGTACTCATACAGTCCGTACCTCGTCGAGAAAGCCATCATCGGAATATTCTCAGCCCGTATCTTAATCTGGTGGTACCCAGATCTTAAGTCCATCATGGAAAAGATCTTTGCTTCGACCAACTGATTAAACAACATGTCGATCCGTGGCAACGGGTACTTGTTCTTGATGGTTACGGCGTTTAGTGGACGATAGTCCATGCAAAGCCGCAACGTCTCGTCTTTCTTCATCACGAATAATGCCGAACAGCCCAATTGCGAGGAGCTCGGCCTAATAAAACCCTTCTCCAGCAGGTCCGTTAACTGAGTCTTCAGTTCCGCCAATTCCTTGGGCGCCATCTTGTACGGCCTACGGGATATTGGCATGGTTCCCGGTGCAAGTTTAATCTTGAACTCCACCTCTCTGTCGGGGGCATCCCCGGTAAATCATCCGGGAACACGTCAGATAAATCACGGACTACTGGAATATCTTCCAATCTGATGCTTGTGGACTGATATACACTTGGAAGTTTTATTCCTGGACTGCCCAGAAATAATGATTGTGACTCGTGCATTTCTGGATGTAGATGCACCACTCGGAGGACGGTGTAAAACAGCACCGTGGCGGGTTAACCACGACATCCCTAGGATGATATCAACCTTCTGTCCCTCTAGAACTACGGGAGACGTAGGGTACACTCTACCCTCTAAGCATAATGGTACTTTAGAAACCATCATGCTTGCTGAAATCTTCCCATCCGGTGAACAAATCTAATATGGGCTTTCGGTGGGTAGTATTTGCAAGATGTGTTTAGCAATGAAAGCTTGGCTAATAAAATTATGCGTGGCGCCTGAATCAAATAATACTATGGCGGGATGCTAGTGGAGTTGGAACATACCCGCAAGGATGGGCCCTCCCTCCAGCACGTCCTCTATGGCAAGTTGATGGAGGGTGTCGGGCCTAGGGTTTGTCCGCCGCGCATTAGTGGGATTCCGGGGCTGATTTCTCCCTGGAAGCTGTGGTGCAACTCCGCCACCCTGCCTCTCAGGACAATTGTTGGTGAAGTGTCCTGGACGACCACACTTGTAGCAGGTGGCTGCTGCTTGACCGGTGCTTGGGAAATGAAAGCCCGGCATGCGCTGCTGAGGTGCATACGCACGCGGCATCAACCCGCTGCTGCTGCTGTTGTTGTGGAGGTGGTACTGGCAGTACCGGCCTGAATGCCGGTGGAGAATATGGCGGCTGACTGCGGAATGGCATCGCCCTCTGTGGTGGCTGCCAGCGTGGACCCGATGGTGAACGATTCACCATCCGGTATTTTGGAGAAGGACCACCTCATTCTCCGCTGCGTTGCGGCACGCTTCGCTTCCTCTCTGCTGGCGCTAACTCCTTGCCGGAGTCCTCCTGAACAATCACAGCATCAATAATATCATTGAGGCTGCCGCAATTGAACATCGCCAGCTTGTCCTTCAGGAGCGGGTTAGGCCCCTGGTAGAAATGATCCCGCCGCTTCTCGTCGGTATCGGCGTGATACGAAGCGTATAGCGCAAGATCATTGAACACACTGGAGTATTCCAGCGTGTTCTGGCTTCCTTGCTGCAGGCGTAGGAACTCCTGCGTCTTCCTCTTCATGATACCTGGCGGTATGTGATAGGCCCTGAAGGCTGTCCTGAATTCCGTCCAGGTCATAACTCGTTTGGTGGGTTGCGAGGCGCAGAAATTCGCCCACCAAGCGCTCGCGGATCCCTGAAGCTGTTGGACCACGAATTGAGTCTTGCGCTGCTCACTCACTTGGAGCAGCCCGAATTTCATCTCCATCGTGCGGAGCCAGTTGTCCGCATCGATGGGTTCATCCGCCCTTGAGAATACCGAGGGATTAGTAGCCAGAAAATCGGAGTAGGAGCTTTTTTAGCGCTCCTCGTGATCTTGACGCCTCTCTGGTCGAGACGTATTCACAATAAGTGTTTGCAGCAACTCGGTGTGCTGCTGATGAGAACCCGCCATCGCTGCCACGATGTCAGCCAAAGTAACCGTTGGTGGTGGCGGTTGTTTCTGTTGCTGTTGCTGCTGTTGTTGTCCCGAGGAATCCTCAGAGGCTGTTGGGAGGTCTCTTCCCCCTGAATAAAACCCCCCAACATCCGGGTTGGCACGAGTGCGAGTCATTCTGAAATTCAAAACAGCAACGATCAGCACATGTCATACATAAAATTCCATATGAAACAGCAGGTATTGAAGTGACACATGACTAATTTGCACAACATTCACATATATTGATAAAGAATAAAATTTATACAAGATACATTATTTTCGGGTCTCAAAGAAGTCGTGCTCATGTCTTCACTACTTATACATATGCTACTGTCTACACGACATGTCACCGATTACAAAAGTTTTCCTTACACCCCACTCGCTGCCCTACTTGGCAACGGTAACCCACTACTCGGAGCAGAACTCAACCTCCTGTGGGTCCTCCTCCTCCGCTACCTCTACTGGTGGCTCCGGGTCCATGACCTCCTCTGCCGGTTCAGGTTCTCCCATTGCTGGAAGACCCAAAACTACAGGTACGGCATCCACCATTGGTATGCCCATTACCGGAGGTACGAGGTCCTGCAACGCGTGCACCTCGTCCATGGCTTGGTTGTAGTCCTCTTACCAGCCTTGCCCCTCCTCAATCGCGTCATCACGCTCTTGAGTGAGGACCTCATTCTGCTGGGTCAGAGCCTGCACTTGTTGTTGTAAAGCCGTGATGTCGAAGCGGCTTTTCTTTTTTGCCTTCTTCTGACGATGCAACTGATTATGTTGTTCGTTCAGTCGCTTGATCATTGGAAGGAGAACATTGCGGAGTGCGCTGTGAGCACTCTCAAAATGATCTCCATGGCTGTTGCTCTCCTTGAGCTTCACGTCAAGACAATCCGTATGAACAGCTTGCTGTCCATCACGGCTTTCCCTGCCCTCATCTGGAGGCTGAGGTTCGCCTCCGCGGGGTTGTACCTTGGGCAATCCGGATCTGTTGCCTCCATGTACCTTCCCCCCCACACATGATTAGCTCGTCCCTCCACCGGAACGAGCGTGTATGGAGTTCCCTCCATAGCTCTCACGTGTAGTTGGCAGAAACGCGACATGGTGTCGCGGGCTGCCACTTGCCACATCCCCTCCGGCTGTCTACCTCTCACCGTAACGGTGAATGGTGCCCAACCGGGTGGCGTGGGTCCTGCAGGAACTTCGACGTGGATGGTCCACGTCTTTTTCCTCTCCTCGCCGTCTTCCTTGGCGAAGAACTGCGGCATCTCACTGTCCGAAATATTAGAGCATTTGCCTCAACGTTTCCGGATAACCGCTGCGGTGAGAACAGTGGGATAAAACCCACCCATTCTCCAATTGTTTATCCACTGTCATCTGTAGAAACATATTTGAGAAATGTCAAATATTTATTTAAAAAGTAAACCATTGAGTTATAACATAAAACATGTCATTGAACTCATAAAACTTGGAAAGATAGTTCAAACTTAAACCAATTTGACTGCTGATCTGCTGTCCAAGATGACAGCCCTGACCAGTTTCCATTTCAACCTTATTTAGACCAAGTTAAATGCAAAACCAATTCTGGAATTCAACATAAAAGTTAAAGATAACTTCAATAGCTTTCCATAAAGTATTTGCTTTGCCTAAGATATGTCCTGGTTCAAAAGTTATGAGATGTCAAAGTTGACAGAATTTCTGAAGAAAATTGGACAGCACCTTCCTGCTTGAGGTACTAATTTGATCCAAAAATTCAAGTTAATTATACACCAAATTTGACAAAACTTTCTGTTACAAAGTTGTAACCCATCTCATGAAATTTTCAGAATTGCCTCATTTTCTATTTTTGGATTTTTATGCAGGAAGTTATGCTCAATTTACAGAGAGTTACAGAGAGTGTTTGCTCTGCCCTGTTTTCTGGACAGTTTCAACTCTACTGCATTTTTCGACTGGTTAAGGGATGAAACACCTCTGGACATCAACAGAAAATTTGTAAATCTCTTCCAAATATTTCCAGAAATGTATCATATGACCTCAACCTCGAAAGAACTCAACCTCTAACCTCTGATTAACTTCAGCCTTATTTCAGCTGAAAACAGGGGACTTTGTCCTTAGTATCCTATAAGTTGAAACTTGTTAACTTTGAACATCCTGATTAAGGGAACGAGTTACATCAAAATTTCAGGGTTCTAGATTGAAACTTTTCTGTTTTACAACGAAGTTGCTCATTTAGTGGGGTGTGACGTCGACGCGTCACCAGTTCATGTCGGCACTACGTCCTCACAAAGAAAAACCTATACCGGACTTAGCCGGCTTCGTTAGTTCAGTGGCACTAAACGTCTCTCGCATACGGATGCTACACGTCTACCAATTTGTGGTCTGACTACCTGCAAATAACTCATACAATCATCAGACTCGGCTGCACACCGAGCCCGGTATCCATACAGTTCATACACCCGGCCGTCATCACTCGCCCGGATGTTCTCAAGCCAAACACGCGTTGAGCTACGTGTTCATGTTACTGACCACGTGACGGGGTCTCCCAAATTGCCCAAAGCACGCCAAGGACAGACGTTGCTCGAATACCTCAAACGACATGAAAAGTCGTAGAGGATATTAAAGCGGGTCGGTTGCCTGCCACCCGTGGGGCTCCACCCTTCAGCTTGTGCTCACTGGTGGACAGCGCTTACGTGCACCCCAAGACATAAAGCGTCCCTAGATGCACGATTTTCCGACATAAGCAAATAGGTCAGTATGCCACTTTCTATACACCAATAACATCCTTATATGGGCTACTAACTCGTTCCTCACTGAATTTTTGGAAAAAGATGACCTTTGTAGTGCTTTAAACCACAAGCGAGCTCTGATACCACGCTGCGAGGGCCCCAACGGCCTCGTCGAGCCAGGATCACGCTGAGGGGTGCTGTGTTGCACAGCACCGGATAATGCACATCAAAGATACAAATCGGAAGCAAAGTTTTATTACATAAACCAGTTTATGAACATTTTTACAACAAAATAAGTCCAGTCTACACTCACGGGCGTAGACTATGCATCAAGTTCACGTTCAGCCCGTGAACGTGTCCTCGCTAGCACGCACACACAATAACACGGCGGCGTGCATGACTCCCATTCGGCGGGGTTCCCCTCCTGGGGTTCCGTCTCCTCCTCGGGAGTCCCTTCCTCATAAACCCCTGTAAATGCTTCAAACACAAGCAGTGAGCACGATGACTCAGCAAGACTGACCCGTATCTCCTATACATGAAACTTCTACATGAATGGTTATAGCGTACATGAGGTAAAATAAGTTGCAAAGGACTCGCCTAATTATTTGAACCTTACTTTCAAATTTTAGCAGCAGGTTGTGGAGAACCTTATGCATTTGAATAAACATGTATATGTATCAATTTAAATGCATTTGAATTGAAGTTAAACTTGCGAAGACTATAAGTTTTGCTAGACAGACCAAATGATTCTGAAATTTTTAATGTGGTTTGGTTACAACCTAAACAGAGACTTGGCCAAGTTTCATTTGCAGCAATTCTCATTTGAGCTCTCCACAATTAATTATGTACTTGACCTTAATTGGAGCTCTTAGTGTGTTCTAGAGATTTTCATGGAGCAAGCCATGACTTTATGAAAACTAGATTTTCAGAGGGTTCTAATTGAGTTGGTTTCACTTAATTTTAATGTTCCTAACTAAAGATATGACCTAAACAATTTCAGAGAAATTCTGAAAATGTTTCTGGACATTTTCTACTCTCTCTGGAACAGTTTTATTAATCACACCATTAGGTGGGTCAAATTAGCTCAAATGGATCTGAAATTTTCATGGTATCTCAGAGACATTTTGGTGAACATCTCAGCAAAATTTCAGAATTTTCCTCCAAAGGGTTCTCCAATTAAAATTCCAAATAGTTTAAATTTGAAGAATTAATTCTGGAGAACTAAGGATTTTCATGAAGTGAAACTTGATTTGTTGGAAAGTACTCAGAGAGCTGAATCCAACAAAATTTGGTTCACTCGATTTGGAGTTTCCTAGCCAAAGTTATGTGGGTTTGAAGTTTGAACTAAATCTGAAAATCAAAGAAAAGTTTTAACTTCTGCCCGTGGGTCCCGCGCACAGTGCTTCGTCTTCCTCCTCGCGCCAAACTCCTGGCGGCGGTGGTCTCTGGCGAGACTCGCCGGAACCGAGTTCCCGGCCACCTCACAGGCCGAAACTTGCCGCCTCCCCCGTTTCCAACCTCCTGAACTCAGCTGTGAGCTCGCCGGCCACCGGCGATGGCTGGAAACCCGCACGCACAGGCGACAACAACTGCTAGGGTTTCGGCGAGGTCGGTTTTGCACCACAGTGCACCAAATCGATCGGGAATTGCTCGGAGAGCATCAGTGGAGCACGAGGAACATAAACCAAGGCTTTGGGGAAGCTGGAAACACCGGCAACCATACCCTCGACGGTGAGCCGAGGTACTTTGCAACGGCGGCGAGGAAAACGGCCATATCACGGCCGATACTCAACGGTTTTCCTTGCTTCTTCCTCGAGTGTGTGCACTAGCATGTGTAGAACCTACTGGCAAACCGGCTTGACCAACAGGAGTGTGTGGAGTCCGAATTTCAATCGGAGGTGAGCTCGGCTCATATGAACTAGCTTCCGGTAAACCTACAAATTCTAAAACGATGGTTGATCATATGCCAAACGGCTTTCGGTTACACCATCTACATGCAGTGATGCACCTTTCTTGTGTAGCAAGCAGGCGACGACGACGGCTGTGGCGCTCTGTCGACGGCGACCCGAAGTGATGTTCCGCTGTTACTCATGAGAGCTAGGTGGAAATCCTCAAATTGCCGCCAAACCCCGCAGGAAAACCCCGGAGTACCGTGACAGCCCGGCAGAGCACAAGATGGTGCTGCTCTTTAGTGTAGACTGTTCGAGCAACCGAGGCTTGGCTAGCTTGGAGCGATTGGAAATAGAAGTGGTGGTGTTTATCGAGCGAGCAGCACTGAGTGCGAGTGATCGCGCGAGAACAGAAGAGACCACGGCTTTGAGCTGCTCGGACATAATATCCACGCCGAACGGCGGCTCCAGCGATGCGTGGAGGAAGCAGCTGCTGGCGCCGACGGCCTGGCGCGGTGGCGACCGTGGCGGGAGCCCGAGATCCACGTATTCGGTGCTTCAGTCGGTTCTCTGATTTGTGAAGCTGACATGTGGGTCCCACCCGAGGTTTAACCTCTGAAATTAAATTTCCCCGCTGCTCTAAACAGTAGAGACCCAAATACCCTCTCATTTTTGAATTATCAACCACAAGCCCCTTTGAAGTTCATAGAATTCAAATTGTGAGGTGTTTGAATTAATTTTCAACACATATGCAGTTTGAAATTCAAATTGAGTTTGAATTTGCTAAACTTGGCTCATGTCAAGATCAACTCCAAATGGAGTGAAAATTGGTGTGTGAGCTCACAAAATTGTGCTGAGTAGGAATATGCCTCCCACTTTTGAACTTATGGGATGGAAGTAGTTTGAATTTGAATTTGGGTTCAAACTAACCCCTTTCTAGCTATACCCAAAAATACCCCAAAAGGTTTTTGGGTGAATTTTGGCATGAGCATTCCTAGAAAGGTGTTGTAGTTTTTCATATGCTCAGCCCCTAGGTGATGCATGTGGGAAATGTCACTTTTGAATTTTGTGAGTTTATTCTCTAATAATCATATTGATGGTGTTTACATGCTCTTCAAATGTGTTCACAAAGTTTCTTCAAATGAAGTGTGTGTGTGGTGATGAACACTTTGAATATGTGCCAAAAACTTAGGCCCTTATAAGTGCAAGCCTTGACCCAGCAAAATGATGTCCTCACTCAAGAGCGTGATGACGCTATTGAGGAGGGGCAAGGCTGGGAAGAGGACTACAACCAGGCCATGGACGAGGTGCATGCATTGCAGGACCTCGTACCCCCGGTAATGGGCCTACCGATGGTAGGTGCCATACCCGTGGTTTTGGGTATCCCGGCGATGGGGGAACCTGAACCGGAAGAGGAGGTCATGGACCCGGAGCCACCAGCAGAGGTAGCACAGGAGGACGACCCACAGGAGGTCGAGTTCTACTCCGAGTAGTGAGTTACCGTTGCCAAGTAGGGCAGTGAGGGTGGTGTAGGAAAAACTTTTGAATCAGTGACATGTCATGTAGACAGTAGTATATGTATAGGTAGTGACGACATGAGCACGACTTCTCAGAGACCGAGAATAATGTATCTTGTATAAAGTTTATGCTTTATCAATATACGTGAATGTTGTGCAAGTTATTCATGTGTCACTTCAATACCTACTGTTTCATATGGAATTTTAAGAATGACATGTGCTGATCGATGCTGTTTTGAATTTCAGAATGATTCGCACCCATGCCAACCCAGATGTTGGGGGTTCTAGTCAGGGGGGAGAGGCCTCCCAACAGCCTCCCGAGGACTCCTCAGGACAGCAACAGAAGCAACAGCAAAATCCGCCACCGCCACAGCAAACGGTTACATTGGCCGACATCGTTTTGGCTATGGAGGGTTCTCATCAACTGCACACGGAGTTTCTGCAGACGCTTATTGCAAATACGTCTCGACCCGAGAGGCGTCAAGATAGCGAGGAGCGCCAACAAAGCTCCTACTCTGACTTTCTGGCTACTCATCCCCCGGTATTCTCAAGGGCGGATGAACCACTAGATGCGGACAACTGGCTTTGCACGATGGAGATGAAGTTTGGGATGCTCCATGTGAGTGAGCAGCGCAAAACTCAGTTCGCGGTCTAACAGCTTCAAGGATTCATGAGCGCTTGGTGGGTGAACTACTGTGCCTCGCAACCAACCGAGCGAGTTATGACCTGGGCGGAGTTCCGGACGGCCTTTAGGGCCTATCACATACCACCGGGTCTTATGAAGAGGAAGATGCAGGAGTTCCTTCACCTGCAGCAAGGAAGCAGGAACGCGGTGGAATACTCCAGGGCGTTCAATGAGCTCGCGCTCTACACGTCATATCACGCCGATTCTGACGAGAAGCGGCGGGATCATTTTTACTAGGGGCTTAACCCGCTCCTGAAGGACAAGCTGGCGATGTTCAATCACGGCAGCCTCAATGATATTATTGTTGCTGCGATTGTTCAGGAGGACTCCGGCAAGGAGTTAGCGGCAGTGGAGAAGAAGCGAAACACGCTGCAAAGCAGCGGAGAAGGAGGTGGTGCTTCTAAAAAATACTGGATGGTGTATCGCTCACCATCGGGTCAACGCTGGCAGCCACCACAGAGGCCGATGCCATTCCACAGTCGTCCATATTCTCCACCAGCATTCAGGCCGGCACTACCAACACCACCTCCGCAGAAACAACAGCAGCAGCGGGCGATGCCGCGTGCGCTTGCACCTCAGCAGTGCATGCCGGGCTTTCGTCCCCCAAGCACGGGCCAGTCAGCAGCCACATGCTTCAAATGTGGTCGCCCAGGACACTTAGCCAACAACTGTTCTGAGATGCAAGGCGGCGGAGTGGCACCCCAGTTTCTGGGGAGGAATCAGCCACGGAACCCCACTAATGCGCGGTGGGCAAATCCTAAGCCCGGCACTGTCCACCAACTCGCCATAGAGGACGCGCCGGAAGGAGAGCCAATCCTTGCTGGTATGTTCCAACTCCACCAGCATCCCGCCATAGTGTAATTTGATTCAGGCACCACACATAATTTTATTAGCCAAGCTTTTATTGCTAAACACAGCTTGCAAATACTACCCACCGAAAGTCCATAATTGATTTGTTCACCGGGTGGGAAGATTTCAGCAAGCATAATGGTTTCCAAAGTAACATTATGCTTAGCAGGTAGAATATACCCCACGTCTCTCATAGCCTTAGAGGGACAAAAGGTCGATGTCATCTTAGGTATGTCGTGATTAACCCGCCACGGCGCTGTTTTAGACACCATCCCCCGAGTCGTGCATTTGCACTCAGAAGTGCACGAGTCTCACTCTTTATTTCTGGGCAGTCCAGAAATAAAACTTCCAAGTGTATATCAATCCACAACCATCAGATTGGAAGACATTCCAGTAGTCCAAGAGTTCCCTGATGTGTTCCCGGATGATTTACAGGGGATGCCGCCCGACCGAGAGCTGGAGTTCAAGATTGGACTTGCACCAGGAACTATGCCAATATCTCGAAGGCCGTACAAGATGGCGCCAAAGGAATTGGCTAAACTGAAGACGCAGTTAACGGACCTGCTGGAGAAGGGTTTTATTAGGCCGAGCTCCTCGCCATGGGGCTGTTCGGCATTATTCGTGAAGAAGAAAGATGAGACATTGCGGCTTTGTGTGGACTATCGTCCACTAAACGTCGTAACATCAAGAACAAGTACCATTGCCACGGATCAACATGTTGTTTGATCAGTTGGTCGAAGCAAAGATATTTTCCAAAATGGACTTAAGATCCGGGTACCATCAGATTAAGATACGGGCTGAGGATATTCCGAAGACGGCTTTCTGGACGAGGTACGGACTTTATGAGTACCTGGTCATGTCCTTCAGCCTCACCAACGCTCCAGCTCACCTCATGTACTTGATGAACATGGTATTCATGCCGGATCTGGACAAGTTTGTCATGGTCTTCATCGACGAAATATTGGTATATCCCAAGTCGGAGGAAGAACACGCGAAGCATCTGCGTATAGTCTTGCAACGGCTGCGGGATCACCAACTATACACGAAATTCAGCAAGTGCGAATTCTGGATATCGCAGGTGCCTTTTCTCGGTCATATTATCTCAGCGGAGGGCATCGCTGTAGACCCGAGTAAAATCACACAAGTGCTGAATTGAAAGTCCCCGAGAACTGTTCATGAGGTACGGAGTTTCCTCGGACTCGCGGGGTATTATCGGAGGTTCATCCCGAACTTCTCAAAGATTGCCAAGCCTATGACAGAGCTGCTGAAGAAGGCTACCAAATATGTTTGGAGTCCAGCATGTGAAGCAGCATTGAAGGCATTGGTGAAGCACCTAACATCAGCACCGGTTTTGACGAAGCCGGACACAACAAAACCGTTCGATGTGTACTGCGATGCATCCGGCATTGGGCTCGGATGTGTGCTGATGCAAGACCGAAGGGTCGTCGCGTATGGATCACGGCAGCTCAGAAACCATGAGCAGACTTATCAAACTCATGACTTAGAGCTCGCTGCCGTGGTACTCGAACTTAAAATGTGGAGGCACTACCTACTCAGTAACCTCGTGCATTTATATACCGACCACAAAAGCCTCAAGTACATATTCACTCAGAAAGAGCTGAACATGAGGCAGCGAAGATGGTTAGAGTTGATAAAGGATTAGAAAATAGAGATCCATTATCAACCCGGAAAAGCAAACGTAGTGGCGGATGCGCTGAGTCGCGAGTCACATGTCAACAATCTGACCATCATACTGTTGGAAGAGAACGAGTCACCACTGCATGTGATCCCATATGGAGCTCTCTACAACTTAGCTATGATCCCCACCATCCGTGAAGAGATAGCGGCAGCTCAGAAGCATGACAATGGCATGACGCATTTGCGGAGACGTGTAGACAGTGGGGAGCTGAAATGTTTCCAGAAAGACGGAGACGGCATCCTATGGTTCAAGGACCGGATTGTCGTACCCCATAACCCGGAGTTACGGAATAAGATCTTTGATGACGCTCACTTGCCAAAGTTTTCTATTCACCCCAGCAGAAACAAAATGTATCAAGAACTCAGAAACAAGTTTTGGTGGACACGAATGAAGCGGGAGATCACAAAGTACGTGTCCGAGTGTGATACATGTCGAATAGGCGTTCCTGCCTGGAAGTGGGAAGATGTGAGCATGGACTTAATCGTCGGTTTACTGACCACATTTCAGAAGCATGATTCCGTGTGGGTGATTGTCGACCGGCTCACCAAAGTTGCCCATTTCATCGCGGTCAACACCAACTACAACGCCAAGAAGTATGCTGAATTGTGCATCTACAGATCATATGCTTGTACGGCGTACCCCGCACCATCATATCGGATCGGGGCACTTTATTTGTGTCCCATTTTTGGGAGCAGCTACATGCTGCGTTGGGGACAAAACTGATCCGTAGTATCCTATGCTTATGATCATCTCAGCTCATTAATCTCTTAATTGTCGTCATCAATCATCCAAAACCCACGGGGATACCTAGATGCACTTACAATCTCCCCCTTTTTGGTGATTGATGACAACACATTAAGTTTCAACATAAGAGGTAAAAATTTGATTTTCATAACAAGTGTTTATATGCATAACTCCCCCTGGATGTATGCAATAGTAAAAGACGGGAGTTGACATAAATTCACATGTTATGGTGGGGTGCCTACGTGTTGTGATAAAAAAATGTGATAAGACAATAAAACAACTCCCCCCCTAGATGTATGCAATAGTAAAAGAGGGGAGTTTACATACATTCACATGTTATGGTGGGGTGCCTACGTGTTATGCTCAAAAAAATGTGATAAGACAATAAAACATAGCAAAGGGCAACAATGATCAAATATAAGCCATAAGATCAAATATAATCCATAAGATCCACACATAGTCTTACACAAAAGAGGCAGAATGCATAAAACATGTCCAAGGATTTATACAAGACTAGAAGATGATTAAAAAACATCCTCTTCCATCTCTCCCCCTTTGGCGTCAAGGCACCAAAAAGGAAAAATGAAGAAGATACGCCTAAGTCTACTCGTCATCTTCATCGTCTTCTTCTTCATCGCCATTTTCATCGCTCTTCGTGGCCTCCGTATCATCTTCCTCATCGTCGATGGCAGTGGATGGAGACACGAGCTTAGAAGAGCTTCCATCTTCCCTGAACTGGGCGAGCTCATCAGTGGTGAACTCTGGATAAGGAGTGAGCTATCCATCACTCTCCTCGGGAGGAGACATAGGAACCTCAAGCTTGTCACACACAGCCTTGAGGTACTTCTCCTGACGCCTCTCCATGCATTGAGTCCGGACCTCCACACGCAGACGGGAGGTGAAAAGCACGTTGAAGCACTTGAAGAATCCGCTCATTGACTGCGGAGGAGGAGGTCATGAGGGAGCCACTGAGCTAGGAGGAGCCACTGAGCTGGAAGGAGGTTGAGCATTCTTCCTTCTGGAAGGTTCTAGTACAATTGGGGGCAGTTGAGGATGGATAGGTCGATGAGTCACATCTTTGACGAAGACAAGCCCCAACACCTTCTCAATTAAGCACATGATATATGGTGCATACCCACATGAGCGGTTTGGAGTGTGAGAGATGTTGAAGATGTCGTCATAGATATGCTCAACGACGTTGAACTTCTCTTCACCATCAATCTACAGGAGGAGATGCCTTAAGTTTCCTTGAATCACCCCTGCATATCCATCCTTAGGGGCAATGGTTCTCCTCAGAATCCGGTTGAGGATGCTATAGAATGGCTTGATGTTCCTAGCAAGCCCAACCTCATAGGGAACATGACTAGGATACATGTAGTCAAGCTGATCCCTATCCACTGCTTTGAGTTTGGAAATAATGATGTCATGGTCCAGGTGCTCCTCAAGGCCAAGTATCCAAGCAAAATCCTCATATGTGGCTGAGTACTGCTCTCCATGAGTGATCCAAGTGATTTTCCGGTCACCGTAGGTGGAGAAGTACACGGTGGTCTAAAACTGCACAATCACTTTGATGTTCCAATCATACTTGAAGCTCGTGATTTTCTTGATTCCATGGCGCTCTGCAGCTTCAATCACAGCATCAAAAGCTTTATGCTTCCTTTTGGCCATGTAATCCCAATCCACCCATTGAGCTTGAGCGACTGGAGTCTTCATCTTTAAGTATACTATGCGGTAGTAGTCGCAATGGAAGTTACACCAAAACCTAGGGTCGGCTGTGTGCTTCTCATAGTCATAGAGTTTATCCATTCTCAGCCTTCTCGCCTTCTCAGCACCCTTTCCTTTGAACACATATGCCGCATTGTTGAGCTGCCAGTTTGGATCTCTAGCAGGTGCAGCCATCTTCAGGGGACCGATGGGCTTCGGTTGCCCCTTTTCCCTAATTAATATGCCTCCTGCCCTCTTTGTCGGTGCCTTGGCAGTTGCCTTTTTGTTCTTAGGCTCCTCAGGAAGTGGAGCCTTGCCATTATTTGGGTCACGGAGAACCCTACCCTCGGGTTCTTTCTCCTTCTCTTTTTCCCGCTCTTTCTCTCCCAAAGTGACCAGCTTTTTCCTCTTGGGCTTTACGGCACTAGCAGCCTGAGAGCTATGGGCTTCACATTCGGCCCTTTTCTTCTTCCGTTGATCCACCAAGGATTCTTCAACGGCTTTGGCAATCTGTGTCTGCTCGTCGAGATCATGTCTCTTCTTTGTTCTTGCCTCTCGAATGACGGCATCCTTAGCCGCTTGGGTCTCCTTTGTCGCCCTTTCTTCGGCAATGCGCCGATGGAGGGCTTGTCGATCCTCCTCGGCCGTGGGACTTGCAAGAGGAGGGATTTGGTAGGAGTCCGACATATTGCCTGAGAAACAAGAGATAAGAGGTCAAGGAAGTGGAATATTGCGAAAGAATTCACTTAAAATGGCTAAAGTTGGGGATTGTCTTGTGTAGACCGGACTTTTCCGTTTAGGGGCCGGACTAGTTCGCCCGAGAACGGACTTATCCGCCCATAAACTGGACTAGTTCGGGTTACACAGGAAGAACCCTAACCCTAACAATTTTTCGCAAAAAACTTTGAATCAAGTCGCAATACTCCTAGGCTACGATCGCAATGACTTGAGGAACAACATTTGTGAAGAGGTTTCTAGCAAAAGGCCTAAGAATGAATAAAAGGAGAGATTTTTAAGTAGGTCAAGAATACCAATTCAAATCTCCAAATGTGATGAAATCGCAGGCGAAACTTGAGCAACAAAGCATGGGGAAGAGTTTCCGCACTCCTTAGGGCTCCAATCTGTGAATTGGATGAGATTTTTGGTGGATAAAAGCGAAAATCACCAATGGGGGGCGGTTCCGCTTAGAGAGTGAGAGAGTAAGTTGAAAGTGAGGAGAGAGGGGGGTCTGGCCGCCCCTGGGAGGTTAAGTCCCCAGGGGCTGGACTAGTCCGGCCTGGTGCACGGACAAGTCCGATCGACGGACTAGAGCCGGACTTCTCTGGTGCCAGACTTGTCTGGCCTCCCAGGTGGACTAGTCCGGTTTGGACTTGTCCGCTGAGAAGTCCGACCTAGACAGCCCGGACTTGTCCGTCCCATGGTCGGACTAGTCCGGCTATAGGCTGAACTTTCATATAATCTGAATTTTGGCTCAAGAATATGGTCCTTTTGGACAAGTTTTTGCAAATATCTTTGACAAACATGGTCAGTAAGAATACATCAAACAAACAATGACCATATTTGAACAAAGAATCCTTTTGAAAATAGTTTTCATAGAGTAAGATAGATTAGGGTAGAATTTTGAAAGCATGCGATTTTTGAAGTTTATATACATGTAACAAACAGATGTGTACGACTCAAGCAACGTTTCGAAAATCTAGGATATTTAGTTCACTCCTTAGGTCACAAAAATGTTTCTCATCAAGGGGTTTGGTAAAAATATCCGCCAATTGATTCTCACTCCTAACATGAGAGATAACGATATCTCCCTTGATAGAGTGATCTCGTAGGAAATGGTGACGGATATCAATGTGTTTGGTTCTAGAATGCTCCACGGGATTGTGAGCAATCTTGATGGCACTCTCATAGTCACATAGGAGTGGAATATGGCTCAAAGTGTAACCATAGTCCCTAAGAGTTTGTTGCATCCATAGGAGTTGTGCACAACAACTCCCGGCTGCAACGTACTCCGCTTCAGCTATGGATAAGGCAATGGAGTTTTGTTTCTTTGAAGACCACGAAACCAAGGACCTACCAAGGAATTGGCAACTCCCAAACGTGCTCTTCCTATCTACCTTACAACCGGCATAATCGGCATCGGAGTATCCGATGAGATTGAACTTGGATCCCTTGGGATACCAGAGTCCTAGGTTATGAGTGTGAACCAAATATCTAAGAATCCTCTTAATGGGTGTCAAGTGACACTCCTTAGGAGTGGCTTGGAACCATGCACACATACACACACTAAGCATTATGTTGGGCCTAGATGCGCAAAGGTAAAGCAAGAAACCTATCATGGAACGAAATACCTTTTGGTCCACACTTGGACCATCTTCATTGAGGTCATGGTGTCCGTTGGTTCCCATTGGAGTCTTGATGGGTTTGGCTTTGTCCATGTCGAACCTCTTGAGTATGTCTTGAGTATACTTGGTCTGACTTATGAACGTTCCTTCCTTGAGTTGTTTGACTTGGCAAACTGAGCGGGTAAATCAAATTTTAGAAGATATGTTACGAGCTTGTTCTATAAACCACGGTAAGAATTGGGATGAGCATTTACCGTTGGCCGAGTTCTCCTATAATAATGGGTACCAAGCTAGCATCAAAAGGGCGCCCTATGAGGCGCTATACGGGAGAAAATGCCGCACACCGCTGAATTGGTGTGAGTCTGGTGAAGGGGTCACCTTCGGGATTGATCTTGTCAACAACGTGGAGGAAAAGGTTTGGCTGATTCAAGCGAACCTAAAAACTGCCCAATCCTGACAAAAACAGTATGCTGACCGGAGAAGACGCCCGTTACAAATTCAAAGTCGGGGATCACGTATATCTACGTGTGTCTCCAATGAAGGGCGTGAACAGATTCGGGGTGACAGGAAAGTTGGCACCCCGATTCATCGGTCCATTCCATATTACAGAAAGATGTGGATCAGTTGCATACCGGATGGAATTACCAGAAACACTTTCCGGTGTGCACGACGTCTTTCACATTTCTCAGCTGAGGAAGTGTCTTAAGCTGTTAACTACCATTCTGCTGGGGGATATTGAAGAACTGAAACCGGATCTCACGTATCGGGAGGAACCGGTTCAGATAATTGATGAAAAGGCCCGAAGCACACGCAACCGTACGTTGTGATTCTACAAAGTTCTATGGAGTAATCACTCCGTAGATGAAGCGACATGGGAGAGCAAAGGATTTCTTCGCGCTAACTAACCCGACTTTTCACGTCGCACATACGGTAATTTCCCACCGTCCTCTCTCTCATTTTCACCTTATAATCTCGGGACGAGATTCTTTTAAGGGGGCAGGAATGTAAGGGCCCAAGTTTTTTCACACAATCAAAGTATTCATTACATCACACACACCTCATTTGGGGACAACTTATGAACATATTTGAAGAGCAAGTAACCACAATCAATATGGTCATTAGAGGAGGAACTCACAAAAGGCAAAAGTGGTATTTCCCACATACATCATATAGGGGATGACCTTATGGAAAACTCCTACACCTTGCTAAAAATGCTCATGCCAAAATTTTCCCAAATACAAAACCTTTTTGAGGTACTTTTGGGTATAACTAGAAAGAGGCTAGTTTGAACTCAAATTCAAATTCAAACTCCTTTTACCCCATGAATTCAAAAGTGGGATTCATATTCACACTTAGCACATTTTTGTGAGCTCACACACCAATTTTCACTCCATTTGGAGTTGATTTTGACATGAGCTAAATTTAGCAAATTCAAATTCAATTTAAATTTCAAACTGCATATGTGCCAAAAATATATTTAAACACTTCACAATTTGAATTATATCAAGTTTAAATAGGCAATTGGTAGATAATTAAAATTTCAAAGGGTATTATTGGGACTACATGTTTAGAGCAGTGTGAGAAAGTTAATTTCAGATGTTAAAATGGAAGTGGGTCCCACTTGTCAGCCCCACAAACGAGTTAACCGACTGAAACACCTGGGACTCGGGTCTTGCGCGCGCTCACGCGGGCGCCATGGCGCTGTTTGCCTCTGCCACCTCCTGATCGGCGGTCTCAGCTGCAAACCGACGTCCCAGCTCGTTATCGTCCAGTCCTGGATGCCACAAAGCCGCCTCACTGCTGTTCCGACGCCTCCTCACGCTGAAAACCCGAAGAGAGCCGCCGCACACCCCAACTCACCACCCCTCCGTCGACCGGCCAAAGCAATCCCTACCACCGCGAGCTATGGCCACAAACGGCACCGCCAACCTTTGCTCGACGTGCTCCAACCCTCAGTTGCTCATGATCAGTTCCCCTCGAGCTTTTCCGAGCCGATCATCCACTTCCCGATTCACTCCGAAATGCCTCAGACTTGACACCGTTGCCCTGGCAGCTCCAAGCTTCTCCGGCACAGCCAACTGGTCTCTGAGTTTAGCACCGAAGTCTAGTATCTCTCCCCGAGCTCCCTAGCTCCATCTTAGTAGCTGGAATTTCAGTTTTCCCGGCGATCGTCGTATAGAACACCGAGAACCAAAACTGGAAATTCATCTCGATCACTTGATCACTGGAAATCCTGGTCGAGCTATAGCTAGAGTAGCACCTCACGGTTACCTCAGCCAAATCCTAGCGATGATGATCAACCCAGTGAGCAGAGCACCGTATTTTGGCCACCGCCGGTGAGAACGGCTCGGGTCGCCGGTGAAGTCTACTTTTCCGGCGATCTTCGGCCAAGAGGAGGGCAGGGTTAGCTTCCCCGTGCCCCAGTGGTGCTGTGCGACCAGTTGGTTGATCGTGTTCACCGCCGAGACGAGCTAGCACCATCAGACCCAAGCTCAATTCCGCCGCCACCGTCGTCGACTACGTTTCCGGCGATGTCGAGGTGCGAGAAGTTGCCCGGCGTGTGCGCCGTGCTCCAAGGGTCACGTAGGAAGAAACCATGTTGAGAATCAGGCAGTAGCGGCCGATAACGAGCCACGGCACCGTCGCTGTGTGTCACGCGCTCGGGCGCTGGCGGGAGGTTGAAGAAGACACTGTGCATGGTACCCACGTGCAGTGTTTTAAACTTTTCCCTGATTTTCAGATTTAGTTCAACTTCAAACCCACATAACTTTGGCTAGAAAACTCCAAATCGAGTGAACCAAATTTTGTTGGATTCATATCTCTGAGTACTTTCCAAAACATCAAGTTTCACTTTATGAAAATCCTTATTTCTCCCGAATTAAATCTTTAAAAATTAAACTGTTTAGAATTTTAACTGGAGAACCCTTTGGCGGAAAATTCTAAAATTTGGCCAGGATGTTCACCATAATATCATGGAGCTACCATAAAACTTTTAGATCCATTTGAGCTCATTTGATCCACCTAATGGTGTGATTAATAAAACTGTTCCAGAGAAAATGGAAAATGTCCAGAAACATTTTCAGATTTTCCCTGAAATTGTGTAGCTCATATCTTTAGCTAGGAACCTTCAAATTAAGTGAAACCAACTCCATTAGAACCCTCTGAAAATCTAGTTTTCAGAAAGTCATAGATTGTTCCATGAAAATCCCTAGAACACCCTAAGAGCTCCAATTAAGGCCAAGTACACAATTATTTGTGGAGAGCTCCAATGAGCTTTGCTGCAAATGAAACTTGGCCAAGTCTCTGTTTAGGTTGTATCCAAACCATAATAAAAATTTAAGAGTCATTGGGACTGTCTAGCAGGACTTATAGTCTTCGCAAATTCAACTTCAATTCAAATGCATTCAAATTGATACATATATGTATTTATCTCATGTAGTCGCTAAGGTTGAGGAGGAGCCCGAAGTCTTAGACTTCATCACTGCAGAGGAACAGCTAGCCTACGACCAAGAGCAGCAAGGCAAGCTCGGCTTTGCATTAGCCTTTTTATAAATTTTACTGTTTTGAGAACTTACTTTGAGCACCACTTCCATTTTTGCATTAGAGTCTTGTTTGAAAACCCAAATGCATAGCCAAGAAAACCCTGAGTTGGGCTTAGGTTTGTAAACCTCGATTAGCTACTGCCATGCTAAAGTAGTGTAGGATTCGGTACAAGTCGAGTACTAGAGGCACACTACTCAGGTAAAGGTAGCAAATGAAACACATGGCAAGAAAAATGAGACCAAGCGGAGAGTAAGGGCAGCAGGACGTTGGGGCCTGGGTGCCATAGCTCCGCTTGTGTCGATTGAGGACCGAGCCGTGTGCGGGCCTGTTGAACAAGCTAGAACAGTACCGAAGACCTACCAGATATATGGGAACCGGGAAACCGATGTAAGTTGGGTAGCTGGGTGTTGAGGCATTGCTTGTTGTCCAGAGGGTAGGTTGAGAGCTTGAGGTGTAAATCGGCTGGTGGCACTACGGATGCGCGTGCAGAGACCTCTTGCTCGGGACGATAGGACCGGTTCAACATTTGGCTGACGGATGAAAGGTGGTTGCGTACGACGTCCGTGATGGTTGCTATAGGCAACATCGAGTACGGGCGTACATGACGGGTTATTCGGTTAACCCTGCAGGTGTAAATCGATTATAATCGCCGTCCCTCGCTGTCAGTGAGTACCACATGTTCACTGTACCGTGACGTAGAAAGAACAGGCTAGAGTCATGTAAAAGTTGCTGATTGAAAGCTATACCTTGATTGTTAATGACTTGCTGTAGTTTAGAGCAAATTAAAGTTCTTTTCAACCTTGGGCAAAGTACATGAGAAAAATGCATTTCTTGTTTGATTGTGGCTCTCTCATGTGCCTTAGCATGAGGTTCTCCACAACTTGCTGCTAAAACATAAAAGTAAGGTTCAAATAATTAGGCGAGTCCTTTGCAACTTATTTGCCTCATGTACCCTGAATCCTTCATGTAGAAGTTTCATGTATAGGAGAGATGGGTCTGACTTGCTAAGCCATCGTGCTCACTGCTTGTGTTTGAAGCTTTTGCAAGGTGTTATGAGGAAGAGACTCCCGAGAAGCAGACGGAACCCCAAGAGGGAAACCCCATCGAGTGGGAGTCGTGCACGCCGCCGTGTTAGTGTGCGTGTGTGCTAGCGGGGACATGTTCACGGGCTGAACGTGAACTCGATGCGTAGTCTACGCCCATGAGTGTAGACTGAACATATTTTGTTGTAAAAATGTTCATAAACTCGTTTATGTAATAAAACTTTGCTCCTGCTTTGTATCTTTGATGTGCTTTATCCGGTGTTGTGCAACGCAGCACCCCTCAGCGTGATCCTGGCTCGACGAGGCCGTGGGGCCCTCGCAGCTGAGTCGGTTATGGCTCAAATGTGGAAAGATTTGAGTTGGTTATGATAGGATTTCGTGTGAGACACGAGGTTGAGTTGTTTTAGGAATGTGTGATACGTTCCTAAGGTGTTTGAAAGTCTTAAGATTGCTTCTATCTGCGTATAGAAGAGTCTTTAGCAGTTATGAAAAGTTTCGATTCAGAAACTGAGTAGGATTAGAGTCCTAGTTTGAATTGGGTTGGCCTCCGGGCTGGTTATATAAGCAAGGGAGGCCAGAGCTCATGGGAAGATTTTGTGCTCTTATGTTTTGATCAATAAAATTCGTAATTTAGAGGAGCTTTTGTGCCTTGTTCGTCCGACTTGTTTTTGTCAAGTCTTTCTCGTCGAGTTTATGGACAACACGACATTGCTTCGGTGTTTTGATCATAACTTGAGTTTTACAGATCCAATTGACGTGATTCTTTTTGAGTTGTCTTCACAACTAGATTATCACATCTCTGAAAATTTCACGGTCACTGGATTTGTAGTTTCTGATCTACACGAGTTTCTTTTCAGTGTTGCAGATCTGGTTTTTACTCGAGTAGAACTGATTGACCCTCGTTTGATCTTTTGATCATAACTCGAGTTTTTCTTGACGGATTTCCGTGATTCTTGTTGTCGTGTCTTCGTGACTTGATTATCTATAATATATACCACTTTTGTCACGGTTGTACATATTTAGATTAGTCGCATACATGGTTTCTTTAACAGATCGATTTTCTGCCGAGGGGGTTTTTGTTGCTTCCGCTAAAAAGTTTAAATCTACCATTGACCCCCCTCTGGTAGCTTTTCACGTGCTCTTCGATCCTACAGTTGCCTCTGTTCCACTGACAGGCAGGTCCCACCGAGCTCTCCCCCCACACAAACTTAGCTCCATATTTGAATTCATAGATCTCAGCAATTTCCGAAATTCGAATTTGATTTCTGTGGCATTAACCCTCGTTTCTGCTCGCATTTGAGTTGCCGGTTTTATTTCGTTTTTGGCTAAATTCCTTTTGTAACCTTTCCTCTATTTCATGTAGCTGAAGTTTGAATTTGAAACCCTAGTTAAAATTCGATTTGACCCTGCGGATTTCAATTTCAAAAGAAGCTAAACATTGCTGAACGTGGTATTTACAGCCAAAAATGTGGTTTGATAAAATTACAAAGGGTATTAGGGTCCCTAATATTAAGAGAAGTAGGAAATTCAATTTGTGAGGACAATTTGGAAACTGTGAGACCCACTGTCAGTGACCCACACGAGCTAAACCGACTGAGGCAGTGTTGCTCTGTTCTCCTGGCTGCACCCGAGCGCGCCACGGCGATAAACACCGGTGCCAGCACCTGCTCGCCGTTCCTTGCAATCAGACCAACGCCCAGCATTCTTATCCCCATGCCCGACTCCTCTCTGAGCCGTTTCACCGCTCACAGCGACTCTGTTTTGCTCGTGCGCAAGAACAGCAACCGCTACAGCCGCCTTCGCAACTCGATCGGGAAACCATACCCTCGCATGTGTGAAACCCCCACTAAGCTGCAAAACAGCACCGTAGCCTCTCCTCTGACCTCCTAGCCACGAGAACGAGCTGCAACCGACCTTACTCAAGCAATCCCGAATGTTTTTGCGGCGACCCAAGAACTGCCGATGTTCAGTGCTCCCGTGGACAGAACAACTAGGAGGCTTTCACACCCGAAAAAGGAGACCCAAGCACGCGCCGATGATCAGTGCTTCTCCTCCCCGAAGCTCAGATCATGCCGTCAACTCTCGTGCCCGAATTTGGCGATTTTCTTCCGGTGTACACTCAAGGACCTGCCGTTAAGGATTTCCAAAATTTGTGCTCAATTCTCCCCTAGGGTTCACCAAATTGTGCACAAATGAGCTTGAGTAGTGGGCGACCAAATCCCCTTCGCAACCCTAGCTTGAAACGGCACGTAGAAAGACCAATTTCTAAGTCTTCCGAGCTCAAACGCGGCGGACATCTTGGTTGCACGGTGACAATCTAGTTAGAGCTACTCCCGAGCGAGTTTGAGGCCATGTCAATCTTCCTTGAGGTACACTGGTGCTGTAGAGCCTTTTTCTCGGGCTTTTGCGGTGCTAGAATGACCGGCCGATGGCGCCGAACCTCTCCCGAGGCCGCCGCACGTCGCCGGCATGGTTCCAGCCATCGGCAGCTGGTACTGACCTCACAAACGGCTTCAGCAACCTCCTAAATCCCCAGGCGGCAAGCCTCCGGCCGGGAGGCGGCCGGGAACACGCGGCCGGCGAGGTCGTTGCCTCGGTCCGGCTAGGGGCCGAGTGCGCACGAGGATTCGGCGGGAGGAGGAAGAAGGGGTGCTGGCCCCATGCGTCAGTGAGTTAAAATTTAAATATGGGATTTGTTGTCGCTTCGGATCAACTGTGGCTGCGCACTGGAACTCCGTAGCACGGTGTGGCTCGCATCTCAGTGGGGCCAGCCGAGTTTCCAATAGAAATTTAATTCCAGTTTCAGCTCCAAATTTAGAAATCCATAACTTTTGCTAGGAGTGACCAAAACGAGTGAACCAAATTTTGTTGGATTCAGCTCTCTGAGTAATTTCCAGCAAAACAAGTTTCACTCCATGAAACCCATTATTTTCTCCAGAATTTATTCTCTACTATTTAAACTGTTGGGAATTTTAACTGGAGATTCCTTTGGTGCAAAATTCTGAAATTTTGCCAGGATTTTCATTGTAATGTCCCTGGGTAACATGAAAAGTTTCAGATACATACGAGCTCACTAAGTCTACATAATCATGAAATAAAATTAACTGCCCCTGAGTAATGAAAAATGTACAGAAACATTTTTCAGAATTTTCTCAAACTTAATTAGCTCATATCTTTTTCTAGGATTCTCCAAGTGAGATGAAACCAATCCCATTAGAACCATCTAAAACTCTAGTTTCCAAAAAATCATGGCTTGATCTATGAAAATACCTAGGAAACCATAAGAGCTCTAATTATGGACAAATACACATTTATTTGTGCAGGGCTCAAATGAGCTTTGCTTCGAATGAAATTTGGCCATGTCCCTGTTTAGGTTGTCATCAACACAAATGCATTTAAATTTGATATGCACCATATTTTCATTTCGTGTAGTCGCTAAGGTCGAGGTGGAACCGGAGATACTTGATTGTATCCCTACGGCAGAGAGTTTAATCGATGCCCAGCAGCAAGGCAAGCTCCGGTTTGCATTAACCTACTTTTAAAGTTTATTGTTTTGATCACTTACTTTACGCAAGCCTTATGATGTGCATTAGAGTCTTGAACCCACTTGCATGGCCAAGAGAACCATGGATTTTGGGTTTAGGATTTGAACCACAGGTAGCCACTGCAATGCTCAAATGGTATAGGATTCGGTACAAGTCGAGTAGTTCGAACTACTCGCGAGAATAGGCTTAGAGGCACACCACTCGTTTAGAGAGATAGACAATGAATCACATGGCAAGAAAATGATACCGAGCGAAGAGTAAGGGCAGCAGGACTTTGGGGCCTGGGTGCCATAGCTCTGCTTGTGTCGATTGAGGACCAAACCGTGGGTGGGTGTAAGTGCATATAGGTATCCCCGTGGGATTTGGATGATTGATGACGACAATTAAGAGACTAATGATCTGAGATGATCATAAGTATAGGATATTTCCAAGGTGGACACCTAAACTCTCAAAAAGGAAAAGGATGAAGAACGGCGTTGAAGACTCGAAGAGTAGAAATTAGGGTTTCATTTGAGTCTTTAGTAGGCTAGCCTTATAAGAGTGATAGTGTGTGTGTCAAGTGCATTGATATCATAGAAGAGAGCTCAAAGCGTTAGAAGTGTCGAATCCTTAGTGGAGAGTGCTAATGAGGTAAACTCGGGTAGGTCGGACTTGTCCGGGCTAGAGGCCGGACTAGTCCGGAAGTCCTACGGCTTAGTCCGTTTTGGGGCGGACTAAGAGTTCCTGACTGAGTTCGGACTTGTCAATTTTGGGACAGAATAGTCCGTTTCTCTCTTGGTGAGAGTGTTTTGGGACTATGTCCTGGTAGACTGGACTTGTTAGCCTCAGTGGCCGGACTAGTCCGGGCTAGCCAGACTTGTCCATTTTCACACGGACCAAGAGTTCCTGTGTGAGTTCGGGCTAGTCCATCCTGAGGCGGACTAGTCCGTATGGTTGTGAGATGAGAGCTCCCATGGCTAAGTCATGGTGGACCAGACTAGTCCGCCTTAGGTTGTGAGATGAGAGCTCCCACGGCTAAGTCATGGTGGACCGGACTAGTCCACCTTAGTGGTCGGACTAGTCCGGGTCCTCCAGACTTGTCCTTTCTCACCCGGACAAAGAGTTCCTTTGTGATATCGGACTATTCCGTTGTGAGGCGGACTAGTCCGGAAATCTGTGAATGTTTGAAATTTGAACGTTGGGGAGTAGGTGGCTTTGCGATTTCAGTGGTCCCCGAAGACCGGACTAGTCTGGGGTCCTTACCGGACTAGTCCGGACTTTAGTTGGTGGCAACGGTTGGCTATTGGGACTTCTATAAAAGGAGATGCCTCGACTTCATTTAGACCTCCCCTAGAACCCTAGCGCCGCCACAGTCATCCTAGAGCCTCTCTAAGCTATCTCCATTGCCTACTCACCCTCTAGAACCAATTCTTGAGTGGACTTGAGTGTGTGAGGAGAGGAGAAGGAAGAACTTCATGTTTTGGCTCTTGGAGTTATCTCGTGCACTTGGTGTGAGTCTTTATGACTTGTGGCTTGTGAGTTTCGTGAAGTTTGTGGACGTGTTCAAGTGGGAGCTTCGGATTGTGAGCAGCCCCAAAGATCTTGTAAGTTCACCCTTGAGATATTGGAAGAACCAGGTTGGCCTTAGTGGCGACTTGGTGAGGAAAGGGTTGTTAAACCTTGTCCTTTGTGGACTCCTCAACGGGGACGTAGATTCCTGAGTGGAATCGAACCTAGGGAAAAAATCTTCGTGTCTTTTCCTGCATTTACAATTCATCGATCGCTAAATTGCTTAGGGTTCACTTTGTCTATTTTGATCATAAAGTGTTCCTCGCTACAATCTTGCAATCCATTTCAATATTCTATCATACCTGTCATATTAGACTGCTAGTTATTTTATCCACATTTTTAGGCTAAAATCTGAAGAAAACCCATAAAAATCAATTTTTAGGTTTTTCCAGTAGGCTGACCGGACTAGTTCGCCCCTGAGCCAGACTAGTCCGGCCCCTGTGTTCTAATCTCGTTTAATTAAGTCATTTCAGGTATTTTAGCCTATTCACCTCTCCTCTAGGCAACTATCAATTGGTATCAGAGCCGACCCTCGCAGTTTCACGGGTGCGTACGGGTCAGTGAGAAGAATACGGTAGCGTACGGGTTAGGGACGTGGGTACGTATGCATGACGCGTGGGTCCTTTGTGTGGGACACGGTATGGTACGTATGCTGCTAACCGGACGTACGGTATGCGTATGTCAGTATTGAACGTATGGACGTGGCTAAGAGGGGACGTTCCTGTATTGGCGTTGACCGACGAGGATGTCGGTCTTCTAAGAGGGGGTGGATTGTGTGATATCCTGACTCCCGACTTAATAGGATTGATAGAGTACTCATACCATCAAGGTATACCTTCTTTTCCGGAAGCCCACCTGCAAAAGACTCTGGGGTTAAGCGTGCTTGGCCCGGAGAAATTTGAGGATGGGTGACTAACCGGGAAGTCTTCCCGGGTGCGCACGAGTGAGGACAAAGTGCGTAGAAAAGACGAGTGTTGGTCTGTGGGGTCAATCTATGATCCTAGAGAGATGTTACAAATGGTATATGAGGCACACTCAAGACGGCGCATGAAGGCAACCGAGTCATTAGAGAGGCCAAGATCGAGATGATCGAAGGAGAGCTTGGGAGATTCACCATCATGGATGGTGAATCCCCTCAAGACATGTACAACCGTCTCAAAGTCCTCGCCAGCAAGATCCGATCTTATGGATGCACCCGGTGGACGGATCATGAGGTGGTGAAGAGGATGATTCGGGCATTCATGCCTCGAAACATTGCTCTTTGCTCCTTGATCCGTGAGAGTCCGGGATACGCTCAAATGACCTAGGAGGAAGTGCTTGGAAAAATCATCAACAATTAGATGATGGAGAAGGAAGCCATGTTCTACAGCGACCTCCAAAGGCTCGCCTCCTCCAAGAAGAAAGATGTTGCTTTCAAAGCAACATCCTCATCACAAGACTTCGAAGCAAGTGATGATGAGAGTCTTGACACCGATGAAGAAGAGGCGCTCTTCATCAACAAATTCAAGAGGATGATGAGAAGGAGGAAGGGGAGCAACTGTAGGGACCACCCCGTGGTTCACCCACTCCAGGATCGCATAGGGTGGTGTCGTGCGATGCGGCACCCAACAGCACACACGAAAAGCATTTAAGAACAACATACAAACTTTTATTTGATATAAAACAGCGGAAGTCTTTTTACAAACTTAATTATATAGCGGAAGTTAATTACATAGATACTCTCAAATTCTAACTAAGCAAAAGTGTAGCCGTCCAGCCCGAGGACGCTACACACTAGCAGCATGGAACCGGAGAATCACGGCGGCGTGCAAGGCTCCAGCTCGGCCGTGTACCCCGACGGGGGCATCGCCTCGTCCTCGGAACCTTCCTCATAACTCTCACCTGCACACAGCTCAAATATTGCAACCGTGAGCACGAAGGCTCAGCAAGTCTTAACCGTCAACCCTAGGCATGGAACTCTACATGCAAGGATGTGTAAGATAGGAAAAAAGACTTTGCAATAAAGACACACCTACATGTTGTTCCTTACTTTCAGTTTTATGGCAACAGTTTAATGAGCCTTAGGCAGCCCTCACATCGGAAGTCCACAATGAAACAAGAAACGCTTTAATCCGATGTGGTGATGCCCAAAGTGGAATATAAACTTAATTAGCTCTATAACTAAGCATACAAGGTTTCAAGACATTAATAGTTCAATACAGTATATTCAGTTGGCTTATTTCACTTCTTACTACGTCACAGCGCAGTGAACAAGCGGGTACTCAAATAACCGTGAACGACGATGATTGCAATCAAGACACACCCGGATAACACGTCACATACACCCACTTTCAGAAGCGTGATTCCACACCCCTTCTTACTCTGTTGTATGCGACAACCTTTCAAAGGCAACCCAAATGCCGAACCGGTCAATCCGTAACGGGCAGGAGGTCCCCGCGTGGAGCGTGACTGTGCCCACCGGCAGATTTACACCTTGCTACCCTCAACCCACTCCTATATACGGTTGGGTAAGCCTCGACACCCAGGTTAACCAATTACATCGGTTTCCTGGTTCCCATATGCCAGTATGCATCGGTACTGTTTGATACTTGTCCAGCAGGGCCACAAACGGATGGTCCTCAACCGACGCCAACAGGTCTACGCACGTGAGACCTCTGCTCACTGCATCCTATCCCCCCTGCTGGGTCTCATTTTCACAACTTAAGCCATTTTCTATCTCTTCTCATCCCGTGTGGTAAGTACTATCTCGCGAGTAGCTTCCAACCACTCGACTTCTACCGGAATCCTAAACATTAGCATGGCATTCTCTACTCGTCGAGTTTGTAAACTACCCAACCCTTTATAGGATTTAAAAGGCTATGCAAGCGGGGTTTCAATCACCCTAACTCTAATGCATACATTTCAACCTAGACATAAGTGATACAAATGGAAAACTTTATAAAAGGTACTTAAGTGCAAACCGGGGCTTGCCTGGTTGCAAGTTAAATGGGAAGTCAGCTTCTGGTGGAAGGACGTCCAAAGGCTCCGGCGTATCGTCAACTTCGGTCACTATGATGAAATGAAACAAAATATATGTATAAGTATTTAAGACTTATAAGAAGTAAACTTCTATTCATAGCTACTGCTATTTAGGATCCTTAATTGGCTTTGGAATTTTTACAGTGAAGACTAGACCCTCTAAGGATGATCTGAGCAAAATTTGGATAAATGTCATTGCGCATTGTGGTCTCCAAAATTCCCACAAGCACAAGGCTTCTCTGAATTTTGAGCCAAAATCAGGAGCTTTGACATAGCTAAAATTGGAAGAACTGATTAGGGTAAGTCTCCATGGTTCTAACAAAATTTGTTTCACCATTTTTGGAGCTACCAACAGAGAGATATGAATTTTTGAAGTTGGACAGGAGTTCTGAAAAGTTTCTGTTTAAATTTGAATTTCCAAATAAAGGCTCAACTTTGGAAGGAAATTTAGCCTACCAAATAAACTCCAATGAAGCTCAAATTTTTACTGTAGATAAGTAATATCATAAGAAACCCCCTAGCAAAATTTGAAGAATTTCCATAACAGGGATCCTCTGGAATTAATTCCCAAAAACTTAAATTTGATGAATTTTGAAGAAATTTCCAGAAATCACCAGATCAATTTCTTTGCATTTCTGCAAAGTACCGATTGAGAGGAATCCAGCAAAATTTGTTTCACAAATTTTGGACATTCCTACTGAAAGTTATGGCCCTTTGAATTTTGTACTAAATCTGAAAATTGAAGAAATGTTTAAACTCTGGCGGTGGACCTCACCCACGACGTTATCCACTCAGCTGATGGCAACACCGAGGCCACGGGGTTATTCCCGCGCAGGCGCACCAGATCCGGTGCCACAGGCCGATCCCCGCGCGTATACAGAGGCTGACCGGTGGGACCCGGCCCTCCTTCGTCTTCCTCGCGCTGCCCCCGCCTCTCGCGGCGGCGCACGCCGGCGAGGCTCGCCACGACAGGGTTCCCATGGTCCGAGCTTCCTCAAACTCGCCACCTGTGAGTTCTACACCGTGCTTAACTTGATGGTGGGGTCGGGAGCCGATGACAACGGTCAGAACAGTGCTTGCACCGGCGACCATGTGGGACCTTACTTCGGCGACCTCGTTCTCCCTCAACAGCGGGTCTCTCGGGCTAGGGTTTGCTCTAAAAGCACCAGTGTCACATGGACAGCATCGACCCATAGCCTGTTCTCCATGAAACCACCAGAGAGGGGACCTCACCGGCGACCCGAGCCCGCAAAACGCCGGCAGCGACAAAAACTCGAAGAACTCCTTCAGTCCTTGATGGTTTCCGGCGCCGTTTGAGCGAAAAGGATCGCAGGGATCTAGCAAAGTGTAACACCCCAAAATCCTGTTCAGAGGGGAGTTTAAAATTTTTTGGACGTGTTGCATGTGTTGCAAAAATTCAAATTCAAACTGGAACTCAAATTAAACTCAAAACAGAAAAGAAATAGAAAAAGAAAAAGGAAAACAGAAAAAAACCGGCCAGTGGGCCGAAACCCACCAGCCGGCCCACCGATCCCGCGCCAGCCCGCAGCTGCGCGCGCCCTCTTCTTCCCACTGACAGGCGGGGCGCCCGCCCACCAAGTCTTTCTTCTTCCTCGCGCTAGCGCCGCGCTCGGCCGGACTCTCTCTCACCCCGAATCCAAACCGACCTGGATTCCTGTGTATCCCAGCCGAATTTTGTTCGTGGGCGACGCAAACTCGATCACAACCGAACGCCGCCTTTCCCCTGTCTATAAAAACCCCGGCATCGTCCCGTTTTCCCCAACGATCTGCCGATTTTCTCTCCGGTGAGAACCCGAGCCCCTCCGGCGAATTCTGGCCGATCTACGCTCGAAAATTCCGATCTAACTCGCTGGTCCTGATCCACCGCCTCCGGGGAACCTCGCAGGTGCAGAAAACTCGGTGGTTTGCGGTTCAAACACAGCGCCGATGAGCCTCGCCGTGAATTCACCTCGGACCTCGTCGCCGACCGCCTTCCAGGACCTCTGAGCTCAAGAAAACCCCCGAGGTGAGATCCCCGACCTCCCCTCCACTGATCTATGCCATAAAATCACAGTTCTAGGAAGAATTTACGAAGATCCGAAACTCTCTGGCGAGGTCGCCGCCTCCCGCCGCCGTGCGCCACCGGGCAGCGCCGCCCGCGCTCGATCAGAGCGACGTGGCCGCTTGTGCGCCGTTTATTTTAAATCGCACAGTAGAGTTTAAATCCCCGACGTACCGGTTCGACGTTATAATCTCAGCCGTCTGTTTTAAATCGGACGGTCCACGTCAGCCCCGCATTCTAAAGACTGGAATTCTTACGTGCTACCCCCTGGGGTTCTCGGAAAATAAGAGCTAGCGCCGGAAACTTCTGATCTAGCCCCTGGAACTTCAGAAAATCATGTAAATTCATTTAAAAACCAGTTTTAGCCCCTGGACTTAATAAAAATTTGGAAAAACCCCTCTGTTATGTGTAGCTAGACCCCTGAAAATTCATAAAATAATATTATAGACCCTGTAGTGGGGTGAGTTTACCTTTTTAACCCTATTTGATATTAAATTTAGGAAATTGAATATGTGGCTAGTATTTAAAATTTAAAAGGTGGGACAAACATATTGTCAAAGACAAACTAAAAACTTTCCCAGTACCTAGAAAACCTTGGAGTGAGATAAAAATAGATTTTTGGCTGAAATGAATCTGTTTAATTGATTAATCACATTTATTGGTTATAGGGACACATTTTTAAGTAGAGAATAATTCTGAAAATTAGAAAAAATAAATGTAAAATAGTTTACATCAGAGGAAAAGATCAAAAATATATTATTAAATATTTTGGATCAGAACCTATTCTGTTTAGATGTTGTGTCTTACTATTTTCATAATAAAGTTCACATTTAGGCATAGGAAATAAATCTATAAATATAGCAAGCTAGGTATGAATAACTAGAAAATGATAAATGAAGTTTCTAAAATCCAAAGAATTTAGTTTAGGGTTGGTAGAGGACTGAAGACACATATGGAGTAGGGAAATACCTTTCATGCATACTTGGTAGCTAAAAGGTATAGTGGTTGAATATAAGGAATTTATTTAAATTAGAAACTCATATATATAGTATGCAAACATAAATGTGAATACAAAAGTAGAAATCATATACACATGATTAAAAGTGCATGTAAGCCAAAAATCAACACACATAGAATAACCACAACACATATAATTGTGAATGACTTTTATAAATGTGAATGTGTGGTTTGTATGAAGTGGAAGTGTGAACTATGTCTTATGACTTGTTGTTTTCTTTTGCTATGTGTGATGGTATGAGTAGAACCTGCTCCAGAGCAAGTTCTCCCTTTTCAAGATCAGGACTACCCATTTCAAGAACAACAGGAAGGAGGCAAGTGTCCTTGACCACTTTGATCCTATACTAGGATGTGTAGATAGAATTATTTGCATTGTCAAATGAAATATGAAACCCATGCTAGGAAGTTTCCCTAGAATTGCATTACCTTGTTTCCTTGTAGCTTGGGTTGGGATTTATTTTATCATGTCCTTTATTATTATGCATATGCTTAGCCATGCTTAGAATGGGATATTTGGGATATGAAATCATCAGTTTATTTTACCATACTCTTGAATGAGATATTGTGAGTTATGTAGAGGTAGGTATCAAGGCAAGTTGGATGTTTTTGTTGTGTGCTGGGTGCATGAGACTTGGGTTTGTGTTTGGTACTTGCCTGGATCCTAAGGACCGGTTCATGGAGCATGTAACCTGGCTTTACCGTGCCAACCACATGCTGAGATGGGGCAGCTTGGCCAATTAATTAGGTGTATCCCCGGCGTAGTATGGGTGTGTTGGATGGTGCGGGGAGTGGGTGTCAGCTGAACTACCATATGAACCGCAAGGCTCAAGAGGGGGCCACTGCAGCGGGGTTGGAGCCTCTTGTATGCTGTTAGGGGTGAAACCTCAGTGGGCCCACGCTCGTCGGGAATCCCTTTGTAAAGGCTTCGTAGTGATCTCCTGGCTACACACCTGGGGAGTGTGAATGTGGTTCGTAGCCACTGGCATAATGGATGTTCTTTTAGTCCACCCGGCAACGGGGGATGAAATCACTACATGTGGGTACAGTGGTGCAAACTCTGCAGAGTCAAAACTGTCATGACAGCCGTGCTCACGGTCAAGAGCGGCTTGGACTTATTCATGATTAGAGTATGATGGCTTGGGAAGTTGTGGATGTTAAGGGGGAAGCTTAACATTGAAAATGATGTTATGGTTAATTTATTTTGATGATGGGATGGGAGAGTGGGACCATTTCACCTGTGTAGTAATGTAGGTGCTTAATAAGCTAAGGTGATAGGTATTAATTGCATAGTGCTTTAACCATGAGTTCAACATCCCCTTGTAATATCCATGCATGACATAACTTTCCCACACTTGCTGAGTACCGTCGGTACTCAACCTTGCATATTTGTTGGTTTATATTGCTGCTCAGGTCAAGATAATGAGGTGGTGTATAATGATCAAGACTTTGGACCCGAAGAAGGTTTCTAGGTTCATGGAGTCCCCTGGGCAATGCCTGTGACGGAGCCCACGAGAATAATTATTCCGCTGCTAGTTTATTTACTTGTGATGAACTTATTATTGTCCCGCGAGACATTTGCTATGTAAGACTTATTTATATTCGACACCTGGCTTGTAATAAATGATGCTTCACTGTTTGTCATCACATGTATGAGAAAATGATCCTGGCATACATGTGATATTCACTTGGTTGTTCTTCGGAAAAACCGGGTGTGACACAAAGCTTCTCCTAGACCAGAAAGAGCTCTAGCTATCGCAGCACAAAGAATTTGATCGTAGACCGAGAGGTGTTGCTATGAACTAGGGTTTTGTAAAACCCAAAATTCTCACTACCCGATTGATCAATTGTCCTGAGGCTTTCGGTAACACGAACTACAGACAACAACGCACCTTTCTTGTGCAGGGAAGGGGCGGTGAAACTGGCCGTAGCGCGCTGTCCACGGTGAACCGAACGGGGTTCCGCCGAGAACCTCTGAACGCCGGCGCAAATCCTTGTTTTGCGCATAGCACGGGCTAGGAAACTTAGGTGGAGGAACGGTGGAAGCTGGAGCACTCTCTTGCGCTTCTTTTTCTATTTGGGGCTCGATCATCCGAGCTCGGGCGAGCGTGGGCGAGGGGGAAACAGAAACGGCACGGAGGCGGTTTCTCGCGGGAGAGAACGAAAGGAGCGGCGAGTAACCGGGGGAAACAAAGGCCGACTTCGTTGCTGCGACCGTGGGTGATGAAGCGGCTGGCGATCGAAGAACTAGGAGGTGGCAAGGTGGAGTTCCTCGGGAACGGGTTTCACCGGGCGCTGGCGCCTCTCAGCGATCAGCCGATGAAAGCAGAGGCGGTAGGCTCTGTTGTGAGGCTGACTGCTGGGCCCCACCTCCCTCTCTTTTACTCCAATTTTTCTCTGTTATTTTACCCCAGCAACTCAACATTTAAGGCTAGACTTTCACACCAAGTTAAGGTTTGAATTTGCTGAATTCAAATGGTTTGAATTCTGGTGTAACATTTGAATTGTGTTTGACCCTTTGAATTTGAAATGGAGTTTGAATTCTCTACTTGGGTTTGTCCCAAACACATAGCAAAACAGCCCCAAATTTTCAAATTTTTGGCATGGCTGCTCATTCAAAGGTGGAGAACACATTTGTGAAACCCAATTTTCAAATTGAGGGAATTGGAATTTGAAACTGAATTTGAAATTCAGATTAGAGGGCTTTCCCTTTTAATCCCAAACAAATATGAAAACTCCTCCAAATGACCTGAAATTTGGAAAGGTGAATATTTGGAATATGAAGATCCAACCTGTGCATTTAGATCTCCATGTTTGGAAGTTTTGGGAAGTCTAAACCCTCACTTTGAACTTACATCATTATAATTAAAAGTTTTAATTCCCCTCATTTTTCATAAGTGTACATGAGCTGAATTTTTCTTGCTACCACTTTTGGGGATTTTACATCCCTCCCCCCTTAAAAAGAATCTTGTCCCGACATTCCAAAGGAAAAGCAAAGTGGGGAAAAACTTTACCGTGTATATGATGATAGCAAGTACGGATAGTATGTTCGTAGATAGTCCTCGCCTTCCCATGTCGCCTCATCACTGGTATGGTTACTCCACAAGACCTTGTAGAACCTTAAGGTCCGGTTTCTTGTGGCGCGAATCTTTTCATTGATAATCCGAATTGGATACTCCGTGTACGTGAGGTCCAGTTGAAGAACTTCTATGTCTTCAGTGCGGATTTCAGCAGAGGGCTTGAGGCACTTCCTCAGCTGAGAGATGTGGAAGACATTGTGAATCCCTGCGAGTGACGCTGGTAAATCCAAGCGATAGGCCACGGGTCCACATCTTTCAATGACGGAAAACGGACCAATGAACCATGGCGCAAGTTTACCCTTCACTCCGAAACAGTGAACTCCCTTCATCGGAGACACACAGACATAAACATGGTCCCCGATGTCAAAGTGGGGGGGGCGGCGTCTTTTATCCGCATAGCTCTTCTGACGAGATTGAGCAGACTTGAGATTGGCTTGTATTACCCGCGCTCATTCTTCAGCCTCATTTACCAGTTCAATGCTGTAGATAACTCGCTCGCCGGACTCACACCAGTTGAGTGGTGTGCGACATTTCCGGCCGTAGAGAGCTTCATACGGCGCCATCTTGATGCTAGCTTGATAGACATTGTTTTAAGAAAACTCCGGCGACGGCAAATGATCGTCCCAATTCTTGCTGTGGTGGAAGGCACAAGCGCGTAGCATGTCTTCAAGCACTTGATTCACCCGTTCAGTTTGACCATCCGTCTGCGGGTGATACGCGGAGCTTCGGATCAGTTTGGTCCCCACTGATGCGTGCAGCTGTTCCCAGAACTGAGGGACGAACAGCGCACCGCGATCTGAAATGATAGAGCGGCGAACACCGTGCAAACACAAGATCTTTGCAATGTACAGCTCCGCATATTGCTTGGCCACGTACTTGGTATGTACGGGAGTAAAATGAGCCGACTTGGTTAGTCGATCGACTATCACCCAAATCGAGTCATGTTTGTGAGATGTGAGAGGTAATCCGACTATGAAGTCCATACTGATATCCTCCCACTTCCACGGCGGAATTTTCAATGGTTGCAGCTGTCCGGCTTTACGCATATGGTCGGCTTTCACCCGCCGACACGTATCACATTCGGATACGTACTTCGCTATCTCTCTCTTCATCCGTGTCCACCAAAACCTGGTTTTCAGATCCTGGTACATCTTGTTGCTGCCTGGATGAATAGAATATTTGGACAAATGAGCTTCGTCCAAGATCTTCTTCCGAAGCTTCATGTCTCGGAGTACCACTATACGGTCTTTAAACCATAGAGTGTCGTGTTCATCTCTTCGGAAGCACTTCATTTCGCCATTCTCCATCCTTCTCCGAATGTGCGACATTCCCATGTCTTTCTTCTGAGCTTCCATAATCTCCTCTATTATGGTTGGGATGAGAACAAGATTATATAACGCCCCATATGGAACCAAGTACAGATTTGGCTCCTCCTCTTCAGGTGGGGTGATGGACAGATTGTTGACATGAGATTTGCGGCTTAAGGCGTCGGCAACCATGTTTGCCTTTCTGGGATGGTAGTGAATCTCGATCTCATAGTCTTTGATCAACTCTAACCATCTCCGTTGCTGCATATTCAACTCCTTTTGAGTGAATATATATTTCAAACTCTTGTGGTCGGTGTAGAGGTGCACTAAGTTCCCAAGTAAATAGTGCCTCCACATCTTCAAGGCTAACACCACAGCAGCGAGCTCAAGATCATGAGTCGGATAGTGCTGCTCATGGTTACGGAGTTGACGTGAGCCATAGGCCACCACTCTGCCTCCTTGCATCAATACACAGCCAAGCCCGATGCCGGACACATCACAATATACGTTGAAGGGCTTGGTTGTATCCGGTTGAGCTAACACCGGGGCTGTTGTAAGATGCTTCACTAATGTCTGGAAAGCTTCTTCACAAGCTGAGCTCCAAACATATTTAATCCCCTTCTTCAACAGTTTAGTCATCGGTTTAGCAAGCTTGGAGAAGTTGGGTATGAATCTCCGATAATATCCTGCTAACCCGAGGAAACTTCTGACCTCGTGGACTGATGTGGGGGACTTCCATTTCAGCACTTGTTCGATCTTGCTTGGATCAACTGCAATACCTTCTGCAGAAATAATGTGACCAAGGAATGGCACTTGGCTGATCCAAAACTCGCACTTGCTGAACTTGGCATAAAGCTTATGGTCTCGCAATCGTTGAAGCAAGATATGCAAGTGCTTGGCATGCTCTTCTTCAGACTTGGAGTAAACTAAGATGTCATCTATGAACACCACCACAAACTTGTCCAACTCTGGCATGAACAGTGAGTTCATAAGATACATGAAGTGTGCCAGGGCATTGGTGAGACCAAAGGACATGACGAGGTATTCATACAACCCATATCTCATCGAGAAGGCCGTCTTCAGAATATCTTCCGCTCGGATCTTGATTTGATGATATCCAGAGCGAAGATCCATCTTCGAAAATACACTCGCACCCTCCAGTTGATCGAATAATATATCGATGAGGGGCAGTGGATATTTATTCTTGATGGTGACGGCGTTGAGAGGTCGATAGTCCACACACAACCTCAAGGTTTCATCCTTTTTCTTCACAAACAGCACCGAGCATCCCCATGGCGAGGAACTCGGTCAAATGAAACACTTCTTCATTAGATCGTTGAGCTGCTCCTTCAGTTCAGCCATCTCGTTCGGAGCCATCTTGTATGGTTTTCGTGAGATCGGTGTCATCCCAGGTACAAGTTCAATCTTGAACTCGACATCTCTTTCAGGTGGCATGCCCGTCATCCGGAAAGACATCCGGGTATTCACGGACCACATGAATATCTTCAAGTTTCATGGCTTCCGTGTTATATGTGGCTGGAGCTTCTTGAAACGATTGGTCAAGAGTAAGAACATGTGGTTCATGGAGTGGAGAGTTTAAACGAACCACACGTGGAATGATGTCAATAACAGCATAATGGCGATGTAGCCATGACATTCCTAAGATGACATCAAGTTTTTGACTCTCTAACATGATCAGAGAAGTCGGATATAGATTCCCACCCAACTGTAATGGTGCTCTATAGACCATTCTATCAGCTGTTATTTTCCCACCCGGAGAACATATCAAATATGAATTATTTGTGGGAATGATAGGCAGTTGATATTTAGTAACATAAGACTGATTATGAAATTATGGGTGGCACCGGAGTCAAAAAGTATGACTACGGGATGATCTAGGTAAGAGAACGTACCCGCGAGGACGGGTTCGCCTTCCGGCACGTCTTCGATAGCTAAGTGATGGATGTTGCCGGGTTTTGGTGTGGGTTTTTTGGGCTGGTTGCTGGGCTGATTAGCACCCTGACACGGTGCTGCACCCCTGCCCTGTCGCGGCTCGGGGCAGTCCCTCGAAATGTGCTCGACACTGCCACACGTGTAGCACGTGTAAGGTGTCGGGGTCCCGCTGACATGAGGACGGAATCCCGGTGGACGCTGTTGAAACTGAGGCGCACACGGGACCATCCTTTGCTGTTGCTGTTGCTGTGGTGGATATGTCGGTCGGAAGCCTGGCACATTATTTTGTCGACCCCGGAACTGGGGCGGTCGCGCCGGTGGCTGCCATCTCTGACCGGATGGTGAGCGATACACCATGTGGTATTTTTGTGGTGTTCCACCACTGCTGCTCGTCAGTGCGCTGCGTTTCCTCTTGTCAGAACCGCGCTCGCGCTGAGTATTCTCCTATAGAATCGCGGCATTAACTAGGTTATTTAATGTGCCACGATTGCTCTGGGCGAGATGGACCTTCATCTTGGAATTCAGGCCCTGGAAGAATGCATTGCGCTTGTTGTCTTCCGTCCCCACAAATCCTGGCGCATACTGCGCCACCCGGTTGAATAACCTGGAGTACTCATGAGCACTCCTCTCGCCTTGCCGTAACGCCAGGAACTCCTGGAGCTTCATTTCCATCACACCGGGAGGTATGTGATAGGCGCGGAACGCCTCCCGGAACTCCGCCCATGTGACGGCATGGCCAGCCGGTAAGGAGGCGGTGTAGTTCGCCCACCATGTACCGGCTTCTCCTTGAAGCTGTTGCGCTGCATACAGCGCCTTCTGGTGTTCGGTGCATCGTAGCAGTCCGAACTTCGCCTCCAGAGAGCGGATAAAGCTGTCCGCCTCCAAAGGTTCTTCGGCCTCCTGAAGACCGGGGGATGGGTCGCCATGAATTCCGAATACGAACTGTGTTGGGGCTGGTGTTGCCCATTGTCTTGGCATCCTCCCTGATGGGACGCATTTTGCTGGACTAGCATCCGCAGCAGCTCAGTTTGCTCGTCGCGCGAGCCAAGCACTGCGGCGAGAACCTCCGCAATATTCCTTGGAAGTTCTGGCGGTGGAGGAGGTGGTTGCTGCTGCGTCGTGGTCTGCTCCGGAGGTGGAGACTCATCACCACGAACTTGACTCGGACCTCCCTCCTCTTGCGTTGAACGTGTCCGCACCATTCTGCATTCAGATCATTCAAATGATCAGCACATGTTTGTTTACTTCATCCAGTCTATACAATAGTAGTGCGAGAATGGAATAAACAGTACACATAACAGTCACACATGTGGATAAGTATAAACTTTATGCAACATATACATCCCTGGACCATGTCCCATGATCAAGTTCCAAAGTATTGAACTTTAGGGGTTTAAAAGTTCATTTCGACCATCGGAGTCGCCACGGGATGTTAAGTGTGTTAGTATGCATAATTTCTCGCTATTGCACTGGACCCAAACATGTACCCGCTCAAAATGATACGTCGAATGCATACACTTTTCGACTCTAACTCGCTGTTTTACAACAGCCACTGAACGTCGAATTGTGAAACTAAGTATTTTGGTTGAAACACTTTAACATGGTGTTCACTGTTCAGCTTCTGGTCCAGCTGACCAGCCTGGATAATCCAACAGTTTTGCCCACCTTAGAGGCAAAATCTGGACTAGTGTTCAACAACAAAGTTGTAGAACATTTCCTGTACTTTCCAACGGTGTCTTGCTTTACCCTTGGAAATTTTTCTACAGGAAGTTGTGGTCGAAATACAGAAAATTCCAGAGAGCATTTTTGGTCTGCACTGTTTCTTGGCAGTACCTACTCATCTGAGATTTCCACCCATTGGGAGGGAGATTTTGTTCTGGAGCTCCACATAAAAGTTGTAGAGGACTTATAAACCTTTCCAGAATGGTATCCCACACCTCCATTGGTTCAACCAATATTAAGTTATGCCCTGATAAAAATTCAGCAACATTTCTTCCGAAACCAGGGGAGATTATTCCTAAGATTTTGAGATTGAACCTATACTCCCAATTGACTCTTAGTTCAATATAGGAGTTTACTAACCCCTAAATGAATTCCTAAACTTCATTGTGATTCTTTTCTTTGAAAATAAACTTTTATGCAGTCGGTACTACGTTTCCTCACCAAAGTGAAATCCTACACCGGTATTCCGGCATATATGTGTCAAATGGTGGAACTAAGAACGTCACTCACAAACGGTTTCTATACGTCATGCACTAACGTGGTTAGTGTACCTGCAGAAAAACACACAATAATGGTGCACACAAAGGTTTTAGCATTTCAGGCAGTTCCATATCATAGTTAAAAACATACGGTCTGTATCATTGCCATACGGATCGTCCTTGAGTCAAGCCACGTCTCAAGGTACATGGTCATGTTTTCACACCACACGACGCGGAATCCGAGTAGAGCGCGAACTGGTCGTCACGGTTGGGAATTTTATCAACCCAACGGATACCACCTACTGCCTCATGACCGTTGAGGCACGCCGATGGCGAGCCCTGCTTATGGCCCTTTGAACATTGAACGTTCAAGAGTTGCATACTATCGTGTTGCTTACCACACGATGGGGTATTCTCACTTTTGCCTAAAGCACGCTGGAGATCAGCGTTTTCATATGGTCTCAGAACCATGAAGAGGTTCAGAGACTCATATTAACTACCGTGCCAAGCCACGGTATATCCTTCCATACTATTACTCGCATGGAGAGTTACCGTAATTGATCCGCCTACGGAGGTGTACCTTACCTCTTACCTGACGTCGGAGCGTCGTTACAAAATGTATAACACATAAGTTAGCTTTTCCACCTTAGTAACTACTACTATCATAGACCTTATGTGGGATTAATGACTAATTCTCACTCGACTACTTCTAAGTTTTCAAAATAAGCTTCTTTCGAGCGTGCTATTCCTAATGCGGCTCTGATACCACGTCTGTAGGGACCACCCCGTGGTTCACCCACTCCAGGATCGCATAGGGTGGTGCCGTGCGATGCGGCACCCAACAGCACACACGAAAAGCATTTAAGAACAACATACAAACTTTTATTTGATATAAAACAACGGAAGTCTTTTTACAAACTTAATTATAAAGCGGAAGTTAATTATATAGATACTTTCAAATCCTAACTAAGCAAAAGTGTAGCCGTCCAGCCCGAGGATGCTACACACTAGCAGCATGGAACTGGAGAATCACGGCAGCGTGCAAGGCTCCATCTCGGCCGTGTACCCCGACGGTGGCATCGCCTCGTCCTCGGAACCTTCCTCATAACTCTCACCTGCACACAGCTCAAATATTGCAACCGTGAGCACGAAGGCTCAGCAATTCTTAACCGTCAACCCTAGGCATGGAACTCTACATGCAAGGATGTGTAAGATAGGAAAAAGGACTTTGCAATAAAGACACGCCTACATGTTGATCCTTACTTTCAGTTTTATAGCAACAGTTTAATGAGCCTTAGGAAGCCCTCACATCGGAAGTCCACAATCAAACAAGAAATGCCTTCCTCCGATGTGGTGATACCAAAAGTGGAATATAAACTTAATTAGCTTTATAACTACAGCATACAAGGTGTCAAGACATTAATAGTTCAATACAGTAAATTCAGTTGTCTTATTTCACTTCTTACTACGGCGCATCGCAGTGAACAAACGGGTACTCAAATAACCGCGAGGGACGGTGAATGCAATTAAGACACACCCGGATAACACGTCACATACACCCACTTTCAGAAGTGTGATTCCACACCCCTTCCTACTCTGTTGTATGCGACAACCTTTCAAAAGCAACCCAAATGCCGAACCGGTCCATCTATAACAGGCAGGAGGTCCCCGCGTGGAGCGTAACTGTGCCAACCGACAGATTTACACCTTGCTACCCTCAACCCACTCCTATATACGGTTGGGTAAGCCTCGACACCCAGGTTAACCAATTACATCGGTTTCCTGGTTCCCATATGCCAGAATGCGTCCGGTACTGTTCGATACTTGTCTAGCAGGGCCGCACACGGATGGTCCTCAACCGACGTCAACAGGGCTACGCACGTGAGACCTCTGCTCACTGCATCCTATCCCCCCTGCTGGGTCTCATTTTCACAACTTAAGCCATTTTTTATCTCTTCTCATCCCGTGTGATAAGTACTATCTCGCGAGTAGCTTCCAACCACTCGACTTCTACTGGAATCCTAAACATTAGCATGGAATTCTCTACTCGTCGAGTTTCTAAACTACCCAACCATTTATAGGATTTAAAAGGCTATGCAAGTGGGGTTTCAATCACCCTAACTCTAATGCATACATTTCAACCTAGACATAAGTGATACAAATGAGAAACTTTGTAAAAGGTACTTAAGTGCAAACCGGGGCTTGCCTGGTTGCGAGTTAAATGGGAAGTCAGCTTCTGGTGGAAGGACGTCCAAAGGCTCCGGCGTATCCTCATTATGAAATGTAACAATATATATATATAATTATTTAAGACTTATAAGAAGTAAATTTCTATTCATAGCTACTGCTATTTAGGATCCTTAATTGGCTTTGGGATTTTTACAGTGAAGACTAGACCCTCTAAGGATGATCTGAGCAAAATTTGGATAAATGTCATTGCGCATTGTGGTCTCCAAAATTTCCACAAGCACAAGGCTTCTCTGAATTTTGAGCCCAAATCAGGAGCTTTGACATAGCTAAAAAAGGAAGAACTGATTAGAGTAAGTCTCCATGGTTCTAACAAAATTTGTTTCACCATTTTTGGAGCTACCAACAGAGAGATATGAATTTTTGAAGTTGTACAGGAGTTCTGAAAAGTTTCTGTTTAAATTTGAATTTCCAAATAAAGGCTGAACTTTGGAAGGCAATTTAGCCTACCAAATGAACTCCAATGAAGCTCAAATTTTTACTGGAGATCAGTAATATCATAAGAAACCCCCTAGCAAAATTTGAAGAATTTCCATAGCAGGGATCTTCTGCAATTAATTCCCAAAGACTTAAATTTGATGAATTTTGAAGAAATTTCCAGAAATCACCAGATCAGTTTCTTTGCATTTCTGCAAAGTACTGATTGAGAGGAATCCAGAAAAAATTCGTTTCACAAATTTTGGACATTCCTACTGAATGTTATGGCCATTTGGATTTTGTACTAAATCTGAAAATTGAAGAAATGTTTAAACTCTGGCAGTGGACCCCACCCGCGACGTTATCCACTCAGCTGACGGAAACACCGAGGCCACGGGGTTATTCCCGCGCAGCCGCACCTGATCCGGTGCCACAGGCTGATCCCCTCGCGTATACAGAGGCTGACCGGTGGGACCCGGCCCTCCTTCGTCTTCCTCGCGCTGCCCGCGCCTCTCGTGGCGGCGCACGCCGGCGAGGCTCACCGGGATGGGGTTCCCATGGTCCTAGCTTCCTCAAACTCGCCGCCTATGAGTTCTACACCGTGCTGAACACGATGGTGGGGTCGGGAGCCGATGACAACGGCCGGAACGGTGCTTGCACCGGTGACCATGTGGGACCTTACTTCGGCGACCTCGTTCTCCCTCGACAGCGGGTCTCTCGGGCTAGGGTTTGCTCTAAAAGCACCAGTGTCACATGGACAGCATCGACCATAGCCCGTTCTCCATGAAAACCATCGTAGAGGGGACCTCACCGGCGACCCGAGCCCACAAAACGCCAGCGGCGACAAAAACTCGAAGAACTCCTTCAGTCCTTGATGGTTTCCGGCGCCGTTTGAGTGAGAAGGATCGCAGGGATCTAGCAAAGCTTCTCCTAGACCAGAATGAGCTCTAGCTATCGCAGCACGAAGAATTTGATCGTAGACCGAGAGGTGTTGCTATGAACTAGGGTTTGGTAAAACCCAAAATTCTCACTACCCGATTGATGAATTGTCGTGAGGCTTTCGGTAACACGATCTACAGACAACAACGCATCTTTCTTGTGCAGGGAAGGGACAGTGAAACTGGCCGTATCGCGCTGTCCATGGTGAACCGAACGGGGTTCCGCCGAGCACCTCCGAACGCCGGCGCAAATCCTTGGTTTGCGCGTAGCACGGGCTAGGAAACTTAGGTCGAGGAACGGTGGAGGCTGGAGCACTCTCTTGCGCTTCTTTTTGCTATTTGGGGCTCGATCATCTGAGCTCGGGCGAGCATGGGCGAGGGGGAAACAGAAACGGCACGGAGAAGGTTTCTCGTGGGAGAGAACGAAGGGAGCGGCGAGTAACCGGGGGAAACGAAGACTGACTTCGTTGCTGCGACCGTGGGGTGATGAAGCGGCAGGCGATCGAAGAACCAGGAGGTGACGCGGTGGAGTTCCTCGGGAGCGGGTTTCACCGGGCGCTGGCGGCCTCTCGGCGATCAGCCGATGAAAACAGATGCGGTAGGCTCTGTTGTGAGGCTGACTGCTGAGCCCCACCTCCCTCTTTTTTACCCAGTTTTTCTCTGATATTTTACCCCAACAACTCAACATTTAAGGCTAGACTTTCACACCAAGTTAAGGTTTGAATTCGCTGAATTCAAATGGTTTGAATTCTGGTGTAACATTTGAATTGTGTTTGACCCTTTGAATTTGAAATGGAGTTTGAATTCTCTACTTGGGTTTGTCCCAATCACATAGCAAACCAGCCCCAAAATTTCCAATTTTTGGCATGGATGCTCATTCAAAGGTAGAGAACAAATTTGTGCAACCCAATTTTCAAATTGAGTGAATTGGAATTTGAAACTGAATTTGAAATTCAGATTAGACGGCTTTTCCTTTTAATCCCAAACAAATATGAAAAATCCTCCAAATGAGCTGAAATTTGGAAGGGTGAATCTTTGGAATATGAAGATCTAAGCTGTGCATTTAGATCTCCATGTTTGGAAGTTTTGGGAAGTCTAAACCCTCACTTTGAACTTACACCATTATAATTCAGAGTTTTAATTCCCCTCATTTTTCATAAGTGTATATGAGATGAATTTTTCTTGCTACCACTTTTGGGGATTTTACAGCAACCACTATGAAAGCAAGAACAAGGAAAGGTCCAAGCCCAAGATGAAAAGGGCATGCTACAACTGTGGTGAATATGGACACTTAATTATGGATTGTCCATATGAAGAGAGCAAGAAGAAGAAAGATGGCAAGTCCCAAGAGAAGAAGTTCTTCAAGAAGAAGAAGCCATCGGGACATGCTCACCTTGGGAAGGAATGGGACTCAAACAAAGACTCATCCTCCGAGGATGAAGAGAAAGTGGCGACACTTGCCATCGGAAGGAGCAAGCTCTTCCCCAACCTTGAAGACTTCAAGACTACATGTCTCATGGCTAAGGAGGGAAGAAGAAAGGTTAAATCTAAACCATCCTTCTCTACTTCTTCACTTGATAGCTTTGATAGTAGTAGTGGAAATGAATCCAAGCTTAAGGATCTAAGTAGGAGCACCTTGAAAAAGATGAGCTTGTTGTCGGAAGAAATCTTTGAGAAGGACAAACTCATCAACCGTCAAGAAGACATGCTCATCCTTAAGAAAGAGAGAGCAAGCTCTTCCCCAACCTTGAAGACTTCAAGTCTACATGTCTCATGGCTAAGGAGGGAAGAAGAAAGGTTAAATCTAAACCATCCTCCTCTACTTCTTCACTTGATAGCTTTGATAGTAGTAGTCAAAATGAATCCATGCTTAAGGATCTAAGTAGGAGCACCTTGAAAAAGATGAGCTTGTTGTCGGAAGAAATCTTTGAGAAGGAGGAACTCATCAATCGTCAAGAAGACATGCTCATCCTTGAGAAGGAGAGATGTCATGAGCTTGAAGAGCTCCTTGAGGTTGAAAGGGAAAGAAGCAAGGCACTTGAGCATGAACTCGCTTTGAGCAAGGAAACTTGCTCAAATCTTGAGGACACAACTATTGTGCCCAAGGATGAAATTGTTAAGTTGAAAAAAGTCAACAAGATCCTTGAAACACAAGTTGAGTCTCTCAAGATCAATGCACCTTCTTCCTCTATGATTCCACCCTCCTCAAAGAAATCATCCGAAGCAACTCAAACTTGCAAGTGCTCAAACTTAATCCTAAAACTTAAGAATGAACTCAAGTTGGCACAAAACAAACAATCACCAAAAGGTGGGATCTTTGACAAGGAAAAATTGGCATATGCACGAAGTGCATATACTAATGTAAGACCTCCAATCGTCAAAGATGGTCTTGGTTATTCTCGGGAGTGGAAGCAATATGCTAAAAATCCCAAGAATGGGAAAGACTTGATTGTTTTTGTCAAGGAGGGTTCATCCAACAAAGAAAATGGAAAGAACATTGCAAACTCATCTAACATGCCTAAAAATGAACCTCATCCTTTGTTCCATGACTTTGATGCTTCATATGTTTTATTGAGGAACAAATTTGGAAAAACCTATGCTAGGTATGTTGGGCCACTCCGCAAGAGTCCAAAACCTCGTGTGTGGGTGCCCAAGTGCCTCTTGACTAACATGAAAGGACCCAACTCTGTCTAGGTACCTAAAGGAAAAACATAACTCTATTTTGAGGCATACTCTTCCAGTGGATCAAAATGGGTGCTCGACAGTGGATGCACAAATCATATGACCGGAGAGAGAAGGATGTTTGTGGAGTATGAGGAAAACGAAGGTCCAAGTGAAGGAATATACATTCGGGACAATAGCCAAGGGAAAATCCTTGGCACCGGTAAAATCGCTATTTCTCCCCATCATACTCTTTCCAATGTTTTACATGTTGACTCTATTGATTATAACCTTCTATCCATATCCCAACTATGTGATAAAGGTTATAACTGTGTTTTCACTAACGAGGGTGTGATTGTCTTAAGAAGAAGCAATGACTCAATCTCCTTTAAGGGCGTGCTCAAGGGAAAGCTTTACCTTGTAGATTTCACCACGGATAAAGCCCAACTTCACACGTGCTTAATGGTGAAGAACAACATGGGATGGCTTTGGCATAGATGGCTAGCCCATGTTGGGATGAGAAATTTGCAAAAACTTCTTAAAGGAGAACACATTCGAGACTTGAAAAATGTTGTTTTTGATAAGGACGGGCCATGTAGTGCTTGTCAAGCCGGAAAGCAAGTTGGAGCTCAACATCCACTCAAAAATGTCATGACGACTACAAGACCTTTGCAGCTACTTCACATGGACCTCTTTGGTCCAATCGCCTACATAAGCATCGGCGGTAACAAATATGGTCTTGTAGTTGTATATGATTATTCTCGCTTCACTTAGGTGTTCTTTTTGCATGACAAAGTCGAAACTCAAGGTGTGCTCAAGAAATTATTGAGGAGAGCTCAAAATGAGTTCTCCTTAAAAATCAAGAATATAAGGAGTGATAATGGCACCGAGTTCAAGAACACTCAAGTGGAAGAATACTTGGATGAAGAAGGCATCAAGCATGAGTTTTCAGCCCCCTACTCCCCTCAACAAAACGGGGTGGCTAAAAGGAAAAATAGGACTCTTAATGAGATGGCAAGAACCATGCTTGATGAATACAAGACGTCGGACCGGTTTTGGGTGAAAGCGGTTAACACCGCTTGCCATGCTATAAACCGGTTGTACCTTCATTGACTTTTGAAGAAGACGTCTTATGAACTTCTAACCGGTAACAAACCCAACATCTCTTATTTTCGTGTCTTTGGGAGCAAGTGTTATATTCTCAACAAGAAGCCTAGGACTTCGAAGTTTGCTTCAAAATCCGATGAAGGTTTCTTGCTTGGTTATGACTCAAACACCTACACCTATCGTGTTTTCAACAAATCTTTCGGAATTGTTGAAATAGAAAGAGACGTATTGTTTGATGAGACTAATGGCTCCCAAGTGGAGCAAGTTGATCAAAGTGTGCTAGATAGAGAAGAGGCTCCATAAGAAGCACTTAAAAGGATGGCACTTGGAGACATTTTCCCTCAAGAACATCCTCAAGACTCAAATGATCATCCAACAAACAAAGATACGTCTCCTTCCCATGATCAAGCTTAAGATGAGCAAGGCCAACCTCAACAAGATCAAAATGATCAAAGTCAAGAAGGAGGATCGGATCAAGGGGGGGACGAAGAAAAGAACGACGATGAAGATGAAGATCAAAGAGTCCAACCACCTCATCCAAGAGTGCACCAAAGTGTTCAATGTGATCATCCCGTCGACAACATACTAGGAGACATCTCCAAAGGAGTAACCACTCGCTCTCGAATGGCTAACTTTTGTGAACATTACTCTTTTGTTTCCTCTTTGGAGCCTCGCAAGGTAGAAGAAGCACTACAAGACCCGGATTGGGTAGTGGCCATGCAAGAGGAACTCAACAATTTTGAAAGAAATCAAGTATGGGAACTCGTGAAGCAACCCAACGCAAATGTTGTGGGAACCAAGTGGGTATTCCGCAACAAGCAAGACGAGTATGGGGTTGTAACAAGAAACAAGGCAAGAGTTGTAGCAAAGGGATATGCACAAGTAGAAGGTTTGGATTACGATGAAACTTTTGCTCCCGTAGCTAGGCTTGAATCAATTCGTATCTTGCTTGCCTTTGCTACTCACCATGATTTTAAGCTATACCAAATGGATGTTAAAAGCACTTTTCTCAACGGTGCAATCAAGGAGGAAGTGTACGCGGAGCAACCACCTGGATTTGAGGACGATAAGTATCCTAACCATGTCTTTAAACTTCGGAAAGCCCTCTATGGCCTCAAACAAGCTCCTAGAGCTTGGTATGAGTGTCTTAGAGACTTTCTCATTAAAAATGGTTTTAGGATAAGGAAGGCCGACTATACACTCTTCAATAAGCATTTTAACGATGATTTATTTGTGTGCCAACTATATGTCGATGACATTATATTTGGTTCCACTAACAAATCTTTTTGTGATGTGTTTTCAAAGATAATGACCGAAAGGTTCGAGATGTCAAAGGATGAAGAACGGCGTTGAATACTCGAAGAGTAGAAATTAGGGTTTCATTTGAGTCTTTAGTAGGCTAGCCATATAAGAGTGAGAGTGTGTGTGTCAAGTGCATTGAGATCATAGAAGAGAGCTCAAAGCGTCAGAAGTGTCGAATCCTTAGTGAAGAGTGCTAGGGAGGTAAACTCGGGTTGGCCGGACTTGTCCGTGCCAGAGGCCGGACTAGTCCGGAAGTCCTACGGCTTAGTCCGTTTTGGGGCGGACTAAGAGTTCCTGACTGATTTCAGACTTTTCCATTTTTGGACGGACTAGTCCGTTTCTCTCTTGGTGAGAGTGTTTTGGGACTAAGTCCTGGTGGACTGGACTTGTCCGCCTCAGTGGCCGGACAAGTCCGGGCTAGCAAGACTTGTCCGTTTTCACATGGACCAAGAGTTCCTATGTGAGTTTGGGCTAGTCCGTTCTGAGGCGGACTAGTCCGTACGGTTGTGAGATCAGAGCTCCCATGGCTAAGTCATGGTGGACCGGACTTGTCGGCCTTAGTGGCCGGACTAGTCCGGGTCTTCCAGACTTGTCCATTCTCACCCGGAAAAAGAATTCCTGTTTGAGATCGGACTTGTCCGTTGTGAGGCGGACTACTCCAGAAATCTGTGAACGTTTGAAATTTGAACGTTGGGGAGTAGGTGGCTTTGTGATGTCAATGGTCCCCGAAGACCGGACTAGTCCGGGGTCCTGACCGGATTAGTCTGGACATTAGTTGGTGGCAATGGTTGGCTGTCGGGACTTCTATAAAATGAGATGCCCTGACTTCATTTAGACCCCCTGGAACCCTGGCGCCGCCACAGTCATCATAGAGCCTCTCTAAGCCTTCTCCATTGCCTACTCACCCTCTAGAACCAATTCTTGAGTGGACTTGAGTGTGTGATGAGAGGAGAAGGAAGAACATCGTGTTTTGGCTCTTGGAGTGATCTCGTGCACTTGGTGTGAGTCTTTATTACTTGTGACTTGTGAGATTCGTGAAGTTTGTGGACGTGTTCAAGTGGGAGGCTCGGATTGTGAGCAGCCCGAAAGATCTTGTAAGTTCACCCTTGAGAGATAGTGGAAGAACCGGGTTGGACTTAGTGACGACTTGGTGAGGAAAGGGTTCTTAAACCCGGTCCTTTGTGGACTCCTCAACGGGGACGTAGATTCCTTAGTGGAATCGAACCTCGGGCAAAAATCTCCGTGTTCTTTCCTGCATTTACAATTCATCGATCGCTAAATTGCTTAGGGTTCACTTTGTCTATTTTGATCATATAGTGTTCCTCGCTACAATCTTGCAATCCATTTCAATATTCTATCATACCTGTCATATTAGACTGCTAGTTATTTTATCCATATTTTTTAGGCTAAAATCTGAAGAAAAACCCATAAAAATTAAGTTTTAGGTTTTTCCAGCAGGTTGGCCGGACTAGTCCGCCCCTGAGCTAGACTAGTCCGGCCCCTGTGTTCTAATCTCAATTAATTAAGTCATTTCAGGTATTTTAGCCTATTCACCCCCCTCTAGGCAACTATCAGCGGGTCTGTTTAACAAGCTAGAACTGTACCAAAGACCAACCAGCTATATGGGAACCGGAAACCGATATAATTCTGGTAGCGATATGTCGAGGCATTGCTTGTCGTCGAGAGGGTAGGTTGAGAGCAGCGATGTGTAAATCAGCTAGCAGGCACTGAGGATGCTCCACGTATAAACCTCCTGCTCGGGACGATAGGACCGGTTCCACACTTGGCTAATGAATAATAGGTGGTTGCGTACGACGTTCGTGATGGTTGCTGTAGGAAACATCGAGTACGGGCGTACGTGACGGGTTATTATATCCGACTTCTCTAATTATGTTAGAGAGTCAAAAACTTGATGTCATTTTAGGAATGTCATGGCTACATCGCCATGGTGCTGTTCCTGACATAATTCCACGTGTGGTTCGTTTAAACTCTCCACTTCATGAACCACATGTGCTTATTATTGACCGTTCGGTTCAAGAAGCTCCAGCCACATATAACACGGAAGCCACAAAACTTGTAGATATTCGTGTGGTCTGTGAATATCCGGATGTCCTTCCGGTTGATCTCCCGGGCATGCCACCCAAAAGGGGTGTCGAGTTCAAGATTGAACTTGTACCTGGGACGACACCGATATCACGGAGACCGTATAAGATGGCTCCCAATGAGCTAGCTGAATTGAAGGAGCAGCTCAATGATTTAATGAAGAAGGTTTCATTCGACCGAGTTCCTCGCCATGGGGATGTTCGGCCCTGTTTGTGAAGAAGAAAGATGAAACCTTGAGGTTGTGTGTGGACTACCAACCTCTCAACGTCTTCACCATCAAGATAAATATCCACTGCCCCGCATCAATATTCTCTTCGATCAACTTGTGGGTGCGAGTGTATTTTCAAAGATGGATCTTCGCTCTGGATATCACCAAATTAAGATCCGAGCGGAGGATATTTTGAAGACGGCCTCCTCGACGAGATACGGATTGTATGAATATCTCGTCATGTCTTTTGGTCTCACCAACGCCCTGGCATATTTCATGTATCTCATGAACTCAGTTTTCATGCCGGAGTTGGACAAGTTCGTGGTGGTGTTCATAGACGACATCTTGGTTTATTCCAAGTCTGAAGAAGAACACACCAAACACCTGCATATCGTGCTTCAACGATTGTGAGACCATAAGATTTATGCCATGTTCAGCAAGTGCGAGTTTTGGATCAGCCAACTGCCATTTCTTGGTCATATTATTTCTGCAGAAGGCATTGCAGTTGATCCAAGCAAAATCGAACAAGTGCTGAAATGGAAGTCCCCCACATCTGTCCATGAAGTCAGGAGTTTTCTTGGTTTAGCGGGATATTGTCGGAGATTCATACCGATGTTCTCCAAGCTTGCTAAGCCGATGACGGAATTGTTGAATAGGGATTAAATATGTTTGGAGTTCAGCTTGTGAAATAGCTTTCGAAGTATTGGTGAAGCATCTTACAACAGCTCCGGTGTTAGCTCAACCGGATACGACTAAGCCCTTCGACGTAAATTGTGATGCATCCGGCATCGGGCTTGGCTGTGTATTTATGCAAGGAGGAAGAGTGGTCTCCTATGGCTCACATCAACTTCGTAACCATGAGCAGCACTATCTGACTCATGATCTTGAGCTCGCTGCTCTGGTGTTGGCATTGAAAATATGGAGGCACTATTTGCTTGGGAACTTAGTGCACCTCTACACCAACCACAAGAGTCTGAAATTTATATTCACTCGAAAGGAGTTGAATATGCGGCAACAGAGATGGCTAGAGCTGATCAAAGACTATGAGATCGAGATTCACTACCATCCCAGAAATGCAAACGTGGTTGCCGATGCCTTAAGCCGCAAATCTCATGTCAACAATCTGTCCATCACTCCACTTGAAGGGGAGGAACCGAGTCTATACTTGGTTCCATATGGGGCATTATATAATCTTGCTCTCGTCCCTACCATATGAGAGGAGATTATGGAAGCTCAGAAGGAATACATGGGAATGTCGCACATTCGGAGAAGAATGAAGAATGGCGAAATGAAATGCTTCCGAAGGGATGAACACGATACTCTATGGTCTAAAGACCGTGTATTGGTACCCCGTGACATGAAGCTTCGGAAGAAAATCTTGGACGAAGGTCACTTGTCCAAGTATTCTATTCATCCGGGCAGCAACAAGATGTACCAAGATCTGAAAACCAGGTTTTGGTGGACACGGATGAAAAGAGAAATCGCAAAGCACGTATCCGAATGCGATACGTGTCGGCGGGTGAAAGCGGACCATATGCGTAAAGCCAGATAGATGCAACCCTTGAACATTCCAGCGTGGAAGTTGGAGGATATCAGCATGGACTTCATAGTCAGGTTACCTCTCACCTCCCACAACCATGAAGCAATTTGGGTGATAGTCGATCGACTAACCAAGTCGGCACATTTTATTCCCGTACATACGGGTTACGTGGCCAAGAAATATGCAGAGGCGTATATTGCAAGGATCTTGTGCTTGCACGGTGTTCCCCGCTCCATTATTTCAGATCGCGGTGCACTGCTCGTCGCTCGGTTTTGGGTACAGCTGCACGCGTCATTGGGGATCAAACTGATACGAAGCTCCGCGTATCACTCGCAGACGGATGGTCAAACTTAACGGGTGAATCAAGTTCTTGAAGACATGCTACGTGCTTGTGCCATCCACCACGGCAAAAATTGGGACGATCATTTGCCGTTGGCGGAGTTTTCTTATAACAATAGCTATCAAGCTAGCATCAAGATGGCGCCGTATGAAGCTCTCTACGGCCGGAAATGCCGCACACCACTCAACTGGTGCGATTCCGGCGAGCGAGTTATCTACGGCATTGAACTTGTGAATGAGGCTGAAGAACGAGTGCGAGTAATACAAGCCAATCTCAAGGCTGCTCAATCTCGTCAGATGATCTATGTGGATAAAAGATGCCATCCTCTTCACTTCGACATCAGGGACCATGTTTACGTCTGTGTGTCTCCGATGAAGGGAGTTCATCGTTTCGGAGTGAAGGACAAATTTGCGCCGGGATTCATCGGTCTGTTTGCCGTCATTGAAAAATGCGGACCCGTGGCCTATCGCCTGGAGTTACCTGCGTAGCTCGCAGGAATTCACAACGTCTTCAACATCTCTCAGCTGAGGAAGTGCCTCAAACCCTCGGCTGAAATCCGCACTGAAGACATAGAAGTTCTTCAACCTGACCTCATGTACACGGAGTATCCGATCCGGATTATTGATGAAAAGACTCGCGCCACAAGAAACCAGACCTTATAGTTTTACAAGGTCTTGTGGAGTAACCATACCGCTGATGAGGCGACATGGGAAAGCGAGGACTATCTACGAGCAAATTATCCGGACTTGCTATCATCGTATACCTGGTAAAGTTTCCCCACTTTGCTTTTCTTTTGGAATCTCGGGATGAGATTCTTTTTAAGGGGGGAGGGATGTGAAATCCCCAAAAAGTGGTAGAAAGAAATTAGCACATTTACACTTAGGAAAATTGAGGGGAATTAAAACTTTGAATTATAACGGTGTAAGTTCAAAGTGAGGATTCAAATTTCCCAAAACATCCAAACATGGAGATCTGAATTCATAACATGGATCTTCATATCTCAAATATTCAAACTTCCAAATTTCAACTCATTTGGAGGGGTTATACTATTTGTTTGGGATTAAAAGAGGAAGCCCTCGAATCTGAATTTATATTTTAGTTTCAAATCCCAATTTCCTCAATTTGCAAATTTGGTTCCACAAATGTGTTCTCCACATTTGAATTAGGAGCCATGCCGAAATTCAGAAATGTTGGAGTTGGTTTGCTATGTTTTTGGAACAATGCAAAAGAAGAATTCAAATTCCAATTCAAATTCCAATAACCAAACTCAATTCAAATTCCACACTAGAATTCAAATCATTTGAATTCAACATTTCAAACCATGACTTTGGGAGGAAGCAAAGGAGTTAATTTGGAGACAAGTGGGAAAATATCAAAGGGGAATTAGGTGGGAGGGGGCTCACTGGTCAGCCACCAGAGAGGCAAATTCTCTGTTTTTCCCTTGGTTGGTCACGTGCGAGCGCCAGCTCCCGGCTGAATTCCCTCGCCCAATGCTAAACCGAGCTGCTTCCCTCGCGTGCTCCCGAAGTCAGCCTGTGCGCGTGGGTGATCAAAGCAGCAGCACAATTGAGTTTCTTCTCTTCTTCACGTTACACCGAAGCCTCCCCAGCCTCTCTGCTCGAGCGCACGACCGAAACCCCTGAGCTACGCCGCTGCTCTCGGTCTCCCATCGCTGATCATCCTCCGGCGACGTCAGTGCCTAGCTGAGCCACCCAAAAGCTCCACCAGAGACCCCTCGACGTTTTCCACCCTTTCCTAGCCCGTGGCCGGCCGTCTACACCGGTGCCGAGCTGTTCTTCTCCGAGGAAAAAAAGGGCACAACGCCGCCGACTTGGTTCCACGTCTTCCGGCCGACTCCGACCTCCCCAGCGCGAGAAAAACCACACAAAGATGCGTCATGGGGTATAGTTTCTCATACTGAATCCCTTTCGTTCTTTACCACCGCAGGCTAACTGGAATTTGTGGATTACCGACGGTGCACGTGAAGAACCGACTTTGACAAAGTCTTGAAATTCTTCCAAAATGCTTGATCATTCGTTCTACACTTCAAACCATAGCAACTACAGCCCTTAACGCCCTCACACGCTGAAGCTTGAAGGAAACCAATCTTCCTCCACCCCGGGTGACGGAAAATTGCCGTGGTCGGTAAAAATGGGGCGGTTCACTGGTGACAGCCACGTTGCCGCCGTTGTTAGCTCGGGCTAGGGGTAGCATCATGTTATACGTGCTCTAGGGATGGTGTACAACACCTTAGCTTGCCGGGTGAAGCTTGGAACATGCTGTTCCTCACCCGTGCCGCGCCACCGAGCCACCTCGCCGGTGCCGATGGTTTTTCCGGCGTTTTCATGCCTCAAGTCCTTGCCCGGCTGCTAGGCCGTGGTCCTAGTGTGGTGTAGCACGAAACCGCATCGAGAATGGTTGAGAAACGAGCGAGAACGAGGCGCGCCATCTTCAGTTCTGGCATGCGCGTGCAGGGTCTGCCGGGAGGTTGAAGACAACCGACCTGTGGACCCCACTGTCAGCCATCGGTGGAATTATTTGAAGTTTTTGTTAAGCAAATAGTTCCATAAATTGGCTAATTTTTGCAAGCCCATAACTTTGTGTAGAAAACTCCAAAAAGGGTGAGACCAATTTGGTTGGAATCCTCATAAGGAGTACTTCACATAGGAACAAATTGCTTTCTATGAAAATGCCCAGGATTTTCTGTAGAATTGTTTTTACTAAATCCTTTATAGATTTATTCCAGGAGCAATTCTTTATGAAACATTCCCAAATTTGGGCAACAAATCCTTTTCATAGTTAATCATCTCCAGTAAAAAATTTAGCTTCATTGGAGTCCATTTGCTAGGCTAAATTGCCTTCCAAAATTCAGCCTTTATTTGGAAATTCAAATTCTAAACAGAAACTTTTCAGAACTCCTGTCCAATTTAAAAAATTCATATCTCTCTGTTGGTAGCTCCAAAAATGGTGAAACAAATTTTGTTAGAACCATGGAGACTTACCCTAATTAGATCTTCCACTGTTAGACATGTTAAAACTCCAGATTTGTGCTCAAAATTCAGAGAAGCCTTGTACTTGTGGGAATTTTGGAGACTACAAGGCTCAATGAAAGTTCTCCAAATTTTGCTCAGATCATCCTTAGAAGTCTAGTATCCACCGGAAAGATCCCAAAGCCAATTAAGGAACCTAAGTAGCAGTAGCTATGAATAGAAGTTTACTTCTTATAATTCCTTAGCACTTATACATGTATTTTTGTAACATTTCATATAGTGACCGAAGTTGAGGACACACTGGAGCCGTTGGACGTCCTCCCACCAGATGCTAACTTCTCCTTTCACTCGCAACCAGGCAAGACCCGGTTTGCATTTAAGTACCTTTTACAAAGTTTTTCATTTGTATCACCTATGTCTAGGTTGAAATGGTTGCATTAGAGTTAAGGTGTTTGAAACCCCACTTGCATGACTTTAAATCCTATGAAGGGTTGGGTAGTTTACAGACTCGATGAGTAGAGAATGCCATGCTAATGTGCTTAGGATCTCGGTAGAAGTCGAATAGTTGGAAACTACTCACGAGGTAAGGTTTTATCACATGGTATGGAAAGAGTAGAAAATGGCTTAAGAATTGTGAAACTGAGACCCAGCAGGGGGAATAGGATGCAGTGAGCGGAGGTCTCACATGCATAGCCCTGCTGGTGTCAATTGAGGACCGAGTCGTGTGCGGGCCTGATGAACAAGTATCGAACAGTACTGGATGGCATACTGACATAAGCACGAAACCGATGTAATTGGTTAACCTGGGTGCCGAGGCTTACCCAACCGTTTTACAGGAGTGGGTTGAGGGTAGCAAGGTGTGAATCTGCCGGTGGGCACAGTCACGCTCCACGCGGGGACCTCCTGCCCATTACGGATGGACTGGTTCGGCATTTGGGTTTCCTTTGAAAGGCTGTTGCATACAACAGAGTAGGAAGGTGTGTGGCATCTCACTTCTGAAAGTGAGTGTATGTGACGTGTTTTCCGGGTGTCTCCTGATTGCAATCACCGTCCCTCGTGGTTATTTGAGTACCGCTTGTACACTGTTCTGTGATGTAGTAAGAAGTGAAAGAAGCTAGATAAATGATAATATGTTGTGATGAACTATTAATGTTTTGAAACCATGTCTGCTGTAGATGTAGAGCTAACTAAGTTCTTCCACTTTGGGCATCACCACATCAGAGGAAAGTGTTTCTTGTTTGATTGTGGACTTCCGATGTGAAGGCTGCCTAAGGCCCATTAAACTGTTGCTATAAAACTGAAAGTAAGGATTATTAGGTGTGTCTTGATTGCAATGTATTTATCCCATATTACTAATCCCTGCATGTAGAGTTTCATGATTAGGGTTGTCGGTTAAGCCTTGCTGAGCCCTCGTGCTGGCGGTTGCAATATTTGAGCTGTGTGCAGGTGAGAGCTATGAGGAGGGATCCGAGGACGAGGCAGTGCCCCCGTCGGGGTACACGGCTGAGCTGGAGCCCTTCACGCCGCCGTGATCTTCGTTTGAGTGCTGCTAGTGTGTAGCGTCCCCGGGCTGGACGGCTACACTTTTTGCTTAGTTAGTAGAAGAGTGTAGTATGTATAATACTTCCGCTGTACAGTAAGTTTGTAAAAGACTTCTGCTGTTTTTATATCAAATAAAAATTTGTATGTTGTTCTTAATCTTTTCTTGTGTGCTGTTGGGTGCCGCATCGCACGGCACCACCCTATGCGATCCCGGAGTGGGTGAACCACGGGGTAGTCCCCACAGACGTGCTCTGGTAACTCTGCAGGTGTAAACCGATTATAATTGCCGTCCCTCACGGTCAGTGAGTACCACTTGTTCACTGTACCGTGACGTAGAAAGAACAGGCTAGTTGTCATGATAAAATGTTGCTGGTTGAAAGAATTACATTGTTTGTTAATGAAATGCTTTAGTTTAGAGCAAATCAAAGTTCTTTTCAACCTTAGGTAAGTCCCATAAGAGGAATGTGTTTCTTGTTTGATGGCAGACTTCTTATGTGGCTTAGTACAAGGTTTTCCAATAATCTGAGGCTAAAACTTGAAAGTAAGGATGAATTACTTAGGAGAGTCCTTATGCAAAGAATTTCCTATTGTACACTTCAAGTCCCACATATAGAGTTACATGTTAGGTGAGACAGGTCAGTCCTGCTGAGCCATCGTGCTCACTTCTAGTTGTTGAAGCGTTTGTAGGGTCTTATGAGGAGGAGGCTCCTGAGGAGGAGAAGGACCCCCCCAGAGAGAACCACCGTCGAATGGGAGCCGTGCACTCCGCCGTGTTACACTACAGTTTAAAAAACTGTAATCCTTATTGACGACGGTTTCTGGTACTTAGCCGTCGTCAATAAGCCATAATAATTGAGGACGGCCACCACAGCCATCGTCAGTAAGCCACGATAATTGATGATGACCAGCTGTACCGCCGTCTATAAGCCACAATTATAGGCGACGGCCAGCTGTACCATCGTCTATAATAGACCTTATTGATGACGGCCAACTGCTGGTCGTCGTCTATGAGCTTCTTGAACAGCCACATGGCTCGACAAACTTATAGACGACAGCTAGTTTTAGCCGTTGTCAATAAGTTCATTGACAACGGTAACCATCGTCAATAAACTTATTGACAACGTCTAGGAACCGTCGTCTATAACCATACGTCGTCAATAAATTATTGATGACGGTAGTAACATTATAGATGATGGTTTTTGGCCGTCGTCTATTTTTGCAATTCATGTAGTGTTAGTGGATGTGTGTGTGCTAGTAAGGACACGTTCACGGGCTGAACGTGAACTCTATTTGCTTATTCTACGCCCACGAGTGTAGACTATAAATGATACTTGATGTAAATTATGTTTCTAAACAGTTTATGTTATAAAATTTAGCTTCCGCTTATTGTCTTTTCTGTGTGTTATCCGGTGCTGTCTATCGCAGCACCACTCAGCGAGATCCTGGAATGTCGGGACCATCGGGTCCTCACACAGGGCCAATGGTTCCAACCATTGAAAACGAATAGGACGAGAGGGTTTCACTCGGCTCTACCTGGTAGGCAGCTCACAGGGCTCGAGAGCTCGACCATCGAGGAAGCCCCCGATTGGCCCGACTCCTCTGAATCATGAACGGTTTGTGGACAGGGGGCGAGGCAAATTAGACATAAAGACAACTAGGCCCCTCCAAAGAGGGCCCAGTGCTTTCCGCAGAGCCCCAGCAGGAACGAACAAAGGTCGTGACCGGCCGTTGGAGGTCCATTCATCATGGCTGCCTAAGTTAAACCAGGTACTAACAATCTTTTCTTTGTTTTTAGTTGTGCAGGATCGAAGTCAGTCGATGTTCATCCCCTGATCGATCAAAGAGATCGACTAGAGGCTCGAGGGCTACTGACGGGGCTCCGGACCCCGCCCCCCAGGGGAAGTGGGGAGCCTCCCGTCAAGGGGCGACGAAGGAAAAAGCCCGAGCCCAAGCTCAAGAGAAGGCGGAGCGAATAGGATAGGGATCCCGGTCCCACTACTGGAGCGAGGCGCGAGCCTCGCCCTTGAGGCTCACAAAAAGGGAAGAGCTTGGGAAGAAGGCCCGAGCCCAACCTCGAGTAGGCGAGAGGCAGGTGGCCTTCAATGCGGAGCAGGCGCCATTCGGGTCAAGCGGGAAGGCACTTGAGTGCCTTCCCCAGTGACCGCATTGAATACCCGTCACCTTCGATGGAACTGAATAGGAGTAGTACGTGGGGCGCGCGTGTATCTCGGTATGGTACCCCGACGATAAAATGGATGCAGGCGCGACGGCAGGCTACAGATACAGCGATTCCATCAGGTGCCCTGTCCAGCATATGGCGGGACAAGCCGTCCCTGTACCCACTACCTCCACTCCATCTGTAATATGAGCAGATGTGAGAGGAGTACAAAAAGAGGATCCGGGAGATCCATTAGCGATAGACTCTCGCACTTGTAAAAGAACGACCCCCATTCTTGAGAAAGAACAGCGAGACACCCCAGGCTGGATGTAGGGCACCTTGCCCGAACCAGGATAATTCCCTTGTGTTCTTAGTTAGGCAAACTCGAGGACGAGCGCGTGGCAGATTAGTTACTAGTCGGAAATATGAACTCTGCCAATGCTATTTTGGTATTGGAGATTATGATAGAGCTCAACTGTACCTTGGCTGGGATGTGGACAAGTCCAAGCGGGAGAACTCTGCTTCAGAAACAACTGCAGCACCACGGGGATGATGTCCAGGTAGGCACTCAAGAGGTGGCTAGTTTAGCAGAGGTAACACTAGAGGAATGGTTGACCACCTCGGCAGGTTGCGAGCTTGCAAGTGGGCTCGACTCGACAATGTAGCAAGGATATAGACAGAGGTGGCGTGCGCGATGGAGAAGGTGGGGCCAGCGTGTCAACATTCAGTGCATGCACGTTCCAGGCCGCTCAATTAGAAGATAATGTGATATTTTAAATAGTAAAAAATCAACTATTTCTAGCGATTATGAAATTCATATGAGTGAAAAATTCAAATATAGGATCATCTCACCTCATTTGAAGAAGCTATTAGGAATTCTCAATCATCCAAATGACATGAAACCATAAAGGATGAGATGTGGTATATGCAAGCCAACAAAGTCTGCAAATTAGTTAAGGTTCCTAATAAAGCCAGAACAATAGGTTGTAAATGAGTTTACAAGACTAAACGTGTCTGCAAAGGGAAACTCAAATTTTTAAGACCAGACCCGTGGCAAAAGGTTTCACTCAAAAAAGGTATAAATTACAATGAGACGTTTCTTGCCTCATCTAATATTTCATTCAGAATTATTATGGCTCTAGTGGCACATTATGACTTATAATTATATCAAATAGATGTAAGGACGGGATTTATATGAGGATGTCACACAAACTAAGGGTTTTCTAATTAAGGGTAAGAAACATATGAGATATCAATCAAGAAAATTCCATTTACAGACATTAACTAACCTCTAGGTATGATATCTCAAGTTCGATAAGACTATTGAAAATTTTGAATTTAAGTAATATGAAGAGGACAACTATATTTATGTTAAGTTTTAAAATGAAAAACCCATTTTCTAGTTTTTTATGTAGATGATATACTACTAGCGAGTATTGATGTTAATATACTACTATGGACTAAAAAATCTTGTTTTTAACATTTGACATGAAGGATCTTAGTGAAGCTTCCTACGTATAAAAATTCAGATTCATTGAGATAGAATAAGGAGGTGATAGGTTTATCGCAGAAGGCATACTTAGAGAATATACTTAAAAAGTATAGTATGCATGCGTGTAAAGTTTCACATGCTCCAATGGTCAAGGGGGTAAGTTTGAGAACTTTCAGTGTCATAAAATCAATATTAGATCGATCATATAAGATCGATTTCATATACTTCTACTGTTAGACGTCTTATATATGCTCAAGTATGTACTCGCTCTTTCATGACTATGATGCTTCACAAATATCAAGCCAATTCAGCATAGATCACTGGAAGAAGTTAATAAAACATTAAGATATGTGTAAGGCATAGAATGCTAAAATTAACATATAGTAAGTCTGGACCACTCCATATAGTGGTATACTTAAATTTTGCGGCGTGTTTGTATACTAAGAAATTCACATCAGGTTAGATATCCTCCGTCGCAAATGGAGTCATCTCATAAAAAGCTTCAAACAAACCGTCACCACATTATTCACAGTGCATGCCAAGTTTTTTGCTTGTTATAAAGCCACCGAGCACGGGTTATGGCTTAAAAAATTTACTCGGTCTTACAGCGGTCAACAACATTTAGAAAACACTTTAGTTATATTGTGATAATGAGATCGCAGTATTTTACTCTCCTGACAAGTCGAATGGTGCTGCCAAACACATCGATATTTTTTATGTTGCGAAACATAAAATTCAGTATTATACTATCAGTCTTGAGCATATCAGAACCAATTAGATGCTGGCAGATTCTCTTACAAATGTCTTTCATCTAATGTGTTTACAGAACACTTAATCGACATGTATTCAAGGGAAAACCTATGATCACTGGATACTAAGGGGCCAACTGAGGATAAGGTTGTTTCTACGCATGAGATATGTTATGGTCGTCAAGTTAGATAGTACGTGATTGACTATTTTGATGTGATATTCTCAGTATGCCGCACATTATAAAACGAACGATAAGTTCAGATTTGAAAGTATGTTTTTGTAAGTCTTGATCTGAGAAAATCAAGGGAGGGATGTAAGAAATGTTGTGATCTCCCTGATATTGTCCCATTCGTAATGAAATCCTATTCCCTTTTTACGTGCTCTAATCGGGGATGCTACTTCCATATTAGTAGTTGTCCCCTTCCTTACTCACCACAATAAGAGGGGTGTGCCAATAGGACGGTAGCTAACGTTGTCATGCTTCCACATATCGCCCCAACATTTTTCCTAAAATGCTCGATCCTGTGGTGGTGCGGAACAGAAGGGAAGGCCACCAACACCGTCCCTGCTCCACTGCCATCTCTCAATGCCGACACCACCTCCTCACCGACCTTGTCATGGCTTCCTCAAACCCTAACCCCGAAGGTACTCACTGATCTCATTTAATCTTATTCTTAGCATTAGATTAGGACTCGATTTAATCTATTAGATCAGCAATTAAGGATCCAACAGGTCACCTGCGCCACGGCTCTTATTAGCCCAGCATTAGTGCACCACCAGTCTGGTGGGATGCACCATCGGGTCGTGCGACAGACAAGGACGAACAGAACAAGAGACAGATAGCTCTGTCGGTGTTCTATACAAAGATAAGCAATCAAAAGATTGAATCTACCGCAATATTAATTAGGTGTGACCCTCAAATCACGAAGAGTATGAAATAAATCATTATCTCTCTTATCTTTATTAATGTGAGATATTTACTTTACTAGAATTTGATTGTTATATCTCAACCTAGGATTGCAAACCCAGCCCAATCTCAACATAGGAATATCTCTTTTACTTGTCCTTAATCATTTATAATTATTTTTATTTATCTGTAATTAAATTTTATACAATCTATTCACCCTCCTAGTTAGGGTCTAGATCCTATAGTGACAGATGCTCGGGTTTGAGTCAAAGAGGGTGGCAGTGAATATCGTGGTTTTAGCTAGCGGTGTCTCTCCTACGACAATGATGATAACGGTGGCACTTCATCCTTCATAACAACAACAAAAGTGGGTGATGGAACGTGGGCAGCGCGTAGATACGACAACGATGACGCGGCAGCGGTGGTGCGTGGACGAGGTTGCAATGTATTTTCAGTAGCTTTTGTTTAATAGCAGATATTATGTCTATCATTATAGTAGATTACGGTCCTTCTCTTCCTCACCATCCCCTGTGGGCACGTCCTGTTCTCCGCCATGTCCGAGCGTGGCAGACTACACGCTCAAGCCCCCTGGCCCGCCTCCAAAGTTAACCACCATCAGGTGGGGCATGCTGCTGACGAGCTCACCCGACAGCGACGACGGCGACAGCCTGGGATTTCCGACCTTCCTCCCTTCATCGCTTGGCGATGTGCGTCCACAAGGTTGGACCGACACGCGGTCACTTAGCAGGCTGGGTCACGTGGGTGTCTACGTGCCTGAACATGCATGGTGCCCGCATGCACCATATTAATGTCCTGCAGACAAGCTACTTCACTCGACACTTCGACAGGGAGATTGTCAACATAGTTGTGACATGCAGTTGTCAATGTTTCGGTGTATTACGGCTCATGTGATCACAAGTTTAAGCTTGGACGAAGTTTTTACAGATTTACGGCTTCAAACAATCAATACTCCAAGATATTGATGGAACTGGTTGGATTCGGTATGGAAAATAATAAAATCATTTTTATTTTACATACCAATTTTAAAATCAAAGTTAGAAACCATAATCGGAAATGGTTCAGTATCGAATATTTTAAAAATATTAAAAACAGATTTATCAAAATGGAAACACGTCCATATCAAACGGGGCCAAAAAATTATTTTTAAAACAACTCTTGGCATGTCGCATCATTTTACAATAGCATATCAAAATGTGTCATATTAAATCATAGATGAACAGATATACAGATCTTCAATAATTCTGCAACAATTGTTTTAATCGAATCCATGATCAATCCCACCATGATATAACTGAACCATACATATGAGTAGTCTAGAAATCTATAGCAAATTGAAAAAAATTAAACTGCATAACACACATGTCAAGCAATCAAAAAAATGAAGCCAGATTCAGACATACCTAGGCCTGGTGAAGAACTCCGGCCCACAGACTCTTTCTGTAAGACTTATGTGCTGAATACATTGGCAAAGGAGTCTTATAGTGAGGTTCATGTAAAGTTTTGAGCACTCACGTGGTGTTTGACGTATGGTTTGACATGTAACAAGTTATACCTGTCTTTAACGTGTAGGAGAGATTTCTTTGCGTTTATGGAATGAGTTTTTGATGTATTTTGGTGATTCATGGCTGGTTGAGGTGTACAACATGCTTGTGTGAATTGCTCACACAAGGTGTTGTGGTGCGGACTAACGAGAGTCAATTCGTGGACTTGTGCTCGTAAGAAATTCATTGTTTGCTCATGTGCATGTGTTGCTTGAGGTCATGACATGGCTGGTGATAGTGATCATTGAACTAAACTTAGGGAGAAGTTAAGGTTCAACAACCAAATTTAGAGGAATTGTGGTTGAGGCGGTCAAAGGTGTCATGCAGCATGTTTGGATCAAGAGCGGTGCATATGAAGGTGTTTGGGGCGTGTCAAGTGGTGTTACAATGATTCTAGAAAACCTTGTCTTCGATGGCATTGATTTTCATGTTTGGAAGGCTATGATGGAGGCATACATTCAGGCGTAGGGCTTCGCCATCTGGGAGAAAGTATCCAAGCCCTTTGTTGTGCCATAAAATGAAGATGTGATAGCTGCTAGCATGAAGGAAGTTGACAATAACTACAAGGCGCGCAATTTGAACATCCAAGGACTGACACACGGCGACTTTGATCGTGTTGCCCTCTTGAAGACAGCATACGTCGTGTGGAAGGATCTGTTCGACTAGCATGAAGGCTCCAACACCATTAAGGAAGTGATGAGGACATCACAACAGTGGATACTCACATTGATATACAAGGATCAATCACAAGAGCATGAGCACGGTTACTAAATCAGCAGGTGAACTCGTTCCTAACTTCCTACCCATGTGAGTTTGAGAATGGATTGCTATTTAATGATTTAATTGTTATTAGGAACCATGGACATGATCAACATGTAAAGGGAGGAGGATTTGGGGACGTGGAGAACCAGATGGGACGTTCACAAGTTGATAGAAACAGTCGCCAACTCAGACTCGAGTTCAACTCGGAGTCCAGGAGCAGTCCATCTTAAAATGGACGCCCAGGATGCATACGGACTCCGTTTTTGACGTTCTACATATGCATGGAAATATGAGAAGATAAACTTTCCAATGGTTCTTATCACACATTAAAATTCGCCAGGAGTCATTGGGAATTGTCGAAACAAGTCGAATTTGGAGTTCTGTCCGGTGTTGCACCACCGTATTGGGCTTTTGGGCCTTGTATCCCAGAGGAGTCCATTAGGGATGCGTCTAAGGGTTTTATGGATGAACCCTAGTCTTTAAATACTGCAGCCGCCGGCCATATTCAGTGGGTTTTGCTTAGAATAAACACTTTCGCCATTCTACGGTTTATGAGACCCCAATTTCACAATTTCAGATTGCATCTTCATCGTTCTTGCTTGTGTTCTCGGTTGCACCTGCAGGGATAGCCTTCTTGGCGAGGTCAAGCGTGTGAAGCACGGTTGATAACCAACAGAGCAGTGGTGTAGTGATTGTTGGTGTATTCGGGTCTGTATCTTTCTGATTTTCTATTTGCCTTTCTACTGACTTGTATTGTGCTAGGCCTAGAACACTTGTTAACTAGCAACAGTTCCTACATTGAATACTTATTCAACTTTGTTTGTTGTTAACGATTTTTTTGCTTATTAGCCACCATATTGTGCCATCCAAGCTCCACTTTTCCTCTTGAGCAGAACAGGTACCTTTGCAATCACACCACGCTTCATTGGTTCTCACCGTCCACTGTTTACCACCTGCTGTGTCGGTAAGAACACTTGTAAGAACGTTGTAAGACGGTTGAGAGAGAGAGAGATTGTTTCCTTCCTTCCACTTTTCACATTGCCACTATCCTTTGTAGTTGATAGGGATAACATATTTTTGTTGTCTTTTGTTTACTACTAACAGTGGGAAAAGATAAAAGGGATGATGAATGTGTTCAACATGCTCAGTTGCGTGACATGATGAGGGACATGACAGATATGTTCACCAAAACCCAAGCATTGACAGAGGCATCATTGACGACCTTGAATCGCCAACTTGCTGATCTTGGTGTTTGGATGGATACTCTTAAGGCGCGGCTGCCTCTTGCTGAAGATCGTGAAGACGGTGCTTATAATATGGAAGATCATAACAATCAACCATGACTTCCACTTTATCTACGAGGTATGGGAGGTAATAATCATTATAATTACAATGATTGTCATAACAATTTTAATCGCCCTCTTGATGATCCTTTTGCTAAAGTCAAATTTACTATACCCTCTTTTTCTGGTGCTTATGATGCTGAGACATATCTTGATTGGGAGATGACAGTAGAGCAGAAATTTAATGCCCACCTTGTTCCTGAACAACATAGAGTTCGTCAAGCCACTAGGTGAGTTTAAGGATTTTGCTATCATATGGTGGAATGAACTTGTTAAAACTAGAGCTGATCCTCCAAAATGGGATAGATTAAAGGAAGCTATGCGTGTTCGTTTTGTTCCTCCTTCTTTTCAGCGGGACCTTCGCAAAAAATTGCAGCACTTAGACCAAGGTAACAGGTCCGTAGAGGAGTATTATCAAGAGTTACAAAAGGGTATGTTGCACTGTGGGGTAGTAGAGGACATGGATGATAAAATAGCTCGTTTTTATGGGGGGTTGAGGCATGAAATTCAGAACATTGTTGATCATAAGGAATATGATACTGTTAACATATTATTTCAGCTGGCTATGTTGGCAGAAATAGAATTGCAGGGCCGCCAACAGTAGCAGCACCAACGCACGATGTCACACCCGATTTTTCCGAAGAACAACCAAGTGAATATCACATGTATTCCAGGATCATTTTCTAATACATGTGATGACAAATAGTGAAGCATCATTTATTACAAGCCAGGTGTCGAATATAAATAAGTCTTACATAGCAAATGTCTCGATGGACAATAAGAAGTTCATCACAAGTAAATAAACTAGCAGCGGAATATTATTCTTGAGGGCTCCATCACAGGTGTTGCCCGGGGGTCTCCATGAACCTAGAAACCTTCTTCGGGTCCAAAGTCTTGGTCATTATACACCACCTCATTATCTTGACCTGAGCAGCAATATAAACCAACAAAATATGCAAGGTTGAGTACCGATGGTACTCAGCAAGTGTGGGGAAATTAAATCATGCATGGCTAGAACAAGGAGAGGTTGAACTCATGGTTAAAGCACTACGCAATTAATACCTATCAGCTTAGCTTATTAAAGCACCTACATTACTACACAGGTGAAATGGTCTAAATCTCCCATCCCATCATCAAAATCCAAAAACCATAACATCATTTCCAATGTTAAGCTCCCCGCTTAACATCACAACTTCCAAAACCATCAATCCTCTAATCATGAATAAGTCCAAGCCGCTCTTGACCGTGAGCATGGCTGTCATGACAGTTTTGACTCTGCAGAGTTTGTACCACTGTACCCACATGTAGTGATTTCATCCCCCGTTGCCGGTTGGACTAAAAGAACCTCCATTATGCCAGTGGCTACGAACCACATTCACACTTCCCAGGTGTGTAGCCAGGAGATCACTACGAATTGCCTTTACAAAGGGATTCCTGACGAGCATGGGCCCACTGAGGTTTCACCCCTAACAGCATACAAGAGGCTCCAACCCCGCTGCAGTGGCCCCCTCTTGAGCCTTGCGGTTCATATGGTAGTCCGGCTGACACCTATTCCCCGCACCATCCAACACACCCATACTACGCCGGGGATACACCTAATTAATTGGCCAAGCTGCCCCATCTCAGCATGTGGTTGGCACTGTAAAGCCAGGTTACATGCTCCATGAACCGGTCCTTAGGATCCAGGCAAGTACTAAACACAAACCCGAGTCTCGTGCACCCAGCACACAACCAAAACATCCAACTTGCCTTGATCCCTACCTCTACATAACTCACAATATCTCATTCAAGAGTATGGTAAAATAAACTGATGATCTCATATCCCAAATATCCCATTCTAAGCATGGCTAAGCATATGCATAATAATAAATGACATGATAAAATAAATCCCAACCCAAGCTACAAGGAAACAAGGTAATGCAATTCTAGGGAAACTTCCTAACATGGGTTTCATATTTCAATTGACAATGCAAATAGTTCTAACTACACATCCTAGTATAGGATCAAAGTGGTCAAGGACACTTGCCTCCTTCTTGCTGCTCTTGAAATGGGTAGTCCTGGTCTTGGAAAGGAATAACATGCTCTTGAGCAGGTTCTACATCATACCATCACACATAGCAAAAGAAAAACAACAATCCATAAGACATAGTTCACACTTCCACTTCATACAAACCACACATTCACATTCATGAAAGTAATTCACCATTATATGTGTTGTGGTTACTCTATGTGTGTTGATTTGTGGCTTGCATGCACCTTTAATCATGTGTATATGATTCCTACTTTTGTGTTCACAGTTATACTTACCTACTATATATATGAGTTTCCAATTTAAATAAATTCCTTATATTCAATTACTACACCTTTTAGCTACCAAGTATGCATGAAATGTATTTTCCTTCTCCATATGTGCCTTAAGAATTTCTACCAACCCTAAACTGAATTCTTTGGATTTTAGAAACTCCATTTATCATTTACTAGTTGCTATATTTTCAGATTTATTTTCCTCTACATAAATGTGTTCTTTATTATAAAATTAGTAATATACATCATCTAAACAGAATAGGTTCTGATCCTAAATAATTTAATAACATATTTTGACCTTTGCCTCTGATGTAAACTATTTCACAATTATTTTCCCTATTTTCTAAAACTATTCATTACTTAAAAATGTGTCCCTAAATGTGAATAATAAATTAAACAGATTCAATTCAGCCCAAAATATGTTTTTATCTCACTCCAAAGTTTTCTAAATACTGAGAAAGTTTTTAATTTAATTATGACAATATGTTTGTCCCACTTTTTAATTTTTAAACATTAGCCACATATTCAATTTCCTAATTTAAATACTAAACAGGGCTAAAAAGGTAAACTCACCCCACTACAGGGTCTATAATATTATTTTCAGAATTTCTAGGGGTCTAGCTACACTTATCAGAGGTGTTTTTCCTAATTTTTATTAAGTCTAGGGGCTAAAATTGATTTTTAAATGAATTTACATGATTTTCTGGAGTTCCAAGGGCTAGATCAGAAGTTTCCAGGGCTAGCTCTTATTTCCTGAGAACCCCAGGGGGTAGCACGTAAGATTTCCAGTCTTTATAACACGGGGCTGACGTGGACCGTCCGATTTTAAACCAACGGCTGAGATTATAACGTCGAATCGGTACGCGGGGGTTTAAACCCTACCGTGCGATTTAAAATAAACGCCGCACAAGCGGCCACGTCGCTATGATCGAGCGCGGGCGGCGCTGCCGGCGGCGCACGGCGGAGGGAAGCGGCGATCTCGCCGGAAACTTTCGGATCTTCGGGAATTCTTCCTAGAACTGTGATTTTATGGCATAGATCGGTAGATGGGAGGTCGGGGATCTCACCTCGGGGGTTTTCTTGAGCTCGGGGGTCCTGGAAGGTGATCGGCGACGAGGTCCGAGGCAAAACCACGGCGAAGCTCGTCGGCGCTGCGTTTACACCGCAAATCACCGAGTTTTCTGCACCTGCAAGGTTCCCCGGAGGCGGTGGATCAAGACCAGCGAGTTAGATCGGAATTTCCGAGCTTAGATCGGCCAGAATTCGCCGGAGAAGTCTCGGTTCTCACCGGAGTAAAAATCGGCGATCGCGGGGGAAAAACAGAACGAGGCCGGGGTTTTTATAGACGGGGGAGGGCGGCGGGGTGGTTTAGATCATGTCCGCGTCGCCTACGAACAGAATTCAGCGGGGATACGCCGAAATCCCGATCGGTTTTGATTCGGGTGCGAGGGAGTCCGGCGCTGTCGCGAGGTAGACGAAGATCGGGTGGGTCACGCCTGTCAGCGTGAGGAAGCAGCGCGCTCGGCTGCGGGCTGGCGCGGGCGCTGGCTGGGCCGGCTGGTGGGTTTCGGCCCACTGGCCGGTTTTTTTCTGTTTTCTCTTTTTCTTTTTTCTATTTCTTTTCTGATTTGAGTTTAATTTGAATTCCAGTTTGAATTTGAACTTTTGCAAAACATGCAACACGTCCAAAAATTTTTAAATCCCCCTCTTAACATGATTTAGGATTTTGAATCAAAATTTTGGGGTGTTACAGCTCTACCCCCCTTAAAAGAAATCTCATTCCTCGAGATTGATGTTTCTAAGAAAACAATTCCGGAAATTGTGCCTTGAGCTCATCTTCCCGCTCCCAGGTGGCTTCCTCTTCTGAGTGATGCTTCCACTGCACCTTGCACATCCGGATTCTTTTATTTCTGGTGAGGCGTTCCATTGTCTCCAAAATCTTGTATGGTTGCTCGGCATAAGACAAATCCTCAGCTACGTCCACTTCATTCATGGGTAACACCTCTTCAGGCGTCCTCAGGCATTCTTGAGTTGTGACACATGGAACACATCGTGCACATCCGATAGACGAGCTGGTAACTCTAGTTGATACGCCACTTCGCCTTTCCTTTCCAAAACTTGAAAGGGTCCGACGTATCGAGGTGACAACTTCCCTTTTACCTTGAACCGACGAAGTCCTCGGATAGGGGACACCTTGAGATAAACATAGTCTCCCACGTTGAAAACGAGCTCTCTTCTTCGTACATCAGCATAACTCTTTTGGCGTGTCTGTGCTATCCTCAAATTGTTGCGAATTTCCCTTACCTTCGCCTCGGCTTCTTGTAGTACTTCTGGACCAAACACTTTACTTTCCCCCGTTTGATTCCAAAATAGGGGAGTTCTGCACTTCCTCCCGTACAAAGATTCAAACGGTGACATCTTCATACTAGCTTGATAGCTGTTGTTATAAGAAAACTCCGCATACAGTAAGTTCTTGTCCCAACTCCTATTGTTTTTGAGTGCACATGCCCTTAGCATATCTTCAAGGATCTGATTGGTTCTTTCCGTCTGCCCGTCAGTTTGGGGATGATAGGCAGAACTAAAGTTCAGATGGGTTCCCCTGGTTTCATGCAACTTCTGCCAGAACCTTGAGGTGAACTGTGTCCCTCGATCCGACACAATCTTCTTTGGCACTCCATGGTAACACACGATCCTTGACATGTACAACTCTGCCAATTTGGATCCGCTGTAGCTTTCCTTCACGGGGATGAAATGTGCTACCTTGGTTAGCCTATCAATGATGACCCATATTGAATCATATCCTGATTGGGTCCCAGGCAATCCCACGATGAAATCCATGCTGATTTCTTCCCATTTCCATTCAGGCACTTTGAGTGGTTGCAATAATCCCGTGGGTCGTTGATGTTCTGCTTTCACCAACTGACATGTGTCACATAGGGCAACATGTTCCGCGACATCTCGCTTCATGCCATACCACCAATACCTGCCCTTGAGGTCCTGGTACATCTTCGTACTCCCAGGATGAATGGAATAGTCGGAATCGTGAGCCTACTTCAAAATCAATTCACGGATCTCCTTTACTTCAGGCACACAGATCCTTTTCCCGTGCCACACCGTAACTTGTTCATCCTCTCTGAAACCTGGAGCTTTATTTTCCTTGATGAGTTGCCTGATTTCCTGTATCTTCTCATCATTCTTTTGACCCTCGCGTATGTCTCGCTCTAGTGTGGAGTCCACTTCCATGGCGATGGCCTCACCACTATTTACTAGACACATATTGAGCCTTATAACCTCGTCCTTCAATTCTGCAGGCATTTCCTTCAAGCTCAACTTATTGACCTGCACTTTCCGACTTAAAGCATCGGCCACGGCGTTTGCTTTCCCAGGATGATAGTTGATGCCTACATCAAAGTCATTGATTAGCTCTAACCATCTCCTTTGTCTGAGGTTGAGATCTGGCTGTGTGAATATGTACTTCAAACTCTTATGATCCGTATATATCTCGGTCCTCTTCCCCATCAAATAGTGCCGCCAAATTTTCAACGCGTGTACCACTGCGGCTAGTTCTAGGTCATGTGTAGGATAGTTCTTCTCGTGCTTTCGAAGCTGCCGGGATGCATATGCCACGACATGCCCTTCTTGCATGAGAACACATCCCAACCCGTTTCCAGAGGCATCGCAGTACACCGTAAAGTTTTTCTGCATATCTGGCATAACGAGCACTGGGGCTGTTGTCAATCTTTCCTTTAACTCCTGAAAACTCATCTCGCACTGCGGCGTCCATGTGAATGTGATTCCCTTCTCCAACAGTTTAGTGAGGGGCCTCGAGATCTTAGAGAATCCCTCGATAAACCGTCGATAGTATCCAGCCAATCCCAAGAAGCTTCGAACTTCCCCGACATTTTCAGGGGTCTTCCGCTTCTATATATCCTCGATTTTGGCGGGATCTACGGAGATTCCTCCCTCTGAGATTATATGTCCTAATAAAGTAACTCTCTTCAGCCAAAACTCACACTTGCTCAAATTAGCATATAGTTGGTGTTCTCTCAGCCTTTGCAACACCAACCTTAGATGTTTCTCATGTTCTTCTTCATCTTTGGAGAAGACCAGAATGACATCTATGAAAACCACCACAAATTTTTCCAGATATTCCATGAATACCTTGTTCATGAGATACATGAAGTATGCCGGGGCATTAGTTAGCCCGAAAGGCATGACGGTGTATTCATACAGTCCGTACCGAGATACGAAAGCTGTCTTGGGAATATCAGATTGCCTTATCTTGAGTTGGTGGTATCCCGACCTGAGATCAATTTTCGAGAACACACAAGCTCCCCTCAACTGATCAAACAAGTCTTCAATGCAAGGTAATGGGTACTTGTTCTTGATGGTTACCTCATTCAAAGCACGGTAATCCACGCATAACCTTTGGTTCCGTCTTTCTTGGGCACAAATATCACCGGAGCTCCCCATGGTAAGGAACTAGGGCAAATATACCCCTTCTCTGTCAATTCTCTCAAATGATCCTTGAGTTCTTCTAGCTGCTTGGAGTCCATCCGATAAGGTCTCTTGTATATCGGGGCTGTTCCAGGCACTAGCTCAATTGCAAATTCCACTTCACGATCGGGAGGCATACCTGGCAATTCTTCCGGAAAAACGTCTGGATATTCCCTGATAGTCCTGATTTCCTCAACTTTCACCTCAACTTGATTTAATTTAATGTCCCTCCTAGGCTCGTGTATTGTTATGAACTTTACTCTTGTGCCACTAGGGTGAGTTAGTTCCACCGTTCTGGTCGAACAATGAATGATTCCCTTATGTTTGGTAAACAATCCATGCCCAAAATAATATCGATCCCTTGGGAATCTATCACTATGAGGTTAGCAGTAAACACTACCCCATTAATGTCTAGATTCACCTTGGGACACACTTGTCTTGTCCTTATTTCTCCACCTGGAGTTTACGGCTAGCATATGGTACATTTGTGTTGTTGCTAGGTCATACTTCTTAACAAACCCTTGAGCAATAAACGAGTGGGTAGCACCAGAATCAAACAGCAGGGTTGCAAGGTGTAAATTGGCAGGAAACTTACCAACTACCACGTCGGGTGCATCTTGTGCTTCCTCCATAGTGACGTGGTTCACCCGTCCTCCCATTACATTCTGCTGTTGTGGCTGCGCGGGCTTCTTCTTTGGGCATTTGTGGGCGTAGTGCACCACTTCACCGCAGCTAAAACATTGCACCCCAACCTTAGGTGCCTGGCCCTTGTTGTCTTGGGGTTGGTTTGGGGGTCCTTGCACTGCTGGTCGAGGTGGATATGCGGGGCGAGGCTGCTGCACAAACTGACGTTGCGGCTGTGCTGGTGCTGCCAGAGGCCTGTAGTTCGGGTTGTACCCTCTTGGTGCTGAGTAGGGTACCGCAGCACGGTTCGTCTGCCCTGCTGGTTGCTGCATCAGACGTGGGCGGGTGTTGCTCCCAGAGGCTTGATGTGACCACCCGGCCTTCCTCTTATTCTCATTTTCCAAGGCCTTTAGCTTCCTTTCTACCACAAATGCTCTGTCCACCATCTTTTGGGAGCTTTCATACTCATTTGAGGACATTGCACACTGCATCTCCGCGGTAAGTCCTTCCACGAAACAATCTTGTTTCTGCTCATCAGTCTCTATGTCTCGTGGGGCATAACAGGATAGTTGAGTAAATTTAGTGAGGTATTCCCTCACCGTCATGTTTCCCTGCTGCAGTCCCAAAAACTCCTTCCTCTTGTTTTTGAGTTCACCTCTTGGGATGTAATGGTTGCGGAAGCTACGTTTGAACTCTTCCCAAGAGATGTTCTCAGGGTCATGATGGGCGGCCACGTAGGCGGTCCACCAATCAGCAGCAGATCCATGCAATTGATGAGAAGCAAACAGCACCCTCTCATACCCTTGGCACTGTATGATCCTCATCTTACTTTCAATGGTCTTCAGCCAATCATCTGCCTCCAGAGGTTCAGTAGCACTTGCAAACTTTGGAGGTTGAGTTCCTAGAAACTCACTCAACCTTGGTTGGCGTGGTGCAGCTTGTGGAGGTGGAACTTGATGCAAGTTGGCCACCACTTGAGTCAAGTTCTGGATGAGCTGATTCTGATTCTCCAGCATTTGGTGGAGGGGATCAACTCCTTCACGGCGACCACCCCGGTCCTGGCCTCCAGAAAGATGAGGGTTGCATGCCTCATCGTTGTTGTTGGCGGGGATGGCAGCACGTCCTTTTCCTCTTCCGGCCATCTGGCAGAATCAACCAATGTTAATTTGAAAGCATTTAGTATCATCTTACTACTTTCATTTGTTTGTACTTTGAAGTGTTGAGGCTTTGTTATACTTTTACGAGGGTTCATATCTCACACCAAATAAATGCACTATTATTTCATGTGGGTTCACACACCAAAGCAAAACAATCTGAAGACGAGGCTGTGGACAATTGCTCATGGCTTCCACAACTCACGTCACACACCAAGCATTAATACACCATTAACTTAACGTAACGACTCGACTATTCGACATCTTGCTAACTAAGGGAAGGACTCTACACTACTCATTTTCTTGAGCTGGCTCCTCGGGATCTTCCTCATCATTTCGGCTGCCTTCTGACTCTGCTTTGGGTGGGGAGGCTGCTGGTGGAGAAGTGCGACGACGCCTGATCGCTCGACGATCTGGGGAGTCAAGAGTCCATGTATCATTCACGGTGACACACAGTTCATTCCCATCTCCTCTTTCTCTCGCCCTCAAGCAGGCTCGCAGCAACGCTTCCGTTTCCTTCAGGGTGTCCCAGACATCCTGAAGCTCTTGTTGACACTCCTGCAGTCGAGTGCTGAGCATAGCAGCATCCTCCAAGCACAAGTCCATGTGCTCATGAGAAGTCTCTTGCTGCACCGGCGGGTACATGTATTCCGTGTTACCACTCTCTCGCTGGAGGATATACATGTACTCAGTTTTGTCCAAGTGGTGACGATAGATGTGACTCTGGCAGGTGATGGCCTCCCAGGTGACATCTTTCTCCGCATCGACTTGTGTTGCTCTACAAGCTGGAGAGTGGTGAATCTTAAGCAGCTGATTTTCGTGTATTATCCTCATCTCTGAACTCCATTCTTCCCTCTTCTCACGGATGGTCCTGGTGGAGTTATATTGGATGATTAGCTTGTTCGTATTGCCGGCAGCTTCGAGCATACGCCGAAGACGGCGCAATAAGCCTCCTACTGCCAATCCGTAGGAAAGGTACGTCATCGGACGGCTCTCCTCCCTCTCGGCAAGGGCAACTACGGGAACTCTCCCTCCTATGGACTTGCGAGCGGTGCGAATCATGTGAACCATCTAAAACAAAAAGAATTTAAAATTAGGTTAGATAAACTCTCAAACAAAAACCCTATTTTGAATGAAAGTTGGGGTAAGATGAAGAAAGTGACTCCATTAAATAACACTTTTCAACACACACCTTGTAAAATAGTTTTTAAGAAAATAGGGCCCTTAAATACGTCCATTTCTACCTAGGTCCACGTTCCTACGGGCAACCTGGCTCTGATACCACTTCTGTCACACCCGGTTTTTCCGAAGAACAACTAAGTGAATATCACATGTATGCCAGGATCATTTTCTCATACATGTGATGACAAATAGTGAAGCATCATTTATTACAAGCCAGGTGTCGAATATAAATAAGTCTTACATAGCAAATGTCTCGATGGACAATAAGAAGTTCATCACAAGTAAATAAACTAGCAGCGGAATATTATTCTTGAGGGCTCCATCACAGGTGTTGCCCGGGGGTCTCCATGAACCTAGAAACCTTCTTCGGGTCCAAAGTCTTGGTCATTATACACCACCTCATTATCTTGACCTGAGCAGCAATATAAACCAACAAAATATGCAAGGTTGAGTACCGACGGTACTCAGCAAGTGTGGGAAAATTAAATCATGCATGGCTAGAACAAGGAGAGGTTGAACTCATGGTTAAAGCATTACGCAATTAATACCTATCACCTTAGCTTATTAAGCACCTACATTACTACACAGGTGAAATGGTCCAAATCTCCCATCCCATCATCAAAATCCAAAAACCATAACATCATTTCCAATGTTAAGCTCCCCGCTTAACATCACAACTTCTAAAACCATCAATCCTCTAATCATAAATAAGTCCAAGCCGCTCTTGACCGTGAGCACGGCTGTCATGACAGTTTTGACTCTGAAGAGTTTGTACCACTGTACCCACATGTAGTGATTTCATCCTCCGTTGCCGGGTGGACTAAAAGAACCTCCATTATGCCAGTGGCTATGAACCACATTCACACTTCCCAGGTGTGTAGCCAGGAGATCACTACGAAGCCTTTACAAAGGGATTCCCGACGAGCGTGGGCCCACTGAGGTTTCACCCCTAACAGCATACAAGAGGCTCCAACCCCGCTGCAGTGGCCCCCTCTTGAGCCTTGCGGTTCATATGGTAGTCCAGCTGACACCTATTCCCCGCACCATCCAACACACCCATACTACGCCGGGGATACACCTAATTAATTGGCCAAGCTGCCCCATCTCAGCATGTGGTTGGCACTGTAAAGCCAGGTTACATGCTCCATGAACCGGTCCTTAGGATCCAGGCAAGTACTAAACACAAACCCGAGTCTCGTGCACCCAGCACACAACCAAAACATCCAACTTGCCTTGATCCCTACCGCTACATAACTCACAATATCTCATTCAAGAGTATGGTAAAATAAACTGATGATCTCATATCCCAAATATCCCATTCTAAGCATGGCTAAGCATATGCATAATAATAAATGACATGATAAAATAAATCCCAACCCAATCTACAAGGAAACAAGGTAATGCAATTCTAGGGAAACTTTCTAACATGGGTTTCATATTTCAATTGACAATGCAAATAGTTCTAACTACACATCCTAGTATAGGATCAAAGTGGTCAAGGACACTTGCCTCCTTCTTGCTGCTCTTGAAATGGGTAGTCCTGGTCTTGGAAAGGAATAACTTGCTCCTGATCAGGTTCTACATCATACCATCACACATAGCAAAAGAAAAACAACAATCCATAAGACATAGTTCACACTTCCACTTCATACAAACCACACATTCACATTCATGAAAGTAATTCACCATTATATGTGTTGTGGTTACTCTATGTGTGTTGATTTGTGGCTTGCATGCACCTTTAATCATGTGTATATGATTCCTACTTTTGTGTTCACAGTTATACTTACCTACTATATATATGAGTTAGCAATTTAAATAAATTCCTTTTATTCAATTACTACACCTTTTAGCTACCAAGTATGCATGAAATGTATGTTCCTTCTCCATATGTGCCTTAAGAATATCTACCAACCCTAAACTGAATTCTTTGGATTTTAGAAACTCCATTTATCATTTACTAGTTGCTATATTTTCAGATTTATTTTCCTCTACATAAATGTGTTCTTTATTATGAAATTAGTAATATACATCATCTAAACAGAATAGGTTCTGATCCTAAATAATTTAATAACATATTTTGACCTTTGCCTCTGATGTAAACTATTTCACAATTATTTTCCCTATTTTCTAAAACTATTCATTACTTAAAAATGTGTCCCTAAATGTGAATAATAAATTAAACAGATTCAATTCAGCCCAAAATATGTTTTTATCTCACTCCAAAGTTTTCTAAATACTGAGAAAGTTTTTAATTTAATTATGACAATATGTTTGTCCCACTTTTTAATTTTTAAACATTAGCCACATATTCAATTTCCTAATTTAAATACTAAACATGGCTAAAAAGGTAAACTCACCCCACTACAGGGTCTATAATATTATTTTCAGAAATTCTAGGGGTCTAGCTACACTTATTAGAGGTGTTTTTCCTAATTTTTATTAAGTCCAGGGGCTAAAACTGATTTTTAAATGAATTTACATGATTTTCTGGAGTTCTAGTGGCTAGATCAGAAGTTTCCGGGGCTAGCTCTTATTTCCCGAGAAATCCAGGGGGTAACACGTAAGATTTCCAGTCTTTATAACGCGGGGCTGACGTGGACCGTCCGATTTTAAACCGACGGCTGAGATTATAACGTCGAATCGGTACGCGGGGGTTTAAACCCTACCGTGCGATTTAAAATAAACGGCGCACAAGCGGCCACGTCGCTCTGATCGAGCGTGGGCGGCGCTGCCGGCGGCGCACGGCGGCGGGAAGCGGCGATCTCACCGGAAACTTTCGGGTCTTCGGGAATTCTTCCTAGAACTGTGATTTTATGGCATAGATCGGTAGAGGGGAGGTCGGGGATCTCACCTCGGGGGTTTTCTTGAGCTCGGAGGTCCTGGAAGGTGATCGGCGACGAGGTCCGAGGCAAAACCACGGTGAAGCTCGTCGGCGCTGCGTTTACACCGCAAATCACCGAGTTTTCTGCACCTGCAAGGTTCCCCGGAGGCGGTGGATCAAGACCAGCGAGTTAGATTAGAATTTCCGAGCTTAGATCGGCCAGAATTCGCCGGAGAAGTCTCGGTTCTCACCAGAGTAAAAATCGGCGATCGCGGGGGAAAAACAGAACGAGGCCAGGGTTTTTATAGACGGGGCAGGGCGGCGGGGTGGTTTAGATCATGTCCGCGTCGCCTACGAACAGAATTCAGTGGGGATATGCCGAAATCCCGATCGGTTTTGATTCGGGTGCGAGGGAGTCCGGCGCTGTCGCGAGGTAGACGAAGATCGGGTGGGTCCCGCCTGTCAGCGTGAGGAAGCAGCGCGCTTGGCTGCGGGCTGGCGCGGGCGCTGGCTGGGCCGGCTGGTGGGTTTCGGCCCACTGGCCGGTTTTTTTCTGTTTTCTCTTTTTCTTTTTTTCTATTTCTTTTCTGATTTGAGTTTAATTTGAATTCCAGTTTGAATTTGAACTTTTGCAAAACATGCAACACGTCCAAAAATTTTTAAATCCCCCTCTTAACATGATTTAGGGTTTTGAATCAAAATTTTGGGGTGTTACACACAAGGAGCACCTTCACACCATGTTCGACATATACACCATCCAAAACAGCACCATCTTCGATTTTTCCTACTGCCACTACACCATCCAATTGTGGCCAACAAACTTCATCTACTGCTCCATTTTCTCGTGCGCTAGAGGGCAGCAAGACGACACCATTCAAGCCTACGTCTTCCACTCCTTCCACGAGTCGAACTTCCAACATTAAGTGTCACCGCTGCCAGGGAGTTGGTCATGTGATGAAAAATTGCCCTAGCAAACGAGCATACATAGCACATGATGATGACGGGTATGATAGTACTTCGGATGTTGAAGATGAATATTCTCTTGCTACTAACGTTGCAAGACCAAACAATGACCACTATAGCACAGATGAAGAGGTACTTGGTACTGCAGCAACGGAAAATTATAGAAGCATAATTGTGCAGCGTGCTTTGAGCTCCAAAGTTGAGGTGGATGACAAGCTACAGCGACACAATCTTTTTCACATGTTTCTCATCGTCAAGGACTGCCGTGTGCACACTATAATTGAACACGGATGTGGTCAAGAAACTTGGGTTGACAACAAGAGCACACCCTCATTCATACCACATTCAGTGGTTCAACAACAGCGGTAAGGTTAGGGTAACACAAACAGCGAGAGTACATTTTTTGATTGCTTCTTACCATGATTTGCCGATTTTGATGTCGTACCTATGGATGCTTGTTCTCTTTTGTTGGGACATCCTTGGGAATTTGATACGGATGCTATTCATCATGGTAGAACTAATAAATATACTCTGATGCATAAAGGAAAGAAAATCACTTTGCTTCCTATGACTCCTGCTGAAATTGTCCATTTGGAGAAAAGTAAAACACGTGATGATAAGGCCCAAAATCACTAGACTCTGAAAAACAGCAAGCATTAAGTTAAAATCACCTTCGCTGCTCACAACTAAATCTGACCTTGCTGATTTATTTAATACCAAGGGGATGTACTATGCTTTAGTATGCAAAGAATCCATGTTTTCGCTTCATGAAGTGTCCATTGCATTGCCCCCTGCTGTTGCTAACCTTTTGCAGGATTTTGCGGATGTGTTTCCCCCCGAGATACCCCCTGGATTACCACCTAGGAGGGGCATTGAACATATGATCGACTTAATTCCAGGGGCAAGTTTGCCAAATCGTGCGGCGTACAGGGCGAATCCGGAAGAGACAAGGGAAATTCAGCGACAAGTTCAAGATCTTTTGAACCGCGGGTATATTCGTGAAAGCCTTAGTCCTTGTTCTGTTCCTGTTCTTTTGGTTCCTAAGAAAGATGGTAGCTGGCGCATGTGTGTTGATTGTAGAGCGATTAATAACATCACCATTCGATATCGTTATCCTATTTCTCGCTTAGATGACATGCTTGATGAATTGAGTGGTGCTATTATTTTCACAAAAATTGACTTGCGTAGTGGTTACCACCAAATTAGAATGGCACTAGGAGATGAATGGAAAACTGCATTTAAAACCATGTTTGGACTTTATGAGTGGTTAGTCATGCCTTTTGGTTTAACTAATGCACCTAGCACTTTTATGCGATTAATGAACGAGGTTTTACGTGCTTTTATTGGAAAATTGACGAACATCTTAATCATTTACGTGTTGTTTTCAATGTCTTGAGAGATGCACCTTTGTTTGGTAACATCGAAAAGTGCGTATTTTGCACCAATCGAGTTTCATTTCTTGGATATGTTGTTTCATCGAAGGGAATTGAGATGGATGAGGCAAAAATTATGGTGATCACTAGCTGGCCAACTCCATCGACCGTCATGCAGGTGCATAGTTTTCTTGGTCTTGCAGATTTTTATCGACGCTTTGTGCAGGATTTCAGCACCATCGCAGCACTTCTCCATGAACTGACGAAAAAGGGAGTGCAGTTTCGATGGGTTGAACAGCAGAAACAAGCTTTTGATGTTCTCAAATCAAAGCTTACACAAGCACCATTGCTACAACTTCCTGATTTTGACAAGGCATTTGAACTAGAATGTGATGAAGCGGCATTGGTATTGGAGGTGTTCTCATACAAGGAGGTAAACCCGTTGCATTCTTTAGTGAAAAATTGCATGGTCCTTCTCTGAATTATTCTACTTATGATAAGGAATTGTATGCCTTAGTGCGAGTTCTACAAACTTAGCAACATTACCTGTGGTCTAAGGAGTTTGTCATACATTCCGATCATGAATCTTTGAAGTATATTAAGTGTCAAACCAATCTGAATAAACGACATGCTAAATAGATTGAGTTCATAGACTCGTTTCCATACATCATTAAGCATAAGAAAGGGAAGGAGAATGTTATTGCAGATGCATTATCTACACGTTACACCATGCTGTCCCAACTTGATCATAAAATATTTGCTTTGGAAACAATAAAAGGATTATATCCTACTGATTTGAACTTCAAAGATGCCTTTGAAAATTGTAGAGAAGGAAGAACTTAGAATAAATATGTACTACGGGAGGGCCTCCTCTATCGTGCTAACAAGCTATGTGTTCCTGCTAATTCTGTTCGCCTATTACTTTTGCAGGAAGCACATGGAGGAGTTTTGACGGGACATTTTGGAGTGAAGAAAACTGAGGATGTGCTGGCCACACACTTATTTTGGCCAAAGATGAGATGTGATGTCGAGCGCTACGTGTCATGATGCACTACTTGCAATAAAGCTAAGTCTCGACTTAACCCACATGGTCTTTATATGCCTCTTCATGTTCCTAGTGTACCTTGGCAGGATATTTCCATGGATTTTGTTTCGGGATTGCCTAGGACTAAGAGGGGGAGGGATAGTATTTTTGTGGTTGTTGATCGTTTCTCCAAAATGGCACATTTTATACCTTGTCATAAGAATGATAATGCCTCACATTTTGCTGATTTATTTATGTCGGAAATTATTCGTTTACATGGTGTGCCAAATACCATTGTTTCTGATCGTGATGCAAAAAATTTTAAGTCATTTTTGGAGAACTTTGTGGTATAAATTGGGAACCAAGCTGCTGTTTTCAACCACATGTCACCCACAAACCGATGGACAAACTGAGGTAGTAAATCATACTCTATGCACTATGTTGCGGGCTGTTTTAAAAATAAATTTAAAGGGTTAGGAGGATTGTTTACCACATATAGAATTTGCTTACAACAGGTAAGTTCACTCTACTACAAAGGTAAGCCCATTCTAGGTAGTCTACGGTTTCAATCCTTGTGCTCCTATTGATTTATTACCTTTGCCTCCTTCTGAAACTATAAATTTGGATGCTACACAACGATCTGAATTCATTCTTAAGATGCATGAAACTACAAAGAAAAATATTGAAAGGATGAATGAGAAGTATAGAATTTCTGGTAGTAAAGGTAGAAAAGAAGTAAAACTTGAACCAGAGGACATGGTATGGCTACATTTGAGAAAAGAACGATTCCCTCACTTGAGAAAATCTAAACTTATGCCACGAGCTGCTGGTCCTTTTAAGATTGTTGAAAAGATCAATGACAATGCATATAATCTTGAGTTGCCTCTGGATTTTGGGGTTAGTCCCACATTTAACATTTCAGATTTACAACCATACTTGGGAGAAGAATATGATCTTGAGTCGAGGACGACTCCGATTCAAGAGGGGGAGGATGATGAGGACATCACAACAGTGGATACTCACATTGATATACAAGGACCAATCACAAGAGCACGAGCACGATTACTAAATCAGCAGGTGAACTCGTTCCTAACTTACTACCCATGTGAGTTTGAGAATGGATTGCGATTTAATTGATTTAATTGTTATTAGGAATCATGGACATGATCAACAAGTAAAGGGAGGAGGATTTGGGGACATGGAGAACCAGATGGGACGTCCACAAGTTGATGGAAACAGTCACCAACTCGGACTCGAGTTCAACTCGGAGTCTAGGAGCAGTCCATCTTAAAACGGACGCCCAGGATGCATACGGACTCCGTTTTTAATGTTCTACATATGCATGGAAAGATGAGAAGATAAACTTTCCAATGGTTCTGGTACCACATTAAAATTCGCCTGGAGTCTTTGGGAATTGCCGAAAGAAGTTTAATTCGGAGTTCTGTCCAGTGTTGCACCACCGTATTGGGCTTTTGGGCCCTGTATCTCGTATGAGTCCATTAGGGACGCGTCTAAGTGTTTTATGGATGAACCCTATCCTTTAAATACTGCAGCCGCCGGCCATATGCGGTGGGTTTTGCTTAGATTAAACACTTTCACCGTTCTACGGTTTGTGAGACTCCAATTTCGCAATTTTAGATTGCATCTTCATCGTTATTGCTTGTGTTCTCGGTTGCACCTGCAGGGATAGCCTTATTGGCAAGGTCAAGCGTGTGAAGCACGGTTGTTAACCAACGGAGCAGTGGTTTAGTGATTGCAGGGGTATTTGGGTCTGCTCGAGTGCCTCGGATCATCAACGTCGAGATCTCCACTTCAATCGACCTACCTTTCAGAAGATCGGGCCTAAACTACTCATCAGGAAGTGCGGCAATACATGTACAAGAAGAAGTACATGCGCTTCGAGATGAGCCCCGGTGAGTCGTTAGATGATTTTCTGCACTCTTTAACAAAACTCTCAGCAAATCGCGTAGTATCAATGTTGTTTATCGAAAGCTGAGAATGATAGGAAATTGTTGAGTGCATTAGACATATCAATTTGGAAATAAAAGTCACCTCTATTTGTGAATCTACTGTCATGACTACACTTTCATTAGACGTGATATATTCCAAGTTAAAAACTGTTGAACTTGATATAATCTCAGATAAAAACACCAACAAGTCTCTTACATTTGTTTCACAATGTGATATGCCTAGCTCTAGCCAATCTTCATCATGTGATACACTTGCTTTGCTATCCTCTCTAACCCTTGAACAGATTGAGGAGTTCCTGGAGGAGGACCTAGCACTTCTCCCAAATTGGTCCTCAAAAGCGTTGCAAAACGTGAGAACGAGGAGGATAGTAAGTGGTGGCTCTCAAGGATGCCTCGAATGTGGTGAGTCAGGACATTTTATGCAAATTGCCCTAACTTTTTGGGTCCTACATCCCGGGATGAAAACAGAGCAAGGTTCAAGCCCTCCAACAACAACAACAAGAAAAAGTAGGGTTTGTGAACCCCAAGGTGGTGCACCACGTCCTCTCTGCACTAGAACAGATCAACATGAGCGATGTGGACACTGAAAGTGATCATGATGAGGACACTTCGCCCAAGAAAAACAGCAAGAAGCAAACTTTGGCGAGTTTGTGTCTCATGCCAAGCAACTGAAGCTCAAGCACGATGGAGGCTAGACTGAACAGTGACAATGACGAGGTAAATCCCTCCTACGAAGGCCTTTTTAATGCTGTTTGTTGTCTTGGTACTCTTCTTGAGAAAAGGACAAGAAAATTAGAAGTACGATGCCAAAATTGACTCACTAGAATCCGAAATTGAACATTTGAAAACCTTGATTCCTAGTGATGACTCTTGTAGTGGTTGTGAGCTGATTTATGATCAACTGTCATCTCTTAGAGATGTGCATGCCTCTACACTTAATCAACTTGATCTTGAGATTGAAAAGAACAAAAAATCTTGTTCTATCTATTAAGAAAAATATGATAGATGCTAGCTGTTCTACCGATGACTTACATTGTTCTAGCTGTCATGATTTGAATATCAAATTGCATAACGCTAAAACAGAAATATTCGCCTTGAACAATACTTTGCACACACATGAAGTTCATGCTTGTTCTAATTGTAAATCAAAGAAAAAACTTCATGTGAAAACTGCCTAGTGTTGTCTAAACAACTTGATGACATGCATAGCACACTAGGGCGATTTTATAGTGGGAAAAGAACCTAAACTTGCTTCTGAATTCCTATAAGTCTAGCAATGATAAAACTGGTTTAAGTTTTGATTCTCATGCTCATGCCAAAGCTAATCCACCCATGGTTGTAAAGTCACTAGGGAGTGGTTTGATTGAAACAAATCCTAATAAAAAAGAGGTGGTTTATAGGTCAGCAGGGGTGTTGTCTCATTCGGAATCTAGGAAACAGTTTGCTACCCCATCTAGACATGAACATAAAAAGAAATTTCATTGTACATTCTGTGGTAGAGATGGACATGTCATAAGTTTTTGTTATGGACTAGCTAAACAACATAAAAAAGAGAAAAAGATAGTTAGATCTTATAGCAACCGAGCTACACTTTCTGTTCATAATGTTAGACGCACTCATCCTGCTGTGTTAAGTAAAAAAACATGTAAATTTTGATCCCAAATATAGTGGTTTTCGTGCTACACATGATACAACTTGTAGGTTAGTAGTTGGACGCAAGAATTCTCATGTTTTGGCTCATAAACCTTCTGTATTTTCCTAGCTTTCATGTGCTCTTCCTGCTGTACATCATGTGACTTGGTACTGGATTTCTAATGTCTTCTTACTAACCCCAGTATTTAGTCATCGACATATTCTTCTGCTGTGTAGGTTGCACACTTGAGGAAGGAGAACATTTGGCTTGTGGATTCAGGATGCTCACGCCACATGAATGGTAACAAAGAATTGTTTTCCTGCCTCACTTATGTGTCACGTGTAGAAGATGTTACCTTTGCCGATAAATCTTCAACTCCTGTCATTGCTAAGGGTTCTGTTAGGGTTAACAATCACAACACTTTGAAAGATTTGGCACTTGTTAAAAACTTGAAATACTACTTGCTTTCCATTTTACAATTGCTAGATAAAAATCTAGAGATTAGTTTTATTGAAAACAGCTGCAAAGTTGTAGATTGAAAGGTGAGCTTATATTTAACATGTCTCAGTTTGAAAGGGTTTTTAAATCTGATTTTGATGTCTTCTTCTAAGCATAGGTGTCTAGTTGTTAATGATTCGAAGGATTTATATTTTTGGCATCGTAGACTTGGTCACGTAGGTTTTGATCACCAAACACGTGTTAATTGTCTAGATCGTATGCGTGGGCTGCCTAAGCTTAAGGAGACAACAATATTGTGTGCTTTTCTTGTAGACATATTCTCTACTCACAATGACCAAGATAACAGAACCGGGTCAGCTCCTACATCTTGATACTGTTGGTCCTTCACGTGTTCAATTATTTGGAGGTAAATGGTATGTACGTGTGATAGTTGATGATTATTCTAGATACTCTTGGGTTTTCTTCATGGCATCTAAGAATGAAGATTTTATTCACTTTATAAGTTTATTTTTTAGTTTATCACTTGATCACCCAGGATCTTTAAAAGCAATTAGAAGTGATAATGGAACCAAGTTTAAAAATCAAACATTTGATCACTTTTGTGCTGAAAAAGAAATAGATCATCAAGATGACTGAAGCGATTTCTCATGTGTATGTAGATAGTATATATAGTGTTAGAAGACATTTCAGTTTTTTTTGCATGCAACCTGTGTCAGGGTTTTATCTTTTGGGTCGAAATCGGTCAAGTCCAAGACCATCGCTGAACCATCGTTTGGCTTGATGAAGATACAAATGTAGTGATTACTACACACATACGAACACACCTGTTAAGTTAACAATTAATAATAATTGCTATTTCAACGTCATGTGTCAAACTTACTCAAAGTGGTACGGAGCCTTTATGAGGTCCCTTCCATCTTTGATAAAGTTATGCATGGCTCGTCCTATGTAGGCTCCCACTTCCATCTTTCTCTTCTTTATAGTTCCATCGATTGTCTTTGTAAAATCTTTTTGTGTCATGTGCCGTTATTGGGGTGAATCCCGCGTCACAGTCATTTCAAAATTCAACTTGGTAATCCATGTCGGGTCAAGGATATTTTTGTGCCCTTCACTTTTCTATGATCCATGTATTGCATCCTAAAGAATAAGTCTGGAGTTATTATAATATAAGGCAATGTATGCGTGTAGTAAGAAAAGCAACTACGAAAGATTAGATGCACTTACGAGCACCAAATGAGTAATAAAGTTGATTTCGAGCATTCCTCGATAGAACAAACCCCACAGATCTTCAAGGAAAATTGCTCATCTATTGTTTCCCCCTATGCACCAAAATGCTTCTTTCGGCACATGAAATGTGACATTCGAAAGATCATATTTTATGTTGCACATCAAGTACCACTCATGCATTCTCCTGACCGTGATAGGTTGTTTGCTAAGTTATACCGTTGTCATGATCGGCTTCCCATTAACAAATTCAAGAAGGACGTCCTCCTGCTTGTATATTGGGATCCCATTTTTAACAAAACAAGAGTCCAAAGTATGAACTTACCCGTCTTATTCCCACGTCTCATTATTTTGTACTGTGGGCACGTATGAAGTGTGAGATGTTGAAGTTATTTTTTCATTGATTCTAGATACTTTGACATTAACTCTGAAGGTTCCTTATTTTTGTATGAGCAAACATGCATATGAAACCGTCAGAGGAGCAGTTGTTGGAAGTTGCACAGTTTCAGCGTGCTTTAAAACTGCTTCAACCTGTTGTTCAACTTCTCCAGGGTACTGCTTCAACATGTTGTTCAAATGGTTGCTCTTGTTTATCTTTACTATCGTCCTTCGTAGGAGATAGCAGGAGTGGATGCTCGTGAACCTTCGACGTAGAAGACGGGGTTGAGGTCTTCCGTGATGTGATGACGGGGCTCGACATCGGCTCATCGTCCAACATGATGTCGCGTCGGTGCCAAAGTATTAACTTGTTGACAGCCTGCCCCAATGTCGTGATTCCCTCAGGAGTGTTATGGTCTATTTCATAGTATTCAAAATTATTGTCGATGATCTGAAGAAATTGCACCACAGAATAGTACATAGGAACGAGATTATCGTTGAAGATGTTATATGGTTTTGCCATAGCAGTGGCAACCGGTTTTGTTTTGTTCCTTGTTCTACAAATGAGGATAATTAGACGACATTTGTCCTCAACAATATTATCGACAGGGAAGACAGTTGGCACTGATCCTAAGCTGCTAAGAAGGGCAATTGGAGATAACAAAGCATCATTTGCCATGGGCATCAACAATTTATTCTTGGATGACAATTGCTCTCATTCTCTAAGTTTGTGCAATATTTGTTGTACAAATGCCTTGACCTTTTCTTCAATCGTATCTTCAAGTGTCTTCTTGAATCTATCATGTTTTCTACATGACCCTGCATTGTTCGGGAACCCCTCTTTCTAGGACATTTGAGAAGAGATTGCTCGGACCCGTCCACTGTGTTCAGGAATCCCTCACTAGCTTGAAGAGGCCCTTCTCTTGCTTTTCAATTATATCTGATAATGCCGTCCTTATTTCGGACATAGATTTGGGCTTTGCAAATTTGCCGTCATTGGTTAAACCTAACCAAGCTAGCTAACACCCATCGCCTAGTTCACTCAACGCAGCCTTTTAGCAGGTCAGGATTGCCCGCGCTGATAGTGTCCACTATTATCTTATGTCATTTCTCAATTTTTGGGGCATATCCGGTAGACCCCAAGCGATGGTGGTAAGTGTTCTTCTTCGCAAGCTCAGACCTAGCTTGACTTAGGGCTACAGCCTCAGGTGTGGTCTTTTGGCAAACAAATTCTTCCCACTAAGCTTGCGTGATTTTTCCCATCTTCTTAGGGATAGAGACCTTATTATCCTTAACATAAGCATTCATCTCACTCTTCCAGCCACAAAACTTCTTGCCCCAAGTGATCAATGTCGCTTTCTTTACAACTTCTTTCGTGCCTTTTAGAAAATTGAATTGTTTCTTCAACCTCTCCCACAACTCGTTCTTGCCTGCCTCAGAGAATTTTTACAATTCTCCATTGTGACCGGCACAGGTGCTATAACGAGACAACAGCAGGCATTTTGGTACTTCGTAACAGCATCAAGTGGACCATGGGGAAGCCCACCTTCACTGATTCTTGATATGTATATGATGCCTTCTGGACCCTTATTTGCACCTCGCTGCCCTCATTTTCGCTTTTGAGAACTCGAGGATTCAGCCATTGGAGAATCTTCTGCGTGTTTAGGAGAAGAAGTCACCTCGTTCTTTTGGCAGTTAAGCTAGATAGAAAAGAATTAAAAGAATTTGTTTATTTGAAAAACAAGATTAACTTAAACAATAATTTTTTGATTTATTAGACCGGACAAGTATCATACCTCGATGGCGGGATCATATTTTGAGTCAAGATCCTCTAAAGTTCCTTTAGTTTTCAGAAGAGCAAAAGGATCTGATGGACCGTTATATGATCCATCACTACTGGACTCATTACCGGAGTGGTATGAGTTCTAATCAATACTACAACTCCCTTACATCCCTATGTCGGCTATCCACCCTTCTTTACCAAGTGTCCTATCCCTAGCTATCCAGATGCCTCCTCTCTTAAACCAAGGCATACTCTACTAGCTATTCCTTTACTTTATCCACTATTCCATACAGGCATACATACCTTGCTAACTCTAAAAAAAATATCTTGGCTATTCTCCCACCTACTATACCAGTGCTTTTCTTGGCTATCCGTGACTTATCCCTTTTATTGGAGTTTTCTTGCAGCTAGCGCTTAGTCCCTTGCTTGTTGGCTTCGTCGACCAATTCCTTGTGTCGGCTCCGATCTAACTAGTAAGAAGAAAGATAGATAGAATTGTGTGGGCAGAGTTGGCTTGCTTCCAAGATAATAAACACCTGGTGACTCGAAAACATTTACCGGCAGCGTCGCCTTGCGAGACGGTCTTCTTATAGCCTTCCATGTTAGTACTGATAAGACAAAAAAGTGATTGCTTATCAGCTAATTTTAGAATGAACTGAAGTTATAGAAGAATACTTGAAGCAAAGCAAAACAGATATTATGAATCAACTGCTAGGGATAACCTTAGTCGCCTGATCGGTTCTAGTCGCGTAACTACCGACTTGGTCGACTAGAACGACTAATCATCGACTAGGGCGATTAGTCCACCCTAGTCGATCCTAGTCGTCATACCCATACTCGTACTTGATGGTAGTCTCTAGTCAACTATATATATATATATATATATATATATATATATATATATAAGCAAGGAGAAAGTCAATTTTACTCCCTGAACTTTATTCCAAGTCCGGATAAGAGGTCAAGGGGTTATATGGACGTGGACCATAGTTAGGGTGGGTAAAAATGAACTTTTCCTATTAGCAATAATAGCACACATAGCATAGCAATTAACACACTTAAACATAGCAATAATAGAAAATGTGATTCATGCTGGTATGTTAATCCAATGTGGTCAAGTTAATTAATGCCAGACTATTATAAGACATCAAAAGTGAAATATTATACATTATAAGCCAAGTTTAACAATAAGTATCCATTATGAAACGCTCATAGGTCTACAATAAAAGATACAATGCTGCAGAAATCTAATAGTGAAGTCAATGTCATTGAGTTCATTGTGGTGTACAAGTGTAAATGAGCAACAATTGCATATGTCTCAGCCAACTAATACAAGCAGAAAATGGTAGCAGAAATAATGTGCCATTTGTTTGCAGGTATCATCTTGGATATAAATGATACACTACAAAAAACACGGCTATTTACGACGGTCAAAGTTATTTACGACGGTCCTAGGGTTAGCTGTCGTAAATAATATTACATATGATGGCCAAGCTCGGCCGTCGTAAATAAAAGCTTGTTTACGACGTCTGACCTAGGCCGTCGTAAAAACCAACATATTTATGGCGACACTAGCTTGGCCTTCGTAAATAAGGTTATTCACGACACTCTGGCTACGTGTTGTCGTAAATAAGGGGTATATACCCGCGGTTCCGGGGTCGGCACGGGCATTCCCGACCACCTCCGTCCCGCCGAGACCGGCCCCGGCCTCCCCTGCGCTGCTGGCCGCTGGATTGCAAGTAATTTTTTTTGTTTGTCGTTTCATTACTGATAACTAGTTTTTAGTAGCTGTTTAATGAATTCCGTGTAATTTGTTGGTTAATTAGTTGTGTAATTTGTTGTATTAGTTAGTTTACTTGTTAATTATACGTTTATTTAGTTGTAAATTGTATTTAGTTTTTTATTTGTATTATTTTAGTTGTAATTTGTTTGTATTTTAGTTGTAAATCGAATTTAGTTCTATGTTGTTTAATTAGGTGTATTAGTTAGTTCAATTTTTAACTATATGTTTTAATTATTGTATTTAGTTTGTTAATGAGTGCTATGTTAGGTATTAATTGGACTTTATATTAAGTAATATATTATGTTGTTAGTTCAATTGTTAATATTTGTTTTATTTGATTATTTAGTTGAAAAATGTTTGAAAATTGAGTGTTAATTATTTGTTTCACGACTGTTAGGTATATACACCGTCATGAAAGCATGTAGTACGATAATTATTAGTAGGACAACTATTGAGCCGGGCTTGGAGGCGAACGGTGCCGGTGCGGACGCGAAGTGCTCGTTGGAACACGACGGTGTGCACGAGACGTTCACTGGCCATCTCCTAACATTTTCCTCTCTTTCTGTATTTCTTTCCTCTGTCTATCATTGGAACACATCAAAACCGTCATAAATATGCTTTTTTACGACGGTTTTGAGTGAATCAAAACTGAGTAACGTAACCTATGCGTCTCCAGCTTTGAACTGGCACGTGTCACTTATGCTACGCACGTGACAAGTGTAGATTTCGAATTGTCACTTTTTTGGACAGCCTCGCAGTGACTGAGAGAGCTTTCTTATGGCGAGACGCAAGAGGTCCGGATCTGATTAAAGTTTCGGTTGTATAACCCTGATTTTCTCTGTTGAACCATTTCGGACGTGTAGTTGGAGAACTGCGGGGTTATGCTACCGAAATTTCATCAGGACCCGGACTCCGCGTCTCGTTGTAAGCAAGCTCTCTCGGTCACTCTTGGGTGGGTATAGGACATATCTTTCCTAATAGAGATGTAGACGCGTGATATCTGACATTGCTGTATTTTGTTTGTAGGCTCAAATATGAGTGAAGACTGTAGTTGGATGTATACTGGTTGGAAAAAAATAGAAGTTACTCAGATGAGTGGGTGACCAAGACTACTGCTTTTGTGAACCGTGCTTTTTCTTTAGCCAAGATCAATAAGGCGCGGTGTCCATGTAGCATATGTCAGAATATGAGGTGTTTGGACAAGCAATATAGGAAAAGAGGAGTAGGCCATCGGTTTCTTAATAGGCGTCAGTGCCGTTGAATGTAATCAAGTTAAGGCTGTCGGTTTCGCAAGCCGATGGCCATAGAATCATAGCCGTCGGCCAGAGAGCTCAGGCCGACGGCTACAATTAAAGCAGTCGGCTAGTCCCCAGAACTCCGAGGCTGACGACTGTACTTGTGGGTCCAGCAACCAAAAAGCCTCCTCTATCCCCCGCGCCCCACGCTCGGCCACCACTCACAATCTCTGGCCCGCCCGTCGCCGCAAAGCCACTGACGCCTGACGCCCCGTCGCCCCGCACCCGGCCCGCCCGAAGCGCTGCCCACCGGCCCGCCACGTGCCGCCCCGACACCCGACCGCCGCGCGGTCGCAACCCAGCCGCAGCCCGACGCACGGCAGCCCGCCCCCATTCCGGGCCGCTCCGCCCAACGCTCGGCCGCCTGCCCGGCCAAGCCTCCCTCAGCCGCTCAGTGGCCCATCGCCTGCCTGACGCCACCAGCTGCCCCGCCCCAGTGTCCGATGTTGCCGGCCGCAGCCCGAGCCTCTTCGTTGGCTGCCCTCACGTGCGCCTGCCTGCCCCGGCCCGCGCGCCCTCACCTTAGGTCACCACCACCCTGCTGCCCTGCCGCCGCTGTGCCCCCACTGCCGCCACGGCGCCCCGCTGCCCCGCTGTGGCCGCATCCTCTCTGCCGCCGCCCCGCTGCCGCAGTCGCGCCCGCCCGCCCGCGTCGACCACACCGGCGCCCGCCCGCCCCGACGCGTGCCTGCCGCCCCGCATCGACCGCACCGGCGCTCACCCGCCCGCCCGAGCGCCCGCCGCTCCGATTCAAGGTACGCTCAGAGCTCGTGTCTTTAAATTCACAATTAAAGTACATAACTTGAATGTATTGAATAGAATTGAGAATATTTTGAGAAATTTGGGTCATATTAAGTACTAGTCGTCCGGACGGGCAAATGAAGTGTATTCTGCCAGCTATTTCATAAAAACGGTGAGTAGATAATTATATTTAGATTATGTTTACTGCTTTGCAATTTACAATGTCGTTTACATTATATTTAAATTATTTTCCAATCTCATATGACAATCAGCTTCATTCCTGCAATTTGTTGTATAGTTTTGAAAATGGGTGACAATCGTAAGGCGATGTATGATGGATGGAGTTCGAATGGTGCGCACACTATGGAATGGGATCATGTCTCAAATGGTTTTGTGAACCAAGCCTTTGCTAGTGGTTCTCGTGTTGCGAAGTGTCCGTATAACAAGTGTCGGAACCGTTGACATCTGTATAGGTCTGAAATGGAAGCACACCTTTGCAAGCATGGATTTATGCCCAACTATATGGTGTGGCGCGAGCATGGGAATATGAACGATGCTGGTGAGTCGGTCGGAAACGAGGACAAAGATCGGATGGGTGAGATGACAGCGGATGTTGCTAGAGAGTACGAAGAGCAGTCACCGCCAGAGGAGGTGCGGAAGTTTTATAAGCTTCTTGCCGCCTCAGATGAAAAAGTGCATGAGGGCACCAATGTGACCGGTCTGCAGGCAGTCACGCGACTTATGGCGATGAAGTCCAAGTACAACATTGCAAAGAATTGCTACAATGGTATCTTGAAGCTGATCAGTGATCTCCTTCCATCAAATCATAAGATGTCGAAAGACTTATACCAATCTAAGAAGCTTTTGGCCGGTCTGGGCATGAATTATGAGGAGATTGATGCGTGCGAGAATAATTGCATACTGTTTTGGAAGGAATACAAGAACGATACTCACTGCATGCATTGCAATACATCCAAATATGTGCAGGTTCTGAGCGATGATGGAGTGGAAATATCTACAAAAGTACTGATCAAACAGCTTTAATACATGCCTATCATGTCAAAGCTTAAACGGTTGTTTCAGTCCCAAGAAACAGCGAAGTGGATGAGGTGGCATTCTGAAGGGATACGTGAGAGCGATGACAAAGATGTTATGGCGCATCCTTTGGAAGGTTCGACTTGCCAAGAGATCCCAGAAATGTTCGTCTTGGGTTGTCAACAGATGGTTTCACTCCATTCAGCACCAGTAACAACTCATACTCTTGTTGGCCTGTTTTTATCATGCTCTACAATCTCCCTCCCAACATATGCCTGAAAGAAGGATACATATTACTCGCAGCCATCATTCCTGGTCATAAACATCCAGGGAAGAAAATCAATGTGTTTATGCAGTTGTTGATTGAAGAGCTAAAAGTGCTAGGGCAAGGGGTACAGGCATATGACAGTCACCTGAAATGTGAATTTACCTTACGTGCCGCATATCTATGGTCAATCCATGATTTGGTGGCATGTGGCATGTGGGCTGGTTGGTGTGTCCACGTACAGTTGTGTTACCCCATATGTATGGCTGACACTGATGCCATCAGGCAGAAATACGGAAAAAAAAGTAAGTTTCTTGGATTGTCATCGATGATTCCTTTCTCAAACCGTCCTTTCAGGAGCGATACACAATCATCCTTGAAAGGCACAATGGTTACAAAAGGACCTCCTCGTCGATTGATAAGCGAACAAAAAATGGCATGGCATGCAATGTTAAAAGAGTCCACAAAAAGTGGGTTCAAAGGTTATGGTAACGAACAAAGTTGGACTCATATTTCTTTTCTTTGGGAGCTATCATATGCAAAGGCGCTGCTTTTACCGCACAACATAGATTTGATGCACCAGGAGCGTAATGTCGCTGGAAGCATCATAAACATATGTTTTGATTTTACTGGTCAAAAAATGTGGGGGAAGAATTAGCTGATCTTTGTGATCGTTCTGAGCTTGAGTTTAGAACAAATGCAAGTGGATATGAAAGTAGGCTAGAAGAAAGAAAGCAAATACTTAGTTGGTTGAGAATAGTGAAGTTTTCAAATCGCTATGCAGAAAACATAAGATGATTTGTTAATCTCAGCACCGGTAAACTCAACGGATTAAAGAGTCATGATTACCATATTATGATGGAAAGACTTGTACCAGTAATGTTCCGTGGCTACTTTAAACCCGATTTGTGGAAGATATTTGCTGAACTTAGCTACTTCTATAGGCAGATTTGTGCTAAGTAAGTGTTGAAGAAAATGATGCGGCAGTGGGAGAAAGAAATCGTTGTGCTTGTATGTAAGATGGAAAAGTCTTTCTACCTGGATTTATGAATTTTATGCAACATTTTCTGGTGCATTTACCTTATAAAGCGTTTGTGGTAGGACCTGCACAGTTCAGATGGATGTATAGTCAAGGAAGAGAATTGAAAAAACTCAGTGCGCAACAAGGCAAGAGTTGAGGGGTGATGTAAAAGCCCAAGAAAAGGGACTTGCAAAACTAATCAATTTCATCACCTCACAACACCACAGCTCATCTTGTGGGTATCTTGTGAAAACTTGTGAAGAGCAAGTAACCACCATCAAAAGGGTAATTAGAGGGGAAATCCCTAACTTCCAAAAGGTGGGATTTTTACACATGAACATGAAAGGTTGAGCTCACGCATAGACCTTAATTAGTCTTGGGAAGGCTCAGGCCAAATTTCATGCAAATCCAATACTTGTTGAGGCACTTTTGGAGTTATTTGAAAAAGATGCCAATTTGAATGTAAATTCAAATTGCAGCAACTTTCATCACTTGAATTCAAAAGTGGACTTCATATTCAAACTCAGCACATTTTTCTGAGTTAGTCCACGAATTTTCATCCCCATTGGATTTCATCTTGTCGGGAGCTAAATTTGCATTAATTCAAAACTGAGTTTGAATTTCAGTTCAGATGTGGAGCAAATTTAGCCAAACCAATTCCAAATTGAGGAAACCAAATTCAAACTATAACTTGGTTCTTAAGTCTCTCATTCAATGGAGAGTAGCTGGGATATTTACAGAAGAATTTGGAAAAAAGGATTAGGGGGAGAGATGGGCCCACAGGTCAGTGGGAGAGCTGATTCAAAACCGAGCGCTGCCTGTTTCTCACCGACGTCGATCGAGCGCAGACGCCAGCTCCTGCTCCCGCGCTCGAGTGAAAAGGACACCACACAGCCGCACCGCACCGTGGGAGCACCGGTTGCAGCGGTGATAACACGCGCAGCCACGTGAATATCTTCACTGCTCACGTCGCCCTCGTGCTGAACCGAACCGACCGCCGCCGCTCGACTTCAATCGAGAATTCGGCAGAGCCTTCGCGTGCAGCGCCTCTCCTAGCCAAAAACCACACCAGCTGCTCGTTCTCTACCTCCTCAGCCCAAACACAGTCGAGTTTTAGCCTCCTAAACCTACCTCCTCACCGTGGGCAGCTCGGACCAAAGGCTTTCACGGACGAGCTAGGCCACTCTGAGACACACCAGATAGTCACGCTGCTCCTAGCCAAGTTGCAGCTCCAACGGTGGACCATCGAGCTTCAATTTGATGTTTTTCTCCCAGCGCATACACTCGGGCCTCTGGGTAAGAATCCATCAAATTCATCCACAATTTTCGTCCTTAGGCCACCAAATCATGCACACGCAAACTAGACTTGCTAGCGATCGATTTTCCTTCACAGCCTTAGCTAGGAACCAATGGGGTATGAGGTATTTCATGTCTTTCTAAGCTCAAATGGCAACCCAACTCTCGGGCGCACGGTGAAAGTATGGTAGCTGTTGTTGCCGCGCATGCTTGCGTCCTTGTCGAGTTTCCCTAGCTGTCAAGGGTGCTCTAGAGCCGATCACTTGAGCCATTTATAGACTGGAACCATGTCACGCCCAAAATTTTGAAACTAAATAAAAACCCGTAGAAATTATAAAATTTGGAAAAATCGAGTACAAGCCGTCTTAAATAGAATTTTTTAAAAAAAGCATCAATACATACGTGCAAAACAAGAAATCCAACAGTAATACAAGGAATAAAATAGAGGTGAACCGACATGTGCTATGTTGGTATAAGAATACACATACACGTATATGCAATTTAGTGTGTGTATAATCAACTAATAAATTAATTAGATGAGTTTGAACTGGGCCGAGTGGCATTTGTGCGTATATACAAGAAGAGACGTGACAACCTTTAATTTAAATCCGTATGCAAAATCCTGTATGAGAAATACTGACTCAAATTACTAGTAAACTACCCAACGCAAGCCAAATCTAAATTCAAATCTGAATTCAAAAGCAAGTTATGTAAAAAGAAAACAAAAACTTCTCCCCTTCCTGGGCTGATCTCCTTTTTCTCCCTAATTTTTGGTGCAGCCCAGCCTGCTCCCCTTTTATTTTCCAGCACACAACCCATTTCTCCTCTGCCCCCCCCCCCCAAGCGGCCCAGCTCTCTCTTTTCCTCCGTTTCCTGGCGCGGCCCAGCTTTTTCTCCTCCTCTTCCTGGGCACAGCCCACTTCCTCCCCTTGCGCGCAGCTCAGCCCGGCCCGGCCCAGCGCTGCGCTCCTTCTTCCACACCGCCTCCCCTTCCTTCCTCCCCAACAGAGCCGCCGCCTGAATTGCGCCGTCCCTGCACCACGCCTGCGCCGCCGCCAGCAAAACGCACCGGCTCCCTGTCCCTAGCGCGCAGCTCACCTCCCTTCCTTTCCCTCTCCTCCTTCTCCTGCGCGCAAGCTCGGCCCGGCTTGAGTTCCACCGCCTCCATTCTCCTGTCCCCGTCTACACTCGAGCCGCCCGGACCCGGAGATCCCAGCGACTTGACAGTGAAACGACGCCCCTGCCGCCTCTTGAATGCCTGGCTTTCCGGCCGCCAGAGCCCCCACAATGGGCGGATATGAAGTCAGCCGGGCGCCTCCATCGCATCGCGCAAATCCCGGCTGCCCCGTCGCTTCGGGAAGAAATTGCGCCGGCACCGCGTCTCACATTGTGCCTTCAAGTCCGGGAGTGTCGCGCCCGCCGAGAGCCTCTCCACCGCCTCTCTTCCTCCCTGAACGTCGGGCTGCCCCTGTCAAGTCGCTGTGCATCGGCTCAGCTGCCGACCCCACCATGGAACCGCCATAAACGAGCTATATAAGGGCCCCTCACTGATCCGGAAGCGCGGCGCCGCTCCACGGATGCTCCCACGACCACAGCCGGGCGGATTGAAGCACCATCGGGAACCAACTTCGAGTTCATCCTTTTTCTTCCCCAAGTCAGGCCAGCTCCGAATTTGACGCCGGTGAGCGCCGCTTATCCCTCCCTCTTCCTTCCTCGGCGTCCCTAGAGGACCATTGGGCAGCCCCACCCCCTAGAAGTTGCTCTAGACCTCTGTAGGAGGCTCACGCCGAGCAGCACCATCCATAGCCGCCTCGGCCCGCCGCCAGCTGCTTTGGAGCTCCCCCCCGGCTAGGCTAAGCGCCCCAAACTCGTCCACACGCCCCTAAGCACACGCTGGACCAATAAAACGCAAGAAATTGAGTATGTGTATGCGGTTCCATGGTGAGCCGCTGCCGTCACCATCTCCGGCGAGGCCCCACCAGCGAAACAGTAATGTTCTATACCTGATGTCACAGCCACTAGAGTCCCCATGTCGCATAGACCAACGGCAAGCAATCCGTTAGGGTATGCGAAGAAAAAGCTCGGGCACCGTCTAGCCGCCGGTGATCTACCGTTATCTCCGGCGATGTCTAGCCGCCATTCCGGCAACCTTCCCAGCCTAGGATCGTGACCACTGCCCTCCCCATGTCGTGTAGATCACCGGCATGTAATCGTTTGGCCAAAGCAAAGGCAAAAGGTTCGGGCGCCTGCTAGCCGCCGACGACCCATCGCCGTCTCCGGTGACCTCTAGCCGTCACTCCGACAAACTCCTATGCGTAGCACCACAACCGTCAGGTGCTATGTAGAAACGGCTCACTACCTTCTAAGTCTTGCAAAGAAAACGACCAAACTTCGGCAAACCGCTGGCAGCTGACCGGCGCTCTGGCGTCCACATCACTTAGTCTGCCCATGTGGTGCACATGTGTTGCCCACACGGTGTGCCACCACGGCCAAACTGCCGACGTGCCCATCCAGTCACTCACCACACATATACGCCACCACCAAGCACCGTCGCCGCCGCTAACATCGGCGAACCGCCGACGGCGCTCCATTGACCCCCACCGTCGGGTCCACTCCCAACACATTCCACACGTCGCCTAAAGGCTCGACATGCCCGCGATCCCCCACCAGCGACTAGGGTTAGGGTTTCGGCCAATGTCCGACGACCCGCCGCCGCGCAAATTCTCCGGCCAAGGATGTCGCACAAGCGCCCATGTGGCGGACCAGCGGAGCGCCACATCAAAGAGTGTGCACGGGTGTCAGCCCTGTCGGCTCCAGCTCAGCCGGATAAACCCTTTGCACACATGGAAACTGAGATGGCATCCACCTCGGCAACCTGCCACATGTGGCAGCCTAGTCAATGGCAACATCGCTACCACCTCACCCTGGTTCGCAAGAACCCGAGGAAATCAGCCATGTAGACTGGGTCCACCTACATAGGCATGACGCGTATGCGTGGCAGTAGATGTGGCAGACATATCATGAAAATGCTTATATGGCAGTCCACTCACCTGCCACCTCGGCAGTTCTGCCCACGTGGCAGTCCAGTCAGCTGCCACGTACTGCCAAATCATCATAGCCAATAGGATTCAAATCCGTTCGGTAGACATAGTCCACATACACCAAGGACACATACACACACCGAGTCCCCTGGCCCATCTGTCAGCTACATGAACCACACATAAATGCTAAGTACACAGGATTTGAGGGAATTCGTTCCTTAGTGTACAAGAATTCTGAAAGAAACACATAAAGCTTTAAAATAAGTATTCCCTTCATCAACAATTCTCCAAAAATTTATTAGTATTGATACTTTCGTGGTTTTGTTTGAATTTCTTGGGGTTCCCTCGGGCTTAGCTCTTATTCGTGAAAGTTATGTACTGTAGCAAACGAGGAGTTTTCCGAGGAACCCGAAGACCCAGATTACGAAGGACTTCTAGAAGTCGGTGAAGGCAAGCTCTAACTTCCTTGATCATGATTGCTCCTATGAAATTGCGAAATTACCCTGTTAGCCTGTTTTTCCAATATGCATGATTTTCGTGATTACGTTTAAATGTTATAGTAGCAAAGACCCACTTGCTAGTGGTCGCGTAGTCACATGATTGACATGTGATGTGCCACGAACCCTCCTTGACCTTGTCAACTCCTCCTTGACGCCCTAAGGCCTCGTCATCACAACATAACGTGATGACGTGCGTAATCCCTTGAAAGTAGAATGCTTAGGGACCCTCGCGATGTTCGCATCGCGTCTCACTACAATTAATCATTGGATTTGCGAAAAGTGTGAAAGGAGTCTTGGTGGTGTGAGTTAGGAAATGGGTTGGGGATGGCGTCATACAACCTGCATGGAGTGAAGTGGGAAAAAGGGGTGGTTGAGGCGGGATTGGTGAATGAGTAGTGTGTGCTTCGGTGTAGTCCACCTTTCGTGGACATGGACGGAGCCGCCTCACCAACTCAAGGATCTGTTCATATGACCTCGTCATAGTGATCCCGTACAACCCTTAGAACCTGTATGGGCAGGATTCCCTCTACCTTCTTGGTGATTTCCACATGAGCCACCTGGCAGCTAGTAGGGCACGGGGGACCAGGAAAAGACACGGGGTAGTCATTACCCGTGGCCCGGCTGGGAGAGTAATTGCCCAAATAGCCTCTGGGTGCGTCCCGAGGTGTGATTGTGGGGTTACTTGGGGAAGATGAGGCGAACGTTACGCTACTCCCGTGCTAGGAGAGCTTGACCTGTGGGTAAAGTGTACAACCTCTGCAGAGTGTAAATCCGGATAACCGTTGCCACGGTATTGGCACCCTATGTTCCGAGCTCTTGTTGATTAGTCTTAGCATGTTTCCTTGATGTAGTTGAGTGGCAGTGTTTGCCGTGTTTTGGATATTATGGCTGTGTGCCGGAACTAGTAAAGCCATGGGGCTTGAATGTTTGAATAAAATTTACGGAACTAGCGGGATGGAGTTTAACTCCCCCAGGTCCCACCAACTAAAACCAGGATACGGTTACCTCTTTTTGCTTTGCAAAACCTTCTTTCAAAAGCAACCCTGCATGAATGCTTTTCGGCAATTCTAAGCCGTATAGCCCTGCCTTGCTACAACCTTCTTGCATGAAACACATCCCCTTGAGTAGTGTTAGGGCTTGCTGAGTACCTTCCGTACTCACTCTTGCCTTCTTTACCTCCCTCAGATGCAGAGGAAGAAAGCGAAGAAGAAGACGAAGTGCGATTCAATGACGAGTAGGCCTAGTCCAACGCCCAAGGCTGCCTGAGGGCTGGGTGTCGCCCATTCCTCTGTAGTTCGATATTATCTTTCTGTTTATTTAGTGGCCCTGCGAGGCCTATGGACTGTAACCTCAGAATTGCTTGTAATACCTTAACCGTCGTGTCGGGAATAAGTTAATGTATGGAACTTGATACATTCTATTGTACGTACCAACTACTGATCCAGGGATTGGTACGAGATGCACAAGTGGGCTCGTGAGAGGTGGGTCCTGACAGAGTGGTATCAGAGCCGTACTTGGCCGTAGGACGAAACCTTAGAATTACCCCACACCATTAGATGTCTATTTTGAAAAAGACACGACCATTTATGAAAAATCTCCGTTCCCCTATGATTCTGCCCTCTTATCCCGTTTAAAAAAACTCCATTTGTCTACTTTGATCCCCAGTACCCTCTCAACATATCCCACAATATGAAAGACCAACACCGATGGTTACCGACAGCCTCCCGAGACTGGATTCCCACGCCACATACTCGAATCTGTACTAAAAGAGTTTAATCACACCGAACCATTGACGGACCAACAAAAAGGAGTACGGCTCCAATTGTCAGAAGCTACCCGATGACGTCATTGACCCTACTAGGAGTGACGTTGAAATCATAGCCTAAAAAAACACAACACCCATCCTTCTGTACCTCAACCATAGTTGTAGAACACTAGTATGACTATAGGTCCCTATGTAGGCTAGCTTATAAGTTAGAGTGAGTCACGAGTAGCGCACTAGGGTAATTTAGTATATAGGAGTTTGTAATCTAGCAATGATTGGTGTGATTTGTTGATTTTATTTGGCTTTTAAATTGAGTGGCAACTTGCGTGCTCTAACTAAAATACGGACAAAAAAACCCAAACGGAAGAAATAAGTTGTGTGCTTAATAAAATAAATACATGTCAGGTACGTGTATGTGTATACACACTTATACCTATATGTATATCAAATAAAACTCACCTACAAATAGAAGGTGTATATATACAACATAAAATTCGAATCATATACACATATACAGGGTAATAATAATAATAATAAGAAATATACGTATACAAGCACAAAAAAACACAATCCATAGTATGGCCTTAAGAGATCCGCCCACATTCAAGCTTGTCGTGCGTGTGTTGCACAAGAAGAGGACCACATCCAGTATGAATGTGCCATTAGGAGCAGAATGACCCCTAGAAGCACAATCGTTTGCCGTTATGGTAGGACTCCACGAGCAACAGTAGCAGTGGTAAATGATATAGACGGAGTAAGTGACCCCCCAAGAAGAAACTAGAGAAGTAAACCAGGAGGATCACCTGCCCCATGAAGGAGAGGTGATGCCGCAACCTTCACCCGCAACATTGTCTGACATAAAGGCCTGGCAGACACAGTTAACGCAAACCATATACCAACGGCTGCAAGGCCAAGGAATACCACTTCCACCCAAGATGTCCGAATTCAAGACACTCAGACCGCTAGTCTTCGACGGAACCAATGAGGATCCGATAGCAGCCGATGACTGGCTATGAAACATAAGTAAAAAACTCAACATAGCCACTGCAATAGATCAAAAGCTACTTCTATTGGCTACCCACCATCTAATGGTAGCACCTAGAGAATGGTGGGACAATTACCAAAAAGCAATCTCAGCGCCGAATTCCCCCAGCTGGGTAGAGTTCCAGTAGGCATTCCAAGACTACTACATACGGAAGGAGTAGTGGAAATGAAAGCGGATGAGTTTAGGTCTTTGAAGCAAGGTGCCATGACAGCCAACCAGTATATTAAGAAATTCATGAAGCTGGCTCGTTATGCACCTGACGAGGTCGATACGGATAAGATGAAACAAGATCGTTTTATAAAGGGGCCTAAACAGTTCAATGAGGACGCACCTAGTCACTCACACTTACCCAGATTTCAATACCCTCATGAACAGAGCCTTACCATTACAGAATGCTCGCTCCCACATAGATGGGGAACAAAAGAGAAGGTTCCACAACAAGGAGATTAAGATGCAAAATCAATTTTTTTGCCCTCGCTTTAACCACCCACAGAAACCTAGGTACCAGCCTATCATGCAGTACCACCCCATCGAGACCAAACCAGCGACACAACCGTTTCTTCAGCTGAGTGCCAATCGATCCGTAGCAGTCATAGTGTGGCACAAACACCAAATACCGATAGGACATGCTTTAACTATCGGGAACTAGGGCATCTAATAGCAAAATACCCATGCAACAAGAAGTTGACCGATGCACCTGCTCACCCGGGAGCAAGAGAAGTTGGATCTAGTCAGCAGAGTAGAGCTCAACCATTTGGACGAGGCCGTGTCGACCATATGGACGTGCACGTGAAGGAGAGTCATTGAACAATTTAACCGGTTAGTAACTAGCCAACCCCACCCTTTCCACAGACCTGTCTGACTTAGAGCTTTACATCCCTTATCACCCAAAGCTACTGCTACAAATGCATTAATGGAAACAAAAAAATGGTAACCAATATCACCAATAGCAACTATTAGTTTGAACACATAGGAGTTAAATCCCTATTTAAGTGGGGTAGAGCTTTTAAAAAACCTAGTTATACAGTCAGATGGCATACCCCTTAGCATATTGGTCGGCGCCTCGGCAAGGAAAGTACATCACGTGCAAATGACGGGACTGTCACGCGGATCAGAGAGCGATAACGGTCATCCGCCAACCACTAGGAGAAAAAAACGAAATCTATGGTGTGTAGTTTGGAAGCTACACCCCTAGACGGAAAGTACCGGTAAAACATGAATAACAACACCCATTTTCGAAAAATTGTTAGAGATGCCACAGGCAATGACACTAGTATTTTTCCCAAGCCAGTAAAAGGGACTGTCGGAATCTAGAGGACGAGATTCTGTTTAAGTGGGGTAGATTTGTCACGCCCAAAATTTTGAAATCAAATAAAAACCCGTAGAAATTATAAAATTTAGAAAAATCAAGTACAAGCCGTCTTAAATAGATTTTTTTTAAAAAGCATCAATACATACATGCAAAACAAGAAATCCAACAGTAATACAAGGAATAAAATAGGGGTGAAGCGACATGTGGGTATGTTGGTATAAGAATACACATACACGTATATGCAATTTAGTGTGTGTATAATCAACTAATAAATTAATTAGATGAGTTTGAACTGGGCCGAGTGGCATTTTTGCGCATATACACGAAGAGACGTGACAACCTTTAATTTAAATCCGTATGCAAAATCGTGTATGAGAAATGCTGACTCAAATTACTAGTAAACTACCCAACGCAAGCCAAATCTAAATTCAAATCTGAATTCAAAAGAAAATTATGTAAAAAGAAAACAAAAACTTCTCCCCTTCCTGGGCTGATCTCCTTTCTCTCCCTAATTTTTGGTGCAGCCCAGCCTGCTCTCCTTTTATTTTCCAGCACACAACCCATTTCTCCTCTGTCCCTCACCCCAAGCAGCCCAGCTCTCTCTTTTCCTCCTTTTCCAGGCGCGGCCCAGCCTTTTCTCCTCCTCTTCCTGGGTGCAGCCCGCTTCCTCCCCTTGCCCGGAGCTCAGCCCAGCCCGCCCAGCGCTGCGCTCCTTCTTCCCCACCGCCTCCCCTTCCTTCCTCCCCAACAGAGCCGCCGCCCGAATTGCGCCGTTCCTGCACCACGCCTGCGCCGCCGCCAGCAAAGCGCGCCGGCTCCCTGTCCCTAGCGTGCAGCTTACCTCCCTCCCTTCCCTCTCCTCCTTCTCCTGCGCGCAAGCTCGGCCCGGCTCAAGTTCCACCGCCTCCATCCTCCTGTCCCCGTCTACACTCGAGCCGCCCGGACCCGGGGATCCCGGTGACCTGGAAGCGAAACAACGCCCCTGCCGCACCTTGAATGCCCGGCTTTCCGGCCGCCAGAACCCCCACGATGGGCGAATATCATGTCGGCCGGGCGCCTACATCGCATCTCGCAAATCCCGGCTGCCCCGTCGCTTCGAGCAGAAATCGCGCTGGCACCGCGTCTCACATTGTTCCTTCAAGTCCGGGAGTGTCACGCCCGCCGAGAGCCTCTCCACCGCGTCTCTTCCTCCATGAACGTCGGGCTGCCCCTGTCAAGTCGCTGCCAATCGGCTCAGCCGCCGGCCCCACCATGGAACCGCCATAAACGAGCTATATAAGGGCCCCTCACTCATTCGGAAGCGCGGCGCCGCTCCACGGATGCTCCCACGACCACAGCCGGGCGGATTGAAGCACCATCGGGAACCAACTTTGAGTTCATCCTTTTTCTTCCCCACGTCCGGCGACCTCCGAATTTGACGCCAGTGAGCACCGCTTATCCCTCCCACTTCCTTCCTCGGCGTCCCTAGAGGACCATTGGGCAGCGCCACCCCCTAGAACTTGCTCTAGACCTCTGTAGGAGGCTCACGCCGAGCAGCACCATCAATGGCCACCTCGGCCCGCCGCCAGGTGCTCTGGAGCTTCCCCCAGCTAGGCTAAGCGCCCCAAACTCGTCCACACGCCCCTAAGCACACGCTGGACCGATAAAACGCAATAAATTGATTATGCGTATGCGGTTCCATGGTGAGCCGCCGCCGTCACCAACTCTGGTGAGGCACCACTGGTGAAACAGTAATGTTCTAGACCCGATGTCACAGCCACTAGAGTCCCCATGTCGCATAGACCAACGGCAAGCAATCCGTTAGGGTATGCGAAGAAAAAGCTCGGGCACCGGCTAGCCGCCGGCGATCTACCGTCATCTCCGGCGATGTCTAGCCGCCATTCCAGCGACCTTCCCAGCCTAGGATCATGACCACTGCCCTCCCCATGTCGTGTAGATCACCAGCATGTAATTGTTTGGCCAAAGCGAAGGAAAAAGGTTCGGGCGCCGGCTAGCCGTTGACGACCCATCGCCGTCTCCGGTGACCTCTAGCCGTCACTCCGACAAACTCCTATGCGTAGCACCACAACCGTCAAGCGCTGTGTAGATCAACGTCTCACTACCCTCTATGTCTTGCAAAGAAAACACCCAAACTCCGGCTAACCGCCGGCAGCTGACCGCCGCTCCGGCGTCCACATCACTTAGTCTGCCCACGTGGTGCACATGTGTTGCCCACGCGGCGTGCCACCTCGGCCAAACTGCCCACGTGCCCATCCAGTCACTCACCACACGTATACGCCACCACCAAGCACCGTCGCCGCCGCTAACTTCAGCGAACCGCCGACGGCGCTCCATTGACCCCCACCGTCGGGTCCACTCCCAACACGTTCCACACGTAGCCTAAAGGATCGACATGCCCGCGATCCCCCACCAGCGACTAGGGTTAGGGTTTCGGCCAACGTCCGACGACCCGCCGCCGTGCAAATTCTGTGGCCAAGGATGTCGCCCAAGCGCCCATGTGGCGGACCAGCGGAGCGCCACATCAAAGAGTGTGCACGGGTGTCAGCCCTGTCGGCGCCTACTCAGCCGGATAAACCCTTTGCACACATGGCAACTGAGGTGGCAGCCACCTAGGCAACCTGCCCCATGTGGTAGCCTAGTCAATGGCCACATCGCTACCACCTCACCCCGGTTCGCAAGAACCCGAGGAAATCAGCCATGTAGACTGAGTCCACCTACATAGGCATGACACACACATTTGTATGCGTGGCAGTAGATGTGGCAGACATATCATGAAAATGCTTATATGGCAGTCCACTCACCTGCCACCTCGGCAGTGCTGCCCATGTGGCAGTCCGGTCAGCTGCCACGTACTGCCAAATCATCATAGCCAATAGGATTCAAATCCATTCGGTAGACATAGTCCACATACACCAAGGACACATACACACACCGAGTCCCCTGGCCCATCTGTCAGCTACAAGAACCACAGATAAATGCTAAGTACACAGGATTTGAGGGAATGCGTTCCTTAGTGTACAAGAATTCTGAAAAGAAGAACACATAAAGCTTTAAAATAAGTAATCCCTTCATCAACAATTCTCCAAAAATTTAACGGTATTGATACTTTCGTGGTTTTGTTTGAATTTCTTGGGGTTCCCTCGGGCTTAGATCTTATTCATGAAAGTTACGTACTGTAGCAAATGAGGAGTTTGCCGAGGAACCCGAAGGCCCAGATTATGAAGGACTTCTAGAAGTCGGTGAAGGCAAACTCAAACTTTATTGATCATGATTGCTCCTATGAAATTGCGAAATTCCCCTGTTAGCCTGTTTTCCAATATGCATCATTTTCATGATTACTTTTAAATGTTGTAGTAGCTAAGACCCACTTGCTAGTGGTCACGTAGTCACGTGATTGACATGTGACGTGCCACGAACCCTCCTTGACCTTGTCAACTCCTCCTTGATGCCCTAAGGCCCCGTCATCACAATATAACGTGATGGCGTGCGTAATCCCTTGAAAGTAGAATGCTTAGGGACCCTCGCGATGTTCGCATCGCGTCTCACTACAATTAATCATTGGATTTGCGAAAAGTGTGAAAGGTGTCTTGGTGGTGTGAGTTAGGAAATGGGTTGGGGATGGCGTCATACAACCTGCGTGGAGTGCAGTGGGAAAAAGGGGTGGTTGAGGCGAGATTGGTGAATGAGTAGTGTGTGCTTCGGTGTAATCCACCTGTCGTGGACATGGACGGAGCTGCCTCACAAACTCAAGGACCGGTTCATATGACCTCGTCATAATGATCTCGTACAACCACAGAACCTGTATGGGCAGGATTCCCTCTACCTTCTTGGTGACTTCCACATGAGCCACCTGGCGGCCAGTAGGGCACGGGGGGCCAGGAAAAGACACGGGGGAGTCATTACCCATGGTCCGGCTGGGAGAGTAATTGCCCAAATAGACCCTGGGTGCGCCCCGAGGTGTGATTGTGGGGTTACTCGGGGAAGATTAGGCGAACATTACGCTAGTCCCTTGCTAGGAGAGCTTGACCTGTGGGTAAAGTGTACAACCTCTGCAGAGTGTAAATCCGGATAACCGTTGCAACGGTATTGGCACACTATGTTCGTTTATTAGTCTTAGCATGTTTCCTTGATGTAGTTGAGTGGCAGTGTTTGCCGTGTTTTGGATATTATGGCTGTGTGCTGGAACTAGTAAAGCCATGGGGCTTGAACGTTTGAATAAAATTTAGGGAACTGGCGGGATGGAGTTTAACTCCCCCAGGTCCCACCAACTAAAACCAAGATACGATTACCTCTTTTTGCTTTGCAAAACCTTCTTTCAAAAGCAACCCTGCATGAATGCTTTTCGGCAATTCTAAGCCGTATAGACCTGCCGTGCTACGACCTTCTTGCATGAAACACATCCCCTTAAGTAGTGTTAGGGCTTGCTGGGTACCTTCCATACTCACTCTTGCCTTCTTCACCTCCCTCAGATGCAGAGGAAGAAAGCGAAGAAGAAGACAAAGTGTGATTCAATGACAAGTAGGCCTAGTCCTATGCCCAAGGCTGCCTGAGGGCTGGGTGTCGCCCATTCCGCTGTAGTTCGACATTATCTTTCTATTTATTTAGTGGCCCTGCAAGGCCTATGGACTGTAACATCAGAATTGCTTGTAAGACCTTAACGGTCGCATCGGGGATAAGTTAATGTATGGAACTTGATTTATTCTATTGTGTGTACCAACTACTGATCCAGGGATTGGTACGAGATGCACAAGTGGGCCCGTGAGAGGTGGGTCCTGACAAACCACCGGCCGACGGTGCCGGACCACTTCCGAAGCCGCCACACGTCGCCGGCATGTTTCTGGTTCCTTAGCGCCCCCGCAGACACCACCAAACGGTTCCCCATGGCTACAAACCCGGAGGCGGCGAGCCTCAGGCCGTGAGTTGGCCGGAAACGCCGAACCGGCAAGCTCCGGTGAGAGTCCGGCGAGGTAGCAGCGCGGGGGCGGGAATTGACCTGAGGAAGAAGAAGCCTCGGGTGGGTCCCGCGTGTCAGCGACAGTTAGTTTAAACATCGAATCGGTTGTGGCCAGGATCTCATGCGACTACGTGGGAAAATGCAGTGGACTCCGGTGTTTCTTAGCTGCGGTGCTGAGACGTAGCCGGGGACCTCACCAGACGGTTTAAACTTTATTTGAATTTTCAGATTGGGTCCAAACTTCAAATGCACATAACTTCTGCTAGGAAGCTCCAAATTCAGTGAACCAAATTTTGCTGAACTCAGCTTTTTGAGTACTTTCCAGCAACATAAATTTCAGCTCATGAAACTTAATAGTTTTCCAGAATTAATCCCCTAAAGTTTAAACTGTTAAGAATTTTATCTGGAGGATTTCTTCATGAAAAATTCTGAAATTTGGCTGGGAGGTTCATTGGAAAATCCTTGAGCCACAGTAAAATTTTCAGACCCATCCAAGTTTATTTAGTCTCTCTAAGTGGTGTGATTAAGTGAACTTCCCTGAGAAAATAGAAAAATGTACAGAAACATTTTTCAGATTTTCTCAAATCTTTTTTAGAGCATAACTTCATCTAGAAGTCTTCAAATGACATGAAACCAGTTCCATTAGAACCATCTCAAATTCTAGTTTCCAGAAAGTAATGGTTGAAGCCATGAAAACCCCGGGAAGTTCTTAGAAGTTCTAATATTGACCAAATAGGCTTTTATTTGTACAAGGCTCAAGTGAACTTTGTTTCAAATGAAACTTGGTCAAGATTCTGGTTAGTAACCTACCAAGCCACCATAAAAAATTTCAGAGCCAAAGGGGAGGGACAGCTAGCATTATGGTCTTTACATATTCAAGTTCAAACATTGCATTTAAAATTGACATATAGTATATCGTTTACGTGTAGTCGCTGAAGGCGAAGAAACTCCGGAAGTGCTCCACTTCCTTCTTCCAGACGAAGCCCTAACCACAGACCAGAAACAACAAGGCAAGCCCCGGTTTGCATTAACCTAATTTCAAAGTTTTGCTTTATGAATACTTAGTATGCGGTATGGATGTGCATTAGGTGTAGGATGGATGAAACCCCAATTGCATAACCAGAATTTTCCTATAAGAGTGAGGGTAGTGTCTAAGACCTCGAGTAGATAGGCTATGCTTAATTATCCATAGAACTTTGGTACAAGTCGAGGAGTTGGAATCTACTCGCGAGTTAGGCTTGGGACACACGGGATTGGTTCGAGTGATGTGAGATCACTTTAGTAAGGAAAATGAGACTAGGCAGGGGCTAGGGCGTAGCAACAAGTCTTGTGTGCGCAGCCCTGTCCGTGTCGATTGAGGATCGATCTGTGTGCGGCCCATGCTGATCAAGTTTGAACGTACCAAAGACATATCGGATATATGGGCCCCGGTAAACCGATGTATCCTAAACCTCCGGGCGTCGAGGCATAACGCACCGATTTATAGGTATAGGAAGAAGGCAGCAAGGTGGAAATATGCTAACGGGCATAGAGAGATGCTCCATGTAGGGAACATCCTGCTCGTTTCGGTGTGACCGGTTCGACGTTTGGGCTGTTGGGTGAAAGGTTGTCCCGTACGACATCGAGTGAGCGTGCTGTGCAACTCCACGGGTGGGCGTACAAGATGTGCTCTTTGGGTTTCCCTGCAGGTGTATATCGAGTCGATTCGCCGTCCCTCGTGGTGAAGAGTACCACTTGGTCACTGAGTTGTGACGTAGGTTAATATATGAAATGTGATGATTCAATATTGCTGTTATGATATAACTGTATTGCTACATGTGTGCCACCAAATATTGCTCACTAAATTTCATATTCATGAAATGTTAACTTGTGGCTAAAAGATGAACTAAGGATGAACTTGTAGGCGTGTCCATTTGCTGAAATTTACCATCCCATGATCGTTGTACACTACATGTAGAGTTTCATGACTAGATGAGTCGGTTAAGTCTTGTTGACCCATTGTGCTCACGGTTGCTGCTGTAAATGTTTTTCAGGTTAGGAGCATCCCACGGACTCGGGGTACGAGTTCACTGGCGAGGGTTACCCTCCATCGGGGACCACGGCTGAGTGGGAGCCGTACACGCTGCGCTAAGCTGAGGAGTGCAGCTAGTGTTGGTTGCCCTAGGGCTGGGCAACCAACTTTTGCTAGGTATATGGGCCTGAGTTGTACAAACTTAGCTTCTGCTGTTGTAATATAAACACTAGTTTGTAACTGAAGTGTTGTACTACTTGTACATTTCAGTTGGTTTTGTATGTAATACAATGTGTTCTTATAATGTGTGCTGTCGGGTGTCGCATCGTGCGGCACCACCCTCTGCGATCCTGGATGAGTGGATTCCGGTCCACCACATGTATTGCAGAGGCATTTGCAGCTAAAGATATTACAAACTTCTATACCAAATATTTCTCACGTGCGAACAACGTGAATGCATCTATTACACGTTATCACAACGTAGAAGAGCAACCCACGACTGAGCTTAGGATTTTTCATTGGAAGGGTAAAGGTGTTGGGGCTGCCACTTCTCATTATATTTCGGAGCAAGAGAGAAACTACACCATGCTTTACATTTACTTAACCATGGAGAAAGTGTTACCATTTTTTGAAGTGTTCGACAAGCTGTATTGGACATCTTCTCGAACACCTACACAAAGTAAATTGGATAACCTACGTCAGCAAGGCATAAACGGTGGTCCAAGCTTCGTGAACTAGTTCTGTGGACATGTAATTTTTCTATCCTTCCTTTGTTCTTCAATTATAGTTCACATGGTTATCACGTAGTTAATAACTTTGCCTATTTCTTTTTATGTAGTGTATGAAGGATGTCAACATCTCTAATGACTTGCGGCGGATCTCGCATGGTCAATTGAAAGCACGAGAATTTAACTGTTACGATATCAACGGATACCGTTTTTGAATAACAAGTTTAGAAGTGAACCGTCCACTTACAGCCACATCAAACAGTGGAGTATTGTTAATGGCTGCGGAGGGTAGTGGAGAAGTGAATGAATACTACGGTGTTCTTCATAAAATAATTGAGTACACATTTGGTGGTAATAAAGAACTGAAACTTATGTTTTTTGACTGTCAATGGTTTGATCCAACATCGGGCACACGAGTGGATGATTTTGAAATGGTGGAGGTCAACCACAACTCACGGTATACGGCCCGTAACAACAATGTTGTACTTGTGCATCAAGTGGAACAAGTGTACTAATGAAGTTATCCTCACCCAAGTTTGAAAAATTAGTGGGTTGTATATAAAGTTAACCGTGAAGTGCACCCTCATCGTTAAAATGAGTACATAGAGAATCAGGAAGATGATAATGGTGGAGTCTATCAAGATGAAGTTGAGGAAGTAGAAGATTTTAGGATATCTTGTGGGGCAGGACCCACAGAAATAGCTAGTGTTACCCTAGAGTTAATGTATGAAGAACAAGCAGGCCCTTCAAGAAAACGTCTTCGACAGTCACAAAGGATTATTGAAAAGCAGAAAAGGATTATTGAAGATCAAGAGAGATTCGGGGAAGAGAGTGAAGGACAAGAGTTTGAAGAAGAGATGGAAGAACAAGAAAGATGTGATCATCTTCATGCACGTGTGGCAGAAGCAGGTTCTGATGCTGATGATTTTTTATTATGTTATTGTGTGCATTCTTTGAGATTCTGATTCTTATTTTGGACAATTTTTAGTTTTTACCATTTATTATTTATTGTCTTATATTCTCGTATACTAATCATTATTTTGAAATTTGTGCAGATGTGGAGGCATTCTAGCTTAATAAGTAAGGTGACTGGAAGGGGGAAGAGGCACAGCGGTAGTTCGTCCTCCACGTCTCAGCCGAGTAGTGGTTCGAACCATATAGCCTTGTTTCAGGTAATTGTTTATTTTATGTACATTTCAATGTCATAATCAGCTATCCAATATTTGAACATGTTTATTTGCATTTGCAGGGCACTACCGGGAAATGCGCAGAGACAGAGGCAACTCCTTGAGTGTGTCACAGAGCAGGCATCGAGCTAACCAGCACAGGTGGAAGATCGTTGCCCAACGTATGAGGAGTTGTACGAGAAGGAGACAGAGACTGTTAGGAAGCCGCCAGAGTAAGGAGGAGGCTCAGGAGCAGGCAGGAGAGACTGGATGATGGAGGAGGTTTTTGGGCGATCCTCATCCGAGGGTGGTTCTTAGGTAGATGACCAGGGCGGCGATGATGAGGACGATGACCCCGTGTGAGATGCAAGGTTGGCAATAGAGGCAGAGATAGCTGACAGGACAAGGGCAGACTGATCGATGCCCCTTCAGGTAGTCTTGGGAATGGCTATGTGATTACTAGGCGTCGGATGAGTTCGAACATGTTTCGGATAGAAACCGAAAAAATCAAAGGAGCAAGCCTGGAAAGCACCACTATGGACCAAATCGACATACACAGATGGAACAAAGAATGGTATGAATTATCACAATCAGTTTTAAATTGCTTCAAAAAAATTGCATTGATTGAACTGTTGGATTTTCGTATTTCGGGTACCTGAAACTGGTGCAACTCCTTCTTTCTTTGAGGTTTACCTTAAGGTACACAGAGGCACAGACCCAAATCGCCCATAGAAGTTGCGTGACGAGGTGGCAAGACAAAGAGTGGTAAATATGTTTAGAGTTTGTTACATCTACCAATGAAGCCAATGTATCTTTTATTACATCTACTCATGAATTCAATGAATCACCGGCAAAATATGTTGAGTGTTTCAAGAAAACTCATGGAGATGATGTGGATTTTGTAAAAGAGTCTTTGGATTGTGGATGCGACGTACGAAGCCAGCGGAGGTTTACCGCATGGAAGGTATGTGTAAAGATATTGATGGTTTATATGTTAATGATTGTCGATTCATAACACTTGTGATTCTTTGTAGACTTGGGTTGGGCGACGGGTGTGTGGAGCATGAGGTTTATGCTAAACGATGCTCGTCCTCCAGTGTGAGTTCTAGTCGGTCCCGGTCTAATGCGGATATAGAGGAAATAAGAGAAGAATTAAGACGCACCCAAGAGAAGATGCAACAATAAATGCAATATTTGTTTATGGCACACATAACATGTAATTTGAACAATTGAACAATTTCTTCAAGTCTAAAATTGTTCTACTTAAGATCTCTCAAATAATTTACTTGATGCAGTTCTTGGCTCAAGATACCACCGGGCCTCAGTTTGGTATGACTCGTCCCATGAAGGTAGGACAACCTGTTGGCGGCCCCTCGTCACAGGTTAATTGCATGTTTTATTATTTCAGGCTAGAATACTGAATTGTAACCGTATGTATCACAGAGTTCCGAGGGTGGCCATCCACATCCTCAGGAATTCATGCAGATGTTGGCTGCAAGTCATCCTGGATGACAAGCTTATACAGATGTTCTCCCATCGATGCCCTTCTGTCCCATGCAGGGAGGACAACCTGTTGGCCTCTCGTCGCAGGTATAACTACATATCTTATTAATTTGAGTTAGAATACAAAATCGTAACCATATGTACAACAGGGTTCCAAGAGTGGTCATCCACAACCTCAAGGATTCAAGTCGATGTGCCGCAACTAATGCTGGAGGGCAACCTTATACAGGTGTTATGCCACCGATGCCCTTCGGTCAGGGGCAGACTCAACCATCACCACCTCAGGTGAGTAATATAACAGTTTTAGACATAGTCTAGTTACATAAGTTAGTTTTGTAACAACTAAGTCAATTAGCAAATATTAGATAGATTTAGACATGTGAATACATGTACCAATGCAAAGTTTAACTTGTATTTGTTTCTCGCAGGGTTCTCATAATAGAATGCATGAACATTGCGATGATTTTCTCAATTTGAACGGAGGAGGTGCGAGTGGCGAAGATTCAAGCAACAATATCAACATGTGAACTTTGCAATATTGTTTTTAGTCGGACATGTAAATATGTGGCAGAGATCTGTTGGACATTTGAACTTGTCATTTTAATTCGGATATGTAAATATGGATTGTTGTTTGTCAATGAATTTTCTGTTTGTGAATATGAATATGGTGAATTCGCTGCATAGATAGCTGTTATGATGTCTGAAATGGAGGCTTCCTACCCGGGGAGGGAGAGAAAATAAGGAGTGGTAAAAAAATAATTGTACTATAGCTGTCGGTTTCACCCTAACCGATGGCTACAAATATTTAAAGCCGCCAGGCTCAACCACAAAGTCCGACGGCTATAAGTTTTAAAAGGTTTGTCTCCCATGCCCGATGGCTATAAGATTTTAAAAACGTTGGTTCCGCAGGCTGACAGCTATAAGCTTAAAAGTGTCAGGTTGCAGAAACCGATGGTTATAGGGCTTAAAAGCGTCGGGACTGACGGCTATGAAAGTTAATAGCATCGGATGAAGGGCAGAGGTTATAACTTATGTACGTCGGCTGCAGAAGGGAACCGATGGCTATGCGTCTGATGGTCTTTTACTCGTTTCCTGTAGTGAAGAGAAAGCTTTCACTAGACTTGTGACGATACGGTTTCATGCCACATTATGAGGTGTGGATCTTTAACGGAAAATCATGGCCTAAACCCATAGAAGAAGAGAAAGAGGGTGTTTATAGCATAGGGGTTGATAGGATGGACGAGATGCTTGAATCTATACAACAAAACTATAACGAAGACTCTCCTGCACCGAAGGTTGAAGCGTTCTTCAATCTTCTCAGAGCCTCAAAAGAGCCGCTACATGAGCACACGAAAGTGACACTCATTTCTTTCATGACAATACTTATGAAAATTAAGTCTATGTACTTTTTCTCAAATAACTGCTACAACAATCTTGGCAAATTGATCAGCGATATCTTTCCAAAGCCTCATAAAGTGCCTAAAGACATGTACTAGTAGAAAATGCTTTCTGGTCTCGATATGAAATATGAGAAGATTGGCTCCAACACGTACTTGACGAAGGAGCGGTACACAGAGGTAAACTAGTAGTGTTTTAAATATGACTCTTATTTTATAATATCAACGTTATTTCAATCAATTACTAAATGTGTGCAGGTGGGAATTTCTTGGTCGGAGGACCATCCAGAGGCTTACCAGGCCCTCTGTCGTCTGTGGCCCAGCGAGGACTTCGTCGCCAAGTCCAAGAGGGCCCGATAGTGCAGATGCTCTGCTGGAGGCCATATGTATGGTTCGGATGGTCATCTACATCTAGCTAGATGAATTGTAAGGAAAATACCTATGGAACTATATTTATAGTATATTTATGCTACTGACTCGTACTTACAGAAAAACGAGCTTGGTGAACGACCGAGCGATGTTCAGGTGTGGAAGAGAGGTCACAGAGCAAGTGACCCTTCACAGTCCGACCAGCTGTGCACTCTGGTGACGACAACTCGACTGGTGAGTCCTCGAGTTGCCTTACCTTATTTGTAACTAACATTGATATTGACACGCTTTCATGTATTGCTTGTATTTGTAGGAGAAGTATGGGGAGGAGACGGTGAAGATTCACGGTGAAGACTAAGATTGGCAGAACGCATCAATCGACGTCAACGTCGTGTATGCCAGCGGTGGCGATAAAGCCCATGGACACTGAGATGGTAGCTGTTTTTGTTTATGTCAATTTGAGCTATATTATCTTACTCTTAATCTATTTTGTACTTTTGCCATTTTTGATGGAGTGGTTGACTCAAGGGAGGTAAGGCCTTTGAGGGGCTTCTCCTCGCAGTCTTCATCCGCTAGACCCGGTCGGCGGATGTCGTGGAGGGAGCTGGAGCTTCAAAGTGTCCTGGAGGAGCTACGCCTGACACATGAGAAGCTCCAAGAGCAAGAAACCCTGTTAAAGGCTACACAAGACTATCAAGCCAGCTACAATGCACAGATACAAGCGGCGATATAGGTAATAACTTAAAATACAAACTAATCATATCATTTCATTACTATTCATGTGCTAATGCTCTGCTATCAAATGCCTTAGCCCAACAGAATGGGTAGCAGGTTGCCATTCCCTCATGGCAGCTGCCTATGCAGCCACAGGTGCCTCCTTCAGTGGCACGGGTAAGCAAAATTTCTTCAATTCAACATAAATTAGATTACTATAGCAATATGAGACAAAATTAGTCAAACATAGCCAAACTTAGCCATAATTGCTCAAACGTAGCCAAACTTAGCCATAATTGCTCAAATATAGCGAAACTTAGTCAAACATAGCAATAATTGCTCAAACATAGCCATAATTGCTCTAACTATCACACGGATCGGCAGCAGAGCCTCAGACTCCATCGCCATACCTACCGAGACCTGGAGCATGACGCGAGAACAACATTCCGGTTCCGCTGGTACCGGACGTGGGAGTGTGTACTGTCGTGTCTTGTATTTGATATTTGTAAAATCCCAAAAAAGTGGTAGCAAGAAATTCAGCACTTTTACACTTAGGAAAAATGAGGGGAATTAAAACTTTGAATTATAACGGTGTAAGTTCAAAGTGAGGATTCAAACTTCCCAAAACTTCCACACATGGAGATCTAAATTCATAACTTGGATCTTCATATTTCAAATATTCAACCTTCCAAATTTCAGCTCCTTTGGAGGGGTCCTAATATTTGTTTGGGATTAAAAGAGGAAGCCCTCTAATCTGAATTTAAATTTCAGTTTCAAATTTCAACTTGCTCAATTTGCAACTTTGGTTTCACAAATGTGTTCTCCACATTTGAATTAGCAGCCATGCCAAAATTCAGAAACATTGGAGTTGGTTTGCTATGTTTTGGAGCAATGCAATTGAATAATTCAAATTCCATTTCAAATTCAAATCATCAAACTTAGTTCAAACTTCACTCCAGAATTCAAATCGTTTGAATTCAGCAAATTCAAGCCATGACTTTCAGATGAAGTAAAGAAATAAATTCTTAGTAGCTGTGGGGATCTGTGGAAATTTTGATGAAGAATTGAGGTGGTGGGACCTACATGTCAGCCACACATCCAGTGCAACCGACTCTGTTTTGTTTCTGGGTGAGCCACGCGCGCGACAGCAGCCGACGTCGACCGACCCTCTCAGGTGCCACCTCCTGGTTTCCTCGTGGTTGCTCGTCCGGATCAACACCACGAGTGCCACAACCCTCTTTCGCTTTCTCCCCGCTCGAGCTCGCTCTCGTTGTTTCTCCCGCACAAAGAAAACAGTCGCTCGTGCGCTCTCGGTTCTTTTCCGATCGCACCATAGCAACCGAGCACCGATTCCTCGGGATCCCAACAGAAAAATCGCCCACAAGTTCTCTATCCGGCTACCCCTTTTTACTCTGCTGTCCCGAGCTCACTTGTACCTAAAAACGGCAAAATCGCCACTTCTTCCGGTTGAACACCGAAGGTTCCCAAGTCGGCCACCGTGGACAGCTCACACCGAGCAAGGTCACGCCAAGGCAAGCAAGCCCTTCAGTACACCCACAAGCCTAGATGCTCCAGCCCAAAACTCAGCCCTAGCCATTGATTACAGAAAGAGAATTTCAAGTTTTTCTCCCGGGCGGCACAAACCGACCCCGAGGTAGGAGTTTGCAAAATTCTTCGTTAATTTGTGTTCTTATTGATTCATACTTTGCACAAAGCTTCCTAACTACTTGGTGCACTTCCTCCATCGATTTTAGACCTAGATATGGGGTGTAGAGGGAGAATTTCTGTGTCTTGACCATGGCGCACTGTCGGACCCCATCAGGCGCACGGTGCCGATGGGTTTGCAGCGCTCCCTGATCCGTTTAGACTCCATGTCGAGCTTCTACACCGTCCACTGATGCTCTAGAGCCAAAAACCCAATCATTTGGTGAAGGAATGGACCGTCGCAACCTCGCCGTAGCCCTAGGTCTCACTGTTGCCGGTGCGTGGTGATTTCCGGTGAGCTACGGCCGCCGGCGACCCTCCCAGAGAGTTCAGCGGGTTGTAACAGGGGGGAGCGGCGACTAGGTGGCCGGAAAATGGCTTCCGGTGACCCTCGCCGGAGGGAGCCCTCGGGTCCCCTGTTTGGCATGAGCTAGAAGACGAGGGCTGGTGAGTGGGACCCACAGGCAGTGTTTAAACTTTTCCAGATTTTCCTAATCCGGTTCAAACTTTGGAGAGCCATAACTTTGTGTAGGAACCTCCAACAATTGTGAAAAAAAATTGTTGGATTCCTCTCAAAGAGTAATATCCAGAGGTGCAGCCCAATATATATGAAAATCACTTTATTTGGCTCATTAATTCGTTTAAGGAAAATCTTGTAGGAATTTTTACAGGAGTTCTGTTTATTGGAAAATTACCAAATTTGGGCAGGACATTCTTCCAAAAATCCTTGAACTCCACTAAAATTTTCAGAGGCATTGTACTTCATTTGCTTGCCCAATTATTGATTCAATCTTGAATGTCTCTTAAAATTAGGAAAAATAACAGAAAGATTTTTCAGCTTTTAGCTCCAACTTCTAAATTCCATATACCTGTGCCAGAAGCTCCAATAATGGTCAAACCAACTCCTATGGACTCATGAGACTCCCAAGTTTCTGAAAAACCAAATTTGGAGCATGACAAGACAATATAATTGCCGTAGGAATTCAGAGAAATCAAATAGTTAAGAAAATTCCCTAAGCCACATCTTACATCAACTTTGTCTGAAATTTCAGAGCAAGTCGAGGTAATCTTCTCCAGTTTTCTGCTGGTTCTTTCCACTACCTCTCTTATGTCCATTATAAATGGCTCTTTGAATTTTCTCCAACAAACATCTAATGCCAGCTCAAGTTCTCTGTTTTTGTCCATGACCGAGCTCTTCACTCACTTATAAGTTGGTCTAAACCATGCTTAAGACCTAAAACGCTTTTGTTTTCTAATGTCTTTACTTGCAACATAAAACTGTGCATATTCATGTCGGTAGGAAATACGGCGAAGGAGTTCGACGAAGAACTCGACTCAGATCAGCACGTTGAAGATTAAATCGTCACAAAGATACTGACTATAAATTAGAACTAAACCTGCAGCAACATAAGGCAGGCCCCGGTTTGCATTTAACAGCTTTTAGTTATATTTTACTTTGTACTCACTTTTATTGGTCTAGTATGTATTGTGCATTAGGTCAAGGTGATTGATACTCCAAATGCATGACCCACAAACCCTTGGAGTTAATGGGTAGAACAATTACCTTCGTGTAGTTCTCGGCTAGGCTTAAGTTGTATAGGATCCGGTATGAGTCGGGTAGTTGGAAGCTACTCGCGAGTTTAGGAGATTGGTCCAGCGGGGTATGATTCTAGAGAATGAAAGTTCTGGAATGAAAAATGAGACCGAGCAGAGAGTAGGAGCAGCAGGACATTGGGCCTGTGTGGCTGTAGCTCTGTTTGTGTCGGTTAAGGACCGATGCATATGCCGCCCTGCTGAGCAAGTTTGAACAGTACTGGATGCATACTGGAATTATGGGGTCCAGGAAACCGATGTAACTCGGGTACTCTCGTGTCGAAACTTATACGGCCATCCTTTGGGGGTTGGTGTCAGAGATGTAAACCCGCTAGCAGAGCAACATCGACGTGTTCCGGGTAGTGGCCCTTCTGATGGGTCGGCGGAACTGGTTCGGCATTGGAGTGACGGGTGAAAGGTTGCTGCATACAACGTAAGAAAGAGCTCATGTGTGAGTCTTTTGAGGCGGGTGTATGTGTCATGTATTCCGGGTGTGTCCTGATTCGAATCACCGTCCCTCGCGGTTATATGAGTACCACTTGTTCACTGAGTTGTGACGTAGTAATTATTTCCAGATAAAGTGAAATGAATCATTGCTGTTGCGAAGTTCTTAAGCTCATTGTATTGCCAACCATGCATACTCTAGTTGTAGAGCTCACTAAGTTTATTTTCGTCTTTGGGCATCACCACATCGGAGGAAAGCGTTTCTTGTTTGGTTGTGGACTTCCGATGTGAGGGTTGCCTAAGGCATTATAATCTGCGTCTATTAAACTGAAAGTAAGGATTAACATGTAGGCGTGTCTTTATTTGTAAAAGCCCAAGAAAAGGGACTTGCAAAAAAATCTCATCACCTCACAACACCACAGCTTTTGTTGTGTGTATCTTGTGAATACTTGTGTAGAGCAAGTAACCTCCATCAAATGGGTGATTAGAGGGGAAAGCCCTAACTTTCACAAAGTAGGATTTGTACACATGAACATGGGAGGTTGAGCTAACCCCTAGAACTTAAAAAGTCTTGGGAAGGTTCAGGCCAAATTTCATGCAAATACAACACTTTTTGAGGCACTTTTGGAGGCATTTGAAAAAGAGGTCAATTTGAATGTAAATTAAAATTAAAGAAACTTTCATCAATTAATTCAAAAGTTGGCTTCATATTCAAACTCAGCACATTTTTCTGAGTTGGCCCACCAATTTTCATCCCCATTGGGAGTTCATCTTGTCGGGAGCTAAATTTGCACTAATTCAAATCTGAATTTAAATTTCAGTTCAAATGTGAAGTAAATTTAGCCAAACAAATTCTAAATTTGGGAAATTAAATTCAAACTGTGACTTGATGATTAAGTCTGACATTCAATTGTGAGTACCGGGGATATTTTCAGCAAAAACAAAGGGAAAAATCCAGAGAGTATTAGAGGGGAGGGGCCCACAGGTCAGAAGCCTTCACACTAAAGTTTTCCTCAGGTGATCTTTTCATCGGCCGAAGCCGCGCGCGCGCCAGCGCGACCGTGCCCGACCGCCAGCAGCGCTCGGACCTTCACCTCACGGTGAAAATCGCGGCTCAAAGGCCAGCACACAAGCTGCTTCACCCCTCCTTCTGTTTCCCGAGCGAAAACAAGCACAAACCGAGCTACTCTTCCGTTTCCGCGCAAGAACTCGATGCCGCCTCCTCGGATCACCGGTGACCGGCCGATCCCAAGGGTTTCACGCACCGTCAGCAGAGAGGGAAAGGTGCGCTTACTTGTGCTGAAGCTGTGGAGGAGACCGTGCGCCAGTTCCGGTGGTGTAGCGCAAGAATTTCTGGTTTTCCTCCTCGGAGCGTATTAGGGTTAGAGTCCAGTCTACGGCCAAATTTGTTGCACAGAAGCAATCACCGGTTAAGCTATAGCTCACACACGCTCTAGAACACCTATCACACCTCCTCGATCAAGTAGCAACCGGTTCCATGAGCTAGGGCCTTAGTTCTGTCAAAATTTTGGCCCGGCAACTGGAAACTGGGCACCTCACCGGTGAGGTCGTAGTGGCGGCTGTTTTCACGGGGATCGGTGCCCATGTCCATGATCAACAAGTGTCAGCGGAGCTCCCTGAGCTTACCGCGTCGAAAAATGTGCAGAGGACACCGAGTTCGACGTCGCCGATGAGCTCCCGGCCGCTGTTACCGTCGGGAGCACTATTACGGCCGTTGCCGAGCTCCGTTGAGGGAACCACCGTGTTCCCCAGTCCGAAATATGCAGAGGCAGTGAGTTTCGTTGGAGGTCGGGCAGCAGGACGCTCGGTGGCGAGCTCTCCGGCGAGGGGGGCGGTGGGGAGCCGCGGGAGCGCTAGGTTGAAGATGCCCCGCGGGCTCCACGTGTCGGTCTCTGCTGAAAACGTCCCGGATCTGCTGTGGCACCGGGATCCCATGCGACTGCGCGGTGAACTCTGCGGACCCCGTGCGGGGTAGCTGGGGTGCTGACACGTAGCCGGAGACCCCACCCGACAGTTTAAACTTTATTTCAATTTTCAGATTTAGTTAAAACTTCATTTGCATATAACTTTGGCTAGGAAGCTCCAAATTCAGTGAACCAAATTTTTCTGAACTCAGACTTTTGAGTAATTTCCAGCAATACCAATTTCAGCTCATGAAACTAAATATTTTTCCAGAATTAATTCCCTAAATTTTAAACTGTTAGGAATTTTATCTGGAGAACTACTTTATGAAAAATTCTGAAATTTGGCTGAGAGGTTCAAGGGAAATTCCTTGACTCACAGTAAAAATTTCAGACTGATCCGAGTTCATTTATTTCCCCTAATGGTGTGATTAAGTGAACTGCCCTGAGAAAATAGAAAAATGTACAGAAACATTTTTCAGATTTTTCCAAATCTTGTTTAGGGCATAACTTCCTCTAGAATTCATCAAATGACATGAAACCAAGTCCTATGGACTCATGAGACTCCCAAGTTTTCGAAAAATCAAATTTGTAGCATGACAAGATAATATAATTTCCGTGGAAATTCAGAGAAGCCAAATAGTCAAGAAAATTCCCTAGGCCACATCTTACATCAACTTTGTCTGAAATTTTACAAACCATACCTATGTATGATCTATGGTCCACTGTAAAAATTTCAGAGCAAGTTGAGGTAATCTTCTCCAGTTTTCTGCTGGTTCTTTCCACTACCTTTCTTATGTCCATTATAAATAGCTCTTTGAATTTTCTCCAACAAACATCTACTGAAAGCTCAAGTTCTCTGTTTTTGTCCATGACAGAGCTCTTCACTCACTTATAAGTTGGTCTAAACCATGCTTAATACCTAAAAACGCTTTTGTTTTCTAATGTCTTTACTTGCAACATAAAACTGTGCATATTCATGTCGGTAGGAAATACGACGAAGGAGTTCGACGAAGAACTCGACTCGGATCAGCAAGTTGAAGATTAAATCATCGCCAATATACTTACTATAAATTAGAACTAAACCTGCAGCAACATAAGGCAAGCCCCAGTTTGCATTTAACAGCTTTTAGTTATATTTTACTTTGTACTCACTTTTATTGGTCTAGTATGTATTGTGCATTAGGTCAAGGTGATTGATACTCCAAATGCATGACCCACAAACCCTTGGAGTTAATGAGTAGAACAGGTACCTTCGTGTAGTTTTCAGCTAGGCTTAAGTTGTATAGGATCCGGTACAAGTCGGGTACTTGGAAGCTACTCGCGAGTTTAGGAGATTGGTTCAGCGGGGTGATTCTAGAGAATGAAAGTTCTGGAATGAAAAATGAGACCGAGCAGAGAGTAGGAGCAGCAGGACATTGGGCCTTGTCGCTGTAGCTCTTTTTGTGTTAGTTAAGGGCCGATGCATATGCCGCCCTGCTGAGCAAGTTTGAACAGTACCGGATGTATACTGGAAATATGGGTTCTATGAAACCGATGTAACTCGGGTACTCTCGTGTCGAAACTTATACAGCCGTCCTTTGGGGTTGGTGTCAGATGTGTAAACCCGCTAGCGGAGAAACTTTGACGTGTTCCGGGTAGTGGCCCTTCTGATGGGTCGGCGGAACTGGTTCGGCACTGGAGTGATGGGTGAAAGGTTGCTTCATACAACGTAAGAAAGAGCTCCTGCATGAGTCTTTCGAGGCAGGTGTACGTGTCGTGTATTCCGGGTGTGTCCTGATTCGAATCACCGTCCCTCACAGTTATATGAGTACCACTTGTTCACTTAGTTATGACGTAGTAATTATTTCCAGATAAAGTCAGATGAATCATTGCTGTTGTGAAGTTCTTAAGCTCATTGTATTGCCAACCATGTATGCTTTAGTTGTAGAGCTCACTAAGTTTATTTTCGTCTTTGGGCATCACCACATCGGAGGAAAGCGTTTCTTGTTTGATTGTGGACTTCCAATGTGAGGGCTGCCTAAGGCATAATAATCTGCTGCTATTAAACTAAAAGTAAGGATTAACATGTAGGCGTGTCTTTATTGCATCATACTTTTCCTAGGTTAGTAATCTCTACATACAGAGTTTCATGGTTAGGAGTGTCGGTTAAGTCTTGCTGAGTCATCGTGATCACGGTTGCATTATTATTGTTTTGCAGGTTATAAAATTTGCTATGAAGATGGTTGTTCGGTGAGCCATCAACGACTCACCGGAAACCCTGCCGCTGCACTCATCTTTGTGGAAGCTAGTAAGAAGCGTCCGCGGGCTGGACGTCTTCTCTTTTTCTTAGTTAGAACCGAGAGTAAGTGTGTATGTATATTCCCTGCGTGTACCCTCGTGGTACATTATTTTGTAAATGACACTATTTTGACAAACAAAAGACTTTGTACTTTATGGTTCTTTTCGTGTATGCTGTTGGGTGCCGCATCGCACGGCACCACCCAATGTGTATCCTGCAGTGTGGATTCCGGAAGGGGTTCCCCACAGGCATGGTATCAGAGCCACATTGGGAATAGCACGCATGAAAAGAGCCTATTTTCGAAAACTTAGAAGTATACGAGTGAGGAACGTATAGTATGCCCATATAAGGACTATTAGTAGCATAGTTACTTAAGGTAGCAAGCTAACAGTGTGTTAATATTCAGTATTTCAATTCTGTAACGACACACCTACGTGGAGGTAAGAATCGTAAAGAACGCCACCGAAAGCGGATCAATTTCAGTTAGCTCCCGTGATGAGGAAAGTGGTTCAAGGTATAGGTCTTACAGCTTGGTGTGAGACGTCAATATGAAACTCTTGACTCTTCATGTTCCTGAGTTCATATGAAACGCTGGTCCCTGGCGTGCAGTAGGCAAGAAAGTGGAAACCCCATCGTTTGTCGGTAACACGATAGTGTGTTCTTTTGGAAATAGCCTAGGAGGACATACGCAGCGCTTGCCATCGGCGTGCCCTGCAGGGCAGTAGGTGGTATCCGTTGGGTTGATATCATTCCCAACCGTGACGACCCATTCGCGCCCTACTCGGGTTCCCCATCGTGTGATGTGAAAACGCGACCATGTACCTTGATACGTGACTTGACTCAAGGACGGCCCGTATGGCAATGATACGGGGCGTATGTTTTTACTATGATATGGACATGCCTGAAATGGAAAACCTTTGTGTGCATCACTATTGATTATTTTTCTGCAGGTACCTTAACCACGAGAAGAACATTCCGTTTAGAACACGTGTGTGAGTGATCGCTTTAGTGCCACCACTTGAGACGTATATGCCGGTGTAACGCCGGTTAGGATTTTTATTTGGTGAGGAAACGTAGTACCGTAATATGTTCTTAACTGCATGAAAAAGAAAGTTTTCAAAAAAAGAGTAATTTTGGAGTAGGATTCCGTTAGTGGTTAATGAACTCCTATATTGAACTAAGAGTCAATTGGGGTATAGTTTCCATCTCAAATATTTAAAAACCATCTCCCCTTTTTTCAGCAGAATTTTTTGCTGAATTTTAACAGGGCAAAACTTTTGATTGGTTGACCCAATGGAGGTGAAGGATATATTTATGGAAAGGTTTTGAAGTCTTATACAACTTTTCTGTAGAACTCCAGAACAGAATCTTCCTCCAAATGGATGAAAATCTCAGATGAGTGTTAACTGCCCAAAAACAGGGCAGACCAAAAATACTCTCTGGAATTTTCTGTATTTTGACAATAACTTCTTCTAAAAAATATCTAGGGTCATGTGAGACACCGTTGGAAAGTTGGTGATATGTGCTACTATTTTGTAGTTCAAAGTTTCTACAGATTTGGGGTAGAACTTTATGAAATCTTGCGGACAAAACAGCTACTTCCAAAGGAGGTGCTGTCAAAATTGTTCCAGATTTCTGTCAACTTTGAAATATCATAAATACTGATACAGAATTGATATGAAGGCAAATAATTACTCGTTGGAAGGATATTGAAGTTATTTATAACTTTGATATTCAACTTGAGACATGAAACTGCAATTTTCATAATCAAAATCTGCGATTAAGTCCAAGGGTCATACTGAACAGAGCATTGCTCATTGCCATATAACTTAAGACTTGTTGTGGATATGAAGATTTTTATATTTCTCTAAGTTCAATGACATATCCATTAGTTATCTTTCATCATTCCTTGTTGTTGGTTTAAGTGTTTGACAAACTTCAACAATCATTGGTTATATCTCAGAATTGTCAAAAACCTTGTTTCCTTCATATATGCTGCACAGTTGATGTGATGCTTTTGCGGTTAATAATTTTCGAGTTAAAGCTGAGTACACTCTTGGATATTAACCGTAAATTGCTCGCTCTTGCAGTATGGATCATACTCATTCCGGGTATGAAGTTGGTGGTTCCAGCCGTGATGGAAATGATTCATCGCAGCGATGATCACCGCCATCATCAACCAGACTGGCAGAAGTGTTGGGAAGAATGGCTGAGTCTCTTGAGATGTTGGTGCAGCAAGGCATACGACAAGAGACCTTACAGCAAAACCCCACACTGAACACTTATTTGGATTTTCTAGCAAGACAACCACCGGTATTCTCTGAAGCTAAAGAAGCCTTGGAGGCAGATCATTGGCTCCGAGTGATTGAATCTAAACTTGGAATGCTCCAGTGTGATGAATATGAGAAGGCTTTATTTGCCGCTCAGCAACTTCATGGATCCGCTGGGGCTTGGTGGTCTGAATATCTTGCTAAGGTTGCTGAACCTCTGAAATTTACTCCTAACAGCTGTGGTAAACAGTGAACCCTATTCTACCCTTGGCCATTCAAATTATTCACCCAAGAGCCATTTGAATTGATCAAAGTTCAAATGAGGTTTGGTTTGAATGAATTTCAGCACAAGTTCAGTTTGAAATTCAAATAAAGTTTGAATTTCTCCCCCTTAGCTCATGTCAAGATCAACTCCAAATGGAGTGAAAATTGGTGTGTGAGCTCACAAAAATGTGCTGAGTGAGAATATGCCTTCCACTTTTAAATTCAGTGGGTGAAAACAGTTTGAATTTGAATATGGTTTCAAACTGCCCTCTTCCTAACTATACCCAAAATGACCTCAAAAAGGTTTTGAATTTGGGTGAAACTTGGCATGGACATCCTTAGCAAAGTGTAGGAGTTTTCATATGTCCAGCCCATCTATATCACATGTGGGAAATACCACTTTTGCAATATGTGAGTTTGTCCTCTAATGAGCATGTTGATAGTTGTTACTTGCTCTTCATTTGTGTTCATCATTCTTCCTCAAATGAGGTGTGTGGTGTGGTGATGAACACTGCAAATGAGTGTCAAAAACTGAGGCCCTTACATTCCTCCCCCCTTAAAAGAATCTCGTCCCGAGATTATAAGGTGAAAATGAGAGAGAGGACGGTGGAAAATTACCGGATATGCGATGTGAAAAAGTCGGGGTAGTTAGTGCGAAGGAATTCTTCGCTCTCCCATGTCGCTTCGTCCATGGAGTGATTACTCCACAGAACCTTGTAGAACCACAACGTACGGTTGCGTGTGGTTCGGGCCTTTTCATCTATGATCTGCACCGGTTCCTCCCGATAGGTGAGATCCGGTTGCAGTTCTTCAATGTCTTCCAGCTGAACGGTAGTTGATAGCTTGAGACACTTCCTCAGCTGGGAAATGTGAAAGACGTCGTGCACACCGGAAAGTGCTTCTGGTAATTGCAGCCGGTATGCTACCGATCCACATCTTTCGGTAATCTGGAATGGACCGATGAATCGGGGTGCTAACTTTCCCCTCACCCCAAATCTGTTTACGCCCTTCATTGGGGACACCCGTAGATATACGTGATCCCCAACTTCGAATTGTAATGGGCGTCTTCTCCGGTCCGCATACTGTTTTTGACAGGATTGAGCGGCTTTTAGGTTCGCTTGAATCAGTCGAACCTTTTCTTCCGCGTTATTGACAAGGTCAATCCCGAAGGTAACCCTCTCGCCAGACTCACACCAGTTCAGTGGTGTGCGGCATTTCCTGCCGTATAGCGCCTCGTAGGGCGCCATCTTGATGCTGGCTTGGTACCCATTGTTGTACGAGAACTCGGCTAACGGCAAGTGATCATCCCAATTCTTGCCGTGGTCGATAGCGCAAGCTCGTAGCATGTCTTCTAGAATCTGATTTACCCGCTCGGTTTGTCCATCCGTCTGCGGGTGGTAGGCTGAACTACGGATCAGCTTCGTCCCCAAGGCAGCGTGTAGCTGCTCCCAAAAACGGGACACAAATAAAGTGCCCCGGTCCGATATGATGGTACGGGGTACGCCGTATAAGCACAGGATCCGTGAGATGTACAGTTCAGCGTACTTCTTGGCGTTGTAGTTGGTGTTGACCGGGATGAAATGGGCAACTTTGGTGAGCCGATCGACGATCACCCACACAAAATCATGTTTCTGCAAAGTGGTGGGTAAACCGACGATGAAATCCATGCTCACGTCCTCCCACTTCCAGGCAGGAATGCCCAGTGGTTGCAGCAGTCCCGGTTTCCGCATGTGGTCTGCCTTCACCCGTCGACATGTATCACACTCGGACACGTATTTTGCCGTCTCTCGCTTCATCCGTGTCCACCAAAACTTGCTTCTGAGTTCTTGATACATCTTGTTGCTGCCGGGGTGAATAGAAAACTTTGATAAGTGAGCCTCATCAAAGATTCTCTTCCTTAACTCCGGGTTTCGGGGTACGACGATCCGGTCCTTGAACCATAGGACGCCGTCTCCGTCCTTCCGGAAACATTTCAACTCCCCACTGTCTACACGTCTCCGCAAATGTGACATGCCCTTGCCATTCTTCTGGGCTGCCGCTATCTCTTCACGGATGGTGGGGATCAAAGCTAGGTTGTAGAGAGCTCCGTGTGGAATCACATGTAGTGGTGGTTCGCTCTCTTCCAACGGTGTGATGGTCAGATTATTGACGTGTGACTTGCGGCTCAGCGCATCGGCCACAACGTTTGCCTTGCCCGGATGATAATGGATCTCTATCTCGTAATCCTTTATCAGTTCTAACCATCTTCGTTGCCTCATGTTCAGCTCCTTCTGAGTGAATATGTACTTGAGGCTTTTGTGGTCGGTATATAAATGTACGAGGTTACCGAGTAGGTAGTGCCTCCACATCTTCAGTGCAAGTACCACGGCAGCGAGCTCCAAATCGTGAGTTGGATAATTTTGCTCATGGTTCCTAAGCTGCCGTGATCCATATGCGACCACTCTTCGGTCTTGCATCAGCACACATCCGAGCCCAATGCCGGATGCATCGCAGTACACATCGAACGGTTTTGTTGTGTCTGGCTGCGCCAAAACCGGTGCTGATGTCAGGTGTTTGACTAAAGCCTTGAATGCTGCTTCACATGCTGGACTCCAAACATATTTGGTAGCCTTATTCAGCAGCTCTGTCATTGGCTTGGCAATCTTCGAGAAGTTCGGAATGAACCTCCGATAATATCCCGCGAGTCCGAGGAAACTCCGTACCTCATGAACAGTTCTCGGGGATTTCCAATTCAGCACTTGCGTGATCTTGCTCGGGTCCACAGCGATACCCTCCGCTGAGATGATATGCCCGAGGAAAGGCACTTGCGATATCCAAAACTCGCATTTGCTGAACTTTGCGTATAACTTGTGATCCCGCAGCCGTTGCAAGACTATACGCAGATGTTTCTTGTGATCTTCCTCCGACTTGGAATATACCAGGATGTCGTCGATGAAGACCACGACAAACTTGTCCAGCTCCGGCATGAACACCGAGTTCATTAAGTACATGAAGTGAGCTGGAGCATTGGTGAGGCCAAAAGACATGACCAGGTACTCATACAGTCCGTACCTTGTCGAGAACGCTGTCTTTGGAATGTCCTCCGCCCTTATCTTAATCTGATGGTACCCGGATCTTAAATCCATCTTGGAAAAGATCTTCGCTTCGACCAACTGATCAAACAACATGTCGATCCGTGGCAACGGGTACTTGTTCTTGATGGTTACGGCATTTAATGGACGGTAGTCCACGCAAAGCCGCAACGTTTCATCCTTCTTTTTGACAAATAATGCCGAACAACCCCATGGTGAGGAGCTCGGTCTAATAAAACCCTTCTCCAGAAGGTCCGTGAGCTGAGTCTTTAATTCAGCCAACTCCTTGGGCGCCATCTTGTACGGCCTTCGGGATATTGGCATGGTTCCTGGTGCAAGTTCAATCTTGAACTCCACCTCTCTATCGGGTGGCATCCCCGGCAAATCGTCCGGGAACACATCCGGGAACTCTCGGACCACTGGAATGTCTTCCAATCTGATGGTTGTAGCTTGATAGACACTTGGAAGTTTTATTTCTGGACTGTCCAGAAATAATGAGTGAGAACCGTGCACCTCTGAGTTCAAGTGCACGACTCGAAGGACGGTGTCTAAAACAGCGCCGTGGCGGGTTAACCACGACATTCCTAGGATGACATCGACCTTCTGCCCCTCTAAAACAATGAGAGACGTGGGGTACACTCTACCCGCTAAGCATAATGGTGCTTTGGAGACCATTACGCTTGCTGAAATCTTCCCACCCGGTGAACAAATTAAATATGGACTATCGGTGGGTAATATTGGCAAGCTGTGTTTAGCAATGAAAGCTTGGCTAATAAAATTATGCGTGGCGCCTGAATCAAATAGTACTATAGCGGGATGCTGGTGGAGTTGGAACATACCCGCAAGGATTGGCTCGCCCTCCGGCACGTCCTCAATGGCAAGCTGGTGGACAGTGCCGGGCCTAGGGTTTTCCCGCCGCGCATTAGTAGGGTTCCCGGGTTGATTCCTCCCCGGAAACTGTGGTGCCACTCCGCCGCCTTGCCTCTCCGGGCAACTGCTTGCGAAGTGTCCTGGACGACCACACTTGTAACATGTGGCCGCTGCTGGTGGAGTACTCGGGGGACGAAAGCCCGGCATGCGTTGCGGAGGCGCAAACGCACGCGGCATCGCCCGCTGCTGCTGTTGTGGTTGCGGTGGTGCTGGCAGTGCCGGCCGGAATGCTGGTGAAGAGTATGGCCGACCGCAGAACGGCATCGACCGCTGTGGTGGCTGCCAGCGTGGACCTGATGGTGGGCGATTCACCATCCGAAACTTCTGAGAAGGACTGCCTCCTTCTCCGCTGCTCTGCGGCGCACTTCGCTTTCGCTCGGCTGCCGCGATTGAACATCGCCAGCTTGTCCTTCAGGAGCGGGTTAAGCCCCTGGTAAAAGTGGTCCCGCCGCTTCTCGTCCGTATCTGCGTGATACGACGCGTAGAGCGCGAGATCGTTGAACGCCCTGGAATATTCCAGCGCGTTTCGGCTCCCTTGTTGCAGGTGTAGGAACTCCTGCGTCTTCCTCTTCATCAAATCTGGCGGTATATGATAGGCCCTGAAGGCCGTCCGGAACTCCGCCCAGGTCATCACTTGGTCGGTGGGTTGTGAAGCACAAAAGTTGGCCCACCACGCGCTCGCGGATCCTTGGAGCTGCTGGACCGCGAACTGAGTCTTGCGCTGCTCGCTGATTTGGAGCAGCCCGAATTTCATCTCTATGGCGCGGAGCCAGTTGTCCGCGTCAAGTGGTTCATCCGCCCTTGAGAATACAGGGGGATGAGTCGCCAGGAAGTCGGAGTAGGAGCTCTGTTGGCGCTCCTCACGATCTTGACGTCTCTCTGGGCGAGACGTATTCGCAATTAACGTTTGCAGCAGCTCGGTGTGCTGCTGATGTGAACCCGCCATTGCCGCGACAATGTCGGCCAATGTAACCGTTGGCAGTGGCGGTGGCGGTGTTTGCGGTTGCTGTTGCTGCTGCTGTCCCGAGGAGTCCTCGGGAGGCGGTTGGGAGGTCTCTCCCCCTTGGCTAGTACCTCCAACATCAGGGTTGGCACGAGTACGCGTCATTCTGAAATTCAACACAGCAGCAATTAGCACATGTCTTACTCAAAATTCCATAAACAGCAGTAGGTGTTGAGGCGACGCATGATTAACTTGCACAACATTCACATATATTGATAAAGCATAAACTTTATACAAGATACATTATTCTCGGATCTCCGAGAAGTCGTGCTCATGTCGTCCTACCTATACATACGCTACTGCCTACACGACATGTCACCGATTACAAAAGTTGGGTTACGCTACCCTAGCTGCCCTACTTGGCAACCGTAACCCCATACTCGGAGTAAAATTCGACCTCCTGTGGGTCGTCCTCCTCCGGTACTTCTGCGGGTGGCTCTGGATCTACCACCTCTTCCCCCATTCCGGGCTCTCCCATGGCTGGAAGACCCAAGACCACCGGTATGCCTAACACCGGGGGCACGAGGTCCTGCAATGCATGCACCTCGTCCATAGCCTGGTTGTAGTCCTCTTCCCAGCCTTGTCCTTCCTCAATAGCGTCGTCCCGCTCTTGAGCAAGGTCCTCATTCTGTTGGGTTAGTGTCTGCACCAGCCCTTGCAACGCCGCGATGTCAACACGGCCCTTCTTCTTTGCCTTCTTCAGACGACGCAACTGATTGTGTTGTTCATTCAGTCGCTTGATCGTCGGAAGGAGCACATTGCGAAGTGCGCTGTGAGCACCCTCGAAACGATCTCCACGGCTTGTGCTCTCCTTGAGCTTGGTGGCGAGATGCTCCGTATGAACAGCTTGGCTGTCCATCACAGCGTTTCCCGCCCTCATTTGGAGGCTGAGGTTTGCCTCCGCGGGGTTGTACCTTGGGCAATTTGGGTCCGTTGCCTCCAGGTACCTCTCTTCCCACACATGCTGAGCCCGTCCCTCCACCGGAACGAGTGCGTATGGAGTTCCCTCCATAGCCTGCACGTGTAGTTGGCAGAAACCTGACATAGTGTCACGGGCTGCCACTTGCCACATCCCTTCCGGTTGTCTTCCTCTCACCGTGACGGTGAATGGCACCCAACCGGGTGGCGTAGGTCCTGCAGGAACCTCGACATGGATCGTCCACGTCTTGTTCCCCTCTTCGCCTTCTTCCTTGGCGAAGTATTGCGGCATCTGGTTGTACCCGAAATATTGGAGCATTTGCCACAATGCTTCCGGGTAGCCGCTACGGTCAGAGCAGTGGGAAACTACCCACCCGTTCTCCAACCGTTTATCTGCTGCCATCTGTAAAAATATATTCGAGAAATGTCAAATATTTATTTAAACAGTAAACCATTGAGTTATAACATAAGATATGTCATTGAACCCCTAAAACTTGGAAACATAGTTCAAATTTTTAAACAAATTTGACTGCTGATCTGCTGTTCCCATGACAGCCCTGACCAGTTTCCATATCAATCTGATTTAGGCCAGGTTAAAGCAAAACCAGTCCTGGAGCTCAACATCAAAGTTAAAGTTAACTTCAATAGCTTTCCATAAAGTATTTGGTTGGCCTAAGATCTGTCCTGGTTCACAAGTTATGAGATGTCCAAGTTAACAGAATTTCTGGGAACAATTGGACAGCACCTCCCTGCCTTAGGTACTGATTTGATCCAACAATCTCAGTTACTTCTGTTCCTAATCTGCCAAAACTTTATGTTACAAAGTTGTAACCCATCTCATAAGCTTTCCAGAACTATCTCATTTTCTATTTTTGGATTTTTATGCAGGAAGTTATGCTTAATTTACAGAGAGTCTACAGAGAGTCTTTGCTCCGCCCTGTTTCCTGGACAGTTTCAACTCTACTGCATTTTTCGAGTGGTTAAGGGATGAAACACCTCTGGAACTCAACAGAAAAGTTGTAAAGCTCCTCCAAAGCTTTCCAGAAATGTATCATACGACCCCAACCTCGGAAAAAAACTCAACCTCTAACCTCTGATTAACTTCAGCCTTGATTTAGCTGAAAACAGAGTGCTCTGTCCTTAACATCCTATAAGTTGAAAACTTATTAGCTTTGAATATCCTGTTCAAGGGAAGGAGTTACATCAAGTTTTACTACTTTGGATCAAAACCTTCAAATTTTTAAATGAAGTTGTTCATTTAGTTGGGTGTGACGTCGATGCGTCACCAGATTATGTCGGTACTACGTCCTCACAAAGAAGAAACCTATACCGGACTTAGCCGGCTTCGTTAGTTCAGTGGCACTACTCGTCACTCGCACACGAATGCTACACGTCTACCGTTTCGTGGTCAGGCTACCTGCAGAAACTCAAACAATCATCAGACTCGGCTGCACACCGAGCCCGGAATCCATACAGTTGGTACACCCGGCCGTCATCACTCGCCCGGATGTTCTCAAGCCAAACACGCCTTGAGTTACGTGTTCACGTTTCAGACCACGTGACGGGGTCTCCCAATTTGCACCACGCACGCCAGGGACAGACGTTGCTCGAATACCCCAAACGACATGAAGAGTCGTAGAGGATACTAAAGCGGGTCGGGTTACCTGCCACCCGTGGGGCTCCACCCTTCAGCTTGTGCGCACTGGTGGACAGCGCTTACGTGCACCCCCCAAGACATGAACGTCCCGAGATGCACGATTTTTCTACATAACAAATAGGTTAATATGCCACTTTCTATATGCTAATAACATCCTTATACGGGCTACTAACTCGTTCCTCACTGGATTTTTGAAAAAGAAGACCTTTGTACTGTGTTAAACCTCAAGCGAGCTCTGATACCACGCTGACACGACCCCATTTGGTCCTGTCGAGCCAGGATCACGCTGAGGGGTGCTGCGTTGCACAGCACCGTATAACACACGTCAAAGGTACAAGCGGAAGCGGAAGCTTTATTACATAAACAAGTTTATTAACATGTTTACATCAAAATAAGTTTAGTCCACGCTCGCGGGCGTAGACTAAGCATCAAGTGCACGTTCAGCCCTCGAACGTGTCCTTGCTAGCACACACGCACACTAACTCTGTGGCGTGCACGACTCCCACTCGACGGGGTTCCCCTCCTGGGGTTCCGTCTCCTCTTCGGGAGTCCCTTCCTCATAGAACCCTGCAAAAGCTTCAAACACAAGCAGTGAGCACGAAGGCTCAGCAAGTCTGACCCGTCTCACCTAAACATGGAACTTCTACATGAGGGTAATGGGTTGCATGAGGCAAAAATCATTTGCAAGGACTCGCCTAATTAGTAGAACCTTACTTTCAAGTTTTAGCAGCAGGTTGTGGAGAACCTTACGCTAAGGCACATGAGAGAGCCGCAATCAAACAAGAAACGCATTTCTCTCATGTACTTTGCCCAAAGTTGAAAAGAACTTTAGTTAGCACTAAACTACAGCATATCATTAACAATCAATGTCCAACTTTCAATCAGCAACATTTTAACATGTAACTAGCCTGTTCTTTCTACGTCACGGTACAGTGAACAAGTGGTACTCACTGACCGCGAGGGACGGCGATTATAATCGATTTACACCTGCAGGGATTACCCGAACAACCCGTCACGTACGCCCGTACTCGATGTTGCCTACAACAACCATCACGGACGCCGTACGCGACTACCTTTCACCCGTTAGCCAAATATTGAACCGGTCCCATCGTCCCGAGCAAGAGGTCCCTGCACGCGCATCTCTGTGCCGCCAGCTGATTTACACCTCGAGCTCTCAACCTACCCTCTGAACGACGGGCAATGCCTCAACACCCAGCTACCCGAGTTACATCAGTTTCCCTGTTCCCATATAGCCGGTAGGTCTTCGGTACTGTTCTATCTTGTTCAACAGGCCCGCACACGGCTCGGTCCTCAATCGACACAAGCGGAGCTATCGCACACAGGCCCCAAAGTCCTGCTGCCCTTACTCTCCGCTCGGTCTCATTTTCTTGCCATGTGTTTCATGTGCTATCTCTACCCGAGCAATGTGCCTCTAGCCTATTCTCGCGAGTAGTTCCAACTACTCGACTTGTACCGAATCCTACCCTATCCTAGCAATGCAGTGGCTAACGAGGTTTTCAATCCTAAACCCAACCCAGGGTTATTTTGGCTGTGCAGTTGGGTTTCCAATCAAGACTCTAATGCAAAGAACAATATTCAAAGATGTGCTCAAAACAATAAACATTTGTAAAAAGGTTAATGCAAACCGGGGCTTGCCTTGCTGCTCTTGGTCGTAGGCTAGCTGTTCCTCCGGAGTAACGAAGTCTAGGACTTCGGGTTCCTCCTCGACCTTAGCGACTACATGATAGAAGCAATACATGTATTAATTTAATGCATTTGTATTAAGTTGGAAGTTGTGAAGTCTATAACTTTTTCTAGACAGACCTAATGACTGTGAAACTTTTACTGTGGCTTGGTTACAACCTAAACAGAGACTTGGTCAAGTTTTAGTTGCAGCAAAGCTCATTTGAGCCCTCCACAATTAATTATGTCCTTGACCTTAATTGGAACTCTTAGGGTGTTCTAGGAATTTTCATGAGACAAACTATGACTTTCTGAAAACTAGATTTTCAGAGGGTTCTAATGGAGTTGGTCTTACTTAATTTGGAAGTCTCTAACTAAAGATATGAGCTACACAATTTCAGAGAAAATTCTGAAAATGTTTCTGAACATTTTCTATTTTCTCTGGAACAGTTTTATTAATCACACCATTAGGTGGACTAAATGAGCTCAAATGGATCTGAAATTTTTATGGTAGTTCAAGGATATTTTGGTGAACATCTAAGCAAAATTTCAGGTTTTTCCTCCAAGGGATTCTCCAGTTAAAATTCCTAACAGTTTAAACTTTAAGGAATTAATTCTGGAGAATTAAGGAATTTCATGAAGTGAAACTTGATTTTTTGGAAAGTACTCAGAGAGCTGAATCCAGCAAAATTTGGTTCACTCAATTTGGAGCGTTCTAGCCAAAGTTATAAGGATTTGAAGTTTGAAGGAAATCTGAAAATCGGGGGAAAAGTTTAAACTCGCGCGTGGGCCCAGGGGACACGCGTCGCACGCCTAGGCGATGGCACACCGCGGCCCACCAGGATTTTGCGCGCCAGCACATCCGATCCCGGCCGCAGCCGGATCCCGATTCAAAATATCGGCCGCTGACAGCTGGGGTCCACCCCCTTCTTCAACCTCGCGACACCCGCGCCCCGCCGCCGAGGGACCTCGCCGGAGAGCTCGCCGCTGGCTGCTGTACAGCTCCAAACTTCTTGATTCTGGCCGCCCCTGCCTACTTTTACTTGGGGAACCTGACCCGAGGGTCAGCTGCTCATGACAACGGCCGGAGCATGGTCGGCGACGAGCCGCCATATCGGAATGACTTCGGCCATGTCGGCTGACTCCCCTGGTACCTCAGCTACTTGGGAAATCGGTCGGGGAGCATCAGTGGACCTCAGAGAAGGTCGACATGAACTCGAGGCAGCTCGGGGAAGGCCCGAAACAGGTCCTCACCGTGCGCCCGATACCCCCCGTTCGTTCCGCCATTAGTAGACCTTGAATTACGCCGGGCACAGAGGTTCTCCGGCCCAGAGTTGTGAAGGCAACTTGTGCGTCACCGTGTCTAGCTCGTGTGGGAGTGGCCTGAGGCCCTCTAATCCTTTCTAGAGCACGAATTAAACAGAATCGTACCCGAAGGTCGTTCTGCACACAGAAAGGGGAAAAGTGGAAATTCGCCGCCGGTGAGCAATCACTCGAGCTATGGCTCGGGGATGAGCAGCACCGGTCACCTGCGCGTCCAAGGGTGCCTTGGCTCGGGTGTGACAACGCCCAGGTTGGGCTGTCCACGAGAGCCCGAGGTGCGGCGGTTTCCAGTTCCGAGTTTGATCTTTCGGCACAGACGATATCACTCGGTTTCAATCGACTTCTAGCAATGGGGAGGATGGAGGAAGGTCGCTAGTACCTTGCTGGGACCCTGGAGTGGAAGGAGGGAGCTGCGATCGGCTTGATCAAGCAGGAACTCGAGCGGCGGTGATGGCAGTGGAGAAATGGATCGTGCACGTCGGCAGCTCGGGGAATGGCGACTGAAGCACGCCGGGGAGGGAATAAATAGCCCGGCGGCTGGTCTCCGGCTTGGGGCGCGCAGCAGGAGCTGGCGCCGGCTGCCCCCTTCGGTGGCGCGCGCGCACAACAGCCGGGAACCGACTGAACTGTGGTTCAGTCGGTTTGTTTTGAGGCAGAGGCTGACAGATGGGTCCTACTCCTCTTTTAACCTCTGAAATTTACTCCTAACAGCTGTGGTAAACAGTGAACCCTATTCTACCCTTGGCCATTCAAATTATTCACCCAAGAGCCATTTGAATTGATCAAAGTTCAAATGAGGTTTGGTTTGAATGAATTTCAGCACAAGTTCAGTTTGAAATTCAAATAAAGTTTGAATTTCTCCCCCTTAGCTCATGTCAAGATCAACTCCAAATGGAGTGAAAATTGGTGTGTGAGCTCACAAAAATGTGCTGAGTGAGAATATGCCTTCCACTTTTAAATTCAGTGGGTGAAAACAGTTTTAATTTGAATATGGTTTCAAACTGCCCTCTTCCTAACTATACCCAAAATGACCTCAAAAAGGTTTTGAATTTGGGTGAAACTTGGCATGGACATCCTTAGCAAAGTGTAGGAGTTTTCATATGTCCAGCCCATCTATATCACATGTGGGAAATACCACTTTTGCAATATGTGAGTTTGTCCTCTAATGAGCATGTTGATAGTTGTTACTTGCTCTTCATTTGTGTTCATCATTCTTCCTCAAATGAGGTGTGTGGTGTGGTGATGAACACTGCAAATGAGTGTCAAAAACTGAGGCCCTTACATTCCTCCCCCCTTAAAAGAATCTCGTCCCGAGATTATAAGGTGAAAATGAGAGAGAGGACGGTGGAAAATTACCGGATATGCGACGTGAAAAAGTCGGGGTAGTTAGTGCGAAGGAATTCTTCGCTCTCCCATGTCGCTTCGTCCATGGAGTTTTCCGATAATACAGTCCTTAGGTACTGTGCTATCCCCAATGCAGCTCTGATACCAGGCTGTGGCGGACTGGGATCCGCTCATCCAGGATTGCAGAGGGTGGTGCCGCACGATGCGACACCCGACAGCACACGTCATAAGGACACATAATATTACATGGGAAACAAACTGAATGTACAAAGTAGTACACTACTCAGTTACAAACTAGAGTCTTTATATTACACAGCGGAAGTCTAAACTATTCAACTCACGCCCGCCTATCTAGCAAAAGTCGGTTGCCCAGCCCTAGGGCAACCCACACTAGCTGCACGTCTCAGCTCAGCAAGGCGTGTACGGCTCCCACTCAGCCGTGGTCCCCGACGGAGGGTAACACTCGCCGGTGGACTCGTACTCAGAGTCCGTGGGTGGCTCCTCACCTGAAAAACACTTAAGCAGCAACCGTGAGCACGAGGGCTCAACAAGACTTAACCGACTCACCTAGGCATGAAACTCTACATGAGGTGTACAATGCACATAGGATAGTAACATTGCAGCAAATGGACACGCCTACAAGTTCACCCTTAATTCATCTTTTAGCAACAAGTTAACAGTTCAGGAATCCGAAATTTAGTAAGCAATATTTGGTGGCACACATGTAGCAATACAATTATATCAATCAGCAATATTGAATCATCATATTTCATACATTAGCCTACGTCACGACTCAGTGACCAAGTGGTACTCTTCACCACGAGGGACGGTGAATCGACTCGATATACACCTGCAGGGACACCTAAAGATTACGTCACGTACGCCCACCCGTGGAGCTGCACAGCACGCTCACTCGATGCCGTACGGGACAACCTTACGCCCAACAGCCCAAACGTCGAACCGGTCGCACCGAAACGAGCAGGAGGTTCCCTACACGGAGCATCTCTCTATGCCCGTTAGCAGATTTCCACCTTGCTGCCCTCATCCTACACCTATAAATCGGTGCGTTATGCCTCGACGCCTGGAGGTTTAGGTTACATCGATTTATCGGGGCCCATATATCCGATATGCCTTCGGTACGTTCAAACTTGATCAGCGTGGGCTGCACACGGATCGGTCCTCAATCGACACGGACAGGGCTGCGCACACAAGACTCCCTCTTGCCGCGCCCTAGCCCCTGCCAAGTCTCATTTTCATTAATAAGGTGATCTCACATCACTCGAACCAATCCCGTGTGTCCCAAGCCTAACTCGTGAGTAGATTCCAACTACTCGACTTGTACCGAAGTCCTATGAATCACTAAGCATAGCCTGTCTATTCGAGGCACTAGACACTACCCTCACTCTTGGTGGAAAAATTCTGGTTATGCAGTTGGGTTTTCATCCATCCTACACCTAATGCACATTTATACTTCACACTAGACATGTGAACAAAGCAAGAACTTTATAAAGAATATTCTAGCAAAAATTGAGGATTTTTGGATGAACCAAACTCCCTCTAAAATTCTTTTGCTGAAAACCTTTAAAGAATTTTCCAGAACGAAATAATGGATTTCATACAAATTGGGTTACATATTTGGATAGAGCTATGCAAGATGAATCCAACCCAATTTGAATAACTAAATTTGGAGCTTCCTAGCAAAAGTTATGGGGTTCTAAAGTTTGGGGAAATTCTGGAATTCAAATTAACCGGGAAAAGATCAAGTCCCTGACAGCGGGCCCAGGACTGTGCTCCGCGTTGTCACAGATGATCCGGTGCAACAGAAAATCCCCACCCTGTGTATTGAGCGACTGACGAGCGGGCCCGGCCGGATCGTCTTCTTCGTCGCGCCAGCCCCTTTTCCCGCGCTGTCCCCTCGCCGGCACATCACTGAAGCTCGCCGGACCCGGCTTCCCGGCCGCCTCTCGGCCGGAAACTCGCCGCCTGGGCCTAATTTCGTGCGCTGAACACGATGGCATCAACTTCTCCGGCCGGCGGTGGCCCTAACCTAGCCGACGACGGTGCAGCGGCCCGGGGTCACTTCGGCTATGTCACCCGACGCTTCTAGCCCGCCAAAACCTTGGTGAAAGGGCTCTACAGCACCGGGAAATCCCAGGGAAGATCGACAGGGCCATGCAAAGGCTCGGGGAGAGCTCTAACCTAGCTGTCACCGTGAGCCCGATCATTCCCGCCATAGCCCCGGTTAGAAAAAAAGGAAGATACGTCGGCTACAGCCCTAAACAAGCTAGGGTTGCGAAGCAAACTTGGGCGCCATCAATTCTAGCTCCTGTGAGTGCAGTATGATGTGCTCTAAGCAAGTATACGTCGGGAATTTGCAGGTTTCTTACCAGAAGGTGGTTCTGCACCGGCTGGAAGTGTTTTGCGAAATTCACCGGCGATGATCGGTCACTGGGTCCAGGCTTTGGGGTTGAGCAGCGTGGAGCCTGGGCGCGTCCAAACCCGCTCTTGCTTGGTCGTGACAAGCCCTCTGCCGAGCTTCCCACGTGAGCACCTTTGCTCGGTTCTTCCCGGCCGCCATGAAGAACACTGTTTACTCGGGTTGTGGTGGCCTAGCTCGACTGGAACTGGTGTGGGGAGGCCGTGGGATGTCTGGTGATGTTGTTTTGCTGGGCTGCCGACGCTTGCACGGGAGCTGAGATCGCTCCCAAGCGATTTGATGATGGTGGCGGTGCCTCTGTTCTCTGGCGGTGAGAGTAAGGGAAACGGGGTTCTCTCGGTGCTGTGGCTCGCTGAGGCACGGCTGAGAGTTAAGACCCCCCCCACGAGGAGCTCTCCAGCGCGTAAGATTCAGCAGGAGGTGGCGTCCGGCTCCCCCCTACCCCGGTGTCGCTCGGGGAGCTTCTCTCGGTGGAGTGCAACCCGATCACAATACTTAGGGGTTAAGCCAACTGAGCCCTATGACATGTGGGACCCACTTGTCAGTGCTCCCCCATCCCTCAAAAGGTCTCCAAAAACTTGGCAAGTGATGAATTCAAATGTTTGGAGTCTCAAACTGAGCTACATTTATATGGTTGGGCAAATTTCCCCCAAATTCAAATGTATATTTGAATTCTTTGCACATTTGGATCCTTTTTGGAAAAATGGGTAGCAAACCTTTTCAAAAATTACTGAAACTTTGCCTACCCACTAATTTGGACCTAAGGAATTCAAATATGAACTCTGATTCTTATGTTAGCTGCTGCAACCATGAGTTTGAATACAACAGTTTTGAATCACCATTATGTCCTCCCCTCATTTGAATTTTGAGTTGGACATTAGTTCAAATTCTGATTTTCAAACCCTCCCATTGCACTTGAGTACTTCAACTCAGTGGTCTTAATCCAACTAGGGTCCAAACATGTGAATGACTCTAAGTTGGTTTTACAATAACCTCTCATGTGTTATCACATGTGTAGAGAGTTTAAACCAACACCCTTTTGATGGAGGTTCCTTGCTCTTCACAATATATTCACAACAAAACTGTGGTGTTGCGAGGTGATAAAAAATTTTTGCAAGTCCCTTTTTCTTGGGCTTTTACATCCCTCCCCCCATAAAAGAATCTCGTCCTGAGATTATAAAAGAAGAGATAGTGATGTAGTAGAGACTTACCCGTGCTGAGAGGCCATGAACTCTGGGTAATTTGAGCGAAGGAATTCCTCGCTCTCCCACGTTGCTTCTTCGGCGGTGTGGTTGCTCCAGAGTATTTTGTAGAACCACAACGTTCTGCTACGGGTGGTTCGGGCTTTCTCATCAAGAATTTCCACCGGATACTCATCATACGTTAAATCCGGTTTCAGCAAGCCGATGTCTTCGGTATGAACAGCAGCTGTATGCTTTAAACATTTTCGCAGTTGTGAAACATGGAAAACGTCATGGACACCAGCAAGGGATGCCGGTAGCTCCATTCTATACGCCGCTGGTCCACGCTTCTCGGTGATAGCATAGGGTCCAATGAAACGGGGAGCGAGCTTCCCCTTCACACCGAACCGGTGCACGCCTTTCATCGGAGACATGCGGAGGTACACGTGTTCCCCAATGTCAAAGTGCAACGGTCTACGCCTCTTATCAGTGTAGCTCTTTTGCCGGGATTGAGCGGCCTTCAAGTTAGCTTGAATCGTCCGAACGCGCTCTTCGGCGTTGTTCACCACATCAACCCCGAATGTGACCCTTTCACTGGACTCACACCAGTTTAATGGGGTGCGGCATTTACGACCGTAGAGAGCTTCGTAGGGTGCCATCTTGATGCTCGCCTGATAGCCGTTGTTGTACGAGAACTCCGCCAATTGTAGGTGATCATCCCAGTTCCTACCATGGTGGATGGCACATGCTCTCAACATGTCTTCCAGAACTTGATTCACCCTCTCTGTCTGACAATCTGTCTGAGGGTTGTAGGTGGAGCTTCTAATCAGTTTAGTACCCAAAGCAGCATGTAACTGCTCCCAAAAGCGAGACACAAACAATGCACCTCGGTCTGAGACTATGGTCTTGGGTATGCCATGCAAGCATAGGATCCTAGCGATATATAACTCCGCATATCTGTTGGCATGGAAATGTGTATGCACGGGAATGAAGTGAGCCGACTTGGTTAGTCGGTCAACAATCACCCAAATGGAATCATGTTTGCTGGAAGTTAGGGGCAATCCCACAATGAAATCCATGCTCACATCTTCCCATTTCCAAGATGGAATCTTCAGGGGTTGCAACAGCCCTGATTTCCTCATATGATCAGACTTCACTCGTCTACACGTATCACACTCGGATACGTACTGCACTACACCTCCCGCTTCATCCGCGTCCACCAAAATTTCTTTTTCAAATCTTGGTACATTTTGTTGCTGCCCGGATGAATGGAGTATTTAGACAAGTGAGCTTCATCGAGTATCTTTTTCCTCAATCCCATATCCCGGGCTACGACTATGCGGTCATTGAACCATAGCGTCCCCTCATCCTCTTTCCGGAAACACTTGATCTCCCCGTTGTCTACCCGTCTCCGGAGATGTGCCATACCCTTATCAATCTTCTGAGCTGCAATGATGTCCTCCCTAATTGTAGGGATGAGTGCAAGGTTGTAAAGCGACCCATAAGGAACCAAGTATAAACTTGGCTCTTCCTCCTCCACCGGTGTAATGGTGAGGTGATGGACATGTGATTTCGGACTCAGCGAGTCGGCAACCACATTCGCCTTGCCGGGGTGGTAATGAATCTCAATTTCATAATCTTTGATCAGTTCTAATCACCTCCTTTGCCTCATGTTCAGCTCCTTCTTGGTGAAAATGTATTTCAAGCTCTTATGGTCGGTGTAGAGGTGCACCAGATTCCCCAGGAGATAGTGCCTCCACATTTTTAGCACCAACACCACGGCAGCAAGCTCAAGATCATGAGTGGGATAATGCTGCTCATGGTTCTGAAGTTGGCGTGAGCCATATGTGACCACACATCCTTCCTGCATCAACACGCAGCCGTGCCCAATACCGGACGCGTCACAATACTCGCCGATCGTACCAGAAGCTTTAATACTCTTACTTCGTTGTGTAGGTTGGACATCTTCGATGGAGTAGTCGACTCGAGGGAGGCGCGGTCTTACTCGAGGGCCTCTTCATCGCAGAGTGGATCCAGCAGGCGTGGCAGCCGTGATCTGGAGCTCCAGAGTGTCCAGGAGGAGCTCCAGAGAATGCAGGAAGCGCTGAGGCTCGTGAATGAGAGGCAGGCAGCCGAGCTCCGGGCTAGGGACGAGTATCAACACTCGTACATTCTACAGCTGCAAGCTTCCATGCAGGTAAGTTCAGATCGTTGTACTCAACGTTTCTAATATATGAATGACATGTATAATAATTTACTTCATATTTGCAGGTTATGGCCACAGGAGCCTGTTGTTTTTCCTCAGTTGGCGCCGCCATCGATACAGCTACCACAAGGGTCGATGTCAGGAGCACAGGTACAAAATTTCTCATAATAGCTGGAACTAGTTAAACTTGCTCAAATTTAGTTGAATTTTATCAAACTTACTCGAACTTAGGGAAAACTAGTTAAACATCCTTAAACTGAGTAAAATATGGTACAACTTACTCAACTATAGTCAAATATGACAAAACTTACGCAAACATGGCCAAAACTATTTGAACTAGCTCAAACACAAACACTACTAGTCCATACTTCTCAAACTTAGTAAAATATGAGCAAACTTACTCAAACATAGCCAAATCTAGCTAACTTGCTCAATTCTAACTTGTAATGAGTTTATATAATCATATACACATTTGTGAACTTCTAATTTGTCTAAATATACATGTGCATCACAGGGATCGGCGACGCGGGCTCAGGAAACTCCATCCCCTCAGCAACCGGCGTTTGGATGAGCGCACGACGACTTCCTGGACTCCGGTGGCAGCGGTCGGGGTAGCGTAGGGTAGTGTGGCATGCGTATAGTGTTTTTTTGCCTGCCTGCGATGTACTTTTGATTGCCTGTGATCTGGCCATCGAGCCAGGGCTGGCCTCGAAGCCAGGGCAGGATTTTCTGTTTTTTAAAAAAACTGCAAAGCTCATTGACGACGGTTTCTGGTACTTGGCCGTCGTCAATAAGCCATTATTATTGACAACGGCCAGGTACTAGAAACCGTCGTCAATAAGCCATTGTTATTGACAACGGCCAAGTAGAAACCGTTGTCAATAAGCCATGGTTATTGACGACGGTTCAAATCCTGGCTGTCATCAATAAGCTAGATTATTGACGAGAGCCTGACTCTGGCCGTCGTCAATATTCTGCTCTAGCTTATTGACGACAACCTGATTTAGCTGTCGTCAATAAGCCATTGTTATTGACGACGGCCAGGTACTAGAAACCGTCATCAATAAGCCATCATTACTGACGACGGTGCTAAATTTAGCTATCGTCAATATGCTTATTGATGACGGTTACCGTCATCAATAAGATTATTGATGACTAATAATTGACGACATCCGTAAACCGTCGTCTATAAAGTTTTACCATCGTCAACAAGTTATTGACGACGGTAATGTTCTTATTGACGACGGTTTTTGGCCGTCGTCTATTGTCCGGATTCCTATAGTGTGTTGTGAGGTGATAAAAAGTTTTTGCAAGTCCCTTTTTCTTGGGCTTTTACAGGGGTGGGGGTTGGGGGGAGGGGGGAGGAGGGAAGCGGCGGTGTTTACCTCACGGCAGATAGGGGGAGGAGGGAGGTGAAGGCGTGTACCTGGCGGCGGAGGGGAGGACGGAGGCGGCGGCGGCGCGCGACAGAGACAGCGGAGGAGCAGCACTCGGTAGCAATGCATGAAAAATTTTGGAAGCCTAACGGCGTAGTTTCAAACACCAGGATTTAGGTTTCACAGGGTGCGGCTGTGAGGCTTTATAATGTCGGCATTTTCACAGGTGGCCGGTAACAAGATCCAATATTGGGCCGCATGTGAAGATCTATTATCACATGCGGTTTTAACTAAAGACCGCCTATGAAAATATGCCCTGACATTTTAAATTCTTATGTCTTATATGCCATCCCTTCATTTTTATAAATATATAAAACGTACACTATAATCTATAAAATTCATTTAACTCTGAAGTATTTTATTTCCACATAACAGTGAAGTATAACATACTTCAGGTTTAATCTTATATGCCATCCCTTCTACTCTTGTGGTTCTAAAGTTTGGACATTTTGAAGTGAGCAAATAACAGTAAAGAAATAAATTTGAGCCTCCTATTGAAATCCGACCTTCAATTTAGATTTTAATTCAAGATTAATCTGGTTTAAATTCAAATTACTCAAATTCAGCAAAATAATTGAGCAAGTGTTTTCAGTTTTTCACAATTTCACAGGCGGCCCAATTAAGCACCGCCTATTAAAATATATGTTCACAGGCGGTTATACTTTTCGGACTGTCTGTGGATATGTTGGGCCGCGTGCAATTTCGGCCCATGAATCGGCCAGCGGCGCGCCGCACACCTGCGCCAACTTGGGAACTCTTGTCCCACATCGGAATTTTGAGGGTGTTATACCCGACTTATAAGGCAAGGCGCGCTTCTCCGTTCCGAATCGCTTGAGATTCCTTCCGGTATATTATGGTAGGACACCTTGAGATTAGTTTATCCGGACCCTGATAATCTAATCTTTGGATCCCCAACCATGATGCTCCAGAAGGTACTTTTTATTTTGCTCAGAACAACTAAAACAAAAAAATTTTTGGTTCACATTCAAATATTTTTGTTCAAATTAAACTTCACAGGCATCTCTCAAAACAACCGTACTTAGAAAATTTTCATAAATGCCTTAAGGGTAGTTCCTTAAGGGTAGTAGCCCTTGAGTGGCACATGACATCCGAGCCGGTCGGCACGCCATGTGGCACTTGAGCTACACGGATTCGCCCAGGCTCTGACCATTCGAGGTCAGGGGTACAGGTATCTGTGATGAGATAGCTTACCGGGTCTTGATCCCGGGAGGGAGGGTCTTTACTTTGTGTGAAAGTAAAAGTACGAAAAAAGAGTTCGGGTGTGAGCACTTATCTTTTTTTTCTGTTGGGGCTGCGTTTCCCAGCTCGCTTCCTTTCGCTCGTAGGTCGGGGTTGCTACGGGTGAAAACGTCTAAGGTTCTCAATATTCCAAGCGTTGGAGAAGATGTTCCCGTCAGCATCCTTCAGATGGTACGCGCAAGGCCGCAGGATGTTCGCCAGCACGTACGGGCCTTCCCATGGGGAGGACAGCTTGTTTGTCCTTGTTAGTCTGGATCCTTCAACCAGATTGCCGACCTGAAAGGCTCAAGGTTGGACCCATCACGAGTGGTAGCGGCAAAGTGCTTGTAGGTATTTGGCCATCCTTAGGAGGGTGGCGTCGTGAGCTTCGTCCAGTTGATCACTGGAGTCCTGCCTGGCTCCTTCGTACCGGGCTTCGTCGTAGTCCCTCATTCGGGGAGAGCCGTATTCGAGCTCGGTTGGAAGGACTGCCTCCGACCCATACGCCATGAAGATCAGCGTGAAGCCGGTCGATCGGTTGGGCATGGTGTGCAGGATCCAGAGGACAGAGGGCAGCTCGGCGACCCATTGCTAGATGGATTTGTAGAGTTGGTCAAAGATGCGGGGTTTGAACCCTTGCTAGATAATTGTTGGCTCATTCGACCTGCCTGTTGGTCCGAGGGGAGCGGGTGCCATCGAGGCCCAGTTGACCCGGATGTTGAATTTGATGTGTCTCGTTGTCGGTGCTGATGGAGTTGGGCACCCTGAATCACTAGACGAAGGGCAATGCATCTATCCACTTCGTGAACTTCTCAATGACCACGAGGAGGATCGTGAAGCCCCCTGGCGCCTTCTTGACAGGTCCAAGGAGGTCGAGTCCCTACACGGTGAAAGGCCATGTGTTGGGGATGGTCTGGAGGTCTTTCGTCGGCATGTGCATCTGCCGGGCGAAGTATTCACTACAAGAAACGGGGAATAGGCCATCGGGTTTTTTAGAGCCGTCGGGGCCGACGCATATAATCGAATTATGACCGTTGGTTTACACGGACCGACGCATGTAACTTATAGCCTTTGGCCAAACTGGCCATACCGACACATATAATCTATAACCGTCGGTCTGCCTGGGCAAACCGACGGCTCTATTATAGCCTTCGGCCGAACCAACAAAACCGATGGCTAAAATAAAGCCGTCGGCCAGGTGGCCGACGGTCATAATCGTGGGCCCATCGACTTCGCGCCCGTGTGTCCCTGAAAACCTATTCACGCCCGCGTGTCCCCGAAAATCGAATCCTGCCTCACGCCGCCGCTTCCCGCCGAGCCCTACCTCACACGCCGCCGCCGCCTCACCGTCGCTGCCTCCGGCCGCTGCCACCTCGCCGTCGCCGCCTCCCACCACTGAGCCCCACCTCCCGAGCTTGAAGCCCTGGCCTCCGGCCTCCCGCCGCCGCTACCGAGCCCCGCCTCCTTCCTCCACCTCCCGCCTCACCAGCACCACGCCCGCCTCTCGCCATCCGAGCCCCGGCTCCCGAACCCCGCCTCCGTGTGCTGAGCCCGCCTCCCGCCTCCCGAACCCCGGCCTCCCGAGCAGAGCCCCACCGGAGAGGTTAAGGTAATCCCGCTTGTTACTTGTTAATTTTTCCCTTCCGTGATTGATTACAATGATTACTTGTTGATATTGTCACACTAATATGATTATGTGAGCTTGGTTAAATGTATATGCGAATTGATATTGTCACACTAATATGTATACGTCACACTAATATATATATATATATATATATATATATATATATATATATATATATATATATATGTCACACTAATATTCACACATCGCAAGTTGAATTAGCAATAGTTAATGTGTAAATGTAAGCTTCATTGTAATTTGATAAATTAACTTGTACTAATTTAAGGTGTAATAATTGAACTTGTACATTATGTGACTTTGAATGTTTAGTTTGAAGATTTTGTATGTTGATTAACGTATTATGGCGTACGTGCGTTAGTGCATGATACGCCTCAACCTAACACGACACACATTAAATACGTTCGTGCCGTAAAAGATGATTCTAGTCGTAATGTATGCAACAAGACGAGTACGGAGGCTTATATGGACGATGGACCCGATCTTGGAACTTTCAACTCTGACCAATTTTCCCCCTTCATCTCTCGTTCTTTTCTCTCTTGTAAATGATAGAATCATGAAAATGAGTGACGATCGTGAGGCGATGTAGGGGCTGTCACATAACATAAAAATAAACTAATGATGATTTGTCTGCTTTGAAGGTATAAGCTGAAAATGAGTGACGACCGTGAGGCGATGTATGCTAGTTGGAGTTCAACTGGTGCGCACACTATGGAATGGGCTCGTATCGTGGATGTTTTAATTAAGCAAGCCTTTGCTAGTGGTGCTCGCGTTATGAAGTGTCCGTGTACCAAGTGTCGTAATCGTCGACGTCTGCATAAGTTTGAAATTGAGGTGCACCTCCGCCTATGTTGTAATGACATAGCCGGTCCCAAGCCCGGGTAAAGGAGGAGGGGGTTGTGATAGGCTTGGCGAGCCAACAACTTACACTTAGCCATTCTCATGGAAATGAAACCCAATAGAAATTCGTTGGGGCGTAACCCTCTTAGCGACGCGCCATATCAGAACCCGGGTATGGTGTTAAGTGGGCAAGGGCCGGGTCGCCACCGCCTTAGTGGCGCGCCATATCGGAACCCGAATATGGTGTTAAATGAGCAAGGGCCGGATCGCAACCACCTTAGTGGCGCGCTACATCATCGCCCGGATGTAGTGATAAGTGAGCAAGGGTCTTTGCATCTTACTCGACGGGTGCAAAGCGTAAGGAAGCTAGCCGAGGAACATAGATTTCGGGTGGGTAGTTGGAATGTAGGATCCTTGACGGGGAAGCTATGTGAGTTAGTAGATGTTGCCATTAGGAGACGAGTAAATATCCTTTGTGTACAAGAGACTAGATGGGCGGGACAAAAGGCGAGAGAAGTCGAGAATACCGGTTTCAAACTTTGGTATTCTGGTTCGGCTGGTACTAGGAATGGCGTAGGTGTTCTAATAGATAAGATTCTTAAAGATGGAGTAGTGGATGTTCGAAGACGAGGGGATAGGATCATCTTAATCAAGATAGTAATTGGGGACATTGTCTTGAACGTCATTAGTGCTTATGCCCCACAAGTTGGGCTCAACATGAGTGCTAAGAGGCAATTTTGGGAGGACTTGGAGGATATGGTTAGTAGTGTACCTATAACCAAGAAACTCCTCATAGGGGGAGATCTCAATGATCATGTGGGTGTAACTAATCTAGGATTTGAGGGAGTACATGGAGGTTTTAGATGCGGCGATAGAAATCAAGAGGGTAAGGACATCCTAGACTTTGCCGTAGCCTATGATCTGTTCATAGCTAACACCCTCTTTAGGAAGAGGCAATCTCACCTAGTGACATTTAGTAGTGCCCAACACTCTAGCCAGATTGACTTTCTCCTCACAAGGAGAAAGGATAGACGGGAGTGTCTAGATTGTAAGGTGATCCCGGGGGAGTGTGTTGTGACACAACATAAGCTTGTGGTAGCTGACTTTCGCTTCCATACATGCTCTTTGCGGGACAAAGGTGTCAAAATCACAAGAACAAAGTGGTGGAAGTTGAAGGGAGAATCACAAGAATCCTTTAAAAATAGGGTGATCACAGAAGGACCCTGGGCAGAAAATGGAGATGCAGATAGTATGTGGATGAAGATGGCAACTTGCATTAGGAAGGTAGCTAGTGAGGTGTTCGGTGTGACAAAGGGAAAGAAACTTGTAGATAAAGACACTTGGTGGTGGAATGAGGATGTACAAAAGTCCATTAAGGAGAAGAAGGAGTGTTACAAGAGTTGGCATAATGATAGAAGCGCAAGCAACATGCTTAAGTACAAAGAGGCTAAGAAGAATGCAAAGTGGGCTGTGAGTAAGGCAAGAGGACAGGCCTATGATAAGTTATATGAGAGACTAGAGACAAAAGAAGGTGAAAAGGACATATACAAGGTAGCAAAAATCCACGAAAGAAAGATGAGGGATCTCAATCATGTTAAATGCATCAAAGATGAGACTGACCGCATTCTAGTGAAGTATGAAGAGATTAAGAATAGATGGCGTGATTACTTTAATGGGATATTCAATGATGGGAATGGGAGCACTATGGTTGAGTTGGATGACTCCTTTGATGACTCCAACAGGCGGTTCGTGCGGATGATACAAGAGTTTGAGGTTAAGGAGGCCTTAAAAAGGATGAAAGGAGGAAAGGCCCTCGGCCCTGACGATGTTTCTATTGAGGTGTGGAGATGTCTTGGGGACGTGGCAATAGTATGGCTCACAAAGCTACTCAACCACATTTTTCGGTCAAACAAGATGCCTGAAGAATGGAGGAAAAGTATATTAGTACCTATCTTCAAAAATAAAGGAGATATTCAAAGTTGTACTAATTATCGAGGCATTAAGCTTATGAGTCATACTATGAAGCTTTGGGAGAGAGTGATTGAACACCGCCTGAGGAAAGTGACCAATGTCACTAAAAACCAGTTTGGTTTTATGCCTAGGAGGTCTACAATGGAGGTGATTTTCTTGCTTCGTCAGCTTATGGAGAGATATAGGGAGCAGAAGAAGGACTTGCATATAGTGTTCATCGACTTGGAGAAGGCGTACGACAAGATACCAAGGTCAGTCATGTGGTGGGCACTAGAGAAACATAAAGTGCCAACAAAGTACATTACCCTTATCAAGGATATGTACAATAATGTTAGGACAAGTGTGCGCGTAAGTGATAGTGAGACTGATGCATTTTCTATCACGGTAGGACTACATCAAGGATCAGCTTTGAGCCCATACATCTTTTCCTTGGTGATGGATGAGGTGTCGAAGGATATACAAGGGGATATCCCTTGGTGCATGCTCTTTGCTGATGATGTAGTGCTGGTAGATGGAACTAGAGATCGTGTTGATAAGAAATTAGAGTTATGGAGACAAACCTCAGAGTCCAAGGGGTTTAGACTTAGTAGGACCAAAACCGAGTATATGAGGTGTGACTTTAGTGGTGTTGGTCTTGAAGAGGGAAATGTTAGTCTACAAGGACAAATAGTACCTAGAAGGGACTCTTTCCGATACTTAGGATCAATGTTACAAAGCAATGGCGATATTGATGAGGATGTTTGCCACAGGATCAAGGTAGGGTGGATGAAATGGCGACAAGCCTCTGGAATCCTATGTGATAGGAAAGTGCCACAAAAGCTAAAAGGGAAGTTCTATAGGACGGTGATCAGACCCGCGATGCTCTATGGGGCGGAATGTTGGCCAACTAAACGGCAACATGTCCAACAAATGGGTGTCGCAGAGATGCGCATGCTACGGTGGATGTGCGGACACACGAGAAGAGACCGAATAAGGAATGAGGTGATTCGAGATAAGGTAGGGGTGGCGCCGATTGAAGAGAAGTTAGTCCAACATCGACTTAGGTGGTTTGGACATATCCAACGGAGACCTCCAGACGCACCGGTTAACAGTGGGATTTTAAGAGGTAGAGAGAGTATTAGGAGGGGTAGAGGACGACCAAGATTGACCTGGGAGGAGGCGGTAAAACGAGATTTGAGAGATTGGAATGTATCCAGAGACTTAGCTCATGATAGGACCGCATGGAAAGTAGCAATCCATGTGCCAGAATCGTAGTCTTGTTTTTTTTCTTTTTTCTTTTTTCTTTTCTCTTTTCTCTTTTTCTTTTTGCTTTTTTTTTCTTTTTTTTCTTTTTTTTCTTTTTTTTCTTTTTTCCTTGTTCTTATAACTCTTCCTCTCTTTTACTTCATTGATATTGGGTTTCATGTCTAGCCGACCCCAACAGGCTTGGGATAAAGGCTTGGTTGTTGTTGTTGTGCACCTTTTCAAGCGTGGATTTATGCCCAACTACTTAGTGTGGCACGAGCATGGGGAGATGGATCATGAAAGTGAGTTGCACGAAAACGAGGATGAAGATCAAATGGATGAGATGTTAGTGGACATTGCTAGAGAGTATGAAGAGCGGTCACCGCTGAAGGAGGTGGGGACGTTTTACAAGCTTCTTGCCTACGCAGATGGAAAAGTGTATGAGGGAGCGAAAGTGACCGTTTTGCAGACGGTGGCACGACTTATGGCGATGAAGTCCAAGTTCAATTTCGCAAACTATTACTACAATGGTATCTTGAAACTGATTAATGATCTTCTTCCATCGAATCATAAAATGCCGAAAGACATATACCATTTTAAGAAGATTTTGGCCGATCTGGGCATGAATTATGAGAAGATTGATGTGTGCGAGAATAATTGCATGTTGTTTTGGAAGGAACACAAGAACGATACTCATTGTATGCATTGCAAGATATCTAGATATGTGGAGGTTGTGAACGATGATGGAGAAGAAATAACTACAAAAGTACCAATCAAACAGCTTCGGTACATGCCTATCACATCAAGGATAAAACGGTTGTTTCTGTCCAAAGAAACAGCGAAGCAGATGAGGTGGCATTCTAAAGGGAAATGTGAGAGCGATGACAAAGATATTATGACGCATCCTTCAGATGGCGAGGCTTGGCAAGCTCTAGATCGTTTCGATCTGGAGTTTGCAAGAGATCCTAGAAATGTTCGTCTTGGGATGTCAACCGATGGATTCACTCCTTTCAGCACCAGTAGCATCCCATACTCTTGTTGGCCTGTATTTATCATGCCATACAATCTGCCTCCCAACATGTGCATGAAAGAAGGATACATATTCCTCGGATCAAAGCTGTAACCGTGTACTACAAGACAAAGTTGTTTGAGCCCACGACAAACAAGGAAGCGGCCAAAATGCATCTAACTAAGGAGGAGTACCTAGACAGCCATGTGAATTGGATTTGTGCGGATCCAGAAGCTTGGGAATGGTTATGTGAGTATTGGGCGTCGGAGGAGTTCAAACAAGTTTCGGATAGAAACAGAAAAAACCGGAAGAGCAAGCCTAGAAAATACTATTATGGTCCGGATTGACATGCTCGGAAAGAACAAAGAATGGTATGAATTATTGCAATTATACTTACATTGTTTCAAATATTTGTATTGATTAAACTTTTGCATTTTGTTTTGTAGGAAGCTGAAACTAGTATCTCTCCTTCGTTTTTCGATGTATACCTTAAGGGGCATAAAGGTCCAGACTTGAATCGCCCGGAACAGTTGTGTGACGAGGCAGCGACACAAAACTGGTAAGTATGATCATTGATTTTTATATCTATCTATACAGTCAATTTAATTATCTTATATGTACGCAGGCAAAATATGTTGATTGTTTCAAAAAGAATCATGGAGCTGATACAGATTACACAAGAGCGCCGTTAGATGTGGATGCGGCGTATGAAGCCGGCGGAGGTCTACCGTATGGGAGGTATGTGTAAAAATATTGATGGTTTATATGTTAATGAATGTTAAATCACCACACTTGTATTTTTTATAGACTTGGGTTGGGCGACGGGTACATGGACCGCGATGCTTATAGTAGACGATGACGGTGCTCCACTACCAGTTCTAGTCGTTCCCAGCAGGCGACTGCGGAGAATGAGCAATTAAAAGAAGAAGTGAGACGCAACAGGGAGCAGATGCAACAACATCAAATGCAGATGCAAGAGATGCAACAACAGTTGCAATATCTTTATATGGCACAGGTAACATGTAATATTAACAATTAAGCAATTCATTCAATTCTAAAATACTTATGTTTAAGATCTCACAAATAAATTGATTGATGCAGTTTTTGTCTCATGGCAACTCCGGTTCTCAGTTCGCTATGCCGTCCCAGTTCGACACGATGTTGCAGGTACACTTGTCAGTCTTCTTAAAATTAGAACTCTCTTTACCATATGTGTGTTAAACTAATTAACTAAATATTTTGACTTGATGCAGCTCCCCAGTTCTCAGTTCGGTATGCCTCGTCCCACCCAGCCAGGACTTCAGATTGGCTCCTCATCACAGGTATAACAGGTCTTATTAATTCGACTTATAATACAAAGTTATAACCATATATTCTGCAATCATACATGTCACAGGGTTCTCAAAGTGGTCAGCCATATGTCCCACAACCTCAAGGATTCATGGTGATGTTGGCCGGAACTGGATTTCAACCTTATCCACCTGTTTTCCCACCGATGCCATTCGCTCCGGAGCAACCTCAACCATCAGCAGCTCCAGTCGTAGCGGTATGACTTCTCAATCATTAGTTATCCTGAAAAATTGAAGACATCCATTTTCATATGAGTTTGTAACACATAAATCAATTATCACACAATTTAGAGTAATTCAGATGTTTGTTGCAGGGTTCCTGTGAGACCTATGTGTGCTGAATACATTGGCAATTAGGATAAAAGTTAGCATTAACATTCAAAGTTTTGAATATTGCCAAAACATTCTTCTGTGGCAAGGTCCAACAAGTTCTTTGTTAGGTCCGCCAAGTGTTGGCAAGGTCCGACGCAAGGTCCGGAGAGCTCCTGCAAGGTCCAGAGAGCTTCTGTGAGGTCTGGAGCTTGTTTTTAGTGAGCTCCCGTGAAGTTCAACTCGTAGAACTGCAGCGTCTTGTTTTTGCTTTTAACTCGCAATGTTTCAAACTTGCTTTATGGGAAGGTTTGCTTAATATTAATTTGCTAAGTTTTTGGTGTGTTTTGGTGGTTATGGCTGTTATCATTTGATATGGTTTGCAACATGCTTATGTGACGTGCTCATGTAAGGTGTTGTGGTTTTCGAACTAACGTGAGTCAAGTCGAGGACTTGTGCTCGGAAGAATTGGTTGTTTATTAATGTGCAGGTGTTGCTTGAGTTCAAGACATGGCTCGTGACAGGATCCTTGGACTAGTCTCAGGGAGGAGATGAGGTTCCAACAACCAAGTTCGGGAGGAGCTGTGGTTGAGTTGATCGGGAGGTCGCGCAACATGTTTGGATCAAGGGCAGTGCATATGAAGGTTGCGTGTACGTCGTTGGAAGGTGTTTGAATTTGTGCAAGGAGTGCATGGACGTGGAAACATTGTTCCAAGGCGTGATGAAGAGAAGTGGACGTAAAGAATTGGTCGGAAAGGTCCAACCGGCTGGATTGCGTACTCAGACTGAGGCTGAGTCGGATATGGCTCAAATATGGAAGATTTGAGTTGGTTATGATAGTATTTCGTGCTAGGCACGAAATTGAGTTGTTTTAGGAATGTTTAGGACGTTCCTAAGGTGTTTTGAAGTCTCACGACTGCTTCTATTTGCGAATAGGAGAGTCCTGAGCAGTTATGGTAAGTTAGGATACGAGTCCAATTAGGAGTAGGAGTCCTAGATTGGATTGTTTAGCCTGAGGGCTGGCTATAAAAGCAAGGGAGGCCAGAGATCTCGTGGGTAAAGAACTTTGGGATGTTCCTCTTGTGTTTCTTGTAAAGTTCATAGTTTCGAGGAGCTTTTGTGCCTTGTTCGTCCGATTTGTTTTTCGTCAAGTCTTTCTCGCTGAGTTTCTGGACAGACCGATGTTGCTTTGGTGTTTCGTTCATAACTCGAGTTTTACAGATCCGATTGACGTGATTCTTTTTGGGTTGTCTTCACAACTCAATTATCTATCATATGTGAAATTTTCACGAGCTGCGGATCTGTAGTTTTTGAGATACACGAGTTTCTTTGCAGCATTACAGATCTGTTTTATATCGGGTAGAACAGATTGATCTTCGTTTAAAGTTTTGATCGTATCTCAAGTTTTACTTCGTGTTTTCAAGTGATTCTTGTTGCATTAGATCCGTGACTTGATTCTCTACCTCTCTACTTGATTTGTCACGGTCGAACACGTTTGGAAACACTTGCACACACGGTTTCTTTAACCGATTGATTTTTTGCTGAGGGGTTTTTGTTGTTTCCGCTGCGAAAAGTTTTAAATCTACCATTCACCCCCCTCTGGTAGCTTTTCACGTGCTCTTCGATCCTACAATTGGTATCAGAGCCAAGGTGCTCTAATCTTTGTGATTTGCACGTGTTTTGATTAACCATCATGGAGAAGTACTCCGCAAAACCTTGTGTGTTCAATGGCATCGATTTTCAGGTTTGGAAGGCGCGGACGGAGGACTACATACAGGCGCAAGGCTTCGCCATATGGGAAAAGGTCTACCGGAACTTCGATGTACCACCCAATGATCAAGTTACGACTGCGAACATGAGAGATGTTGACATCAACAACAAGGCTCGCAACTTGATCATCCAAGGATTGACTCAAAGCGACTTCGACCGTGTTGCACACCTCCGATCTGCATATGATGTTTGGAAAGCTCTTTGTGACTACCATGAAGGATCCAAGATCAAGGAGGTAAGGCAAGATATGTTCAAGAAAGAATACATGCGTTTTGAGATGCAACCCGGTGAGTCAATTGACGATCTTTTTGCTCACTTTAATAAAATTCTCAGCAACTTGCGTAGTGTCAATGTTAACTTTTCAGATGCTAAAATGCTAGACAATTGTTAGGAGCATTAGATATGTCAATTTGGGAGATGAAAGTTACATCTATTCGTGAATCTACTATCATGATTTCTCTTACTTTAGACGTGCTTTATTCCAAATTGAAAACTCATGAAATTGACATCATCTCACGTAAAAACCCCAACAAGTCTTGCATTTGTTTCGCAACGTGACATGTCTAGTTCTAGTCAATCATCATCTAGTGGTGCACTCTCTTTGCTGTCCTCTCTAACCCTTGAACAGATTGAAGAGTTTCCAGAGGAGGAGCTTGCACTCATCTCTACTCGGTTCTCAAAAGCATTGCAAAATGTGAGAACTAGAAGGAGAGGAAGCTCCGGACCTCAACGATGTTTTTAATGTGGTAAGACAGGACATTTTCGTACGGAGTGCCCTAATCTTTCAGGTCCGACTTCACGTGAAGAAAAGCAAACAAGGCCGAAGAAATCGTTTGCAAAGAATAAGAAGAAGAAAGATTTATCAATGCGCAACATAGTGCATAGTATGATCTCTGCACTTCAAGATTTCGGCTCAAGTGATGTGGACACCGGTAGTGATGAGGATGAAGAAGCTATGGCAAATATGTGCTGCATGGCGAGCAAGTCAAGTTCAAGCTCCGAGGAGGCAGAACACAACAGCGACGATGAAGAGGTATGTCCCACTTGTGAAGAAATGTGTGATGCTATTTCTCGTGCCACTGTTATATTAAAGAAAAAGAATAAAAAACTTAGGAACAATGCTGTTAAAATTGAATCACTAGAATCTGAAATTAATCGTTTAAAAACTTTGATTCCTAGTGATGATTCTTGTTCCTCATGTGATTTGATTTATGAACAATTATCCTCTTTAAGAAATGCACACGCATCTACACTTGATAAACTTGAACTTAAAATTGAAAAGAACAAAGAGCTTGCTGCACTTAATGATAAAAATTTAAAAGATGCTTGTTGTTCTACAATTGATTTGCATTGTTCTTCATGTGATGATCTGAATAAGAAACTAAATGATGCTATGAATGAGATTTCTATTTTTAACAATGCTTTGCGTGTGCATGAAGTTAAATATTGTTCAAATTGCAAACTAAAAGGAAAAACTTCATGTGAAAACTGCTTTGATCTGTCCAATAAATTGATGACATGCATAGGACACTAGATCGGTTTTCTAATGCAAAAAAGAACCTAAACTTGCTGCTGAATTCTTCGAAGTCTTGTAATGATAAAACTGGTTTACGTTTTATTTCTCATGCTCATGCTAAGGCACACCCACCTAAAGTTGTAAAGTCATTAGGAAGCGGTCTGATTCAAGCAGCTCCTAGACAAAAAGAGGTGATTTTCAAATCTGCAGGAGTACTGTCCCATTCGGGTTCTAATAAACGTGTTTGTTGCTCATCTAGACATGATAATAAGGTTATTTTTCATTGTACCTACTGTGGTAGAGATGGTCATGACATGGATTTTTGTTATAGACTAGCTAAACACGATAAAAAACAAAGAATACTTGCTAGATCACATAACAACCAAGCAAAATCTGCTAGACCGAATGTTCGGAGCTTGCAACATGCTGTAATGAGTCAAAAACTTGCTCCCGGACCTACTGTTTTTTGTGCTACATATAACACATCTTCTAAGTCAGTAGTTGGGAACAAAATTTTTCGATGTTTGGCTCATAAACCTGCTGTACCTTCTCAGCCTTCGCGTGTTATTCCTGCTGGACGTCGTGTGATTCAGTACTGGATTCCTAAAAGTCTTTTAACTAACCCCAGTATTGAGTCATCGACGTATTGTGCTGTTGTGTAGGTTTCACGTTTGAGGAAGGAGAACATTTGGATTGTGGATTCAGGTTGCTCACGGCACATGACCGGTAACAAAGAATGGTTCTCCTCTCTCTCTTTTGTGTCACGTGTAGAAAATGTTACTTTCGCCGATAACTCTTCTACTCCCATAATTGCTAAAGGTTCGGTTAGAGTAAACAATCACTACACTTTGAAAGATGTGGCACTTGTTAAAAATTTGAAATACAATTTGGTTTCACAATTGCTAGATGAAAATCTAGAGGTTAGCTTTGCAAAAAATTGCTGCAAGGTTGTAGATTCAAAAGGTGAGCTTTTGTTTAACATGTCTAGGTTTGGAAGAGTTTTTTAAAGCTGATTTTGATTTGTCAACTTCTAAGCATCGGTGTCTAGTTGCTAATGATACAAAGGATCTATATTTTTGGCATCGTAGACTTGGTCACATAGGCTTTGATCATCTCACTCGTGTTAGTGCTCTCGATCGCATACATGGGCTGCCGAAGCTTAAAAAGGACAATGATATTGTGTGCTCTTCTTGTAGACATGCTAAGTTTGTTGCAGGTTCACATGCTCCTCTCACAATGACCATGACAGCTGAACCGGGACAACTTTTACATCTTGACACAGTAGGTCCGGCACTTGTTCAATCCATCGGAGGTAAATGGCATGTCCTTGTGATTGTTGATGATTATTCCAGATATTCTTGGGTTTATTTTACGGCATCTAAGAATGAAGCTTTTAGTCATTTTAGAACTTTATTTCTTAGATTATCTATTGATCACCCACAATCATTAAAAGCAATTAGAAGTGATAACGGAACTGAATTTAAAAACCAATCCTTTGATCACTTTTGTGCTGAAAATGGAATAGATCATCAATACTCTTCACCCTATGTACCACAACAAAATGGTGTCGTAGAAAGAAAGAACAAGACCTTAGTTGAGATGGCTAGGACTATGCTTGATGAATATCAAACTCCTAGATAATTTTGGGCTGATGCAATTGCAACCGCTTGTCATTTCTCAAATCGTGTTCTCTTGCGTGCTAAGCTTGGAAAAACCCCATATGAGCTCCGGTTTGGACATAGGCCTAGTGTTACACACTTTAGGGTTTTTGGTTGCAAATGCTTTGTTAAGAAACATGGTAATCTTGATAAATTTGAAGCTAGATCTGTTGATGGCATGTTTCTTGGTTATCCATCTCATACTAGAGGCTACCGTGTGCTTTTACTTGACACTAACAAAATTGTGGAGACTTGCGAGGTTTGTTTTGATGAAGCTAGCCCAAGTACTAGCTCCGATATTGCAGGTCCAGATCCATATCTGCAGGGAGTATTTTTATTGAAGAAGATGAAGAAGTGGTGCTGCTGCCCGAAAACTCGGAAGTAAATAACGATCAAGCTGCTGATTTTGCACCACAACCAGCACCAACAGTCACTACTGCTGGTTCGGACCTTCCTCAATCAACAAGCTCTCCGAATCAAAGGTCCGAACATGAAGAAGAAGGTGCTTGTGAAGTGTCTACTCCCTTCCGAGTACTCAAGTCATCCTCCACAACAAATCATTGGAAGCTTGCATGAACGAGTCACTCGGTCCAGGTTTTGCGATCCAAACTCTCATGCTCATTCTGCTTTTGTTGCTTCTTTTGAACCCAAGGATATATCACACGCACTCACTAATGAATCTTGGATTAATGTCATGCAAGAAGAGTTAGAAAATTTTGAAAGAAATAATGTTTGGAAACTTGTACCTCCACCTCAAGGTCAAACATTAATTGGAACTAAATGGGTATTTAAAAATAAGCAAAGTGAGGATGGGGTTGTGGTTAGGAATAAAGCTAGGTTGGTTGCTCAAGGTTTCACTCAAATTAGATTTTGATGAAACATTTGCTCCTGTTGCTAGATTAGAAGCTATAAGAATTTTATTAGCATTTGCTGCATCTAAAGGTTTCAAGTTATATCAAATGGATGTTAAAAGTGCTTTTCTTAATGGCACATAGAGGAGGAGGTTTATGTTAAGCAGCCACCGGGTTTTGAAAATCCAAATTTTCCTAATCATGTTTACAAACTGTCCAAAGCCTTGTATGGTCTAAAACAAGCCCCTAGAGCATGGTATGATAGGTTAAAAATATTCTTACTTGAAAAGGGGTTTACCATGGGCAAGGTTGATAAAACTCTTTTTGTACTTAAGCATGGCAATGACTCACTATTCGTTCAAGTGTATGTGGATGATATTATCTTTGGTTGTGCTTCTCATGATCTCGTGTCCAAGTTTTCAACTATGATGAGTTCAGAATTTGAGATGAGTATGATGGGAGAACTCACATACTTTTTGGGGCTGCAAATCAAGCAAACAAAAGAAGGAACTTTTGTGCATCAAACTAAGTATATAAAGGACCTTCTTAAGCACTTAACATGGACAAATGCAAGCCTCTTCGGACACCAATGGGAACAGCAACAACACTTGAACTTGACGAAGATGGTGACCCGGTCGATAAAAAAGAATACAGAAGTGTGATTGTATCACTTTTGTATCTCACGGCGTCAAGACCGGACATACAATTCAGTGTATGTCTTTGTGCACGTTTTCAAGCTTCTTCACGTGCTTCACATCGCCAAGCCATCAAAAGGATTCTCAGGTACCTACATGGAACTCAAGAATTTGGCATTTTTCTTCCTTCTTCCTCAACCGTTTCTTTGAAAGCTTTTTCGGATGCTGATTTTGGGAGTTGTAGGATTGATAGGAAAAGTACTTCGGGTGCTTGTCATTTTCTTGGTAATTCACTTGTTGCTTGTTCCTCTAGAAAACAAAGTTCAGTTGCACAATCCACGGCCGAATCTGAATATGTAGTTGCGGCTAGCGCTTGCTCACAAATTCTTTGGATTGTTCAAACACTTAAGGACTATGGGGTTGATTTAGATAGTGTTCCACTGTTTTGTGATAACACTAGTGCAATTTGTATTGCTAAAAACCCCGTGAAACACTCTAGAACTAAGCACATTGACATTAGGTATCACTTTCTTCGTGATAATGTTAAAAAAGGAAATTGTGCTTCACCATGTCGATACCGAACAACAATTCGCTGATATTTTTACAAAACCTTTGGATTTCACTCGTTTTTGTTTCATTCGTAATGAAATAGGAGTTATGCATCCTCATGGCTTAAATTGAGGGGGAGTTTTTGAAACTTTGAAAGTCTATGTGTGAATCTGAAACTAAAATGATATGAGCATAGTATTTCATACATATATGACTTTGTGATTCCTTTTACAGGCTGAAAGTTCTTACTACATTACACATGTTATACATTTTGTAGTTTTTGCCATGACTAGTAATTGGAATAATTACTTACACTAAATCTGGTCATGATCAAACTTTCTTGCTGTTTTGAACTTGTTGCGTGCTCACAAGTGCTTTTAATAATAAAAAATTTAATCAAGTGATCAGCTCACATGTTGAGTTTTCAAATAAAAAATTGAGAAAAGATCAAGAGAATATGCATGGATCGCACTTCTTCTTTTGAGATTGCTTATCATTGCACTAAGATATGAACTTGGAAGGAATTTTGTATGACTAAAAACATGTCCTTAAGCTTCTGATTGTCAAAAGACATAGGCTTGGCTTGGTTGGTTAGAATAAGGCTGATGCGGCATATAATCTCTTGCAAATATCATATGATCAACTTTGTGCCTTAAATGATTATGAATAATAAAAATGCAGCAACAAGTGTCATGTTTTCAGGTTTTTAAATAGTTGAGTAAGGGAGATCATGACTTGCTTAAACTGAAAAATACATTTGATCTCTAGCATGGCTTACACTACTTTATGTATCTCATTGATGTGATAGTGTAAGTAACCTGATAGTATGACTTGGATGAGCTTTGTTTTGTATGTATATGTTATAATATGCTCATAACATTTAAAAATTTATCTTTTGAACCTTGCTGAATACATTGTCAAAGGGGGAGAAATATGTATAAGGAGAGATTTTTTTACACTTTGCATATGTTATACACTTTCTTCCTTCTCTGATTTTAAAAAATGGGGAGAAATTAATAAAGGGGGAGAAATGAGTTTTCAAAGCTTTTCAAAACTTTTCATAAGCCAATGTTCGGATTTTAATTGGTGTTGCCAATGCATTCATCAAGGGGGAGATTGTGAGACATATGTGTGCTGAATACATTGGCAATTAGGATAAAAGTTAGCATTAACATTCAAAATTTTGAATATTGCCAAAACATTCTTCTGTGGCAAGGTCCGACAAGTTCTTTGTTAGGTTCGCCAAGTGTTGGCAAGGTCCGACGCAAGGTCCGGAGAGCTCCTGCAAGGTCCGGAGAGCTTCTGTGAGGTCCGGAGCTTGTTTTTAGGGAGCTCCCGTTAAGTTCAACTCGTAGAACTGCAGCATATTGTTTTTGCTTTTAACTCGCAATGTTTCAAACTTGCTTTATGGGAAGGTTTGCTTAGTATTAATTTGCTAAGTTTTTGGTGTGTTTTGGTGGTTATGGCTGTTATCATTTGATATGGTTTGCAACATGCTTATGTGACGTGCTCATGTAAGGTGTTGTGGTTTTCGAACTAACATGAGTCAAGTCGAGGACTTGTGCTCGGAAGAATTGGTTGTTTATTCATGTGCAGGTGTTGCTTGAGTTCAAGACATGGCTGGTGACGGGATCCTTGGACTAGTCTCAGGGAGGAGATGAGGTTCCAACAACCAAGTTCGGGAGGAGCTGTGGTTGAGTTGATCGGGAGGTCGCGCAGCATGTTTGGATCAAGGGCAGTGCATATGAAGGTTGCGTGTACGTCGTTGGAAGGTGTTTGCACGTGTGCAAGGAGTGCATGGACGTGGCAACATTGTTCCAAGGCGTGATGAAGAGAAGTGGACGTAAAGAATTGGTCGGAAAGGTCCAACCGGCTGGATTGTGTACTCAAGCTGAGGCTGAGTCGGATATGGCTCAAATTTGGAAGATTTGAGTTGGTTATGATAGGATTTCGTGCTAGGCACGAAGTTGAGTTGTTTTAGTAATGTTTAGGACGTTCCTAAGGTGTTTGTAAGTGTCACGATTGCTTCTATCTGCGAATAGGAGAGTCCTGAGCAGTTATGGTAAGTTAGGATACAAGTCCAATTAGGAGTAAGAGTCCTAGATTGGATTGTTTAGCCTGAGGGCTGGCTACAAAAGCAAGGGAGGCCAGAGCTCTCGTGTGTAGAGAACTTTGGGCTGTTCCTCTTGTGTTTCTATTGAATAAAGTTCATAGTTTCGAGTAGCTTTTGTGCATTGTTCGTCCAATTTGTTTTTCGTCAAGTCTTTCTCGCCGAGTTTCAGGACAGACCGACGTTGCTTCGGTGTTTCGTTCATAACTCGAGTTTTACAGATCTGATTGACGTGATTCTTTTTGGGTTGTCTTCACAACTCAATTATATATCATCTGTGAAATTGTCACGAGCTTCGGATCTGTAGTTTTTGAGATACACGAGTTTCTTTGCAGCGTTGCAGATCTGTTTTATATCGGGTAGAACAGATTGATCTTCGTTTAATGTTTTGATCGTATCTCAAGTTTTACTTCGTGTTTTCAAGTGATTCTTGTTGCATTAGATCCGTGACTTGATTCTCTACCTCTCTACTTGATTTGTCACGGTTGAACACGTTTGAAAACACTTGCACACACGGTTTCTTTAACCGATTAATTTTTTGCTGAGGGGTTTTTGTTGTTTCCGCTGCGAAAAGTTTTAAATCTACCATTCACCCCCCCCCTCTGGTAGATTTTCACGTGCTCTTCGATCCTACAGTTCCCGTAAAGGAACACCTGACGATTATGATGGTTTTCTCAATTTGAATGCTGGAGGTGCGAGTGGCGGAGGTTCAAACAATGACACCGATTGATCCAATGTCGTTTCTATGTCGTTTTCATTGTGCATTTGTGTTCACAACTTAATGTTTGTTATGAACTATATGATCTGATGTCTTTGTTGAATGTGCTTCTATTACTTCTGGGATGTTGAATGTGAAGTTTGCTGTGTTTTCAATGTGAAATTTGATGTTTCTTGTATAAAATGTGCTGTTTCCTGTATAAAATGCGGAGGCTGCTGTTATGTATAAACGGAGGCTCCTCAAACAGGGAGGGAGCGCGAGCAGCATCATTAAAAAGTACGACTATGTGTGTCGGTGTAAACAACAACCAACGGCTAAAAAGGTAGAACCGACAGGTTCAGCCCTGAAGCCGACGGTCGTAATGGCCGTAAAGCCGTCGGTTCCCTCCTGAAACCGACGGTCATAAGAGTTATGATCGTCGGGTTCCGTGGGACCCAATGGCTCTATTCAGGTAAATGTGATGGGGTGGCAGCCGATGGTCATAATTGAGAAAATGGAGTACGAGTGACGGTGTGGTCGGACCGATAGTTTTAACATTTAGAGCCGTCGGGCCCGAGGCTCTAAGTAATTTAATGTTGCGTGTTTTATGTCTGGATGGCTAGCTAATAAAGACAAGGATTTATATTGGTACAGACAGAATGTCCTACGTCGAGTTTGGGGTTTTAATCAGTCTTGTATTAGCTTAGGCGGTTCATGGAACCGTAGTTACAAGCGAGGATTCCTTGTGCCTGAGGATGCAAAAAGCCTAAGTGTCGAGTATGTGTCCGTGAAATCGTTCCCTAAGGGGAGGTTGTTGGCCTCCCCTTTTATAGCTCGGACGCTTCCACCTACCCGCCGACTCCTAATAAATGGGGCGGGGTTTACATGGTGTGTCAGCGCCTAAGGCGGCCCAATGTGATACAGGAGTGATGAGTACACCTGCTCCCGTCTCATCTACAGTCTATGTCTACTTTTCGTCCTTGTACATCCGCGTCGAGTGGGACGTGATAGATAGTGATGATGGCCGGTGTCGTGCTGGTCTTGTCGCCTATGGCCTCCCACTCCGTCTTGAATTCCCTATGTCATTCCTTCTTGTGACTATTGAAGTCTCCTACCTGCCTCCGGTACGGGCCTTAGCCCAGGTCGCTCCTTCTTCTGGCTTTGATTCACAAGGTCAAAGGCCGGAGATTGCTTCTTGTCCTTGGGGGTCCGACGGCGCTTTCCGACTTCTGGGGTCGGCCGCCACGCCCTAGCCTCGGGGCCGGCGGCTGGTTGTTCAAGTCCCGACCTCGGGGCCAGGACTTGTCGTGGTGCCGTTCTGAGCCCGGATCCTGAGTTGGGATTTTGCGTCAGCGCCATCCATTTGTCTTGGCTGAGATCCACGGAGCCGCGTGGCTCCGTTCAAAGGGCTGATCCTTCGTCCCTTGGATACCCTAGGTACGTTACCCCATCACCATTTAAACTAGATTTTTAAAATAAGAACTTTTTGAACAAAATTTAAAAAAATGAGGGGGGGGAGGTTGTTTCAGACAATTTAAAAAATGGCCACCTCTTTCCTACTATGGGCGATTCATCTACTGTAGCGATGAATCACCCTCTTGCGAGTGTTTGATAAGTTTTCTCATAAAGTTTGCATTAAAGTCACATGTGAAAAGTCGCCCTCCCACATAGTGATTTTTGAGATGCACTGAATGTATCACCTGCCAGACAGTAATTTTTAATGTACAGTCCCCAAAGGTCCTATATAAGCCATATTTTGTGTCAAATGTTCTACAAAAATCACCTGAAAAAAGAAAAATGAAAATAGAGGAGAAGAGGAGGCGGGAAGAAGGAAAGCAGCCAAGCTATTGCGGTTTGAAGATTTGCTTGCAGGTAAGTAAGCATAGTTAATCTAGATGATAACTAAGGTTAAATAATTAGATTAAGTTTGTAGTCAAATCTTGTAACACCCTCATTTCCATCATCATACATTACATCCATTATCATGTAGGGATCACTTAAAAAGAGAAGAGAAATGGGATAAAACCCTGGTCGCATCTTAGAGATAAATCTTCTAGAAGAATTTTAGAGATAAAGCTTCTAGAAGAATTTTAGAGATAAATCTTCTAGAAGAATCTTGGGGATAAAGCTTCTAGAAGAATCTTGGAGATAAAGCTTCTAGAATAATCTTGGAGATAAACCTTAGAGATAAAGCTTCTAGAAGAATATTGGAGATAAACCTTAGAGATAAAACTTCTAGATGAATCTTAGAGATAAAGCTTCTAGATAAGCTTAAAGATAGAGCTTAGAGATAAAGTTTTGGAGATAAAACACCCTTCTGGCTGCACCTCTTAGGGATAGAGTCCTTCTCCTCCTCCAAACATAGGAGATTGCATCTCTTGGAGATAGAGACCCTCTCCTCCTCCAAACTGAGCTGGAGATCTCCCCCCCCCCCTTATAAATATAACCTTCCCTGGCAGCCAGCCCTGCAAGACAAGCATGTCGCCCTCTGCTGCCAAGCCCTGGTCGCCACCCCTTTGCAGCTGCCTTGGCCGTCGTCAAAGCTCTGCCCCCCTAGCCGTCGCCGGAGAAGAAGTCCCCTGCTGCCAAGCCCTGGCCGCAGCCCTATTCTTCTCCAAAGAAAAACCTCAGCTGCTTCCACTGCAAAGGAAAAAGTCCAGCTGCAAGGAGAGGAGGAAGAAGAGAGGTAGGTCCTCATCACCCCTCGTACCATGTCGCTGCTGTTGCTACACACCCGTTTTTCTCCACCCCGTGTGAGCAGAAGTTCCTGTGTGTGGACAGACCATGTTTCGGTCAAGTTTTGACGGTGGAATTGATCTATAAATTGATTCATGATCATAACAACGTCCACACTTGATCCCAGCAGCCTTGTTCATCATAAAACCCCGTGGAAGCTTATTAAAACTTGCAAGAACACATGCAAACTCATCACTATAGGGTGCACTATAGGATTTGCATTCATCTACCTCATTGCACAAACCTGGGTATAGTTTGTGCATGATAATTGATTGCTGTAATCTTTGTATGTGCGTGGTCGTGAGTAGAAAGAAACGCTCAAGAGGCTGTCTACGAGGAACTACAGCACCAAGACTTCGAGACGCTTGAGCAACACGAACCGCGGGAGCAAGGCAAGTGCCCCTTGACCATATTGAAACTAAGTTCTGAAACTTTTTTGTTTGTGAAAGTTGCATGCTCGTGTAAACTTGATGGGAAACCCTTTCGTAGGAGTTTACTAGCTTTGTTAGCCAACCTTGTCGCCGGGGAAAATTGTTGAGTCGGGTATGGTCATTTTTCCTTTCGCTTCGCTTAACTTACGGGATTCGGGAAACTAAAATAAACTTGTTAGCTACTGCACTCATAGAGACTAAAGTTGATGAGAATATGATGATGTTAATGAGCATAGTATCACGGAGATCTAGGAAAGCTTGGTTCATGGACTTTGCTGAATGAGATTGTGATTCGCTTGCCGTAGATCTAAGGACCGGTTCATGCGAGCACATGCCAGAAAAACAGTGCCAACACAAGGCCAAATATGGGTGCGTCTTAGCTGACTAATTAGGTGTGTTGCTAGCTTGTTATGGATCATTATATGGCACGGGGAATGGGAGTCCAGGAAGACTTCCCTAGGAACTGCATGGCACACGAGGGTGCCTCTTGGTGGGAGAATGGAGATTCGAGCCTGCAGCGAAACCTCAGTGGGTCCGTACATCCTAGTAGCCCCTTTGTAAAGGTTATTTTGTGATCTCTTGGCCATACACCGATGGTTGTGTACTGGTATAATGGAGGTTCTCTTTAGTCGCCGACCGATGATGAAATCACAAACTTGTGGGTAAAGTGGTGCCACCTCTGTAGAGCGTAAAACTATCATGATAGCCGTGCTTCTGGTTACAAGCACCTGGCTAACTTCCATGATTAGAGGCAAACTTGGTATGGTTATTCGGTATGGTTAAGGTATGGTTTTTGAGACTGGTTTTGGGACTGTTCTGGGTCATGATAATGAGTTGGGTTTCGGTTCTATGAAAATGAGATGGTGATGAGTACTTATGAGTATGATATGAACTTGAGATAAAGTATTGGCGGGTTGAGGCTTGATTCATGATGAATTATGAAGGAGGGATGATGAATTACTTGGTTATGATGGGATTTAACTCACCTAAATATAGTTGCTGTTTTTACCCTGTTTGTGAAATAAAATTTGCTTGCTGCAATGGACCTTTTTATTCCCTACCTTGTTGTAAGCTACATGTCATACTTTCCCGCATTTGCTGAGTACGACATGTACTCACACTTGCATTCCCACATATACAACAACAACAGGAGAAGAGTACTTTGAGGAACAGGCGGAGTACTAGGCGTGCGCACTACCATCAACATGCCTGTGGAGTTAAAGTTGGAGCCTGCTATCTTAGTCATATTCTGCTGTCGTTTAGAGTCTTTTGCTGCAACAGTAAGTTAGATATTCATGAGCGAGACAATGAGTCAATGTAATAAAGTACTTAAACATTATTTGCATGTGGTTATATTCTGAGTTTCAGTTTGTGAAGTACATGTGTATGTGTGATAAACATCCTAGGCACACATATGCATTCACTTGGTTCATCTCGGAACCAGGTGTCACAAATCTATTCATCAGTGTACAACAGATAAGTTAGAGAAGACAGAGGTTATATTTATTTTAGAGAAGGAAATGTTAATTATTGGTGAAATATAATAGATTTATCAGATTTTCAATATGTGGTGAGATGCATAGATAAGGTTGGCTAAAGAAGTTTGAATCCGTATACAATTTGGAATTGTTCATGCATGGATTAATTCTCAATCTGGAGACACACGCTTTGAATGTGCAAAGTATTATTCCGTTGAAGGTTTCATTTTGGTGCTGATGTTCATTAGTAGCACACAGGGCTAGAAAAATATATTGAAAGTGCAATTCAATGGTAATGGCCTTTGCCATGTTTGTTCATAGCTACGAGAAGCTGGTACTTGAAAGCTCTTAGTTCCAAGAAGAGGTTGAGCCTAGGGTGACCGTTGTAGAAGCTCAAGGGTTGGTTGGTGAGAAAGAGATAACTCTAGTATTGTTGAGCAGATGCAGCTTGAATATGAGCAAGATCAACAAATTAATGAAGATGATGATTCATTTAGCGGTGAAGGCGAGCTCGTACCAAGGGAATGGACAAGTAATGATTTTGAATATCATGCCATCAAAAAGAGCAGCACGGTGGTTTGGGAGTATAGAGACAATGACGTTGTTCATTATGCCAAGTACACGACTATTGATGTTGTAACGGTCGAGTAAATCTGTATACATGATGGGAGAGTTTAATGTGATGATATGCAAGAAGTGTATCTATAAACTGATGTGTGTGAAGAATGGTTACCCATGGTGAGTGCATGTGATTTAGGAGAAATGGAAGGGCTTTTGGGATTGCACCATAGTATCAGAGAACAACTGTCATATGTTATGGGCATGAAGAAGTATCACCACAATTTGACTTACGCATTCATTGCAAATGAAGTGTTATGAGGTGATAGTTGACGACATATCTTATGAACCATTGTCAACAATCGAACACATACGAGAAACTTTCTAGAATACAATCACTTATATAAAGGCTTGGATAGCCAAATGAAAGGTGTTTGAGATGAAGTTTAGTACATACAAGATGTTATATGATAACTTTCCTTGTATGCTAGCCACCATTGGCAACAGAGACCAAGAAACTTATTATAACATTAAACATATGTAGAGCGAGTTAGTTCCTGCTTACATACTCCAACATACCTTATTTTCCTTGGGTGCATGCATCATAGCCTTCCAATACTGGTGACCTATCCTTTGCATTGATGAAACCTTCTTATCAGGAAAATATAAAAGTCAGATATTGATAGCGATTCGGGTGGATGACAACAACCAACTGCTTCCAATCGTATTTACATTTGTTGAATACAAATAGCTAGTATTAGTTCCTAGAAAGTATGAAGCATGTAGTGGTGAGGAACATGCAGCACAATTGTCTTATACATGATCATCACATGGGACCTTTAAGGGCAATTTTGGATTTGTAGAATAGGTGCAGTAACTACGGAGAGACAACAAAGTGGTCAGATGTTTATAGAAGATGGTGCATAAGATATGTGGTTGCTGACTTTTACAAACAGTTCAAGAACAAACAACTAATAAATATGTTTAAACGGCTATGTGGTCAGAACGAGCAGCGAAATTTTAATCCCTATGGAGGAAACTTTATGAACACAACAGGAAAACGCATTATTTTTGTCGGCTAAATATATTTTCGTCGGCCCTCACGAAAATATGTCTAATTTTGTGAGCCACAACCTAGCTCTCAAAAATGTGCCCTAATTTCGTGGGCTTTATGCAGAGCACACGACAATATATTGAAATTTCGTGGGTTAAGACAAGGCACACGAAATTGGAAGCTAATTTCGTGGGTCTATTGAAGCACACGAAAATAATGGACAATATTTTCGTCGACTTTCGGACGGCACACGAAATTAAAAAATATTGTCGTCGGTTTCAGTAGGCACACGAAAACATAGGATATAAATTCGTGGGCTTCGGACCGGCGCACGAAAATAAGCGCGGGATTTCCTGAGTCACTCGAAATGAGGTCTTAATTTCGTGGGCTTCCGACATGCACACGAAATTAAACGAGACTGTCGGCGGCTACAGAGCCTTAATTTCGTGGGCTTCAGCGCGGCACATGAAATTAGCTGCATATCCGGCCAGTTTCTGACAGGCACACAAAAATAGGCCATATTTTCGTGGGCCTCTGACAGGCACACGAAATCGAGGCACACGAAAATAAGCAGTATTTTCGTGGGCTTCAGAGCGGCACACGAAATTAGCCGGATATCCGGCCAGATTCTGACAGGCACACAAAAAGAGGCAACATTTTTGTGGGCCTCTGACAGGCACACGAAATAATATGGATCTAATTTCGTCGGCCAGAACTAGGCACACGAAAATACTTTGTGTTTTCGTGGGTTTTGGTGTGGCACACGAAATTAACTCGGAGCTATTTTCGTCGGCCAACATTATGCCCACGAAAATACTTGGTGTTTTCGCGGGTTTCTTGAAAGCACACGAAATTAACCATATTATTTTCGTGGGTTTAGGTTAGGCCCATGAAATTAGCTCTTATAACGAGACCGGACAGGAATTCGGTTTCATTGTGACGCGCCGCCGCCGCCAGCACTCGCGCTGCCCCTCTGCTCGCGCGCCGCCGCCGCCAGCACTCGCGCCGCCCCGCTGCTCGCGCTCACGCCGTCGACAGCTGCACCGCCGTCCAGAGCCGCAGGCGCCGCAGGAAGTATTCTCGCCGTGCAGGTGAGTGGCAGCCCGTCCTCTCTTGCCGTGTTCTCGCCGTGCAATGCAGCTGCGCCGCTTTGAACTGTAGCTGAGGCGCTGCTCGTGCCAGGCTGTGTCGTCGGCTCTCCACCGCATCGTCCGATCACGCCACCTTCCCTTCGCGTCGTGCTTCCTGATTCAGCGCTGCAGCACGGCCACCACGCAGCCTGGGCGAGGCTGCCCTAGCTGCCTGCCGTGCTGTACCCACTTGTCATCGTCGAAGCTGCTGCGCCGCGCCGATTTCTTTGCCACTGCTGCAAGACTGCACCAACCGTCTCTACTTCGAGTTCGTCTCAGCCGTTGCTCCAAAGTACGTATGACATGTAGTGGTTAATCCAAATTTTGTGATTGTGGAAATAGAATGCAACCCATGTGGTAATTAACTTTGATTTGTTTTTAGCGTAGATGATAAAAAGTTCATCTTTAATTTTTTGTTTTGACTAACGTAATATCTAAAGATGATATTGTTGCTGATTAGGCCATCAATACTAAGGCATTTATCAGTCGGGCTTTCTCTTTATCAACCAACCGTTTTGTGAAATGTACGTGCAACAAGTGTCGTAACTTTTTATGCAAGGAAAAGTTTGACATGGAACGTGACCTTTGTCGATTTGGTTTTATGCCTGGTTATGAAACATGGTATGAGCATGGCGAGTTATACCATAGTAATGTTGATGGTGATAATACAGATAGTGATAACGATGACAGAATGGAAGATATGGTTGAAGCACTAAATCGTGATTGTGGTGCACAAACATCTGAAGAAATTCCTGGACCTGAAGTTCAAGAGTTTTATAGAATTCTCTCAGCATCACATGAACAGTTGCATGATCACATTAAAGTATCTGTTCTTTCGACCGTTACTCGTCTCATGTCTATAAAATCAAAGTACAATTTGTCGAACAAGTGCTATGATGATCTTATGGATTTGATAGCAGACATTCTTCCGATGAATCATAAGTTGCCAAGAGACATGTACCAGTCAAAGAAATTGTTGTCGGGCCTTGGTATGAAGTATGAAAAAATTGATTGTTGTCGTAACAATTGTATGCTTTTCTGGAAGAAGAATGATAATCTGACACAATGCTCGGTTTGTAAAGAATCTCGATACATTGAGGCCACAAATGAGGACGGTCAATTGGTGAAAACGAAAGTGGTAGTGAAACAACTTCGTTACATGCCCCTTGCACCTAGACTAAAACGGTTGTTTTTATCTAAATCAATTGCAAGACACATGCGGTGGCATAAGGAAGGTGTGCGCGAAACAAAAGGAGTAATGACACACCCATCTGATGCTCAGGCTTGGAAGGCATTAGATTCTTTTGATGAGTACTTTGCTGAAGATGCTAGAAATGTTCGTATTGGTTTGGCCACCGATGGTTTCACACCATTCAACACAACTTCTGCCTCGTACTCATGTTGGCCAGTTTTTGCTATACCATACAATCTTCCACCAGCTATGTGTATGAAATATGAATACATTTTCTTGTCTTTAATCATTCCCGGTCGAAAACATCCAGGAAAACGTTTAGGGGTTTTTCTTCAACCATTGATGGAGGAGTTAAAAGAATTGTGGATCGGAGTAGAATCGTATGATACATACAAAAAGAAGAAATTCAACTTGCGAGCAGCATACTTATGGTCCATTCATGATTTTCCCGCATACGGTGTTTTTTCAGGATGGAGCACACACGGCAAACTTTGTTGTCTATTTCGAAGGCAAGTTAATACATTTCGAAAGGATACTATTGTAACAAAGGGTCCGCCGAAACGTTTGGCCAGTGGTGAGATTGCTGCATGGCTCAGTCAACTTATCCCTACAGATGATGGGTTTGTTGGTTTTGGTCAGGAGCACAATTGGACTCATATATGTGACTTATGGGATCTTCCTTATGCTAAGTCATTGTTATTGCTACACAACATTGATGTGATGCACCAGGAACGCAATGTAGCAGAAAGCATAATTAACACATGTTTCAATTTTAAAAAGACAAAAGATAATTTGAAGGCTCGAAAAGATTTAGCAGATATTTGTAATCGTCCGACTCTAGAAGTCAGACAGGATGGTAGTGGAAAACAAACATTGCCACGTGCTCCATTTTGTCTTAAATTTAGTGAAAAGAAAGAAGTTCTAAAATGGTTGCAACAATTGAAGTTTCCTGACGGTTACTGTGCTGGGTTGAGGCGCACGATAAATCTTGAAAATTGGGTATTAAATAATCTCAAAAGCCACGATTACCATATAATGATGGAAAGACTTCTTCCAGTAATGTTCCGTGGATATGTGCATCATGACGTGTGGAGAGTACTTGCGGAACTCAGTTTCTTTTATAGACAACTATGTGCTAAAGAAATTACAGTTCAAATGATGGAAAAACTGGAGAAAGAAATACCTCTACTCATTTGCAAAATGGAAAAGATATCCCCGTCGGGATTTATGAATGTAATGCAACATCTACTTGTGCATTTATCTTACGAAGCTAAAGTTTGTGACCCCGTACAATATCGATGGATGTACCATATTGAATGGACACTAAAGAAACTACGAGCAATGATTTTGAACAAAGCAAGAGTCGAAGGGTGTATTGCAGATGCATTTGCTCTGAAAGAGGTAGCATACTTCTCAAGTATATTCTTTGCTGAGGAACATAATGTGTATGCTCCCACAACATGGTACCACATAGATGATGAAACTCCAGCGGGAAATTTAAGTATTTTTTCGTCGAAAGGAAAAATGGTTGGTGGCAGCAGTAGACATGTGGTTTCAGAAGAAGAATGCAATTCGTGTATGTTATACATGTATACAAACATCGAAGAGATGACTCAATATTTTGTGTAAGTGTTTTTTTTCTACTAATCACCGCGAAGAAACATCTAATATTTCTCACATTTTACATGAGAATATGTTCTAATGTACTAATAATTTACATTATGTAGCGAGTTCGACAAATAATTTTGGAAGTATACGCGTCAACCAACAAGCAAACAGTTAGATAAAATGCGTCGTGATGGCCTTCATGGGGGTCCTAACTTCGTAAATTGGTTTTGGAAGCATGTAACATTCTGTTATTAAATGTTACTTTTATCACTACCAAGTTAATCAGATTAGTAAAAGTAATATTTTTTCTTTAATATGTAGTGCATGGTCGATGCAAATGTTCATGAAGACCTACGACAACTTTCTCAAGGAACCATAACAGCAAGGAGTTTTGGTCGTTACGACGTAAATGGGTTCCGATTTCGTTCAGTCAAATTTGAAGAAAAACATCCCTTTGCAGCCACGACAAACAGTGGAGTTGTAACTAGAGCATGTGATGCACAGGGGAATGAAACTAACTATTATGGAATTATTCAAAACATTGTGGAGTTTAAATTTGGTGGCTCCAAAGATCTTAGAGTTATCTTTTTTCACTGCGACTGGTTTGATAATAACAGGGGAACACGAAAGGATGAATTTGGTATAGTAGAGGTAAAACATGAAAATAGACTTCGTGGATGCGATAATTATGTTCTCGCTCATCAAGTTGAGTTGGTTTACTACCTACCATATCCTTGTCCAAAGTTGAGTGCTTGGTGGGTTGTCTATAAAGTTAATCCATGAGAACGATTATATGCTCCTGGTGATGCTGGTTATCAAGAAGAACAAGATGAAGTGTACCAAGAGGATGATATTCTACCATCTTTTAATATAGATAATGGTTTAGGACTTGATACATTAATTGGTGATGTTGAAGACAACGAGGGAGAAGAGGATGTAGTGGTTAAAAGAAAGAGACGTAGCTCTAAAAAAGTTAAGATGAGACAAAAGAAGAAAGTTGGTCGACATGTTACCGAAGGAACATCGGATCATGACGAATTTTAATCATGTAATTGATTAATATTACATTTTATCATTACTTTTGTTTATATCATTATATATTTATCTCTGACCATTTTTTTAACAGGATGCCACATGGTCTTAAGAATATAGTTAAGGGTCTCTTTGGCTCCTCAAACAAGAGTGGGAGCCAGTCTGCTAACTCCTCATGTAGTCAAGACTCTATTTTTCAAGGAAGTGCCTCAAATAATAGTAGACGAGAGGCATTTAGAAGATGCATGGAACAAGCTAATGAACAGGTTCAGTAGCTTATATTTGTATTATATTTACCCATGTCTCATATCGCGAAACCTAATTTATCTAATTTCAGGTGGAGCAGGAGATCCAGGAGGAGTGTCAAGAGGATAAAGGGGGAGAATTTTCTGCGGGGCACGAACAACAACAAGGGGTAAGAGCCTATGTTGATGAGGAAGCTGAGGAGGAAGTCGATGAGGACGAGGAGGATGGCTCCGATACGGGAGAGTTGCCCCAATCATTCAGGTATCGGTCTTCAAACACTCTCTCATTGGTTGTGCCTCCACAACAGAGATTACGGATCACTCCTGTCGGTGACTGGTAAGTAAATATAAATACCATTATTAATTTATAGATATAATGTTTTAGATAAATAATATATGTTGTTAAATTAACTTGTAGGCAATGGGATGATCTAGATTGGGATGGACGACAACATCGTAGATAGCCTAATGCAGTGTTGGGTGCTATATGTCGCCATTGACACGACCCCAATGGTCTTGTCGAGCCAGGATCACGCTGAGGGGTACTGTGTTGCACAGCACCGTATAACACACGTCAAAGGTACAAAGCGGAAGCGGAAATTTTATTACATAAACAAGTTATGAACATGTTTACATCAAAATAAGTTCAGTCTACACTCGCGGGCGTAGACTACGCATCAAGTGCACGTTCAGCCATTGAACGTGCCCTTGCTAGCACACACGCACACTAACTCTGCGGCGTGCACGACTCCCACTAGACGGGGTTCCCCTCCTAGGGTTCCGTCTCCTCTTCGGGAGTCCCTTCCTCATAGAACCCTGCAAAAGCTTCAAACACAAGCAGTGAGCACGAAGGCTCAGCAAGTCTGACCCGTCTCACCTAAACATGGAACTTCTACATGAGGGTAATGGGCTACATGAGGTAAAAATCATTTGCAAGGACTCGCCTAATTAGTAGAACCTTACTTTCAAGTTTTAGCAGCAGGTTGTGGAGAACCTTACGCTAAGGTACATGAGAGAGCCGCAATCAAACAAGAAACGCATTTCTCTCATGTACTTTGCCCAAAGTTGAAAAGAACTTTAGTTAGCTCTAAGCTACAGCATATCATTAACAATCAATGTCCATCTTTCAATCAGCAACATTTTAACATGTAACTAGCCTGTTCATTCTACGTCACGGTACAGTGAACAAGTGGTACTCACTGACCGCGAGGGACAGCGATTATAATCGATTTACACCTGCAGGGTTACCCGAACAACCCGTCATGTACGCCCGTACTCGATGTTGCCTACAACAACCATCACGGACGCCGTACGCAATTACCTTTCACCCGTCAGCCAAATATTGGACCGGTCCCATCGTCCCGAGCAAGAGGTCTCTGCACGCGCATCTCTGTGCCGCCAGCCGATTTACACCTCAAGCTCTCAACCTACCCTCTGAACGACGGGCAATGCCTCAATACCCAGCTACCCGAGTTACATAAGTTTCCCGGTTCCCATATAGCCGGTAGGTCTGCGGTACTGTTCTAGCTTGTTCAACAGGCCCGCACACGGCTCGGTCCTCAATCGACACAAGCGGAGCTATAGCACACAGGCCCCAAAGTACTGTTGCCCTTACTCTCCGCTTGGTCTCATTTTCTTGCCATGTGTTTCATGTGCTAACACTACCCGAGTCGAGTGCCTCTAGCCTATGCTCGCGAGTAGTTCCAACTACTCGACTTGTACCGAATCCTACTCTATCTTAGCAATGCAGTGGCTAACGAGGTTTTCAATCCTAAACCCAACCCATGGTTTTCTTGGCTATGCAGTTGGGTTTCCAATCAAGACTCCAATGCAAAGAACAATATTCAAAGATGTGCTCAAAACAATAAACATTTGTAAAAAGGTTAATGCAAACCGGAGCTTGCCTTGCTGCTCTTGGTCGTAGGCTAGCTGTTCCTCCAGAGTAACGAAGTCTAGGACTTCGGGTTCCTCCTCGACCTTAGCGACTACATGATATAAGAAACATATGTATCAATTTAAATGCATTTGTATTAACTTTGAAGTTGTGAAGTCTATAACCCTCGCTAGACAGACCTAATGACTGTGAAACTTTTACTGTGGCTTGGTTACAACCTAAACAGAGACTTGGTCAAGTTTTAGTTGCAGCAAAGCTCATTTGAGCCCTCCACAATTAATTATGTCCTTGACCTTAATTGGAACTCTTAGGGTGTTCTAGGAATTTTCATGAAACAAACTATGACTTTCTGAAAACTAGATTTTCAGAGGGTTCTAATGGATTTGGTCTCACTTAATTTGGAAGTCCCTAACTAAAGATATCAGCTAAACAATTTCAGAGAAAATTCTGAAAATGTTTCTGAACATTTTCTATTTTCTATGGAACAGTTTCACTAATCACACCATTAGGTGGATCAGATGAGCTCAAATGGATCTGAAATTTTTATGGTAGTTCAGGGATATTTCGGGGAACATCTCAGAAAAATTTCAGGATTTTCCTCCAAAGGATTCTCCAGTTAAAATTCCTAACAGTTTAAACTTTGAGGAATTAATTCTGGAGAAATAGGAATTTTATGAAGTGAAACTTGATTTTTTGGAAAGTACTCAGAGAGCTGAATCCAGCAAAATTTGGTTCACTCAATTTGGAGCTTTCTAGCCAAAGTTATGAGGATTTGAAGTTTGAAGGAAATCTGAAAATCGGGGAAAAGTTTAAACTCGCGCGTGGGCCCAGGGGACACGCGTCGCACACCGAGGCGACAGCACACCGCGGCCCACAAAGAGTTTGCGCGCCAGCACACCCGATCCCGGCCGCAGCCGGATCCCGATTCAAAATATCTCCCGCTGACAGCTGGGGTCCACACCCTTCTTCAACCTCGCGACACCCGCGCCCCGCCGCCGAGGGATCTCGCCGGAGAGCTCGCCGCCGGCTGCTGTACAGCTCCAAACTTCTTGATTCTGGCTGCCCCTGCCTACTTTTACTCGGGGAACAGGATCCGAGGGTCAGCTGCTCATGACAACGGCCGGAGCATGGTCGGCGACGAGCCGCCACCTCGGAATGACTTCGGCCATGTCGGCTGACTTCTCTAGCACCTCAGCTACTTGGGAAATCGGTTGGGGAGCATCAGTGGACCTTAGAGAAGGTCGACATGAGCTCGAGGCAGCTCGGGGAAGGCCCAAAATAGGTCCTCACCGTGCGCCCGATGCCGCCCGTTCGTTCCGCCATTAGTAGACCTCAAATTACGTCGGGCATAGAGGTTCTCCGGCCCAGAGTCGTGAAGGCAACTTGTGCGTTACCGTGTCTAGCTCGTGTGAGAGCGGCCTGAGGCCCTCTAATTCTTTCTAGAGCACGAATTAAACAGAATCGTACCCGAAGGTCGTTCTGCACACAGAAAGGGGAAAAGTGGAAATTCGCCGCCGGTGAGCAACCACTCGAGCTGTGGCTCGGGGATGAGCAGCACCGGTCACCCGCGCGACCAAGGGTGCCTTGGCTCGGGCGTGACAACGCCCTGGTTGGGCTGTGCACGAGAGCCCGATGTGCGTCGGTTCCAAGTCCCGAATTTGATCTTTCGGCACAGCCGATATCAATCGGTCTCAACCGAATTCTGGCAACGGGGAGGACGGAGGAAGGTCTCTAGTACCTTGCTGGGGCTCTGGAGTGGAAGGAGGGAGCTGCGATCGGCGTTCTCCACTCAAGTCCGAGCTGCGGAAGTTTTCGGCCGGCGCTGAGTTCTTGCGGGGAAGAACGACGGTGCCTCGGCCGAGGAGGGGGCAGGCGCCTTAAGAAGGCTCTGCACCGCCTCACGCCCGCGCGTGGACAAGCAGCTGGTGGCGCGGCGGCTGGCCTCGGTGGCGATCACCGCTGCGGCTCGGCGACCCGAGTGAAAAAGTCTCAGTCGGTTTGATCTGAGCAGTGGCTGACATGTGGGTCCCACCTCCAGTTTTAACCTCTGAAATTTACTCCTAATCACTGTTGTAAACAGTGAACCCATACTACCCTTGGAAATTCAAATTATTCACCCATGAGCCATTTGAATTGATCAAAGTTCAAATGAGGTTTGGTTTGAATGAATTTCAGCACAAGTTCAGTTTGAAATTCAAATAAAGTTTGAATTTCTCCCCCTTAGCTCATGTCAAGATCAACTCCAAATGGAGTGAAAATTGGTGTGAGCTCACAAAAATGTGTTGAGTAAGAATATGCCTTCCACTTTTAAATTCATGGGATAAAAACAGTTTGAATTTGAATATGGTTTCAAACTGCCCTCTTCCTAACTATACCCAAACTGACCTCAAAAAGGTTTTGAATTTGGGTGAAACTTGGCATGGACATCCTTAGTAAAGTGTAGGAGTTTTCATATGTCCAGCCCATCTATATCACATGTGAGAAATACCACTTTTGCAATGTGTGAGTTTGTTCTCTAATGAGCATGTTGATAATTGTTACTTGCTCTTCATTTGTGTTCATCATCCTTCATCAAATGAGGTGTGTGTTGTGGTGATGAACACTGCCAATGTGTGTCAAAACTGAGGCCCTTACATTCCTCCCCCCTTAAAAGAATCTCGTCCCGAGATTATAAGGTGAAAATGAGAGAGAGGACGGTGGAAAACTACCAGATATGCGATGTGAAAAAGTCGGGGTAGTTAGTGCGAAGGAATTCTTCGCTCTCGCATGTCGCTTCGTCCATGGAGTGATTACTCCATATAACCTTGTAGAACCACAACGTACGGTTGCGTGTGGTTCGGGCCTTTTCATCAATAATCTGCACTGGTTCCTCCCGATAGGTGAGATCCGGTTGCAGTTCTTCAATGTCTTCCAGCTGAATGGTAGTTGATAGCTTGAGATACTTCCTTAGCTGGGAAATGTGAAAGATGTCGTGCACACCGGAAAGTGCTTCTGGTAATTTCAGCCGGTATGCCACCGATCCACATCTTTCGGTAATCTGGAATGGACCGATGAAGCGGGGTGCTAACTTTCCCCTTACCCCAAATCTGTTTACGCCCTTCATTGGAGATACCCGTATATATATGTGCTCTCCAACTTCGAATTGTAATGGGCGCCTTCTCCGGTCCGCATATTGTTTCTGTCAGGATTGAGCGGCTTTTAGGTTCGCTTGAATCAGTCGAACCTTTTCTTCCGCGTTGTTGACAAGGTCAATCCCGAAGGTAACCCTTTCGCCAGACTCACACCAGTTCAAAGGTGTGCGGCATTTTCTTCCGTATAGCGCCTCGTAGGGCGCCATCTTGATGCTGGCTTGGTACCCATCGTTGTACGAGAATTCAGCTAACGGCAAGTGATCATCCCAATTCTTGCCGTGGTTGATAGCGCAAGCTCGTAGCATGTCTTCTAGAATCTGGTTTACCCGCTCGGTTTGTCCATCCATCTGTGGGTGGTAGGCTGAACTACGGATCAGCTTCGTCCCCAAGGCAGCGTGCAGCTGCTCCCAAAAACGGGACACAAATAAGGTGCCCCGATCCGATATGATAGTACGGGGTACACCGTACAAGCATAGGATCCGTGAGATGTACAGTTCAGCGTACTTCTTGGCGTTGTAGTTGGTGTTGACCGGGATGAAATGGGAAACTTTGGTGAGCCGATCGACAATCACCCACACCGAATCATGTTTCTGTAAGGTGGTGGGTAAACCGACGACGAAATCCATGCTCACGTCCTCCGACTTCCAGGCAGGAACGCCCAGTGGTTGCAGCAGTCCCGGTTTCCGCATATGATCTGCCTTCACCCTTCGACATGTATCACACTCGGACACGTATTTTGCACCCTCGCGCTTCATCCGTGTCCACCAAAACTTTCTTCTGAGTTCTTGATACATTTTGTTGCTGCCGGGGTGAATAGAAAACTTTGATAAGTGAGCCTCATCAAAGATTTTCTTCCGTAATTCCGGTTTACGGGGTACGACGATCCGGTCCTTGAACCACAGAATGCCGTCTCCGTCCTTCCGGAAACATTTCAGTTGCCCACTGTCTACACGTCTCCGCAAATGTGACATGCCCTTATCATTCTTCTGGGCTGCCGCTATCTCTTCACGGATGGCGGGGATCAAAGCTAGGTTGTAGAGAGCTCCGTATGGAATCACATGGAGTGGTGGTTCGCTCTCTTCCAACGGTGTGATGGTCAGATTATTGACGTGTGACTTGCGGCTCAGCGCATCTGCCACTACGTTTGCTTTGCCCGGGTGATAATGGATCTCTATTTCGTAATCCTTTATCAGTTCTAATCATCTTCGTTGCCTCATGTTCAGCTCCTTCTGAGTGAATATGTACTTGAGGCTTTTGTGGTCGGTATATAAATGTACGAGGCTACCGAGTAGGTAGTGCCTCCACATTTTTAGTGCGAGTACCACGGCAGCGAGCTCCGAGTCGTGAGTTGGATAATTTTGCTCATGGTTTCTAAGCTGCCGTGATCCATACACGACCACTCTTCGGTCTTGCATCAGCACACACCCGAGCCCAATGCCGGATGCATCGCAGTACACATCAAACGGTTTTGTTGTGTCTGGCTGCGCCAAGACCGGTGCTGATGTCAGGTGCTTGACTAAAGCCTTGAATGCTGCTTCACATGTTGGACTCCAAACATATTTGGTAGCCTTCTTCAGCAGCTCTGTCATTGGCTTGGCAATCTTCGAGAAGTTTGGAATGAACCTCCGATAATATCCCGCGAGTCCGAGGAAACTCCGTACCTCATGAACAGTTCTCGGGGATTTCCAATTCAGCACTTGCGTGATCTTGCTCGGGTCCACAGCGATACCCTCTGCTGAGATGATATGCCCAAGGAAAGGCACTTGCGATATCCAAAACTCGCATTTGCTGAATTTTGCGTATAACTTGTGATCCCGCAGCCGTTGCAGGACTATACGCAGATGTTTCTTGTGATCTTCCTCCGACTTGGAATATACCAGGATGTCGTCGATGAAGACCACGACAAACTTGTCCAGCTCCGGCATGAACACCGAGTTCATTAAATACATGAAGTGAGCTGGAGCATTAGTGAGGCCGAAGGACATGACCAGGTACTCATAAAGTCCGTACCTTGTCGAGAAAGCTGTCTTTGGAATGTCCTCCGCCCTTATCTTAATCTGATGGTACCCGGATCTTAAATCCATCTTGGAAAAGATCTTTGCTTCGACCAACTGATCAAACAACATGTCGATCCGTGGCAATGGGTACTTGTTCTTGATGGTTACGGCATTTAATGGACGGTAGTCCACGCAAAGCCGCAGTGTCTCATCCTTCTTGACAAATAATGCCGAACAGCCCCATGGCGAGGAGCTCGGCCTAATAAAACCCTTCTCCAGAAGGTCCGTGAGCTGAGTCTTCAGTTCAGCCAACTCCTAGGGCGCCATCTTGTACGGCCTTCGGGATATTGGCATGGTTCCTGGTGTAAGTTCAATCTTGAACTCCACCTCTCTATCGGGTGGCATTCCCGGTAAATCATCCGGGAGTACATCAGGAAACTCCCGGACCACTGGAATGTCTTCCAATCTGATAGTTGTGGACTGATAGACACTTGAACATTTTATTTCTGGACTGTCCAGAAATAATGAGTGAGAACCGTGCACCTCTGAGTTTAAGTGCACGACTCGAAGGACGGTGTCTAAAACAGCGCCGTGGCGGGTTAACCACGACATCCCTAGGATGACATCGACCTTCTGTCCCTCTAAGATAATGAGAGACGTGGGGTACACTCTACCCGCTAAGCATAATGGTGCTTTGGAGACCATTACGCTTGCTGAAATCTTCCCACCCGGTGAACAAATTAAATATGGACTACCGGTGGGTAGTATTGGCAAACTGTGTTTAGCAATGAAAGCTTGGCTAATAAAATTATGCGTGGCGCCTGAATCAAACAGTACTATAGCGGGATGCTGGTGGAGTTGGAACATACCCGCAAGGATTGGCTCGCCCTCCGGCACGTCCTCAATGGCAAGTTGGTGGACAGTGCCGAGCCTAGGGTTTGCCCGCCACGCATTAGTAGGGTTCCGGGGTTGATTCCTCCCCGGAAACTGTGGTGCCACTCCGCCGCCTTGCCTCTCCGGGCAACTGCTCGCGAAGTGTCCTGGACGACCACACTTGTAACATGTGGCCGCTGCTGGTGGAGTGCTCGGTGGACGAAAGCCCGGCATGCGTTGCGGAGGTGCAAACGCACGCGGCATCGCCCGCTGCTGTGGTTGTTGTTGCGGTGGTGCTGGTAGTGCCGGCCGGAATGCCGGTGAAGAGTACGGCCGACTGCGGAACGGCATCGACCGCTGTGGTGGCTGCCAGCGTGGACCTGATGGTGGGTGATTCACCATCTGAAACTTCTGAGAAGGACCGCCTCCTTCTCCGCTGCTCTGCGGCGCGCTTCGCTTTCGCTCTGCCGCCGCCAACTCCTTGCCGGAGTCCTCCTGAACAATCGCAGCATCAATGATGTCGTTGAGGCTGCCACGATTGAACATCGCCAATTTGCCCTTCAGGAGCTGGTTAAGCCCCTGGTAAAAGTGGTCCCGCCGCTTCTCATCGGTATCGGCATGATACGACGCATATAGCGCGAGATCGTTAAAGCCCTGGAGTATTCCAGCGCGTTCCGGCTCCCTTGTTGCAGGTGTAAGAACCCCTGCGTCTTCCTCTTCATCAGACCTGGCGGTATATGATAGGCCCTGAAGGCCGTCCGGAACTCCACCCAGGTCATCACTCGGTCGGTGGGCTGTGAAGCACAGAAGTTGGCCCACCACGCGCTCGCGGATCCTTGGAGCTGCTGGACCGCGAACTGAGTCTTGCGCTGCTCGCTGATCTGGAGCAGCCCGAACTTCATTTCTATGGCGCGGAGCCAGTTGTCCACGTCAAGTGGTTCATCCGCCCTTGAAAATACCGGGGGATGAGTTGCCAGGAAGTCGGAGTAGGAGCTCTGTTGGCGCTCCTCACGATCCTGACGTCTCTCTGGGCGAGACGTATTCGCAATTAAAGTTTGCAGCAGCTCTGTGTGCTACTGATGTGAACCCGCCATTGCCGCGACAATGTCGGCCAATGTAACCGTCGGCAGTGGCGGTGGCGGGGTTTGCTGTTGCTGTTGCTGCTGTTGCTGTTGTTGTCCCAAGGAGTCCCCGGGAGGTGGTTGGGAGGCCTCTCCCCCTTGACTGGTACCCCCAACGTCAGGGTTGGCACGAGTACGCGTCATTCTGAAATCCAAAACAGCAGCAATTAGCACATGTCTTACTTAAAATTTCATACGCAACAGTAGGTATTGAAGTGACACATGATTAATTTGCACAACATTCACATATATTGATAAAGCATAAACTTTATACAAGATACATTATTCTCGGATCTCCGAGAAGTCGTGCTCATGTCGTCACTACCTATACATACGCTACTGTCTACACGACATGTCACCGATTACAAAAGTTGGGTTACGCTACCCTAGCTGCCCCACTTGGCAACCGTAACCCCCTACTCGGAGTAGAACTCGACCTCCTGGGGGTCGTCCTCCTCCGGTACCTCTGCTGGTGGCTCTGGGTCTACCACCTCTTCTCCCATCCCGGGTTCTCCCATTGCTGGAAGACCCAAGACTACCGGTACGCCTAACACCGGGGGCATGAGGTCCTGCAAAGCATGCACCTCGTCCATAGCTTGGTTGTAGTCCTCTTCCCAGCCTTGTCCTTCCTCAATAGCGTCGTCCCGCTCTTGAGCAAGGTCCTCATTCTGCTGGGTTAGGGTCTGCACCAGCTCTTGCAACGCCGCGATGTCAACACGGCTCTTCTTCTTTGCCTTCTTCAGACGACGCAACTGATTGTGTTGTTCGTTCAGTCGCTTGATCGTCGGAAGGAGCACATTGTGGAGTGCGCTGTGAGCACTCTCGAAACGATCTCCACGGCTTGTGCTCTCCTTGATCTTGGTGGCGAGATGCTCCGTATGAACAGCTTGGCTGTCCATCACAGCGTTTCCCGCCCTCATTTGGAGGCTGAGATTTGCCTCCGCGGCGTTGTACCTTGGGCAACTCGGGTCTATTGCCTCCAGGTACCTCTCTTCCCACACATGCTGAGCTCGTCCCTCCACCGGAACGAGTGCATATGGAGTGCCCTCCATAGCCTGCACGTGTAGTTGGCAGAAACGTGACATAGTGTCACGGGCTGCCACTTGCCACATCCCTTCCGGTTGTCTTCCTCTCACCGTGACGGTGAATGGCACCCAACCGGGTGGCGTAGGTCCTGCAGGAACTTCGACATGGATCGCCCATGTCTTGTTCCCCTCTTCGCCTTCTTCCTTGGCGAAGTATTGCGGCATCTGGTTGTACCCGAAATATTGGAGCATTTGCCATAATGCTTCCGGGTAGCCGCTACGGTCAGAACAGTGGGAAGCCACCCACCCGTTCTCCAACTGTTTATCTGCTGCCATCTGTAAAAATATATTTGAGAATTGTCAAATATTTATTTAAACAGTAGACCCCTGAGTTGTAACATAAAACATGTCATTGAACCCATAAAACTTGGAAACATAGTTCAAATTTTAAACAAATTTGACTGCTGATCTGCTGTTCCCATGACAGCCCTGACCAGTTTCCATTTCAACCTAATTTAGGCCAGTTTAAAGGCAAAACCAATTCTGGAGCTCAACATCAAAGTTAAAGCTAACTTCAATATCTTTCCAGAAAATGTTTGCTTGGCCTAAGATTTGTCCTGGTTCAAAAGTTATGAGATGTCAAAGTTAACAGAATTTCTGGACACAATTGGACAGCACCTCCCTGCCTTAGGTACTGATTTGATACAAGAATCCCAGTTACTTCTGTTCCTAATCTGACAAAACTTTCTGTTACAAAGTTGTAACCCATCTCATAAGCTTTCCAGAAGTACCTCATTTCCTATTTTTGGATTTTTAAGCAGGAAGTTATGCTTAATTTACAGAGAGTTTACAGAGAGTCTTTGCTCTGTCCTGTTTTCTGGACAGTTTCAACTCTACTGCATTTTTCGAGTGGTTAAGGGATGGAACACCTCTGGACCTCAACAGAAGAGTTGTAAAGCTCTTCCAGCGCTTTCCAGAAATGTATCATACGACCCCAACCTCGAAAGAACTCAACCTCGAACCTCTGATTAACTTCAGCCTTGATTCAGCTGAAAACAGAGTGCTCTGTCCTTAACATCCTATAAGTTGAAAACTTGTTAACTTTGAATATCCTGTTCAAGGGAAGGAGTTACATCAAGTTTTACTACTTTGGATCAAAACCTTCAAGATTTTAAATAAAGTTGTTTATTTAGTTGGGTGTGACGTCGATGCGTCACCAGATTATGTCGGTACTACGTCCTCACAAAGGAAAAACCTATACCGGGCTTAGCCGGCTTCGTTTGTCCAGTGGCACTACTCGTCACTCGCACACGGATGCTACACGTCTACCGTTTCGTTGTAAGGCTACCTGCAGAAACTCAAACAATCATCAGACTCGGCTGCACACCGAGCCCGGAATCCATACAGTTCGTACACCCAGCCGTCATCACTCGCCCGGATGTTCTCAAGCCAAACACGCCTTGAGTTACGTGTTCACGTTTCAGACCACGTGACGGGGTCTCCCATGTTGCACCACGCACGCCAGGGACAGACGTTGCTCGAATACCCCAAACGACATGAAGAGTCGTAGAGGATACTAAAGCGGGTCGGGTTACCTGCCACCCGTGGGGCTCCACCCTTCAGCTTGTGCGCACTGGTGGACAGCGCTTACGTGCACCCCCCAAGACATGAACGTCCCGAGATGCACGATTTTCCGACATAACAAATAGGTTAATAAGCCACTTTCTATATACTAATAACATCCTTATACGGGCTACTAAATCGTTCCTCACTGGATTTTTGAAAAAGAAGACCTTTGTACTGTGTTAAACCTCAAGCGAGCTCTGATACCAACGCTGACACGACCCCAATGGTCTTGTCGAGCCAGGATCACGCTGAGGGGTACTGCGTTGCACAGAACCATATAACACACGTCAAAGGTACAAAGCAGAAGCGGAAATTTTATTACATAAACAAGTTATGAACATGTTGACATCAAAATAAGTTCAGTCTACACTCGCGGGCGTAGACTACGCATCAAGTGCACGTTCAGCCCTTGAACGTGCCCTTGCTAGCACACACGCACACTAACTCTGCGGCGTGCACGACTCCCACTCGACGGGGTTCCCCTCCTGGGGTTCCGTCTCCTCTTCGGGAGTCCCTTCCTCATAGAACCCTGCAAAAGCTTCAAACACAAGCAGTGAGCACGAAGGCTCAGCAAGTATGACCCGTCTCACCTAAACATGGAACTTCTACATGAGGGTAATGGGCTACATGAGGTAAAAATCATTTGCAAGTACTCGCCTAATTAGTAGAACCTTACTTTCAAGTTTTAGCAGCAGGTTGTGGAGAACCTTACGCTAAGGTACATGAGAGAGCCGCAATCAAACAAGAAACGCATTTCTCTCATGTACTTTGCCCAAAGTTGAAAAGAACTTTAGTTAGCTCTAAGCTACAGCATATCATTAACAATCAATGTCCATCTTTCAATCAGCAACATTTTAACATGTAACTAGCCTGTTCATTCTACGTCACGGTACAGTGAACAAGTGGTACTCACTGACCGCGAGGGACGGCGATTATAATCGATTTACACCTGCAGGGTTACCTGAACAATTCGTCACGTACGCCCGTACTCGATGTTGCCTACAACAACCATCATGGACGCCGTACGCAACTACCTTTCACCCGTCAGCCAAATATTGGACCGGTCCCATCGTCCCGAGCTCTCAACCTACCCTCTGAACGACGGGCAATGCCTCAATACCCAGCTACCCGAGTTACATCAGTTTCCCGGTTCCCATATAGCCGGTAGGTCTTCGGTACTGTTCTAGCTTGTTCAACAGGCCCGCACACGGCTCGGTCCTCAATCGACACAAGCGGAGCTATAGCACACAGGCCCCAAAGTCCTGTTGCCCTTACTCTCCGCTTGGTCTCATTTTCTTGCCATGTGTTTCATGTGCTAACACTACCCGAGTCGAGTGCCTCTAGCCTATGCTCGCGAGTAGTTCCAACTACTCGACTTGTACCGAATCCTACTCTATCTTAGCAATGCAGTGGCTAACGAGGTTTTCAATCCTAAACCCAACCCATGGTTTTCTTGGCTATGCAGTTGGGTTTCCAATCAAGACTCTAATGCAAAGAACAATATTCAAAGATGTGCTCAAAACAATAAACATTTGTAAAAAGGTTAATGCAAACCGGAGCTTGCCTTGCTGCTCTTGGTCGTAGGCTAGCTGTTCCTCCGGAGTAACGAAGTCTAGGACTTCGGGTTCCTCCTCGACCTTAGCGACTACATGATATAAGAAACATGTATCAATTTAAATGCATTTGTATTAACTTTGAAGTTGTGAAGTCTATAACCCTCGCTAGACAGACCTAATGACTGTGAAACTTTTACTGTGGCTTGGTTACAACCTAAACAGAGACTTGGTCAAGTTTTAGTTGCAGCAAAGCTCATTTGAGCCCTCCACAATTAATTATGTCCTTGACCTTAATTGGAACTCTTAGGGTGTTCTAGGAATTTTCATGAAACAAACTATGACTTTCTGAAAACTAGATTTTCAGAGGGTTCTAATGGATTTGGTCTCACTTAATTTGGAAGTCCCTAACTAAAGATATGAGCTAAACAATTTCAGAGAAAATTCTGAAAATGTTTCTGAACATTTTCTATTTTCTCTGGAACAGTTTCACTAATCACACCATTAGGTGGATCAGATGAGCTCAAATGGATCTGAAATTTTTATGGTAGTTCAGGGATATTTTGGGGAACATCTCAGCAAAATTTCAGGATTTTCCTCCAAAGGATTCTCCAGTTAAAATTCCTAACAGTTTAAACTTTGAGGAATTAATTCTGGAGAAATAAGGAATTTTATGAAGTGAAACTTGTTTTTTTGGAAATTACTCAGAGAGCTGAATCCAGCAAAATTTGGTTCACTCAATTTGGAACTTTCTAGCCAAAGTTATGAGGATTTGAAGTTTGAAGGAAATCTGAAAATCGGGGAAAAGTTAAAACTCGCGCGTGGGCCCAGGAGACACGCGTCGCACGCCTAGGCGACAGCACACCGCGGCCCACAAAGAGTTTGCGCGCCAGCACACCCGATCCCGGCCGCAGCCGGATCCCGATTCAAAATATCTCCCGCTGACAGCTAGGGTCCACCCCCTTCTTCAACCTCGCGACACCCGCGCCCCGCCGCCGAGGGATCTCGCCGGAGAGCTCGCCGCCGGCTGCTGTACAGCTCCAAACTTCTCGATTCTGGCCGCCCTTGCCTACTTTTACTCGGGGAACAGGATCCGAGGGTCAGCTGCTCATGAAAACGGCCGGAGCATGGTCGGCGACGAGCGGCCACCTCGGAATGACTTCGGCCATGTCGGCTGACTTCTCTAGCACCTCAGCTACTTGGGAAATCGGTCGGAGAGCATCAGTGGACCTTAGAGAAGGTTGACATGAGCTCGAGGCAGCTCGAGGAAGGCCCGAAATAGGTCCTCACCGTGCGCCCGATGCCGCCCGTTCGTTCCACCATTAGTAGAACTCAAATTACGCTGGGCACAGAGGTTCTCCAGCCCAGAGTCGTGAAGGCAACTTGTGTGTTACCGTGTCTAGCTCGTGTGAGAGCGGCCTGAGGCCCTCTAATTCTTTCTAGAGCACGAATTAAACAGAATCGCACCCGAAGGTCGTTCTGCACACAGAAAGGGGAAAAGTGGAAATTCGCCGCCGGTGAGCAACCACTCGAGCTGTGGCTCGGGGATGAGCAGCACCGGTCACCCGCGCGTCCAAGGGTGCCTTGGCTTGGGAGTGACAACACCCTGGTTGGGCTGTCCACGAGAGCCCGAGGTGCGGCGGTTCCAAGTCCCGAATTTGATCTTTCGGCACAGCCGATATCAATCGGTCTCAACCGAATTCTGGCAACGGGGAGGACGGAGAAAGGTCTCTAGTACCTTGCTGGGGATCTGGAGTGGAAGGAGGGAGCTGCGATCGGCGTTCTCCACTCAAGTCCAAGCTGCGGAAGTTTTCGGCCGGCGCTGAGTTCTTGCGGGGAAGAACGACGGTGCCTCGGCCGAGGAGGGGGCAGGCGCCTTAAGAAGGCTCTGCACCGCCTCACGCCCGCGCGTGGGCAAGCAGCTGGTGGCGCGGCGGCTGGCCTCGGTGGTGATCACCGCTGCGGCTCGGTGACCCGAGTGAAAAAGTCTCAGTCGGTTTGATCTGAACAGTGGCTGACATGTGGGTCCCACCTCCAGTTTTAACCTCTGAAATTTACTCCTAATCACTGTTGTAAACAGTGAACCCCATACTACCCTTGGCAATTCAAATTATTCACCCATGAGCCATTTGAATTGATCAAAGTTCAAATGAGGTTTGGTTTGAATGAATTTCAGCACAAGTTCAGTTTGAAATTCAAATAAAGTTTGAATTTCTCCCCCTTAGCTCATGTCAAGATCAACTCCAAATGGAGTGAAAATTGGTGTGTGAGCTCACAAAAATGTGTTGAGTAAGAATATGCCTTCCACTTTTAAATTCATGGGATAAAAACAGTTTGAATTTGAATATGGTTTCAAACTGCCCTCTTCCTAACTATACCCAAACTGACCTCAAAAAGGTTATGAATTTGGGTGAAACTTGGCATGGGCATCCTTAGTAAAGTGTAGGAGTTTTCATATGTCCAGCCCATCTATATCACATGTGGGAAATACCACTTTTGCAATGTGTGAGTTTGTTCTCTAATGAGCATGTTGATAATTGTTACTTGCTCTTCATTTTTGTTCATCATCCTTCCTCAAATGAGGTGTGTGGTGTGGTGATGAACACTGCCAATGTGTGTCAAAACTGAGGCCCTTACAGCCATCATTATCCAGGTCTTGTGAACATTAAAGGTGAAGAGAAACCTGCAATACATTGGGAGCACTATCGAATTGCTCCACATGCTGTGCATGAGAATGTGGCAGGGGCAGTCTGGCATGATTTTTGGGTATGTCTTCACTACACTGCACTTTAATTATGTCCATTATATTTTTAGTAATACAAATTCTACAAATTTTATAGGAAAGATATCGTTTGCCCGATGATCATGACGCTGCTCTCGACTCTAGAACACACAAAGTCTTTCACAAAACTGCACGTAAAGTTGTGAATGATATGGTGTCTAATGCTCGGATCACAGCTATGTGCTTGTACTACAAGGAGAAACTCGGACAGATGATGAACAAGAAAATGGGAGCTTCAAAAATCTATCTAGAGGACGATCAATACCGTCAGGTAATGATTCCTTGGATGGTAAAATGTACTGATGCTTATTATTCATTATGTACTTATTGGGGATCGAGTGAATATCGAGAAAAATATAACTCCAAGAGAATCAACCGAGTCCGGTGCTGAAGTTCTCCATCGTTACGGTGGAGATGGTCATATTCGTCTCTCCAAACGGATGGTGAGTTTTGTATATTTAGAATTAAGTGTTATAATATAAGCTTTTGCGTAACTATATTTGTTACATGTCTATATAGGCTGCTCAAAGTGGTGAGGAACCCTCTTTCATTGACACTTATATAAGAGGGCATAGGGGCACAGATGACAGAAAATTGTGCACTCCAACGGCCACTCAGAACTTGGTATGTCATATAAGTAAAAGTAATTATTAATCAGTATAATTGTTGTATAGTAGCTTTGTAGTTACTTTTAATGTAGGAGAAATATGGTGAAGAGATGGTTCGACGTCATGGAGATGATTACAATTGGAGAAAGGAAGACGTCGACGTAGTTGCTTTATATGAATCCGGTGGAGGAAAGCGTCACGGGAGGTGAACTTACCAGTCTCATATTCATATATTGACATACTTCAAATTTTCCAAGTGTCACTAGTTACGACATATCACTATTGCAGGTATTCGATGTTCAATGGTGTCATGAACACTGATGTGGTTCTCTCGCAGTCACGGTCAACACAGAGCGGACAATGTTCTTCTCGTCGTACTCATACAGGAAATGAGTCCAGGCTAAAACAAATGGAGGAGGAGCAGGCTGCATTGAGAGACTACTTAAGACTACAGGAAGACCGTATGAAACGACAAGAAGAGTTTATAAAAGCACAAAATGACTACTTCTCGAATCTGGCAGCGTGGCAACAATCGATGCAGGTACATTAATATAATAGTTCAAATATTTTTATTAAACAAGAGATGTATGTATATTTATAGTGGAATGAATCTAAATATTTAAAATGATTTTAGGGATACTTTTCTTAACTTGGGTTGCCTGCCGCTATGCCACCGCTACCGGAGCCTCCGCAGCTACCTATGTCTTCACCGCTACCTGTGCCTCCACAGCTTTTCCCGTTGGTACACAGGTACATATTATTGTTATATTCTCTTTCATTTGTATAAACTGTTAGTATACTTGTAACATGTATTATTGTTTTTTTAGGGATCATCCTCAAGGGCACAAAACTTTCAAAGTCCCCCCGTTTCAAATTTACGAGCAACTTCTTCAGGAGGACAGGGTGGAGGGGACGACTTTGTCGATCAATTCTTCGCACCCGGTGGTAGCAATTAGGTAAGTTTTGTGTTTTCATCTGCATTATATATTATGTATCTTAATTTTAAATGGAGCTCATGTATAATAAGGCATATAATCAAATATGTTGTTGCTTTTTATTTGAATCAATTAGTCATATACTTCACTTTGTTTTCATACAGGAAAACAGCGAAACGACGAGCAAAATGGTGTCGGAGAAATTTTGTTGGTTTGTTGGAAAGCAAATGTGGCCATGTGATATGAGTTGCTTTGACAAAATGGTTGTATGAATAATGTGACATCTGTTCGTTTATGCTATATTATATGTGTACAATGTAATAATGGACAATACTGTTTCGACGACGTAATACATTTGATAATGTTGAGTTTGGTACATTTGTTATTACGTGTTATGTGTTCTGTGTTCTGTGTTTGATTTGTTATTTTATGTGTCTGTTATTTTATGTGCTTGGAACTAAATAATATGTAACATTTTATTCTATCTCAAATGTATTTTTGTGAGCCAGAAGTGGCCCACGAAAATATTGCAATATTATTTTCGTGGGCCACAGAAAGGCCCACGAAAATAAGGCAACATTATTTTCGTGGGCCCAGGAATAAGGCCCACGAAAATAAGGCAACATTATTTTCGTGGGCCCAGGAATGAGGCCCATGAAAATAACCAGACAGTATTTTCGTGGGCCACAATCTAGCCCACGAAAATAGCATGACATTATTTTCGTGGGCCGCACACTATCCCACGAAAATAACAGGACTATATTTTCGTGGGCCAGAATGAGGCCCACGAAAATAGCAGATTTATTTCGTGGGCCCGAAGGTGGCCCGGACTATATTTTCGTGGGCCCTTTAGGGCCGACGAAATTAAACTTATTTTCGTGAGCCGCCGACGAAATTAAATTTATTTTCGACGGGTTAGTTTCGTGGGCCAGGGGCCCACGAAAATAAGCAAAAAACCCACAAAAATAATTATTTTCGTGGGTTTTTTGCTTATTTTCGTGGGCCTCTGGCCCACGAAAATATATCGTTTTCCTGTAGTGGAACTAATCCCTATGGAGGAAACTTTATGAACTCACTACAGATCAAACTGAACTACATGCTCAGAAGCTCCAAAGTGTCAAAGATGGAGGTCCACAATTTCTTAGTCCTCTATACTGCAAGGATGTGAAGAAGGTTCACTTCCATAGTAAGAACTTTCTCTCATTGGATTGAAAATGAGCGGAAGGAGAAGTAGTCAATGCTTTACAACTGGGTCACGCGTGGTTTACGAGGACTTCCACTTGTTAAAATAGTGAGATTCATCTTGTACGGGACAGACAAGTACTTTCGGGAGCGTTTCAATGTAGCTAGAGTTTTGATGAATGGTATTCCATTGCTATTTTGCTACATGCTCACAAAGTATATGCAAGAGATTCCAAAGAAGGCAAAACCTCATCGGGTACTCCCGTGTGGTACACAAGAGCAAAGATTTAGATATTGTGCAAAGGAAGAGCACGATGTGGTGTGAGACATGAGAAGGTTGTACAAGAGTGTGTCTTCAAGAATGGTGGTACTTGTGCTTGGACATGCCAGAAGCCAGGGATGCTACATAAGTCATGCTCCTATGTGATGGTTGCCTGCACAAGGATTGCAATATTCCTCCTGAAATTTTTTTTGTCATACTTTTCGAATAAAATATGAATTGCACATACATAGGAATATAAAGTATATGGGTAGGGATGCTAATGGTCGAAAACAATTGGTAAACATAGATATTAATTTTGTTTTTACATCTTCTCAGTGGGATAAACATGAAAATGAAAAAATCATAATCGGGATGTGGGATCGGGATTACGGTTACATGAAAATGAACAAGTTGGAACTATAATATATCAATAATAGTCAAAAACGATAATTCAAGCAAGGATGGGGATAAGAATAAACTAATTAACTTAACCTTAATATAGTCATATGAGCCATGAAAACATGGAAAAACAGGTTCACCCTGAATAAAAAACAGGACAAATAAAAAAAGTTCCTAAACCATTTTCAATGTCGCTCTAACAATCCCCGACCAGTTTTCTTATCGATCCCCGTTCCATTTTCACCCCCTATATATGGGTTGAGTATACTGGTCATGTTCATGGGGACTTCTCCATAAGTGTTCTACATTCTTGACTTGAGAACCGCACGTATGAAGAGAGAACGCTGTAGAACACAGTGTATTTAGAATGACATCGATGACTCAGGGTCTAGACAAATGAAGAGACGCTGCAGTGTGTGTAATGAGCTCTAACAAACCTATAGAACATGTAAGAAAGATGTTGCATGGTGAACATCCACCAAAGTCGACCGTTCAGGACATGCAATAGATATGAGACCTCTTGCGGCTGCATCGACGACATCTTGACATCCTTATCCCATGCTACTCGATCAAACGTTCTTTAGGTATATTTTCAAGTGTAGTATATTGAAACTATGTTTATTGTAAGGTTTGCAAGACATTTGTCATTTACAATACAATAAAACTTTGTTTACTGTATCATGTGATAAATATTTGTCATGTTCAAATTGTTGAGACTACATGTGTCATATTTAACTTTTTTACTATAATGTGTGATAAAAATCACCCTATAGAATTGCACATTAAAATTACCCTCTAGGGTGATTCATTCAAAAATCAATCGCCCAAAGGGCGATTCTCTGCCAGAGAGTTCAATGCAAAGTAAAATTTATGAACACGCATTGGAGCGATGAATCCCACTAGGGAAAGAAGTTCTTGTTTTTTTAAATTGTTTGAAACGATAACCCATTTTTATAATTATGTTTATAAAGTTCCTATTTCCCAAAAGAATTTGTGTATTTTTCCTCTTTCGTATGGGCCAACGCCCAAGGGACAAACCGGGTCATCTGTACACTATTAATTTTTTATTTTAACCTGATATTATTCAAGAACATCCAAACAAATACGTATATCAAATTATTTATTATATATCTATCAAAATCACCCCGATCCAATTTCTGAAAGTATCAGTCTGAGTTCCGAACAATTTTGAATAAGAACCAATAAAAACGGAATTGGTCCGGATATTTTTAAAATTGGTAGCGGATGATCTGAAAAAACGGTAGACTTGTTGACTTTGGCATCTTCTAGTGTACATGGACGATTACATGTCATCGATTAATGAGTAGAGGCAATAAATAGATTGGGAAAACGCAACAATATCAGTGAGTTGCTAATAACAAAACCCCAACTCCTGGTAATATACTTTTTGATTTATTAATCTAATGATGTCAACATTACAGATAGTATGTGAGGAGCTGTTTTCTTTCCAACCCTGACAAACTTTCCTGAGCCTGGCTCTTGAATTTTGAGTGCCTAGGGGTGTGATTGCAGCATGGCGAGTCAGGGCTGCATGCAAACATGCCCTTAATGACTTACTAAAATTGATTGATCGATGTAGAATGTTCATTTCACCTTGTGTTTCTAGTGCATCCACCTTGTGTTTTCTGTCCTAGTTAATAGGCTGGAGCAATCAAATCACCAATACCTAGTCTAGTGATTCATATTACTCTTTCTGTCATGTCATAAATTCATATACTAAACATCCAAGGGTGCACTCTGAGAAAATTTCTTTTCAACGTTGCTTTATTTGGTAAAAAATTGATCACAAACTCTACATCTGAAGATGATTGTAACACCCTCCCTGTTTTGAAATGCAAAGCTTTGAAGTCTTGAGGAAAATCTAATTTTTAAAATTCTAATTCGAATTCAACTCACATAACTGGCAGCAAGTTTCAATTCAAAGCTTTTATGTACAAATCACCTGGAATGAGTTCTCCAAGAAAACTGGAGTCAAATTTTACACCTCACGAAAAATTTATATGATTTTCTGAATTGTTTATATATTTTCCTATTTTAAATCAATTAAGTAAAAGTGAAAATTCATAATTTCAATTTTTCAAACATAAATTCGGATTTGATTCACATGTATTTAGTTAATACGTAGAGAGACCCCTCTGCAAAATTTCGTGATTTTAGGAGGTCTCTAAGTAATTGTTTTGAATTAAGAAAGAAGGGGCAGAATAAATTAATGGAAATTAAAGAATTTATGGCCCCACCTGTCATCCTCTTCCTCTCTTTATTCAACCTTGGGCAGAAGCTGCCTTGCATGCGTTCCATGCAGCTGTTGTGGTGGCAAGCGCGAGACCAAGCCGAGACTTGAAGCCCGCATCCGCAGCTCCTTCACTTCCCTCGGCCTCTCCGCCGTTTTTCCTAGCCACCTCCCTCCTCCGTTGCACCACCGCTACCCGCCATGGTTGGTCACCAGACTCAAGCGCGCCACTCTGCCAGCCCTCCGCTAGGGTTGAAGCCAAAAACCAACACGTAGTGACCAGTTCCACATTTCTAACATCGAATACCACCCAATCCTCGCTCCAATCAAACGAATGTCATGATTCGGCTCAAAGTACGGCTTTCGGAACAACCGTCGCTCACCGACGAAATTCGTTGTCCTCGGTGAGCCATACCCAGTTTCCTTCCATGAGAATCTTCTTCACTTGTTTATGCCTGTTGGTACCCTGCAGACTGGGTACCCCGGCATGGAGGCTTGAAGAGACTCCAGACCCCGCCTCCTCGCCGAGGCGGGCTCTGGCACGGCCACGTGCCCTTGGCCCCGGACCTGGCCTCCCCACTGAGGCAGGGTCCGGCGCTGCCACGTGTGCCCAGGCTCAAGGCCGTACCTCCCTGCTGAGGAGGGCTCTGGAGCCGCCACGTGCCCTTGGCCCCGGACCTGGCATCTTTGGTGAGACGAGGTCCGGAACTGCCACGTGTCCCCATGCTTTGGACCGGACCTCCCCGCTGAGGAGGGCTCTGGAGCCACCACGTATCCTTGGCCCCAGACCTGGCCTCCCCGTTGAGCCGAGTTCCGGAGCTGCCACGTGTCCCAAGGCTTCGGGTCAGACCTCCCGGCTGAGGAGGGCTCCGGAGCCGCCACGTATCCTTGGCCCTGGACCTGCCATCCCCGTTGAGGCAAAGTCCGGAGCTGCCATGTGTCCCTATGCTCTTGGTCGAACCTCCCCACTTAGGAGGGCTCCGGAGCTGCCACATGTCCTTGGCCCGGGACCTGGCCTCCCCGCTGAGGCGAGGTCGAAAGTTGCCAATTATCCCCAGGCTCCTGGCTCAACCTCCCCACTGAGGAGGGCTCTGAAGCTGCCACGTGTCCCACGATCCGTCGTGGGCCGTGGGCCTCAGAAGTCAAGGAGGACGTGTGCTGTCAGACCGTGCATTCAAGACTCGCACCTTCCCCAGAAGCATGGCACGCGGCGCACGCTCCGCCCACTCCCGTCTGTCATTACAGTGACGGGACAGGGCAGCGAGGCGTGACAGCAGCACAGCGCTGTCCAACGGCACACCGCTGCCCAGTAGACCAAGAGGACGCAGCAACAAGACGGAGTATTCATCATCACCTGCTACCCGGTCAGAGGCTCTCAGCGTATCATGCGGCGAGCTTAACTCCTCCGACAGTGACATCACATGTAGTTGTAAATACTCTAGATTGTGTATAGGGTACTGGCAGCCGTGGGGCCACCTGCCGTGCCCCGGGCCATGGTGTAACCGCCCCGGACTTGAGCTATAAATGGACCGGGTCAGCCTCCGTGCAAGAGGTTCAGTTTGATCTCTGACCCCTCAAAACACATGCGCACAAGAAATACAACACTCACTCCTGTGGACGTAAGATTTTACAGTCCGGCAGCCCAAACCACGTAAATCCCTGTGTTCACCATGTTCGTCAGCCTCGATCGACCTAGCGATGTTAGCCCCTCCAAACAACGAATCTCTGCGGATTGCTCCAGTAGCGGTACCGTGGGAAGCGTCGCAGCTCACACTTTGATATTTGGCACGCCAGGAAAAGGGATTTCACGATCTCTAGGCGACCGAGCATCACCACCATGGTGAACATCCACTCCCTTGGCGGCTCGTCTCGCCCCAATCGCCGTCGACTCCAGGGGGCACACGAGGAGGCCACTTCCCGCTCTAGGGCAGGTAGATCTGGCCGGGCAGGCAACCAGACGGTCGTCGTGCCTACGGCACCCATGACTCCTATATAACGGCGGCCTTCTACCTCCACGGCGGCAACCATGCCGCCAGTAGCAAGCCAGGAGAGTGTGCTGGCTGCAGCACGTGCTCTTTTCCACAACCCTCTGGGCGAGGGTGCTCCCCCAGAGGCGATAAAGCAGTGGCACAATGACGTTGACCACCTCGTCGCCGCTTCCATGAACACGCCTGCCTACAGAAGGCAGCGGTTCGAGCCCTTGCAGGCCTAGTTGCATACGCCGACAGTGACCCGCGAGACGGCTGCGAGACACATGGCTACCATGGCCAGGCAGACCACGTCCGACCTCAGGATCGAGCTAGACCGCCACCACGTGAGCAAAGATGGCCATGTCACCATCGAGCGACGTCGCGAGAGGTGTCGCTACCTCGAAGGAGAGTATAGCTCCCTGAGCGCTATACCAGCAGGACGTGCCCCATAGACCCCTGCCTCTCTAGGAGCGGACGGGGTCTGCATGGAACTAGCCCCGCACCTTCGCATGGTGGTCTGGCCACCCAAGTTCCGGCCCCACTTGCTGGAGAAGTACGACGGGACTGTCAACCCCACCGAGTTCCTGCAGATCTACTCCACCTCCATCCTATCTGCAGGGGGTAATGAGGCCATCATGGCCAACTACTTCCCGGTGGCCCTAGCTGGCACTGCCCGGTTATGGCTCATGAATCTTCCCCCAGGCTCCATCTCCTCCTTGGAAGAGTTGTGCTGGAGATTCACAATCAACTTCGCAAGTTCCTACACGCGCCCCGGCAGCGAGCTCGACCTCCAAGCCATGCGTCAGCGCGTGGGGGAATCGCTGCGACCTGTAAAGGTCCCAAAAATTTGAATACAAAGAAACATGAGTTTGCACAAATGTTGGTGTCATGTGGATGCAAAAGGGGATTGGTTCAAACTTTTTACACATATGATAACACATGAGAGGTTGTTCTAAAACCAACTTAGAGTCAATTGCATGTTTGGACCCTAGTTGGATTAAGACCACCGAGTTGATGTACTCAAGTGCAATGGGAGTGTTTGAAAATCAGAATTTGAACAAAATGTCCAACTCAAATTTCAAATGAGGGGAGGACATAATGGTGATTCAAAACTGTTGTGTTCAAACTCTTGTTTGCAGCAGCTAACACAAGAATCAAATTACATATTTGGATTCCTTAGGTCCAAATCAGTGGGTAGGCAAAGTTTCAGTAATTTTTGAAAAGGTTTGCTACCCATTTTTCCAAAAATGATTTAAATATGCAAAGAATTCAAACATACATTTGAATTTGGATGGAATTTGTCCAACTATCCAAATGCAGCTCAGGTTTTAAACTTTCAACATTTGAATTGGTCACTTGCAAAGTTTTGGAGATCTTTTAGTGGTGAGGAGGGACTTCCTGTGGGGCCCACATGTCATAGGGTTAAGAAGACTTACCCCCTAAGTCTTTCCTCTCTGTCTCTCACTCAACTGAGGGGATTCTCCCGAGCAACACAGCAGCCTCGCGCCACCGCTCGGGGAGCCACCTCCTGGTTTTCTTCTCTCATGCTGGCAACCAGGCAGCAGCTCACCCCCTCCTCTACGTGATCCACTCCCCACACAGCCGAGCCAAGTGCTTTTGCTTTCCTCCTCACGATCAGCAGCCGCACCGTGCTCTGTTTTCCCTCATCAGCGCCGCTCCTCAACTCTCCTCCACACACCGGCGCTGCTCTGCCTTTGCTTGAGCCCCCAATACGAAAAGTGAGCACCAACACGTTCTCTAGCTACCCACCCCGCTACTTCGCAGTGTTGTTGCTTCGTTTGGCCACAATTTGACGATCGCCGCCGAGAACCGAGGCTCACCAACGGAAGCCATGTCGGGTCACCGTGGACAGCGAGCTACGGCTCTTTTCACCATCCCTCCTCAACACGAAAAAGGTACGCCATGATCCCTAGCTCGTGTAGCTTTGAACCGCATAGCAAACGATCAACTGAGTAGGGAGAATTTCCGAAATTCCCGAAACATGGTGCATACAGGTAGGGGTCAGTCTACCCCAAAATTCTAGCGGCACAGTCCATCCAAGCTCGGGCGAGCTTGCACACAGCCCTTACACCTCTTTGAGATCATCCTCGAAGAAGAACCGAGCAAAAACATCTAGAATCGACCCATTTATAGCCATTTTTCGTGCCGCCATGAAGAAACCGTCTCGGGTCACCGTGGAGCTCTATGCTGCCCGACCTTTTCACGAGGTTTGGCGCCCATTTCCAACACCCTCAAGCTCCCACGGTGCTCTCCGATCATTTCCGACCGTTTTGAGGCGGTGTAGTGCATTCCCGACCACGCCGGAACCCTAACAGCCGCTGCCACCGTCGGGCACCTTGTTCCGGCGATCTACAGCCGCCGGCGACACCTGAGCCGAGTTCAGCGTCGCGAGTTAGGGTGGGGCGGCGAGTCTGAGGTCGGGAGATGGCTGGGAAAGCTATTCCGGTGATGCTTGCAAGAGGGCGCCACCGCGGCCCCTGTTTGGCGCGAGGAAGAAGAAGGTCTGCCGGGTGGGACCCACTGACAGGCGTTTAAACTTTTCAGGGATTTCAGTTTCTAGTTTAAATTTTGGAGGGCCACAACTTTGTGTAGGAGAATCCAAAAATTGTGAAACCAATTTTGTTGGATTCCTCTAATGGAGTACTATCGAAATAGGAAACCCAATTTGTATGAAACTCATTATTTAATTCTGGAAAATTCTTTAGATCTTTTCAGCAAAAGAATTCTCGAGGGAGTTTGGTTCATCCAAAAACCCTCAATTGCAAGAAAATTCTTTAGAATGTTAGTGAACTGCTGTAAAATTTTCAGCTCATTTGGAGTTGACTTGATCAGGGCAGTTCAGATTTGAAGTTGCTGTGTTCACTTAAATACAGAAACATTTTCAGAGAATTTCCAAAATGTGGAAATTCAGTTCTCGGCAAATCCTAGCTCCAAAAATCTTAGGAAAATTCATGCAAGGCATATGAATTATAATTGAAACTGCAGTTCACTAAGTTTGGCATTAACATGCAAGTTTATTCAGAATTAATTCCTTTTTGCCTAAAGGCGTAGGGAATTATTCTGTGTGATCTATTCATTGGATAATTCCAAATATTGGTCCAGAGTGCTTTCTTGTGACAAGGAACTCACATGAAAATTCTCAGCTCCATTGGAGCTTTGGATCACCCCTGTTCTATTTAACCTCTTTAGGTGATCAATATAGAAGAGGGGGAAACCACTTAGCACTTAATCATATGCTTAGATCCAAACCCAAACCACTAGCACCAGTGTCATTTTAAATTCTTAAACAGGGTTCCAGTTTTTGTAAACTTGTCACTAGAACTTGTAGCAAAATCTTTACAAATAAACACATGTGCATATTCATAACGTTTAGCATCTACGCGAAGGAACTTGAAGTCATTGGAGTAGGAATCAAAGGAGGGAGGCAAGAGATCAAGTCAAGTGGGCTTCACTAACTGAGTTATATATATTAGTCCCCTGCAAAACAAAGGCAAGCCCCGGTTTGCATCAAAATTTACAAGTTTTTATTTGTATTCACATTATATTGTCTAGCATTTGTTTATTGCATTAAGTCTAGATGGTATGAAACTCCAATTGCATAAACTAGAAAACCATGGAGGACAATGTGGAATACGTTATCAATTGATTATATCTGTTGTTCTCAACAAAATTGGATTAAAAGAGGCATAACTCGAGTAGGCAGTTTCCTACTCGTGAACCGGGATATAAGGGGGATCAATCGGAAGAGTTGGGAATTGATCCTCATAGTTGGGAATGGAGACCGGGCAGTGGATGGAAGGTCAAGGACGTGGTCCTATGAACCTAGTCTACGTCTGAGTCGATTAAGGCCCGTTCTCGTGTGCGGCCCTGTGAGACAAGTTTGAGATGTGTACCGGATGCATACTGGCTATATGGGTCCCAGGAAACCGATGTAACATGTTAACCTGGGTGTCGAGGCATACCTCACCGTCTGATGCCGGTGCTAAAAGGATAGAAAAGTCGGCTCTGCGAGGGTTTGCCGTAGAGAGACTTAATCCCAGTCAGTGGGACCGGTTCGACATTTGGGTGTCGTGTGAAAGATTGCCACGTACGACGTCAGTGATGGTTGCTGTGTGCAACGTCGGGTACGGGCGTACGTGTCGTGTCAGCCGGGTGTTTTTTGTTGCAATCACCGTCGCTCGCGGTAGTGAGCATACTTGTACACTGAGTCGTGACGTAGTAATAAACTGGGAAACTTTTAATATGCTTTGTGAGTAATCCTCATAATGGAGATGAGGAATGATCAACACTTTCACTAAATTTAGTTTCCACCTTGGGCTAGTAGCGTCGAGGCAAAGCGTTTCTTGTTTGATTGTGGAGTCTCGATGGTAATTGCGCAAAGTCTGTATGAGTCTAGGATAGCTCACTAAAGTTACTTTCACCTCGGGCAAGTGACATCGAGATGAAGCATTTCTTGTTTGATTGTGGAGTCTCGATGTAAATTGCGCGAGGGCTATAAAAGTTACTTAAAACTTGAAGTAAGGACTCTCCTTTATCTCAAGGTCATCGTTTGTGCAAACTGCTATGTTCAGCCCTCTATTTTCTTCATGTAGAGTTTCATGACTAGGGAGACGGTTAAGTCTTGCTGAGCTTCGTGCTCACAGATACTGCATAAGTTGTTTTGCAGGTAATAACTGTACGCTGATATGTACGGGCGTCCGATGAGACTCGTAGCTCTCCGAGTGGTGAACTCATGGCAACCCCTGCCGCTGCTATTGTGATAGTGTTGCTAGCGCGAAGGGTTACCGGGCTGGACATCTTCTCTGTTGCTTAGCATAGGTATGAGACGTGAGTTGTAATAACCTTCTGCTGTAGGATACTTGGAGAAGTATTTGTAAAATTTACACTTTGTAAGCTTCCGCCTGATTTATGTAATATGATGCTTTATTATGTGTGCTGTTGGGTGCCGCATCGCACGGCACCACCCAATGTGATTCCCGGGCCCTCACAGCGTGGTATCAGAGCCGCATTGGTAATAGCGCATGGAATAAGGATCGTATTACGACAAAACTTAGGATACGGTGAGGAAACGGTATTAGGCCCATATAAGGACTATAGTAGTATAGTTACTTAATGTGGCAGTACTAATATATTTGTTATAATTATGAAATTTTGATTATGTAACGATGCACCTACGCTCAGGTGAGCATGGTAAGGAACGCCACCGAAAGCGGTTCAATTTCGGTTAGCTCCCCTGACGAGGAAAGTGGTTCAGGGATAGGTCTCACAGCTTGGTGTGAGACGTTAATATGAAACTTTTGGACTCATCATGTTCCTGAGTTCATATGAAATGCTGATCCCTAGCGTGCATTAGGCAAGTAAGTGGAGACCCCATCGTGTGATCAGTAACGCGATAGTGTGTTCTTCTAGAAGTAGCCTAGGAGGACATACGCAGCGCTTGCCATCGGCGTGCCCTGCAGGGCAGTAGATGGTATCCGTTGGGTTGATAACATTCCCAACCGTGATGAACCGTTCATGATATACTCGGGTTCCCCGTCGTGTGGTGTAGAAACACGATCACGTACCTTGAGACGTGGCTTAACTCAAGGACGGCCGTATGGCAATGATACGGGCGTTTGTATTTACTTTCAAATATGGAACTGCCTGAAATGAAACAACCTTTGAGTGCACCACTATTGACTGTTCTTCTGCAGGTACTAACCACGTACGTATCCCGTGTAGTACACGTGTGCGAGAGACCGTCTTAGTGCCACAATTGGGACGTATATACCGGTATAAGCCGGTTTAGTATTTTCTTTGGTGAGGCTACGTAGTACCGACATGCTTCTTACGGTGCATCGACACCGTACTACACTAATAATCCTCTTCTCTATGAAGAACTGATTCATGAGCTAACTTTCAACTAAAAAGGGAAGTTTGAAACAAATATTAATTACTGAACTCTTATTTTGAGCTAAGATTCAAATGAGAGAAGGTTTAGGTTTCAAAGAATTCAAAAACAGAGTGCTCTGTTTCTGGCAGAAATTCTTGCTGGACTTTGACAGAGCATAACTCTGAGTATCTTTAACCAATTAAAGTGTATGATACAGTTCTGGAAATCTTTTCAAGTGCTCTACAACTTTCTTGTAGACCTCCAGAGCAAAATCACACGTTAAGTTGGTGAAAAGTCCAGTTGAAGGCAAACTGTCCAAAACCAAGATAGCAGAAAAACCTCTCTGGACCTTTCTGTTTTTAAGCCATAATTTCCTGTAGAAAAATTCCTAAGGAGCCTGTGATACACCGTTGGAAAGGTTATGAGATATGCAACATGGTTGTAGTTCAAAGGTTGTTCAGATTCTTGTTGTATTTTCATATACAACTGTGATAAAGTCAGCCACAAACAAAGGAGATGCTGGCAAATTTTATCCAGAAAGTCTGTCAACTTTGCGAAATCATAACTTTTGATCCAGAAGTGATATGGAGGCATTTGGATACTCGTTGGAAATATATTGAAGTTAAATTTAATTTGGTATTCAACATGAGTTATGAAAATGCTTTTAACTGGATCGAAATCTGGTTTGTTTATGGACCAGTCAATCTGCTTTTAAATCCTTGCTGTTAGCTACCTCAGTTTGCGCTTAAATCATTTTGCTTACATGTTAAGATTTCATTATCAGTGTTGCACTACTTTGTTTATGGAATAAATCAAGTGATAGTGTTGAACTGATAATGAACTCGTGCAATTGCAGAATGGTGCAAACTCGTTCCATGGGTGAGGTGGGTGGTTCCAGTGGTGGTGGTGGTGATAACTCTCCACAGCGGGAGCAGCGAGCTCCGCAACCGCAGCCGCCACCAGGACCTTCACCCACAGTTACAATGGCGGACATTCTGGCTGCCATGACGGGTGCAAGCGATGAGTGAACCGACTTGCTCTGCACCCTGGTGATGAATACATCCCGTCAAGGGGGATGTCAAGACAAAGACTTGCGCCAACCTCAACTGAATTCCTATGTTGAGTTCATGGCAACTCAACCACCGGTTTTCATTGAAGCTGAGGATCCTCTGGTGGTGGATAGCTGGATCCGTACCATTGAGTCTAAGTTCGGGTTGCTCCAATGCACCGAACATCAGAAGGTTTTATACGCGGCGCAACAACTTCACGGGTCCGCCAGTGCATGGTGGGCAAATCAACTCGCCTCCCTACCAGCTGGACATGATTTTACATGGGCAGAATTCCGGAAGGCATTTCTTGCATATCATGTTCCTTCCGGGATAATTCAACGGAAAGTTGAGGAGTTTCTGGTTTTAAAACAAGGAGGGAGGGATGCATACGAGCATTTGCGAGTGTTCAACAAGCTTGCACAGTATGCGCCTCAACATGTGAACACTGAGGCACAAAAGTGTGAATGGTTCTTCCGCAGCCTCAATCCCGAGTTAAAGGAAAGACTCGTTTTAGCTGATCGAAAGAACTTCAACGAATTGATGAGTGCTGCCATCATGGTTGAAGATGCTCAGCGGGAAGTGCAGGCTGAGAAAAGAAAGAACCATGTACCACCGGAGAGTAGCAGTAGTTCTCCTCATAAATACAGGGTGGTAGACAGTACCTTGAACTGTCAGCTGATGCAGCTGGCTCGACGACTCCCGCCATATTCAGGTCGTTTGTCCCAATACTCTGAATTCGGACATCTGCAACAACAGTATATGCAGCCGCGTTATTCTGTTCCTCAAGTGTTCTTGCCGCAGCAGAATACAACCAGTGTCCATACTCAGAGCAACCAGGAACCGGCTGAGAAACCGTGCTTCACGTGCGGGTACTTGGGTCACATCAGCAGGAAGTGTCCAGAAAGGATACGCCACAGAGGAAATTCCTCGGAGCAGGGTATAAATCAACCCCGGGCTCAGCTTCAAGAAACAGAACCAAAATCTGGGTGCATTTATCATACAGCTCTAGAGGATGTGCCGGACGGGGCACCGGTGCTAGCGGGAATGTTCACCCTCAGTGGACTGCCCGCATTAATTTTTTTGACTCTGGAGCTACACACAATTTCGTCAGCAGATTATTTGTGTGCAAAGCTGAGCTTGCCACCTCTACACCAAAAGATCACTACCTTATCCGCTCAACCGGTGGGAATATAGCCGCTAATGATGTAGTGATCAAAGCACCCTTGTGCTTAGGTGGGAAATTGTACCCCACAACCCTCATTGTGTTAGAGGGGCATAAGATTGATGTTATTCTAGGAATGGCGTGGATGAACTACCATGGGGCTGTTCTTGACATTGGTCCACGGATTGTTAGTTTGGACTCTCCAATCTACGGCCTCCAAACACTCATACTTGAAGCCGTGGATTCCAAATATCCAGTGGTGTACCACAGTGTGACCACGAAACTGGAAGATATTCCGGTGGTCCGTGAGTACCCCGATGTGTTTCCCGACGATCTTCCAGGGATGCCGCCAGAGAGGGATGTGGTATTGAAGATCGAGTTAGCACCGGGAACCACACCAATATCTCGGAGGCCGTACAAAATGTCTCCAAAGGAATTAGCTGAACTGAAAGAACAGCTAAAGGACTTAATGGATAAAGGATTCATCCGACCAAGCTCATCGCCATGGGGCTGTTCAGCCCTTTTTGTGAAGAAAAAGGATGAGTCACTTCGATTATGTGTGGATTATCGGCTGCTGAATGCAGTGACGATCAAAAATAAATATCCAATGCCGCGGATTGATATATTATTTGATCAGTTGGTGGGTGCCAAAGTATTCTCGAAGATGGACTTATGGTCCGGTTATCATCAGATAAAAATCAGAGCGGAGGATATACCGAAGACGGCGTTCTCGACTAGATACGGGCTCTATGAGTATCTAGTCATGTCTTTCAGGCTAACAAATGCACCCGCACATTTCATATATCTCATGAATTCTGTATTCATGCCAGAGTTGGATCAGTTCGTCGTGGTTTTCATCGACGACATTCTCGTATACTCCAAATTGGAGGAGCACACCAAACATCTCCACATTGTGCTCCAACGCTTACGGGAACATAAGCTGTATGCCAAATTCAGCAAGTGTGAATTTTGGATCAGCAAGGTACCATTCTTAGGCCACATTATTTCAGAAGAGGGTGTGGCCGTAGATCCAACTAAAATTGAGCAAGTCTTGAACTGGGAGTCTCCGACATCTGTTCATCAAATCCGCAGTTTTCTGGGGCTAGCGGGTTACTATCGGAGATTTATTCCCAGCTTCTCGAAGGTGGCTAAACCAATGACAGAGTTATTGAAGAAGAGAAGAAAGTATGTGTGGACAGAGGCCTGTGAAGAGGCATTTCAAACTTTAAAGAAACATCTCACGACCGCACCGGTGTTAGCCCAACCGGATACAACAAAGCCATTCGATGTGTACTGTGATGCCTCAGGCATTGGACTTGGCTGCGTCTTAATGCAAGATAGACGCGTGATCGCGTATGGGTCTCGACAACTCCGCAACTACGAGCAGCACTACCCCACTCACGACCTAGAACTCGCTGCAGTGGTGCTTGCGTTGAAGATGTGGAGGCACTACTTACTTGGAAATTTAGTACACCTCTACACCGACCATAAGAGCCTCAAATATATATTCACGCAGAAGGACATTAATATGAGGCAGCGGAGATGGATGGAATTAATCAAAGACTATGAGCTCGAGATCCATTACCATCCGGGCAAAGCTAACGTGGTGGCTGATGCACTTAGTCCCAAGTCCCACGTGAATAACTTGTTAGTTGTTTCGGATGAGGATGAAGAACCAAGCTGTAACACCCCAAATTTTGATTCAAAACTCTAAACCATGTTCAGAGGGGAATTTAAAATTTTTTGGACGTGTTGCATGTTTTGCAAAAATTCAAATTCAAACTGGAATTAAAATTATACTCAAAACAGAAAAGAAATGGAAAAAGAAAAAGAGAAACGGGAAAAAAACTGGCCAGTGGGCCGAAACCCGCCAGCCGGCCTAGTTTCCCCGCGCCAGCCCGCCCCCGCGCGCGCCGCGCTGTCTCTCACAGACAGGTGGGACCCGCCTGTCATCCCTAACCCCGCGACCCTGGACTCTCTCCCGCGCGCGCGATCGCAACCGACCGGATTTCCGCGTCCCGCAGCCCGAATTCTGGTCCCAAACGACTCAAACTCGATCGCAACAGACCCACCGCCCTCCCCCGGCTATAAAAACCCCAGCCCCGATCGGTTTTTCTCACGCGATCGCCGATTTTTACTCCGGTGAGCACCGAGACTTCGCCGGTGAATTCTGGCCGATCTAAGCTCGGAAACTCTGATCTAACTCGCTGGTCTTGATTCACCGCCTCCGGGGAACTTTGCAGGTGCAGAAAACCCGAAGACTTACGGTGTAAACCCAGCGCCGACGAGCTTCGCCGTGGTTTTGCCTCGGACCTCGCCGCCGATCACTTTCCAGGACCCCCGAGCTCGAGAAAACCCCCGAGGTGAGATCCCTGACCTCCCCTCTACCGATCTATGCCATAAGATCACAGTTCTAGGCAGAATTCTCACGGATCCGAAACTTTCCGGCGAGATCGCCGCTTCCCGCCGCCGTGCGCCGCCGGCAGCGCCGCCCGCGCTCGATCAGAGCGACGTGGCCGCTTGTGCGCCGTTTATTTTAAATCGCACGGTAGACTTTAAAACCCCGCGTACCGGTTCGATGTTATAATCTCAGCCGTCGGTTTAAAATCGGACGGTCCACGTCAGCCCCGCGTTATAAAGACTGGAATTCTTACGTGCTACCCCCTGGGGTTCTCTGGAATTGAGAGCTAGCCCCGGAAACTTCAGATCTAGCCCCTGGAACTCTAGAAAATCATGTAAATTCATTTAAAAATCAGTTTTAGCCCCTGGACTTAATAAAAATTAGGAAAAACACCTCTGATACGTGTAGCTAGACCCCTGGAAATTATGAAAATAATATTATAGACCCTGTAATGGGGTGAATTCATTATTTTAGCCCTGTTTAGTATTTAATTTAGAAAATTGAATATGTAACTAGTGTTTAAAAATTAAAAAGGGGGACAAACATAATTGTCAAAATTAATTAAAAACTTTCTCAGTACTTAGGAAACTTTGGAGTGAGATAAAAATATATTTTTGGGCTGAAATAAATCTGTTTCATCTATTATTCACATTTATTAGTATAGGGACACATTTTTAAGTAAAGAATAGTTATAGAAAAATAGGGAAAATAATTATGAAATAGTCTACATCAGAAGCCAAGGTCAAAAGATGTTATTAAATCATTTAGGACCAGAACCTATACTGTTTAGATGATGTGTATTACTAATTTCATAATAAAATACACAATTATGCATAGGAATATAAATCTGAAAATATAGCAACTAGCAAAAGATAAATGGAGTTTCTAAAATCCAAAGAATTCAGTTTAGGGTTGATAGAAATTAGGAAGGCACATATGGAGAAGAAAAATACTTTTCATACATACTTGGTAGTTTAATGTAAGGAATTTATTTAAAACTGAAACACACACACATATATATATATATAAATATAGTATGTAAGTATAAATATGGACACCAAAGTAGGAATCATACACATATAAATAAACGTGTATGCAAGCCACAGATCAACACACAAAGTAACCACAACACATATAATGGTGAATGAATTCCATAAATATGAATGTGTGGTTTGTATAAAGTAGAAGTGTGAACTATGTCTTATGATTGTTGTTTTTCTTTTGCTATGTGTGATGGTATGAAGTAGAACCTGTTCAAGAGCAAGTTGACCCTTTCCAAGATCAGGACTACCCATTTCAATAGCAGCAAGAAGGAGGCAAGTGTCCTTGACCACTTTGATCCTATGCTAGGATGTGTAGATAGAATTATTTGCATTGTCAAGTTAAATATGAAACCCATGCTAGGAAGTTTCCCTAGAATTGCATCACCTTGTTTTCCTTGTAGCTTGGGTTGGGATTTATTTTATCATGTCATTTATTATTATGCATATGCTTAGCCATGCTTAGAATGGGATATTTGGGATATGAGATCATCAATTTATTTTTACCATACTCTTGAATGAGATATTATGAGTTATGTAGAGGTAGGGATCAAGGCAAGTTGGATGTTTTGGTTGTGTGCTGGGTGCACGAGACTAGGGTTTGTGTTTAGTACTTGCCTGGATCCTAAGGACCGGTTCATGGAGCATGTAACCCGGCTTTACAGTACCAACCACATGCTGAGATGGGGCAGCTTGGCCAATTAATTAGGTGTATCCCCGGCGTAGTATGGGTGTGTTGGATGGTGCGGGGAGTAGGTGTCAGCTGGACTACCATATGAACCGCAAGGCTCAAGAGGGGGCCACTGCAGCGGGGTTGGAGCCTCTTGTATGCTGTTAGGGGTGAAACCTCAGTGGGCCCACGCTCGTCGGGAATCCCTTTGTAAAGGCTTCGTAGTGATCTCCTGGCCGCACACCTGGGAAGTGTGAATGTGGATCGTAGCCACTGGCATAATGGAGGTTCTTTTAGTCCACCCGGCAACGGGGGATGAAATCACTACTTGTGGGTACAGTGGTACAAACTCTGCAGAGTCAAAACTGTCTTGACAGCCGTGCTCACGGTTAAGAGCGGCCTGGACTTATTCATGATTAGAGGAATGATGGTTTTGGAGGTTAAGCGGGGAGCTTAACATTGGAAATGACGTTATGGTTATTGGATTATGATGATGGGATGGGAGATTGGGACCATTTCACCTGTGTAGTAATGTAGGTGCTTAATAAGCTAAGGTGATAGGTATTAATTGCGTAGTGCTTTAACCATGAGTTCAACCTCTCCTTGTTCTAGCCATGCATGATAAAATTTTACCACACTTGTTGAGTACCATTGGTACTCAACCTTGCATATTTGTTGGTTTATATTGCTGCTCAGGTCAAGATAATGAGGTGGTGTATAATGACCAAGATTTTGGACCCGAGGAAGGTTTTTAGGTTCATGAAGACCCCCGGCAACGCCTGTGATGGAGCCCTAAAGAATAATATTCCGCTGCTAGTTTATTTACTTGTGATGAAGCATTAGTGTCCATTGAGACATTTGCGATGTAAGACTTATTTATATTCGACACCTGGCTTGTAATAAATGATGCTTCACTATTTGTCATCACATGTATGAGAAAATGATCCTGGCATACATGTGATATTCACTTGGTTGTTTCTTCGGAAAAACCGAGTGTGACAGAGGTGGTATCAGAGCCAAGGTTGCCCGTAGGAACGTGGACCTAGGTAGAAATGGACGTATTTAAGGGCCCTATTTTCTTAAAAACTATTTTCCAAGGTGTGGGTGGAAAAGTGTTATTAAAGGAGTCATTTTCTTCATCTTACCCCAACTTTCATTCAAAATAGGATTTTTGCTTGAGAATTTATCTAACCTAATTTTAAATTCTTTTGTTTTTAGATGGTTCGCATGATTCGCACCGCTCGTAAGTCCACAGGAGGGAGAGTTCCCGTAGTTGCCCTTGCCGAAAGAGAGGAGAGTCGTCCAGTGACGTACCTTTCCTATGGATTGGCAGTAGGAGATTTGTTGCACCGTCTTCGGTGTATGCTCGAAGCCGCCGGCAATACGGGCAAGCTAATCATCCACTATAACTCCACCAGGACCATCCGTGAGAAGAGGGAAGAATGGAGTTCGGAGATGAGGATTATACACGAGAATCAGCTGCTTAAGATTCACCACTCCCCAGCTTGTCGAGCAACACAAGTTGATGCGGAGAAAGATGTCACCTGGGAGGCCATCACCTGCCAGAGTCACATCTATCGTCGCCACTTGGACAAAACTGAGTACATGTATGTCCTCCAACATGAGAGTGGTACCACGGAGTACAAGTACCCACCGGTGCAGCAAGGGACTTCTCATGAGCACATGGACTTGTGCTTGGAGGATGCTGCTATGCTCAGCACTCGACTGCAGGAGTGTCAACAAGAGCTTCAGGATGTCCGAGACACCCTGAAGGAAACGGAGGCGTTGCTGCGAGCTTGCTTAAAGGCGAGAGAAAGAGGAGATGGGAATGAACTATGTGTCACCGTGAGTGATACATGGACTCCTGACTCCCCGGATCGCCGAGCAATCAGGCGTCGTCGCACTTCTCCACCAGCAGCCTCCCCATCCAAAGCAGAGTCAGAAGGTAGCCGAAATGAGGAGGAAGATCCCGAGGAGCCAGCTCAAGAGGACGAGTAGTGTAGAGTCTTTCCCTTAGCTAGCAAGAGGTCGAGTAGTCGAGTCGTTACGTAGTTAATGGTGTGATAATGCTTGGTGTGTGACGTGAGTTGTGGAAGCCATGAGCAATTGTCCACAGCCTCGTCTTCAGATTATTTTGCTTTGGTGTGTGAACCCACAGGAAATAATAGTGCATTTATTTGGTGTGAGATATGAACCCTCGTAAAAGTATAACAAAGCCTCAACACTTCAAAGTACAAACAAATGAAAGTAGTAAGATGATACTAAATGATTTCCAATTAACATTGGTTGATTCTGCCAGATGGCCGGAAGAGGAAAAGGACGTGCTGCCAACCCCGCCAACAACAATGATGAGGCATGCAACCCTCATCTTTCTGGAGGCCAGGACAGGGGTGGTCGCCGTGAAGAAGTTGATCCTCTCCACCAAGTGCTGGAGAATCAAAATCAGCTTATCCAGAACTTGACTCAAGTGGTGGCCAACTTGCATCAAGTTCCACCTCCACAAGCTGCACCACGCCAACCAAGGTTGAGTGAGTTTCTAGTAACTCAACCTCCAAAGTTTGCAAGTGCTGCTGAACCTCTGGAGGCAGATGATTGGCTGAAGACCATTGAAAGTAAGATGAGGATAATACAATGCCAAGGGTATGAGAGGGTGCTGTTTGCCTCTCATCAATTGCATGGACCTGCTGCTGATTGGTGGACCGCCTACGTGGCCGCCCATCATGACCCTGAGAACATCACTTGGGAAGAGTTCAAGCGTAGCTTCCGCAACCACTACATCCCAAGAGGTGAACTCAAAAACAAGAGGAAAGAGTTTCTGGGACTGCAGCAGGGAAACATGACGGTGAGGGAATACCTCACTAAATTTACTCAACTATCCCGTTATGCTCCACGAGACATAGAGACTGATGAGCAGAAACAAGATTGTTTCGTGGAAGGGCTTACCGCAGAAATGCAGTGTGCAATGTCCTCAAATGAGTATGAAAGCTTTCAAAAGATGGTGGACAGAGCGTTTGTGGTGGAAAGGAAGCTAAAGGCCCTGGAAAATGAGAATAAGAGGAAGGCGGGGTGGTCACATCAGGCCTCAGGGAGCAACACCCGCCCACGTATGATGCAGCAACCTACGGGGCAGACGAGCCGTGCTGCGGTACCCTATTCAGCACCAAGAGGGTACAACCCAAACTACAGGCCACCCGCAGCACCAGCACAGCCGCAACGTCAGTTTGCGCAGCAGCCTCGCCCCGCATATCCACCTCGACCAGCAGTGCAAGGACCCCCAAACCAACCCCAAGACAACAAGGGCCCAGCATCTAAGATTGGGGTGCAATGTTTCAGCTGTGGTGAAGTGGGGCACTACGCCCATAAATGCCCAAAGAAGAAGCCTGCGCCGCCACAACAGCAGAATTTAGTGAGAGGACGGGTGAACCACGTCACTATGGATGAAGCACAAGAGGCACCCGACGTGGTAGTTGGTAAGTTTCCTGCCAATTTACACCTTGCAACTCTGCTGTTTGATTCTGGTGCTACCCACTCGTTCATTGCTCAAGGGTTTGTTAAGAAGCATGACCTAGCAACCACACAAATGAACCATATGCTAGCGGTAAACTCTCCAGGTGGAGAAATAAGGACAAGACAAGTGTGTCCCAAAGTGAGCCTAGACATTAATGGGGTAGTATTTACGGCTAACCTGATAGTGATAGATTCACAAGGGATAGATATTATTTTGGGTATTGATTGGTTGACCAAACATAAAGGAATCATCCATTGTTCGACCAGAACGGTGGAACTAACTCACCCCAATGGCACAAGAGTAAAGTTCATAACGATACACGAGCCTAGGAGGGACATTAAATTAAATCAAGTGGAGGTGAAAGTTGAGGAAATCAGGACTATCAGGGAATATCCAGATGTTTTTCTGGAGGAATTGCCATGTATGCCTCCCGACCGTGATGTGGAATTCGCAATTGAGCTAGTACCGGGAACAGCCCCGATATACAAGAGACCTTATCGAATGGACTCCAAGCAGCTAGAAGAGCTCAAGGATCATTTGAGAGAATTGACGGAGAAGGGGTATATTCGCCCTAGTTCCTCACCATGGGGAGCTCCGGTGATATTTGTGCCCAAGAAAGACGGAACCCAAAGGTTATGCGTGGATTACCGTGCCTTGAATGAGGTAACCATCAAGAACAAGTACCCATTACCCCGCATTGAAGACTTGTTTGATCAGTTGAGGGGAGCTTGTGTGTTCTCGAAAATTGATCTCAGGTCGGGGTACCACCAACTCAAGATAAGGCAATCAGATATTCCCAAGACAGCTTTCGTATCTCGGTACGGACTGTATGAATACACTGTCATGCCTTTTGGGCTAACCAATGCCCCGGCATATTTCATGTACCTCATGAACAAGGTATTCATGGAATATCTGGACAAATTTGTGGTGGTTTTCATAGATGATATTCTCGTCTTCTCCAAAAATGAAGAAGAACATGAGAAACATCTAAGGTTGGTGTTACAGAGGCTGAGAGAACACCAACTACATGCCAAGTTGAGCAAGTGTGAGTTTTGGCTGAAGAGAGTTCCCTTTTTAGGACATATCATCTCGGAGGGAGGAATCTCCGTAGATCCCGCCAAAATCGAGGATATCCAGAAGTGGAAAACCCCTGAAAATGTCGGGGAAGTTCGAAGCTTTTTGGGATTGGCTGGATACTATCGACGGTTTATTGAGGGATTCTCCAAGATCTCGAGACCTCTCACTAAACTGTTGGAAAAGGGAATCACATTCACCTGGACGCCACAGTGCGAGACGAGCTTTTAGGAGATAAAGAAGAGATTGACAACAGCCCCAGTGCTGGTTATGCCAGATATGCAGAAGAATTTCACAGTGTACTGCGATGCCTCTGGAAATGGGTTGGGATGTGTTCTCATGCAAGAAGGACATGTTGTGGCATATGCATTCCGGCAGCTTCGGAAGCACGAGAAGAACTATCCTACACATGACCTAGAACTAGCTGCAGTGGTACACGCGTTGAAAATTTGACGGCACTATTTGATGGGGAAGAGGACAGAGATATATACGGATCATAAGAGTTTGAAGTACATATTCACACAGTCAGATCTCAACCTCAGACAAAGGAGATGGTTAGAGCTAATTAATGACTTTGATGTGGGCATCAACTATCATCCCGGGAAAGAAAACGTCGTGGCCGATGCTTTGAGTCGGAAAGTGCAGGTCAATAAGTTGAGCTTGAAGGACATGCCCGCAGAATTGAAGGACGAGGTTATACGGCTCAATCTATGTCTAGTAAATAGTGGTGAAGCCATCGCCATGGAAGTGGACTCCACACTCGAGCGAGACATACGCGAGGGACAAAAGAATGATGAGAAGATACAAGAGATCAGACAGCTCATTAAGGAAAACAAAGCTCCTGGTTTTAGAAAGGATGAACAGGGAACGGTGTGGCCCGGGAAAAGGATCTGTGTGCCAGAAGTAAAGGAGATCCGTGAATTAATTTTGAAGGAGGCTCACGATTCTGACTATTCCATTCATCCTGGGAGTACGAAGATGTACCAGGACCTCAAGAGCAGGTATTGGTGGTATGGCATGAAGCGAGATGTCGCGGAACATGTTGCCCTATGTGACACATGTCAGTTGGTGAAAGCAGAACATCAACGACCCGCGGGATTATTGCAACCACTCAAAGTGCCTGAATGGAAGTGGGAAGAAATCAGCATGGACTTTGTCGTGGGATTGCCTAGGACCCAATCCGGGTATGATTCAATATGGGTCATTATTGATCGGCTAACCAAGGTAGCTCATTTCATCCCTGTGAAAGAAAGCTACAGCGGATCCAAATTGGCAGAATGGTACATGTCAAGGATTGTATGTTACCATGGAGTGCCAAAGAAGATAGTATCGGACCGAGGGACACAGTTCACCTCGAGATTTTGGCAAAAGTTGCATGAAACCATGGGAACCCATCTGAATTTCAGCTCTGCCTATCATCCCCAAACTGACGGGCAGACGGAGAGAACCAATCAGATCCTTGAAGACATGTTAAGGGCATGTGCACTCAAAAACAATAGGAGTTGGGACAAGAACTTACCGTATGCGGAGTTTTCCTATAACAACAGTTATCAAGCTAGTATGAAGATGTCACCGTTTGAAGCTTTGTATGGAACGAAGTGCAGAACTCCCCTATTTTGGAACCAAACAGGAGAAAGTAAAGTGTTTGGTCCAGAAGTGCTACAAGAAGCCGAGGCGAAGGTGAGGGAGATTCGCAACAACTTGAGGATAGCACAAACACGCCAGAAGAGTTATGCTGATGTACGAAGAAGAGAGCTCGTTTTCAACGTGGGAGACTATGTTTATCTCAAGGTGTCCCCTATCAGAGGACTTCGTCGGTTCAAGGTGAAAGGGAAGTTGTCACCTCGATACATCGGACCCTTTCAAGTTTTGGAAAGAAAAGGCGAAGTGGCGTACCAACTAGAGTTACCGGTTCATCTATCAGATGTACGCGATGTATTCCATGTGTCACAACTCAAGAAATGCCTGAGGACGCCTGAAGAGGTGTTACCCATGAATGAAGTGGATGTAGCTGAGGATTTGTCTTATGCCGAGCAACCATACCAGATTTTGGAGACGATGGAACGCCTCACCAGAAATAAAAGAATCCGGATGTGCAAGGTGCAGTGGAAGCATCACTCAGAAGAGGAAGCCACCTGGGAACGGGAAGATGAGCTTAAGGCACAATTTCCGGAATTGTTTTCTTAGAAACACCAATCTCGAGGACGAGATTTCTTTTAAGGGGGGTAGAGCTGTAACACCCCAAATTTTGATTCAAAACTCTAAACCATGTTCAGAGGGGAATTTAAAAATTTTTGGACGTGTTGCATGTTTTGCAAAAATTCAAATTCAAACTGGAATTCAAATTATACTCAAAACAGAAAAGAAATGGAAAAAGAAAAAGAGAAACGGGAAAAAAACTGGCCAGTGGGCCGAAACCCGCCAGCCGGCCCAGTTTCCCCGCGCCAGCCCGCCCCCGCGCGCGCCGCGCTGTCTCTCACAGACAGGTGGGACCCGCCTGTCATCCCTAACCCCGCGACCCTGGACTCTCTCCCGCGCGCGCGATCGCAACCGACCGGATTTCCGCGTCCCGCAGCCCGAATTCTGGTCCCAAACGACTCAAACTCGATCGCAACAGACCCACCGCCCCCCCCCCCCGGCTATAAAAACCCCAGCCCCGATCGGTTTTTCTCACGCGATCGCCAATTTTTACTCCGGTGAGCACCGAGACTTCGCCGGTGAATTCTGGCCGATCTAAGCTCGGAAACTCTGATCTAACTCGCTGGTCTTGATCCACCGCCTCCGGGGAACTTCGCAGGTGCAGAAAACCCGAAGACTTACGGTGTAAACCCAGCGCCGACGAGCTTCGCCGTGGTTTTGCCTCGGACCTCGCCGCCGATCACTTTCCAGGACCCCCGAGCTCGAGAAAACCCCCGAGGTGAGATCCCTGACCTCCCCTCTACCGATCTATGCCATAAGATCACAGTTCTAGGCAGAATTCTCGCGGATCCGAAACTTTCCGGCGAGATCGCCGCTTCCCGCCGCCGTGCGCCGCCGGCAGCGCCGCCCGCGCTCGATCAGAGCGACGTGGCCGCTTGTGCGCCGTTTATTTTAAATCGCACGGTAGACTTTAAAACCCCGCGTACCGGTTCGATGTTATAATCCCAGCCGTCGGTTTTAAATCGGACGGTCCACGTCAGCCCCCCGTTATAAAGACTGGAATTCTTACGTGCTACCCCCTGGGGTTCTCTGGAATTGAGAGCTAGCCCCGGAAACTTCAGATCTAGCCCCTGGAACTCCAGAAAATCATGTAAATTCATTTAAATATCAGTTTTAGCCCCTGGACTTAATAAAAATTAGGAAAAACACCTCTGATAAGTGTAGCTAGACCCCTGGAAATTATGAAAATAATATTATAGACCCTGTAATGGGGTGAATTCATTATTTTAGCCCTGTTTAGTATTTAATTTAGAAAATTGAATATGTAACTAGTGTTTAAAAATTAAAAAGGGGGACAAACATAATTGTCAAAATTAATTAAAAACTTTCTCAGTACTTAGGAAACTTTGGAGTGAGATAAAAATATATTTTTGGGCTGAAATAAATCTGTTTCATCTATTATTCACATTTATTAGTATAGGGACACATTTTTAAGTAAAGAATAGTTATAGAAAAATAGGGAAAATAATTATGAAATAGTCTACATCAGAAGCCAAGGTCAAAAGATGTTATTAAATCATTTAGGACCAGAACCTATACTGTTTAGATGATGTGTATTACTAATTTCATAATAAAATACACAATTATGCATAGGAATATAAATCTGAAAATATAGCAACTAGCAAAAGATAAATGGAGTTTCTAAAATCCAAAGAATTCAGTTTAGGGTTGATAGAAATTAGGAAGGCACATATGGAGAAGAAAAATACTTTTCATACATACTTGGTAGTTTAATGTAAGGAATTTATTTAAAACTGAAACACACACACATATATATATATAAATATAGTATGTAAGTATAAATATGGACACCAAAGTAGGAATCATACACATATAAATAAACGTGTATGCAAGCCACAGATCAACACACAAAGTAACCACAACACATATAATGGTGAATGAATTCCATAAATATGAATGTGTGGTTTGTATAAAGTAGAAGTGTGAACTATGTCTTATGATTGTTGTTTTTCTTTTGCTATGTGTGATGGTATGAAGTAGAACCTGTTCAAGAGCAAGTTGACCCTTTCCAAGATCAGGACTACCCATTTCAATAGCAGCAAGAAGGAGGCAAGTGTCCTTGACCACTTTGATCCTATGCTAGGATGTGTAGATAGAATTATTTGCATTGTCAAGTTAAATATGAAACCCATGCTAGGAAGTTTCCCTAGAATTGCATCACCTTGTTTTCCTTGTAGCTTGGGTTGGGATTTATTTTATCATGTCATTTATTATTATGCATATGCTTAGCCATGCTTAGAATGGGATATTTGGGATATGAGATCATCAATTTATTTTTACCATACTCTTGAATGAGATATTATGAGTTATGTAGAGGTAGGGATCAAGGCAAGTTGGATGTTTTGGTTGTGTGCTGGCTGCACGAGACTAGGGTTTGTGTTTAGTACTTGCCTGGATCCTAAGGACCGGTTCATGGAGCATGTAACCCGGCTTTACAGTACCAACCACATGCTGAGATGGGGCAGCTTGGCCAATTAATTAGGTGTATCCCCGGCGTAGTATGGGTGTGTTGGATGGTGCGGGGAGTAGGTGTCAGCTGGACTACCATATGAACCGCAAGGCTCAAGAGGGGGCCACTGCAGCGGGGTTGGAGCCTCTTGTATGCTGTTAGGGGTGAAACCTCAGTGGGCCCACGCTCGTCGGGAATCCCTTTGTAAAGGCTTCGTAGTGATCTCCTGGCCGCACACCTGGGAAGTGTGAATGTGGATCGTAGCCACTGGCATAATGGAGGTTCTTTTAGTCCACCCGGCAACGGGGGATGAAATCACTACTTGTGGATACAGTGGTACAAACTCTGCAGAGTCAAAACTGTCTTGACAGCCGTGCTCACGGTTAAGAGCGGCCTGGACTTATTCATGATTAGAGGAATGATGGTTTTGGAGGTTAAGCGGGGAGCTTAACATTGGAAATGACGTTATGGTTATTGGATTATGATGATGGGATGGGAGATTGGGACCATTTCACCTGTGTAGTAATGTAGGTGCTTAATAAGCTAAGGTGATAGGTATTAATTGCGTAGTGCTTTAACCATGAGTTCAACCTCTCCTTGTTCTAGCCATGCATGATAAAATTTTCCCACACTTGCTGAGTACCATTGGTACTCAACCTTGCATATTTGTTGGTTTATATTGCTGCTCAGGTCAAGATAATGAGGTGGTGTATAATGACCAAGATTTTGGACCCGAGGAAGGTTTTTAGGTTCATGAAGACCCCGGGCAACGCCTGTGATGGAGCCCTAAAGAATAATATTCCGCTGCTAGTTTATTTACTTGTGATGAAGCATTAGTGTCCATTGAGACATTTGCGATGTAAGACTTATTTATATTCGACACCTGGCTTGTAATAAATGATGCTTCACTATTTGTCATCACATGTATGAGAAAATGATCCTGGCATACATGTGATATTCACTTGGTTGTTTCTTCGGAAAAACCGGGTGTGACACAAGCTTGCGGGTGATTCCGTATGGAGCGTTGTATAATCTTGCTCTTGTGCCCACCATTAGAGAAGAGATTGTACAAGCCCAGAAGAGAGATAAAGGAATGCGGAGTATCTGAGCAAGGATTAAAGAGGATAAAATGAAATGTTTCCGAGAAGATGATCAAGGCGTGTTATGGTTTAACGGTCGTATCGTGGTACCCCGGAACCTGAAGCTGAGAAAAAAGATCTTGGATGAAGCTCATATGTCCAAGTACTCGATACATCCAGGAAGCAATAAGATATATCAAGACCTGAAGACAAAATTTTGGTGGACTCGGATGAAGCGAGAAATTGCCAAATATGTATCTGAGTGTGATACATGTCGGCGAGTCAAAGCTGACCATATAAAGAAAGCGGGTATGCTGCAACCATTAAGCATTCCGGCATGGAAGTGGGAGGACATCAGCATGAACTTTATTGTCGGGCTACCTCTCACGTCCAGAAAGCATGACTCCATTTGGGTGGTTGTTGATCGCTTAACCAAATCAGCCCACTTCATCCCAGTGAATACGGGATTCCAGACAAAGCAATATGCAGAGTTGTATCTCTCCAGAATTGTATGCTTACATGGAGTCCCCAAAACCATCATATCGTACCGAGGTTCAATATTTGTTGCTCGTTTCTGGGAGCAACTACATGAATCTCTGGGAACAAGGTTAATCAGAAGCTCAGCATACCATCCTCAGATCGACGGTCAAATGGAGAGGGTGAATCAGATTTTAGAAGATATGCTGAGAGCATGTGCCATAGACCAAGGAAAGAATTGGGATAACCATTTGCCATTAGCAGAATTCTCCTACAACAGTGGTTACCAATCCAGTATTAAAATGGCACCGTACGAAGCACTTTATGGCAGGAAGTGCCGCACGCCACTCAATTGATGTGAATCCGGCGAGAGAGTGATTTTCGGCATTGATCTTGTAAAGGATGCCGAAGAGCGAGTCCAGCTGATTCAAGAAAACCTCAGAGACGCTTAATCTCGCCAGAAGAGTTATGCGGACCAGCGACGCCGACCCTTGTGCTTTGAAGTCGGAGATCACGTCTATCTCCGAGTATCCCCGATGAAGGGAATTCAGTGATTCAGGGTCAAGGGAAAGCTAGCTCCTCGCTTTGTGGGTCCGTTCATTATTACAGAACGGTGTGGGCCGGTAGCCTACCGTTTGGAGCTGCCGCCATCCTTATCGGGCATTCACGACATCTTCCATGTCTCACACTTGAGAAAGTGTTTGAAGAAGCCGACGGAGATTCTTTCGGGAGACATGGAGATATTGCAACCGGATCTCACCTACGCCGAGCAGCCCATCAAGATTATCGACGAGAAGAGCCGGATCACTCGAAATCGGACTTTGAAATTTTACAAAGTCCTGTGGAGTAATCACACACCAGAAGAAGCGACTTGGGAGAGTGAAGATTACATCCACAAGAACTATCCGGAACTTTTGTCGTAAATTTTGTAATTACCTTCCGCCTCATCTTTCTTTTGTAATCTTGGGACGAGATTCCCTTTTTAAGGGGGAGGAATGTAAAGGTCCCAAAAATGTGACTACAAAGAAACATGAGTTTGCACAAATGTTGGTGTCATGTGTATGAAAAGGGGGATTGGTTCAAACTTTTTACACATATGATAACACATGAGAGGTTGTTCTAAAACCAAATTAGAGTCAATTGCATGTTTGGATCCTAGTTGGATTAAGACCACCGAGTTGATGTACTCAAGTGCAATGGGAGGGTTTGAAAATCAGAATTTGAACTAAATGTCCAACTCAAATTTCAAATGAGGGGAGGACATAATAGTGATTCAAAACTGTTGTGTTCAAACTCTTGTTTGCAGCAGCTAACACAAGAATCAAATTACATATTTGGATTCCCTAGGTCCAAATTAGTGGGTAGGCAAAGTTTCAGTAATTTTTGAAAAGGTTTGCTACCCATTTTTCCAAAAAGGATTTAAATATGCAAAGAATTCAAACATACATTTGAATTTGGATGAAATTTGTCCAACTATCCAAATGCAGCTCAGGTTTTAAACTCCCAACATTTGAATTGGTCACTTGCCAAGTTTTGGAGATCATTTAGTGGTGAGGAGGGACTTCCTGTGGGGCCCACATGTCATAGGGTTAAGAAGACTTACCCCCTAAGTCTTTCCTCTCTGTCTCTCACTCAACTGAGGGGATTCTCCCGAGCAACACAGCAGCCTCGCGCCACCGCTCGGGGAGCCACCTCCTGGTTTTCTTCTCTCATGCTGGCAACCGGGCAGCATCTCACCCCCTCCTCTACGTGATCCACTCCCCACACAGCCGAGCCAAGTGCTTTTGCTTTCCTCGTCACGATCAGCAGCCGCACCGCGCTCTGTTTTCCTTCATCGGCGCCGCTCATCAACTCTCCTCCGCACACCGGCGCTGCTCTGCCTTTGATCAAGCCCCCAATACGAAAAGTGAGCACCAACACGTTTTCTAGATACCCACCCCGCTACTTTGCAGTGTTGTCGCTTCGTTTGGCCACAATTTGACGATCGCCGCCGAGAACCGAGGCTCACTGGCGGAAGCCAAGTCGGGTCACCGTGGACAGCGAGCGACGGCTCTTTTCACCATGCCTCCTCAACACGAAAAAGGTACGCCATGATCCCTAGCTCGTGTAGCTGCAAACCGCATAGCAAACGATCAACTGAGTAGGGAGAATTTCCAAAATTCCCAAAACATGGTGCATACAGGTAGGGGCGGGTCTACCCCAAAATTCTAGCGGCACAGTCCACCCAAGCTCGGGCGAGCTTTCACACAGACCCTAAACCTATTAGTGGTCATCCTCGAAGAAGAACCAAGTAAAAACATCTAGGATCGACCGAGTTATAGCCATTTTTCGTGCCGCCATGAAGAAACCGTCTCGGGTCACCGTGGAGCTCTATGCTGCCGGCTTTTCACAAAGTTTGGCGCCCATTTCCAACACCCTCAAGCTCCCACGGTTCTCTCCGATCATTTCCCGACTGTTTTTAGGCGGTTTAGCGCATTCCCGACCACGCCGGAACCCTAACAGCCGCTGCCACCGTCGGGCACCTTGTTCCGGCGATCTACGGCCACCGGCGACACCCGAGCCGAGTTCAGCGTCGCGAGTTAGGGTGGGGCGGCGAGTCTGAGGTCGGGAGATGGACGGGAAAGCTATTCCGGTGACGCTTGCCGGAGGGCGCCGCCGCGGCCCCTGTTTGGCGCGAGGAAGAAGAAGGTCTGCCGGGTGGGACCCACTGACAGGCGTTTAAACTTTTCAGGGATTTCAGTTTCTAGTTTAAAATTTGGAGGGCCACAACTTTGTGTAGGAGAATCCAAAAATTGTGAAACAATTTTGTTGGATTCCTCTAATAAAGTAATATCCAAATATGAAACCCAATTTGTATGAAACTCATTATTTAATTCTGGAAAATTCTTTATATCTTTTCAGCAAAAGAATTCTCGAGGGAGTTTGGTTCATCCAAAAACCCTCAAATTTCGCCAGAATATTCTTTAGGATGTTAGTAAACTCCTGTAAAATTGTAAGCTCATTTGGAGTTGATTTGATCAGGGCAATTCAGATTTGAAGTTGCTGTGTTCACTTAAATACAGAAACATTTTCAGCGAATTTCCAAAACTTGGAAATTCAGTTCAGGGCAAATCCTAGCTCCAAAAATCTTAGGAAAATTCATGCAAATCCTATGAACTATAATTGAAATTTCAGTTCACTAAGTTTGGCATGAACATGCAACAGAATTAATTCCTTTTTGCCTAAAGGCTTAGGGAATTATTCTGAGTGATCTATTCATTGGATAATTCCAAATATTGGTCCAGAGTGCTTTCTTGTGACAAGGAAGTCACATGAAAATTCGCAGCTCCATTGGAGCTCTGGATCGCCCCTGTACTATTTAACCTCTTTAGGCGATCAATATAGAAGAGGGGGAAAACCACTTAGCACTTAATCATATGCTTAGATCCAAACCCAAACCACTAACACCAGTGTCATTTTAAATTCTTAAACAGGGTTCCAGTTTTTGTAAACTTGTCATTAGAACTTGTAGCAAAATCTTTACAAATAAACATATGTGCATATTCATTACGTGTAGCATCTACGCGAAGGAACTTGAAGTCATCGGAGTAGGAATCAAAGGAGGGAGGCAAGAGATCAAGTCAAGTGGGCTTCACTAACTGAGTTATATATATTAGTCCCCTGCAAAACAAAGGCAAGCCCCGGTTTGCATCAAAACTTACAAGTTTTTATTTGTATTCACATTATATTGTCTAGCATTTGTTTATTGCATTAAGTCTAGATGGTATGAAACTCCAATTGCATAAACCAGAAAATCCTGGAGTACAATGTAGAATAGGTTATCAATTGATTATATCTGCTGTTCCCAACAAAAGTGGATTAAAATAGGCATAACTCGAGTAGGCAGTTTCCTACTCGTGAACCCGGATTTAGGGGGGATCAATCGGAAGAGTTGGGAATTGATCCTCATAGTTGGGAATGGAGACCGGGCAGTGGATGGAAGGTCAAGGACGTGGTCCTATGAACCTTGTCTACGTCTGAGTTGATTAAGGCCCGTTCTCATGTGCGGCCCTGTGAGACAAGTTTGAGATGTGTACCGGATGCATACTGGCTATATGGGTCCCAGGAAACCGATGTAACATGTTAACCTGGGTGTCGAGGCATACCTCACCGTCTGATGCCGATGCTGAAAGGATAGAGAAGTCGGCTCTACGAGGGTTAGCCGTAGAGAGACTTAATCCCAGTCAGTGGGACCGGTTCGACATTTGGGTGTTGTGTGAAAGGTTGCCATGTACGACGTTAGTGATGGTTGCTGTGTGCAACGTCGAGTACGGGCGTACGTGTCGTGTCAGCCGGGTGTTTTTGATTGCAGTCACCGTCGCTCGCGGTAGTGAGCATACTTGTACACTGAGTCGTGACGTAGTAATAAACTGGGAAACTTTTAATATGCTTTGTGAGTACTCCTCATAATGGAGATGAGGAATGATCTACACTTTCACTAAATTTAGTTTCCACCTTGGGCTAGTAGCGTCGAGGCAAAGCGTTTCTTGTTTGATTGTGGAGTCTCGACGGTAATTGCGCAAAGTCTGTATGAGTCTAGGATAGCTCACTAAAGTTACTTTCACCTCGGGCAAGTGACATCGAGATGAAGCGTTTCTTGTTTGATCGTGGAGTCTCAATGTAAATTGCGCGAGGGCTATAAAAGTTACTTAAAACTTGAAGTAAGAACTCTCCTTTATCTCAAGGTCATCGTTTGTGCAAACTGCTATGTTCAGCCCTCTATTTTCTTCATGTAGAGTTTCATGACTAGGGACACGGTTAAGTCTTGCTGAGCTTCGTGCTCACAGATACTGCATAAGTTGTTTTGCAGGTAATAACTGTACGCTGATATGTACGGGCGTCCGATGAGACTCGTAGCTCTCCGAGTGGTGAACTCATGGCAACCCCTGCCGCTGCTATTGTGATAGTGTTGCTAGCGAGAAGGGTTACCGGGCTGGACATCTTCTCTGTTGCTTAGCATAGGTATGAGACGTGAGTTGTAATAACCTTCCGCTGTAGGATACTTGGAGAAGTATTTGTAAAATTTACACTTTGTAAGCTTCCGCCTGATTTATGTAATATGATGCTTTATTATGTGTGCTGTTGGGTGACGCATCGTACGGCACCACCCAATGTGATTCCCGGGCGAGGTGCCCCTGCCCCGTGAACTGGGACGACGGGCCCTCACACGATCCTTCATCCAGCGGGAGGTGCCGATGAAGCCACTGTTCAGGGCAGCGGAAAGAAGAAGAAAAATAATGTTGGAGGCAAGGACAAGCCTCTAGCCGAGGCACCCACCATCACCGCTGTAGCAGCCGATGGGGGCCGTACCGCATGCACCGACAAGCGCCTGAGACCTCCGTCCATTAGTGACGACAGCCAATGGTGCCCGGTGCACAACTCCAGCTGCCACGGTGCTAACAAGTTCCGTGAGATCAAGAAGCTCGCGGAGAGTTTCCGTGAGCTGCAACAGCGGCAGCGCCAAGACGGCGTGCCCTCCCACCAGCGGGAGGGCAAGCAGAAGGCTGAGCCTGAGGTCGGCGCAAAGCAGGAGATGGAGTATCAGGGCGCCAAGCGGGCATTGAAGGCCGTCTACGGCCACTCTGACTCTGACTCCAATGCTGACAACGAGCAGCACAAGATGCTCCACGTGATGTACGGGGGTTCCGCCGACATCACGTCCCGATGAGCTGTCAAGACCCTGCGACAGGTAGTGGCGGCGGCTGCTCCACCCCCCGGGCTGGCGCCCCACCATAACTCGATGAAGACGCCGATCAGCTTCGATGCCTCCGACTGCCCCAAGAATATGGTGGCCGCAGGGCAGCTGCCACTTCTCATCGCCCCCATAATCGCCAACGTGAAGCTCTACCACGTGTTGTTCGATGGTGGGGCGTCCCTCAGCGCCATCAGCCTTGCAGCTTTCAACAAGCTGTGGATCCCTATGTCCCAGCTCACCCCCTCACGACCGTTTTCAGGGGTGGGCCAGGATCCTCTCCTCCCGTGCGGTAGTATCTCTCTCCCGGTGACATTCAGGACACCTGAGAACTACCGCACGGATAGCATCATCTTCGACGTTGCGGAGGTCAGCCTCCCCTTCAACGCCATCATCGGTAGGCCAGCCCTGTACTGGTTCATGGCAGTGGCCCACTATGGCTACTTGTCTTGAAGATGCCGATACTAGGAGGCATCCTCAAGATCCACGGAGACCGCTCTGCCACCGTCTTGTGGGGACCACCCTATGGTTCACCCACTCAGGGGTCGCAGAGGGTGGTGCCATTCGATGCGGCACCCAACAGCACCCAAGAAAAGATTAAGAACTACATACAAACTTTTATTTGATATGAAAACAGTGGAAGTCTTTTTACAAAACTTAATTATACAGCGGAAGTATTATACATAGCCTGTCTCTAATCCTAACTAAGCAAAAGTTCAGCCGTCCAGCCCGGGGACGCTACACACTAGCAACATAGAACCGGAGATCACGGCGGCGTGCAGGGCTCCAGCTCGGCCGTGTACCCCGACAGGGGCATCGCCTCATCCTCGGACCCCTCCTCATAACTCTCACCTGCACACAGCTCAGATATTGCAACGTGAGCACGATGGCTCAGCAAGGCTTAACCGACAACCCTAGTCATGGAACTCTACATGCAGGGATGTGTAATATAGGAAGAAGACTTTTCAATAAAGACACGCCTACATGTTAATCCTTACTTTCAGTTTTATAGCAGCAGTTTAATGAGCCTTAGGCAGCCCTCACATCGGAAGTCCACAATCAAACAAGAAACGCTATCCTCTGATGTGGTGATGCCCAAAGTGGAAAATAAACTTAATTAGCTCTACATCTACAGCAGACATAGTTTCAAAACATTAATAGTTCATCATAGCATAATATCATTCATCTGGCTTCTTTCACTTCTTACTACGTCACAGAACAGTGAACAAGCGGTACCCAAATAACTTCGAGGGACGGTGATTGCAATCAGGAGACTCCCGGACAACACGTCACATACACCCACTTTCAGAAGTGTGGTGCTTCACACCTTCCTCCTCTGTTGTATGCAACAACCTTTCAAAGGAAACCCAAATGCCGAACCGGTCCATCTGTAACGGGCAGGAGGTCCCCGCTTGGAGCGTGTCTGTGCCCACCGGCAGATTTACACCTTGCTACCCTCAACCCACTCCTATAAAATGGTTGGGTAAGCCTCGACACCCAGGTTAACCAATTACATCGGTTTCCTGCTTATGTCAGTATGCCATCCGGTACTGTTCGATATTTGTTCAGCAGGCCCACACACGACTCGGTCCTTAATCGACTCCAACAGGGCTACGCACGTGAGACCTCCACTCACTGCATCCTATCCCCCTTGCTGGGTCTCAGTTTCACAATTCTTAAACCATTCTCTACTCTTTTCCATACCATGTGATAAAACCTTACCTCGCTCGTAGATTCCAACTACTCGACTTCTACCGAGATCCTAAGCACATTAACATGGCATTCTCTACTCGTCGAGCCTATAAACTACCCAACCCTTATAGGATTTAAAGTCATGCAAGTGGTGTTTCAAACACCCTAACTCTAATGCAACCATTCCATCCTAGACATAAGTGATACAAAAGAAGACTTTGCAAAAGGTAATTAAATGCAAACCAGAGCTTGCCTGGTTGCGAGTTAAATGGAAAGTCAGCGTCTGGTGGGAGGATGTCCAATGGCTCCGGGGTGTCCTCAAGTTAGGTCACTATATGCAATGTAACAAAATATGTGTATGAGTGCTAATGGATTATAAGAAGTGAACTTCTATTCATAGCTACTGCTATTTATGTTGCTTAATTTGCTTTGGGATTTTTCCAGTTGATACTAGATTCCCTAAGGATGATATGAGAAAATTTTGGAGAAATTTCATTGAACCTTGTGGTCTCCAAAATTCCCACAAGTCCAAGGCTTCTCTGAATTTTGAGCCCAAATCTGGAGCTTTGACATGGCTAATGGTGGAAGATCTAATTAGGGTAAGTCTCCATGGTTCTAACCAAATTTTTTTCACCATTTTTGGAGCTACCAGAGATATGAATTTTTGAAGTTGGACAGAAGTTCTGAAAAGTTTCTGTTTAGAATTTGAATTTCCAAATAAAGGCTGAACATTGGAAGGCAATTTAGCCTAGCAAATGAACCCCAGTGAAGCTTAAATTTCTACAGGAGATCACTAGTATCATGAGGAATCTTCTGGTCAAATTTGAAGAAAATCCATAACAGGGACCTTCTGGAATTAATTCCCAAAGATTTAGCTTTGATGAATTTTGGAGAAAATTCCAGAGATCCTCAGATCAATTTCTTTGCATTTCTGCAAAGTAATGACTGAGAGGAATCCAACAAAATTTGTTTCACAAATTTTGGACATCCTACTGAAAGTTGTGGTCATTTGAAGTTTGCACTAAATCTGAAAAATGAAGAAATGTTTAAACTCTTGTTGTGGGCCCCACCCATGGCGCTATCCACTCAGATGAAGGCAACACCGAGGCCACAGGGTTATTTCCGTGCTGTCACAGAAAATCCCCGCGCCTCACGGGATCCTCTCGGTTTTCTTCCGCTCACTGACGATCGGGTCCCACCCGTCTTCTTCCTCCTCGTGCCCCCGCGCCTCCCCGTGGCTGCCCTCGCCGGAGAGCTCGCCAGAACGGTGTTCCCGTGCCCCAACCTTCGCCAAACTCGCCGCTACTGCCTGTTTCCACACGGTAAACATGCTACAGGTCTTACCCCTCACCGACGATGGCCGGAGATGGGCATGCGACGGTGGCAGCGACTTTGATGACTCCGGCGACATGGTACTCCCTTGGGGAGCCTTGGAAACCGGCCACTGTTTGGTCTTACAGCACCACCGTGACATGGGAAACCCGGAATACTACCCTGATCCCTCGGAAAATGGCCGGAAACATAAGCTCACCGTGCGACCGAAGTGGTTTTGCGCCGCCGTGAGGGAAAACACGGAGAACCCTTCGGATTCTGCACGGTTTTGCTTGCCGTTCGCCCGAGAAGGGTCGCTATGGTTTGGAGAACCTATGCCTAGCCTATAGTGAACCCTAACTCCATATGGCCAAGGAATTTCCTGTTTCCTTCACCTCAGTTCAAAGAAACCACCGGCGACAAACATCAAATTCTGGCCAACCTAGGCTACAACCTAGCCCCAAACTCGGAGGACAGCAAGAAGGGTCGACAACACACCTAGGACGCCGGTTGGTTGAGCGTGAACGTGTCTGAGGTGGCCGGTCGACGGTGCGGTGTCGTGGCGGCAAAGTTGAATGTGGAAGAACCAACTATGATTAGTTCTTGGGATCGGTTCGGAGGAACGTCGTGGACTGTCGTCCGGGAGGAACCAGAAATTCTTGCGCACCTTCCTACGACCTCAACCAGGCGTGATAATGCCGGGGTGGCGTCGGCAAAGGGAGGGCGGCGCAGCGCAACCGAGTGGTGGTCAAAGCTACTCGATCTGAGCAGAGGGGCGAACGAAAGAGTGATGCGACATTCACGTGGGCAACGGGGCGGTGAAATATCCCTCTCGGCGTGCTGATCTCCCGAGCATGAGGTGGCGCGGTGGAAATCAGAGGGAGTGGGTCACAGCCGGCGCTGGCATTCGCTCGCTGTTCGACCGAAGACAAAACAGAGGCGGTAAAGGAAATTGAGTGGCTGACATGTGGACCCCATCCCCTCAATTCTTAATCAATTTTTTTCCACTGATCTTTTCCCCACAGCTACTCAAACTTAAAAGCCATACTTCCACCCAAGTCATGTTTTGAATTTTTGAAATTCAAATGGACTTAAATTCTGGTGTGGAATTTGAAATATATTTTGCTCTTTGAATTTGAATTGGAATTTGAATCTTCCCTTTTGTATTGTTCCAAAAGCATAGCAAACCAACTCCAATATTTCTGAATTTTGGCATGGCTGCTAATTCAAATGTAGAGAACATTTGTGGAACCAAATTTGCAAATTGAGCAAGTTGAGATTTGAAACTGAAATTTAAATTCAGGTTCGAGGGCTTCCTCTTTTAATCGCAAACAAATAGTATAACCCCTCCAATTGAGCTGAAATTTTGGAGGTTGAATATTTGAAATATGAAGACCCAAGTTATGAATTTAGATCTTCATGTTGGAAAGTTTTGGGAAGTTTGAATCACCACTTTAAACTCACACCGTTATAATTCAAAGTTTTAATTCCTCTCATTTTTCCTAAGTGCAAAGGTGCTGAAATCTTTGTTAGCACTTTTGGGGATTTTACATGTCTCAGCACTGGAGAAGCTCCAAGCGCTGGCTATGGCACAGGAGGCTGCTTCCGGCTACGGTGAAGCTAGCTGGCCACCTCCAAGCACGCACCAGCGAAGAAAGACATCTGCACCCCGCATGTAGCCCTCAGATGGCGGGGACGTTCCCGTCAAAGTCATCCAGATCGGCTCGGATGCCGCCCAGGCCCATACTTTCTCTTGAAGGGGCAAGCAAACTCTCCCCCTGCTGGAAGGTCCCTTCTGAGTGACACAAGTATCTCTCCCCAGGTGCGTCCGCCTGGCCACATAGGATGGGGTACCTTTACCCAATCCCTGGAACATAGAACACCTATGTAAGTTCTTCCCTTAGCGTAGTTGCGGGATCGTTTTTTTCCTTTAGTGGTTTCATAGAGTCAAGGGACAGCGATTGGAACAGCCAAGCTCCAGTGGGGTCCTGCTACTCCTGTCATCCGGAGCGGGTCGCTGCCTTCCTGAAATGCTTACCTCCCCCTATGAAGTACCTTGGTCCGGGAAATATCTGTCTCACCCTGTGCGCTCCTATTTCCAATTCATTATATTGCAGTTTATGCCTACTTTCGCATATTAACTGTCTCATGTCACATCCGGGGTTCATCCTATTTGCTTGTTCGGAGTCCCACGGCGCTGGAAGGCCCCCTCGCTGAAAGGTTAACGCCAATGGGAAGTCCAGGGCGTGCACCCTGCTTAGCCTGGTTCCGTACCCTAAGCTTGTGCGCTTTGCCTCCCCAGCACTACAACTAAGTACATGGGGCGGAAGGAACGCACTTATGGACAAGGGAGTAACCGGACCCCGGGCATCTCCACTTTCATTTTCATTCTTACTTTCCATACCGCTTCGGACGTATGGCCAGTCACTTTTCCCTGTGCTTACCTGTAGTAGGAGTTGTGCTATCCTTCTGCAGGCGGGTCCGCTTGAGGTACCTGTGGTGTACCCGGGGTCCTTTGGTTATTTCCTTGCTCGGGGGTCCTATGGCGCCGAATGGTCCCTCCCCTGAAAGACTAATGCCAGCGGGAGGTCTAGAGTGTGTAGCCTGCTTAGCCTGGTTCCGTACCCTAAGCATGCACACTTTGCCTCTCCAGCGTTGCGGCTGAGTACCGGTGAACCGGATGGCTCATACTCCTGAGAAAAGTAGTAACCATAACTTGGATGCTCTCACACTGAATTACCCAAGCCCCGCAGTTTAGCTAAGGCCCATAAGCCACAGCGAAACTAGGAGCAGGTAATGGTGACAAGTGAGCATGAATACTTCTTTTCTCTGTCATGCCTGTGCAGGTATTACCGTTCCGGCGCCTCCCAGGGGGCCTGCCGTCAACCTCCCTCACGTTTACTGAGGGCGCCCCTGGATCTTCAGCTCCAGCCCCAATGCTTTCTAGGGGGCCCGCCGTCGACTATGTTAGAGGCTTGCTGCCACTTCAACTTCCAAAGTGCAAGATCAAAGCAACCACATGGGAAGGAAAGACGGAGACCCCACCTACAGGATCGTCGCGTCCATGGAGGTGGGCCTGGGGGCCACTATCGATACCCTGCAAACCGAGTAACCCCACATGGAGGCTTGAAGAGACTCCACACCCCACCTCCCTACCGAGGCGGGCTCTGGCATGGCCACATGGCCTTGGCTCCGGACCTGGCCACCCTGCGAGGTAGGGTCTGGCGCTGCCACATGTGTCTAGGCTTCGGGCCAGACCACCCCGCTGAGGAGGACTCCGGAATCGCCACGTGCCCTTGGCCCCAGACCTGGCCTCACGCTGAGGCAAGGTCCAGAGCTGCCACGTGTCTCCAGGCTCCAGGCCAGACCTCCTCACGAAGGATGGCTCCGGAGCCGTCACATGTCCTTGGCCCCGAACCTGGCCTTCCCGTTGAGGCGAGGTCCGGAGAGGCCACATGTCCCTAGGCTCCAGGTCGGACCTCCCCAGTGAGGAGGGATCCAGAGCCACCACGTGTCCTTGGCTTCGGACCTGGCCTCCCCGTTGAGGTGAGGTTCGGAGCTGCCACGTATCCCAGGCTCTAGGCCAGACCTCCCCACTGAGGAGGGCTCCAATGCCGCCACGTGTCCATGCCCCTGGACCTGGCCTCCCCGCTGAGGCGAGGTCCAGAGCTGCCACGTATCCCCAGGCTCTGAGCTCGACCTCCCCGCTGAAGAGGGCTTTGGAGCTGCCATGTGTCCAACGATCCGTCATGGGCAGTGGGCCTCAGAAGTCATGGAGGAAGTGCGCTGTCACACCGTGCATTCAAGACTCACGCCTTCCTTAGAAGCACGGTGCGCTGCTCCCGCCTCCGCCCACTACCGTCCGTCATTACAGTGACAGGACAGGGCGACGAGGCATGACAGTGGCACAGTGTTGCCCAACAACATAGTGCCGCCTAGCAGACCGAGAGGATGCGGCGACAAGACGGGGTCTTCATCATCTCCTGCTATCCGGTCATAGTCTCCCAGCGTGTCAGGCAGCGAATCTTAACTCCTCCCACAGCGACATCACATGTAGCTGTAAATACCCTAGATCGTGTATAGGGTACTGGCAGCCGTGGGGCCACCTGTCGGGCTGGCCACAGTGTAACCACCCTGACCTTGAGCTATCAAAGGACCGAGTCAGCTCCAGGCAAGAGATTTGGTTCGATCTCTGACCCCTCAACACACACACGTGCAATCAGTACAAACTCACTCCAGTGGACGTAGGGTTTTATGCTCCAGCGGCCCGAACCATGTATATCCTATGTTCACCGTGTTCATCAGCCTCGGTCGACCTAGCGACGTTAGCCGCTCCAAACAACAAACCTCTGTGGATCACTCCAGTAACGTGATGTAGAGTTCAAGATTGGACTAGTACCGGGAACGACACCTATTTCTCGGCGACCATATAAAATGGCACTGAAGGAGCTAGCAGAATTGAAGGAGCAGCTGAATGACCTCATGGACAAAGGTTTTATATGCCCAAGTTCATCACCTTAAGGTTGTTCCGCACTCTTCTTTAAGAAGAAGGATGAGACTTTGAGACTATGCGTAGATTATCATCCACTGAATGCTGTCACTATCAAAAATAAGTATCCACTACCACGCATCGATATTTTGTTTGAACAACTAGTGGGTGCTAAGGTATTCTCCAAGATGGATCTTCGGTCCGGGTGTCACCAGATAAAAATCCGGGCAGAAGATGTACCTAAGACGGTGTTCTCGACAAGATACGGTCTTTATGAATATCTTGTCATGTCTTTTGTGTTGACCAATGCTCCGGCTCACTTTATGTATCTCATGAACTCTGTGTTCATGCCGGAGTTCATGGTTTTCATCGACGACATCTTGGTCTATTCAAAGTCTGAATAAGATGGTGAACATTTGCATATTGTACTGCAACGCTTGAGAGATCACAAGTTGTATGCAAATTCCAGTAAATGTGAGTTTTGGATCAACAAAGTGCCGTTTCTTGGACATATTATTTCAGTGGAAGGCATCGCTGTGGACCCAAGTAAAATCGAGCAAGTGCTGAATTGGAAATCTCTAACATCTGTTGATGAAGTGAGGAGTTTCCTAGGTTTAGCGGGTTATTACCGGAGATTCATTCCAAACTTCTCCAAAGTCGCTAAACCTATGACGGAGCTGTTGAAGAAAAGCACCAAGTATGATTGGAGCAATTCATGTGAACAAGCTTTTCAAACTTTAGTGAAGCATCTCACCACAGCTCCAGTTTTGGCCCATCCGGACACCAAGAATCCGTTTGACGTTTATTGTGATGCATCCGGCATCGGTCTTGGTTGTGTGTTGATGCAAGAAGGACGCGTGGTCGCGTATGGATCCCAAAAACTTAGGGGTCATGAGCAGAATTACCTGACGCATGACCTTGAACTAGCTGCAGTGGTCCTAGCATTGAAAATGTGGAGACATTATCTACTAGGCAATCTAGTAAATCTCTACACTGACCACAAAAGCTTGAAGTACATCTTTACACAGAAAGAACTGAATATGAGGCAGCGAAGATGGATTGAGTTGATCAAGGATTATGAACTTCAGATTCATTACCATCCGGGCAAAGCGAATGTGGTTGCCGACGCACTTAGTCAGAAAGCCCATGTTCACCATTTAGCCATGGCTGCACATGAAGAAGGAGAACCAAGCCTGCGCTTAGTTACCTACGGATCGCTGTTCAACCTCGCTCTTATTCCTACAATCCGAGATGAGATTGTAGAGGCTCAGAAGAGAGACAGAGGTATGTTTCACATATGGAGAAGAGTGGACAGCGGTGAATTGAAGATGTTCCGCAAGGATGAAGAGGGTACTCTTTAGTTTAACAACCGTATAGTGGTACCCCGAAATATGTAATTGCGGAGGAAGATATTGGATGAAGCTCATTTATCCAAGTACTCCATTCATCCGGGAAGCAATAAGATGTACTAGGACTTGAAATCTAAGTTCTGGTGGACACGTATGAACATGGAGATTGCAATGTACGTATCCATGTGTGATACGCGTCGGCGGGTCAAAGCCGACCATATGCGGAAAGCCGGACCACTTCAACTGCTGAAGGTTCCAGCATGGAAGTGGGAAGACATAAATATGGACTTCATCGTTGGTTTACCCATGACCAGCAACAAGCATGATTCTATTTGGGTAATCGTCGATCGTTTGACCAAGACAGCTCATTTTATTCTAGTTCATACTAAATATGTTGCAAAGAAGTATGTGGAGCTGTTCATCTCGAGGATTGTGTGTTTACACGGGGTTCCTCGCACCATCGTGTCTGACCGAGGTGCATTGTTCGTATCCAGATTTTTGGAGCAACTGCATGCTTCCGTGGGAACCAAGTTAATTCAGAGTTCAGCATATCATCCACAAACTGATGGTCAAACGGAAAGGGTAAATCAGATTCTGGAGGATATGCTACGGGCATGTGTCATCAATCATGAGATGAATTGGGATGACCATCTACCGTTAGCAGAATTCTAATATAATAACGGTTATCAATCCAGCATCAAGATGGCCCCGTATGAAGCTCTTTATGGCCGGAAGTGCCGCACACCATTGAATTGGTGTGAGTCCGGCGAGAGAGTGGTCTACAGGATTGATCTTGTGAATGAAGCCGAGGAACGAGTGTGAGTGATCCAAGACAACTTAAAGGCTGCCCAATCTCGGTAGAAGAGCTATGCAGACAAATGACGTCGACCTCTTCACTTTGACATCGGGGACCATGTTTATCCCCGTGTCTCTCCAATGAAAGGGATTCATCGCTTCGGAGTGAAGGGAAAACTCGCTCCGCGATTTATCGGGCCGTTTGCTGTCAGTGAAGTATGCGGACCCGTGGCCTATTGTCTAGAGTTACTGGCGTCACTTTCGGGTATTCACAATGTTTTCCACGTCTCTCAGCTGCGGAAATGTCTTAAGTACCCAACCGTAGTTCATATGGAGAACATTGAGGATCTTCAACCGGATCTCACTTATTCTGAGTATCCGATACAGATTATCGACGAGAAGACTCGCACCACAAGAAATTGGACATTGCGATTTTACAAAGTCTTGTGGAGCAACCACACCGCTGATGAAGCCACGTGGGAAAGTGAGGATTTTCTCCGTTTAAATTTTCCCGACTTGTTTGTACCATATGTCCAGTAGTCATTCTCCCTTCTTCTTTCTTTTTGTAATCTTGGGACGAGATTCTTTTAAGGGGGGGGGAATGTAACAGCCCTGACTTTTGTAAAGTTTGATTGCAACATATGAAACAAAGTTAAGGCGATAAAAGACTATATTTGTATCACATGAAATGATGAACACAGCAATGGACATGTGAGGGAGCTAAAAAAAATTCTTCACCTCTTGACTAGCATATGCTAACAGGGGGAGTGAACTTTACTCCCTAAATGGCACTCATGTGCAAATACTCAATATGTATAAGATGGAGGGAAAAATTTAAACACCATTTTGAATTCTTTTGAAAGGATTCATGTTCAGATTGCGCAAATGCCTACAAAGGAATTCACTGATGCATTTCCTTAAATGAGCTCATGATCCAAATTTGGATATTTTTGGAGCTCGTATAGTATTTATTCCAGTGAATAAAGGAGGGAGAGTTCAAATTCAAATTTGAATTTGAAAACTTAACCAAACATGCTCAATTTTGAAATCTTATTTCAGATTCAAATTCCTCGTATATTGTTTGGTCGACTGTCCAATTTTGGGTGGAATTTGGATGAAGGCGGTGCGGGGAAATTAAAGCACGGAGGGGGAGATATTTGGGTGTTGTGGCCCACATTTCATACACACCCCAAAAAAAACCACCTGTGTTTTCCTCTCGGGTGCACACGCAAGCGACAGAGCGCCGGCCCGAGGAACTTCAGTGCCACCTCCTGTTGTTGAGCCGTCGCTCGGTCTGATCATCTACACAGAGCGTGCACCAAAGCTCTTTTGCTTCTTCCACTCACTCTCGCTCCCTCGGTGGCTTGCTCCCACGAAGCACCCAGCAGCCGCTCTCTGTTTCCTCCGATCGCCCCAGCTAAACCGAGCTCGGTTGCTCGAGCTTTCTATAGAAAAAAGTGTCGCTCACTCGTTTTCTCCCGTTCTACCACCACAACTCCAAAGTTTCTAGCTCGTGTTGATCACAATTCGAAGGTTGGCACCAAGAACCGAGGTGCATTCGGCGGACTTCATCTTGGGTCAACGTGGACAGAGGGCCACGGCCACTTTCTCCTCCAACTCACTGCACAAGAAAGGTGAGCTATGCTCCATAGATTGTGCAGCTGAAACCCTCTTAGCAAATGATCAATCGGTTGAGGAGAATTTCACTCTTTTCCGATCCCTAGTGTAGAAGAGTCGAGCTCGGTTCATACCCAAATTTGGTTTGCATGATCAACCAACACTCGAGTTGACTTGCACATAGCTTCTATACTCCCTAGCGCCCCTCCTCGATGAAGAACCGAGCAAAAACATCTAGAAATGAGGAAGTTCTAGCCGTTTTCGTAGCTGCCGGTGCAAAAGTGCCTCGGGTCACCGTGGAGCCCTCGGTTGCCGGCTTTTTCACGGTGTGTGGATTCCATTTTCGTCATCCTCGAGCTACCACGGTGCTCACCGAGCAATCCCCGACTGTTTTCATGTGGTGTAGAGGGGAACGACCTCGCCGGAACCCTAGCATGTGCTGTCATCAGTGCGCACTGTTTTCCGGTGAGTTTCGGCCACCGGCGACACCACCATCGTGCTCAGAGTGTTGGAAAAGGGGGGGGGGCGGCAACTATGAGGCCGGGAGACGGCCGGGAAGGGCTTTCCGGTGACCCTCACCGGAGGGCGCCTCCACTGCCCTGTTTGGCGCAAGGTTGAAGGAGACGGATGACAGGTGGGGCCCATGGGCAGGTTTTAAACTTTTCCAGATTTTCCCAAATTCAGTTCAAACTTTGGAGAGTCATAACTTTATGTAGGAATGTCCAAAAATTGTCAAATAATTTTTTTGGATTCCTCTCAGAGAGTATTATCCAGGGGTGCATCCCAATATTTATGAAAATCCCTGGATTTGGCTCATTAATTCATTTAAGGAAAACATTGTAGGAATTTTTACAGGAGTTCTGTTTATTGGAATATTTCCAAATTTGGGCAGGAGATTCTTCCAAAACTCCTTGAACTCCAGTAAACATTTAAGAGGCATTGGACCTCATTTGCCTGACCAAATGAAGTGTCAATCCTTTATGTTTCTGAAAAATAGGAAAATGAACAGAGACATTTTCAGACTTTTACCCATGATTGTAAAATCCATATCTCCATGTAGGAAACTCCAAAAATGGTAAAACCAATTCCTATGGACTAAGGACATTTTTTACTTCACAAAAAGTCTACTTTTCAGCATAGTAAAGCTTAATATCTAGGGGGTAAAGGCAGAATAGTGAAAATAACATAAGGAATTATTGTGATCACCTTGAGCCATTTCATGAGCTCAATTTTTGCACACTGCCTAAATACCTTCCATAGAAGCTGGGTTAAATTTTCAGCTTCACTGCACCTCTGGAACTTGAGCTACCATCCTTTAGGTTTAAGTGTTCATATAATGGACTTAATCACATGGTGATTACTAGTATCCCTTTTCACCTAGCTTTCATCTTCTCTAAGGATGTAGATACAACAACAGAAACCTTGCTTTTGTTTATCTCTTTTAAGTGTTAGTTAACTTGTACAACAGTTGTGAATCAATTTCTAAATTGCTTTTGAATACATGTGCATAAATCATCTTAATAGCTCACGTGACGTCGACGTTCAACAAGGACTCGACTCCGCAGTGAGGATCTCCACCTCGTGATGAGTTTGGAGGATTCTACGGAGGAAGAATAACTCCTAGATTCTAACAAAACCGTTGAGCAAGGCAAGCCCCGGTTTGCATATAAGTACCGTATTTAAATTTTGCTTTACTTCACCTCATGTGTATTAGACTTGATATTGTGCATTATGTCTAGGAGGTTTGAAACCCACTTGCATGGATATTACATCCCTGAGTAGGAGGTTTAGTGTAGGCTTTGCCTCGTTGTAGATGCTAGGCTAATGTTGTAGCTACCTCGGTAGAAGTCGAGTAGTAAAAAGCTACTCGTGAGAAAGGTCGAGTAATGGAGTTACTCGCGAGAAGTTGATGATAAGAGCACCCTCACGAAAATGAGATGGGGACGGCGATGTTCCTGTAGGATGGAGCGCTCAAGGTTGGTCTCAACCTTCGATGGGTGTGACAATGCTTGAGACTACATTTGGCCTGGATTGGGATGGTAAGGCAAATGTGGAGGTTGGTTGTAGCCCCGTCCATATCGGTTAAGTGCCGCGTGTATGCGGCCTGCTGGACAAGATTGAGCTGTACCAGATATATAGTGGGGTATGGGGCCCATGAAACCGATGTAACTCGATGGAACGTGATATAGAAACTCATCCTTCGCGTGGGAATGGCGTTGAGAAGGCGAGAGGTGTAAATCCTTTAGCGGGCAACTTTGACGTTTCCGCGTAGAGGACCATCCTGCTCGGCACGAAACATTTTTCTATGTCGGGGTGTTGTGTGAAAGGTTGCTACATACAACAGAAGAAAGAGCTCTTGAGAGAGTCTTTCGAGGTGGGTTTATGTGTCGCGTATTCCAGGTCGTTATTGATCCGAATCACTGGTCGCTCGCGGAAGAGGATTGAGCATACTTGCCCACTGCGCCGTGACGTAGTAAGAAGAGGAACTAAGTCTATTAACTTGCTGTTCATGGATTAATATTTGTATTGGAACCTTGACTCAATTAGAAATAGTGCCAACTAAAGTTCATTTCCACCTTAGGCTAGCAACATCAGGATAAGAGTTTCTTGTTTGACTGTGGACTTCCGGTATTGTGAGGCGTGAGGACCACTAAAATGAAGGCTATAAGAATCTGAATATAACGATCAAGTTTAGTCAAGCTTCATTTTTGCAAATACATGTTCCTATTGTCTTACTACCTGTGCATATAGAGTTACATGTCTAGGATTGACAGTTAAGTCTTGCTGAGTCTTAGTGCTCACGTTGCTTCTGAGTTGTTTTGCAGGTAGCAGGATGCCTGCTATGAAGATGGTTGTTTGGTGAGACGATGAACCTTATGGTTTGTTATACTCATTGGAAACCTAGCCGCTGCCTTTCTATGGTGAAGCTAGTAGGAAGCGTTCACGGGCAGAACGACTTCTCATTGACGTAGTTAGGGTCGAGAGTGATTAGATTGTCCAGCTAGTTTTATATTCCGCTGCGTATGTACATTATGTTGTAAAAGAACTTATCTTGAGTAATAAAAGGGTTTCATATGTTCTTAAGTCTCTTTTCGTGCATGTTGTTGGGTGTCGCATCGCACGGCACCACCCAGTACGATTCCTGGGCCGGGCGCTCACAATAGCAACTTGCGCCGAGCCTTTTCATGCCTTTATTCACGAGCAGAATGCCACCAAAGTTTGTTGCCGACTGCCGCTCGACGCCAGTGCACTATGGCATCTTCCCCGTTGTTTCCACCCCACCATGGTGTTCCCCATGTCTTCCTCCGTATCAAGTAGATAGGTGAAGAAAAAGTGTCCCCTCATGCGAGCTACCTTTGTTTTCCAGCAAGCAGCCACTAATAGCTCGAGCCAGCTACTGAAACAGCGTCAGGTTGATGGTGGGTCCGAACTGTCAGCCAGTTTTCCCATTAAAGAATAAATCCAGAAAATGGCTGAAACTGGTAAAATCCGTAGAAAATATTAAAAATATCAGAAAATGTGAAATAAAATTTCGTAGAACCCTTGTGACCATATATATATTCTAGGCATGTTTATTTTGTATAGAAGTATTTTGCATTTTGTTAAAAATTATATTAAGTAAGGATATGGTAAAATAGTTTGTGGTAAAGCTAAGCACTGGAAAAATCTGAAACATTTGCATAGCACATCTTGCATGCCATATATATTCCAGTATATAGATTTGGTCAGTAGGACTAGTGGATTTTGGTTAAATAATTATCTTGGATTGCAGCCATTCAAATTTAAGACAATGTGGTATTGAATTGTAAAATGCATATAGAATGCTAAGCGCTTCGTAAAATTACTAAATAAATCATGTTAGCATATTTACTACCATATATACATATTAAAAGCGTTTATTTTGTATTAATATGTTCTATCATGATAGAATGACATAAACTAATACATTTTTGAATTTAAAATGTAGAAAATCCCACCGTCAGAAACATCTGATATTTTGCTAAGTAATTAGATATATGATTAGTATACATCAGTAGAAATATCAGACTGTTTTTTCTTGTGGAATAGTCTGAAATATTTGTTAATCACAATCTGTCATCTAATTTCCAGAAGATAAATTATGGTTTGATAAATCCTCATAAATTATGATAATTCACTTTAACCTATTCCCTACGCTCAGTAAATCATACATGTCTGTAATGTAAGTGTAACTTGATGAGATTGTTTAATAGCATGCAACTAATTAATATACGTTATATATATATGCATAACAGAAATAGAGTAAATAAATTTTGAATTACTTTAATGCAAATTTATGATATTAAAATGATTCTTAAGTTAAAACTCATGTAAGCAATTGCACAAAAAAATTGTTGCATTATTAGTGTTTTATTATCACTAATTATCTGTATTACATTGTGCATATCGCTAGAGCACATGGCAATCGAGTGGCAGCTTCGGAGGATAATTGTTTTGTTATTGACTCTATTGACTTAGACTATAAGCACATTTATCCAGGCAAGCCCCGGTTTTATCATTCGCCATTTTACTACATCTTTCAATCTGTATCTAGATATGTTGGTTATAATTGTGTTTCCATTAAGTCTAGGCGTTGTATGAAAACTTCACTTGCATGGCCATAAAAACCCTTGGGTTCAATTGGTAGATCAGTCACGATTTGTTAGTTTGCTATGCTAATTAGTCTTGAATGAAATATTAGAATTTTAGAATTTGATCACAAATGGAAATATGACCAGGAAAGTGGTAAGGAGCAATAGGAAATGGGTCTTGCGTACATAGGCTTGCCTGTGTCGGTTGTGTTCTAAGTCGTAGTCGGCCTCTTGGACAAGTATTGAATGTACCGCGTGCATGCTAGTGATATGGGAACTAGTAAACCGAGGTAACTTGATCATTATGGTGCAGAAACTTATACCACCGTTCTAGGTTGGAGTTTGAGAGGATTGAAAGGTGTAAATCCGCTAACGGATAACATTTGAAACGTGTATCATGTGTAGGTACCCTCTACCTGGGACGTTAGAACTGGTTCGGCATCAGAGTGTCTCATGAAAGGTTGTCGCGTACGACATCATTGAAGTGTGTCTGAGTACAGCTTTTGGAAGTGCGTACGTGTCGTGGATCAGGGTTTTCCTGCAGGATTAAATTGATTATAATCATTGTCACTCGTGGATATGAGTACGCTTGTTCATTGCGTCGGCACATAGTAATGAATGAAATTTTATAAATGTGATCAAATCTGATTTGGGACTTAATTATTGCTTGTCAACTTGTATGGAATAGATGAAGGTGCTAACTAAATTTAATTTTTCATGCTCACTAAAATGGCTGCTGAAAGTTGCTAAATAAGGACCTACGATTGGACTCTTTCTCTGCAAAAGTCAGCCCTTTATCCCCAATTTACCTGTTGCATATTGGTAGAAGTCCTAGAGAGTGATTTGACGGGTAAGTCTTGCTGAGTATTAGTTGCTCAGGGTATGTTCATAAATGTTTTTCAGGTGAGCATGATTTTATAAATGAACATTATATGCTTGAAGGGTTCTGAAGGATGCGCCACCCACTACGGGATGGACGGTCCAGTGGGAGCCTGATTTTCGCCACCAGCTTGATAAGCGCTGCTAGGACAACGTATCGGTGGGCTCGATACGCTTGTTACTGCTGATATTATAGAAGTGTTGTATAATTTCATAATATGATTCATTTCTGCTGCAATTTAATTTAAACTCAAACTCTGATGTACCGCTTCTAAGCATTCTATTTGTAATATTTTGTTATAGTCTTGTTGATGTGCAATCCGGTGTCACAGCGTGTGGCACCACCCGAATACGATCCTTTGTCGAGGGGCGACTGTTGGAGTGTATGAGCTGCGACACTCCTCCCGACCTGCTATGGAAGCAGCCCGCAAGGTTCTTTGATTTGAATGGGATTGGCATCCTCTACGCGATCGTGCTCGAGAGAGTAGGTGAACACCGAGACTTACGTGGTTCGGGCCGCTGGAGCGTAATATCCTACGTCCACGGGAGTGCTTGATGTATTGTCTTCGCGTATGAGTGAGTGAGGGTGCAGGGTCACGAACCCTTTGTTGGGTGGACACCCCGGTCCTTTTATAGTCCAAGGTCGGGGTGGTTACAATGAGGCTTGGGGCCCGATAGGTGGACCCGAAGCTATGTGAACCCTATACATGATCTAGGGTTTTGCACTCTGAGTAGAGTAGTCGGTGGAGGAGTTATGTCCTGCCGCCTGGCACACTGAGCGCCCCTGTCTGGGTGTCAAGTGATGATGAAGACGCCGTCTTGTCGCTGCAACTTCTCGCCCTGCTTGGGCAGATTCGTGCTGTTGGGCGGCACTGTACCGCTGTCATGCCTCGCTGTCATGTCATGTCATTGTAATGGCGAACAGGTGGAGGACGGAGGCATACACTATGCGCCATGCTTCTAGGGAAGGCGCGAACCTTAAATGCACAGCCTGACAGCGCACTTTTTCCTTGACTTTTTCGATCCCTGGCCCACGACGGATCATAGGGCACGTGGTGGCTTCGGAGCTCTTATCGACGGGTTCGGAGCTAGGAGACACATGGCAGCTCCGGACCTCACCTCAGCGGGGAGGTTCGGAACGGAGCCCAGTGAATGTGGTGGCTCTAGAGCTCTCCTCAGCAGGGAGGAGGTTCTGAGCCCACTGACACGTGGCAGCTCCGTACCTCACCTCAGCGGGGAGGCTCGGAACGGAGCACGGGGCACGTGTCGGCTCCGGAGCTCTCCTCAGCAAGGAGGAGGTTCTGAGTCCACTGACGTGTGGAAGCTCCGGACCTCCCCTCTGCGGGGAGGCTCAAACCGGAGCCCAGGGCACGTGTCGGCTCCGGAGCTCTCCTCAGCAGGGAGGAGGTTCTGAGCCTACTGACACGTGGCAGCTCCGGACCTCACCTAGGGGGGGCTCGTCCCAGAGCCCAGGGCACGTGTCAGCTCTGGAGCCCAAGCGCGCGTGGCAGCCCCGGCGCTGACCTCGGGGCCAATGACACGTGGCTATGCCGGGGCCCGTCTCAGCAGGGAGGCATGGCCTGGGCTGTCTTTTACCCTCCACGAGGCGGTACCCGATCTGCGGGGTACCGACATTGGCCCCCGGGCCCATCTCGGGGGCGGCAGCGAGCCAGCAGGTGGGACCCCTATCTTTCCCACGTGGTGGCTTTGAACCTGCACTTTGGAATGAAGCGGTGGCAATATTTCAGCGTAGTGGATGCGCAGTTGTACCTGGGAGACTAAAAGGCTGCACGTCCTTGGCGTAGCGGGCGTATTCGTCAGATGAAGCGGCAGCATGTCGTTGGCGTGGTGTACACGTGCATGCTCCTGACTGGTGGGTAGTGGCGACGAGCTCGAGTGGTTGCCCCAGGGTATTTACTGCAGCAGCTCTCGGGTCGGCCGCTGCAGTTCCACCGCGCCGCTTTCCTCAGAAACCGCCGGACGTTCCCGAGAAATTATCCGCCTGGCCCCCAGTGTCTGACGGGTGGACCTAGGTCCTACCCATCATTGGGAGAGACTAATTGACGGGGACCCGGCCACCCATTCATTTACGGAGCAGTGCCACTCGCCCGGGAATCACATTGGGTGGTGTCGTGTTATGCGGCACCCAACAGCACACATATAAGGAATCATATATTACATAAATCAAAAGCGGAAGCTTACAAAGGTTCTTTGTAAAATAATTTACATCAAATATCTACAGCGGAAGACTATAATCAGCTCACGTCGAATAACTAATGAGCACTCGAGAAGAGGTCCAGCCCGCGGACTCCTCTCGCTAGCAACACGAAGACATTGCAGCGGCTGGGTTCTCCATGTGTTACACGACTCGGAAGCCTCTGAGTCTCACCGGAAAACCTTCTCATAAGCGTCGATGTTAACCTGCAAAACCACTCATATAGCAAGCGTGAGCACATAGGCTCAGCAAGACTGATCTGTCTCTCCTAAACAAGAAACTCTACATGCACGACGGATCGAAATAGGTTAGCTAACTTTGCGCAAAAGTACTCACCTACAGTTGATCCTCAACTTTCAGATATTAAGCCTCATTGTGAAGATCTTGAGCCGAACAGCATCCAACTCCATAATAAAAACAAGAAACGCTTTGTTGCGATGCTTCTTGCACGAAGTGAAGTAAAATTTAATTAGCCTATCTCTACTTCAAGGATGATTGCAATACAAGTTACATCAAAGCCTTATCAAGTTCAAAAAAAATCATTCAGTTCTTACGACATCAAGACGCAATGGGCAAGTATGCTCATATGACCGCGAGCGACGGTGATTTGAATCAGTACACGCCCGGACTATATGACACGTGCACCCATACTGCGAGTTGCCGGCAGCAACCTCGACTGATGTTGTACGCGGCCACCTTTCCCAAGTTCTTCCACATAGGACATATTCTATAACTGCCCCGAATAGCAAGCTCCCTCAAGGTACATACCCGCAGTGATATGTTCTTGAGCGAGTTACCTCCTGCTATTTTGACGCTGAAAGCCTAAGAAGTTAGAAAAGTTCCAATGTGGATCTCACAAGGTACATCAGTTTCCTGGGTCCCATGTAGCCAGTATGCGCCAGGGTACACAACTCAAACTTGTCCAACAGGGCCGAGCACAGACAGGCCTTAACCGACACAGGCAGGGCTATGCACGCACGGTCCACAGCCTGCTGCATCTAAATCTCCCTGCCCGGTCTCCACTTCTTAAGTGTGAACTTTCCTCAATGTTTCTATTCTTGACCCGCTCCGATAAAACCAAGCCCTAAACTCGCGAGTAGATTCCAACTACTCGACTTCTACCGGACCTTTCCTACTAACATTTAGCGTAGCCAAATCCACTCAAGGAGGTTCTATTCTACCCTTTCTCTGTTCGGAATTTCTGGTCATGCAGTTGGGTTTTCATTATAAACTAGATCTAATGCAATCAAACATACAAAGCTATAATCTCTTGAAATGGAAATACTTTATAAAACTGCTCGAATGTAAACCTGGGCTTGCCTGTTTTGCAGGTGACTAATATATATTCATTTAGTGAAGATCACTTGAGGCTTGACCACTCGATCACCTTGTCTTTGGAAACCCACTTCACTTCGATCTCTTCACAATCTTCACGTCGATGCTACATGTTATGAGTATGCACAAGTATTTAATTGTAAAGATTTTTCTATCACGATCTAATGACAAGTTTAAAACTGGAACTCTGTTTAAGAATTTAAAATGACACTGGTGCTAGTGGTTGGGTTTGGGTTAAGCAAAGTTATCAAGTGCTAAGTGTTTTCCCCACTTGTGTGTTGATCATCTTAAGAGATTGAACAGAACAGTAGTGATCCAAAGCTCCAATGGATCTGAAAATTTTCATGTGAGTTCCTTGTCACAATAAAATCATCTGGACCAAAATTTAGCACTTTTCACTGAGTGATTTATTCAGAACAATTCTCTAAACAATTAAGCAAAGAGGTATTAATTCTGAGGTAACACCCATGTTCATGTCAAACTTAGTGAACTATAATTTCAGTTATAGTACATATAGCCTGCATGAATGTTCCTAGGATTTTTGGAGCTAAGAATTGCCCAGAACTGAGTTTCCAAGTTCTGGGAATTTCTCTGAAATGTTTCTGTATTCATTTGAACACAGGAACTTAAAATCTGAATTCTCCTAATCAAATCAAGTTTAAATGAGCTTAGAGTTTTACAGGAGTTCAATAACACTTTAAAGATTATTCTAGCAAAATTTGAAGATTTTTGGATTAACCAAATTCCCTCTAAAATTATTTTGCTGAAAAGTTTTAAAGAATTTTCCAGAATTAAATATTGACTTTCATACAAATTGGGTTGCATATTTGGATAGACTTTTTCAATCTGAGTCTAACCAATTTGAATCAATAAATTTGGAGTTTCATAGCAAAAGTTATGCTCTTCTAAAGTTTGGAGAAAATCTGAATTTGAATTAAATAGGAGGAAAAGTTCAAATGCTGCCGGTGGGTCCACGGGACACGTGTCACGTGCTGGAACAACGACACACGGGCTACAGGGTTATTTCCCATGTTGCCACAGTTTAATCCGAGCCCACAGAAGATCCCACACCCGGTCGGCCTCTCTCTGACAGCGGGCCCGACCCGGTCTTCGTCTACCTCCGGTCTCCCGCGCGCCTGCGCCGCCGGAGATTACCGGAGCACCTTGGAACTTGGTCGTCTGGCCATCTCCTGCACTGCCACTTGCCGCCAACCCCTAAAACCGTGCGCTGAACATGTTGGAGGGATTGTCCCCAGCCGGCGTCGGCTCTAACCTAGCTCGCGCCGATGCGGCGGCTCGGTGGAGGTTCGGCGATGTCGCCCCGATGTACTAGCCCGCCAAATGCCCACTTAAACTGCCCTACAGCATCAGTGATGGCTAGAGAAGCTCGGCATGGTGGCAAAAGAGATCGGGATTGGCTCTAACCATACTCTCACCATGCGCCTGAAGCTTCCCACCGCGGCCGCCATCGGGAAAGTTCAAAATACACCGGCTACACTTGTTTTCATGCTAGGTTTGCGAAGCAAACTCGTGTGCCATCGAGTCTAGCTCCTGTGAGTGCAATTTCGTGGGCTCTAAACAAGAATCAATTGGGAGTTTGGAGTTTCCTTACCCGAAGGTGGTTTCGAACCGGCCGGGACAAAAACTGGAATTCCGCCGGCGACGATCCACGGTTGGACTTTAGCTTCGGAGGTAAGCTGCGTGAAGGCTCGACGCGTCCAAAGGATGTCTTGCTCGGCCATGACAAGCTCTGGGTGAGGCTGTTCACGAGAGCACCTCACCACTTTCGCTTTCAGCCGCCGCGTGAACCTTTCGTTCTCGGTGTAGCAAGGCTGAGCTCACTCGATAATTGTGCGAGGAGGTCGTGGAGGAGACTGTGGTGCGGTGTTTCTGCTGCCTACAGCTTTGCACACGAGGGGAACACCGGCTGACGATCGACCGAGGGTGGCGGTGACCTCTGTTCGGTTCAGTCCGTGTGTGAGAGAGAATGGGAGGACGAGCGAGTCTTCGGTGTTGTGGGCAAACGAAGCACGGCAGGAGTCAAGGCAGTGCACGTGTAGCTCGCCAGAGAGAGGGAGACTGCGAGGACGTGTCCTCGGCGCCGCTCGGTGTCGCCCGGGTGCTGCTCGAGTGAAACCGACTGAGAAGCAAAACAGAGACTTGGTGCTCTGAGATCTTTTGCAATTTTAACTGCCTCAATTACATGTGGGTCCCACAATTCAGCCCCTCCTTATCCCTCTCCAAAATATCTCCAAAATTTGCAAATGATGGAATTCAATTGTGGGAGTTCAAATCTGACGTGCATTTGGATAATTGGGCAAGTTTCATCCAAATTCAAATGGGTATCTAAATCCTTTGCAATTTAAAGTCCTTTTGGAAAATGAGTTGCAAAACATTTCAAAAATTCATGAAACTTTGCATACCCACTAATTTGGACCTAAGGAATTCAAATATGAAAGCTGATTTTTGGTTTGGCTGCTGCAAATGAGCTTTTAACACAACAGTTTGCAATCCATTTTGTTGCCCTCATTTGAAATTTTGAGTTGAACAAATTTGTTCCCAAATCTGAACTTAACATCCTCACACATATGGGAACATCCCACCTTGGTTTCAAATCCCCTTTGGGTTTCAAGCATTCATATAAATAATTGAACTTGTGTCAAGAGAGCTCTCATGTGTATCATCACATGTGAAAAAGATTAAACAAGTCCCATTTTTCATACACATGAAACCAACTTGCAGTCAACTTGAGTTTCTTTGTGTTCATATTTTGGGACCTTTACATCCCCCCCTTAAAATGAATCTCGTCCCGAGATTACAAAAGATGAATGAGACGGGGTAATTACAAAGTCTATGACAAAAGTTCCTGATAATTCTTGTGGATGTAATCTTCACTTTCCCACGTCGCCTCTTCCGGGGTATGATTACTCCACAGGACTTTGTAAAATTTCAAAGTCCAATTCCGGGTGATCCGGGTCTTTTCGTCGATAATTTGCACGGGTCGCTCAGTGTGTGTGATAACCGGCTTCAACTCGTCGATGTCTTCGGTGTGGACAGCAGCGGTAAACTTGAGACACTTCCGCAGCTGGGACACGTGAAATATGTCGTGAATACCGGCAAGGCTTGCCGGTAGTTCCAGCCGGTAGGCTACGGTCCTGCACTTCTCCGTGATGGCAAATGGACCGAACCGATGAATCCCTTTCATTGGAGCCACATGAAGATACACATGCTCTTCGACATCGAAATGCAGCGGTCGACGCCTCTGATCCCCGTAGCTTTTCTGACGAGATTGGGCAGCTTTGAGGTTCTCTTGTATTATCCGAACTCTCTCTTCGGCTTCATTGACAAGATCAACCCCGAATGTTACTCGTTTGCTGGACTCGCACCAATTCAATGGTGTACGGCACTTCCGGCCATAGAGAGCTTCATAGGGTGCCATTTTTATGCTCGTCTGATAACCGTTGTTGTACGAGAACTCCGCCAACGGTAAGTGACCATGCCAGCTCTTACCGTGGTTGATGGCACACGCTCTTAGCATATCTTCCAGTATTGGATTCACCCTCTCAGTTTGCCCATCGGTTTGAGGGTGATACGCGGAGCTTCAAATTAATTTGGTTCCCAAGGATGCGTATAGATGCTCCCAGAAATGGGCTACGAACAGCGATCCTCTGTCGGACACAATAGTATGGGAAACTCCATGTAAGCACAAGATCCGTGCTATGTACAACTCCGCATACTGCTTTTCTGGTCTACACAGGGATGAAGTGCGCTGATTTGGTTAACCTGTCAATGATTACCCAAATCGAATCATGGTTGTGGGAGGTCATCGGCAAACCAACGATGAAGTCCATACTTAAGTCTTCCCACTTCTGTGCCGGTACTTGCAATGGTTGCAGCAGGCCCGACTTCTTGACATGGTGGGCCTTGACTCTTCGACACGTATCACATTCTAAAACGTACTTTGCAACTTCATGTTTCATATGTGTCCACCAAAACTTCTTCCAGAGACCTTGGTACATTTTATTGCTCCCTGGATGAATGGAAAATTTAGACAAATGAGCTTCATCCAAAACTTTCTTCCGTAATTCCATATCCCGGGGTACTACAATCCGGTCGTTGAACCACAAAGTACCTTCATCGTCTTTCCGGAAGCATTTCATATCACCTTGATCAATCCTCCGCCGTATGTGAGACATTCCTTTGTCTTTTCTTTGAGCTTCAATGGTCTCCTCTCGGATGGTAGGAATGATAGCGAGATTGTAGAGTGCTCCATACGGAATGACAAGGAGGTTTGGTTCTTCATCATCCATTTCAGCAAAAGTCAAGTGGTGGATATGCGCCTTACGACTGAGCGCATCGGCGACCACATTCGCCTTTCCCAGATGATAATGAATCTCAAGTTCATAATCTTTAATGATCTCTAGCCATCTTCGTTGTCTCATGTTCAGTACTTTCTGAATGAAGATGTATTTCAAGCTCTTGTGGTCGATGTAGAGGTGTATAAGATTTCCGAGCAAGTAATGTCTCCACATCTTCGAAGAAAGGATCACGGCAGCTAACTCAAGATCATGAGTTGGATAATGCTGCTCACGGTCTGAGTTGACGAGATCCATAAGCAACCACTCATCCTTCTTGCATCAGCACGCAGCCAAGATCGATGCCAGATGCATCGCAATAAACGTCAAATGGCTTCGTCGTATCCGGCTGAACAAGAAATGGGGCTGTTGTGAGATGGTTCACTAAAGTCTTGAAAGCTTGTTCACACGCAGCACCCCATACAAATCTGGTATTCTTCTTCAATTATTCCGTCATCGGTTTAGCGATCTTGGAGAAACCCGGAATGAACCTCCGGTAGTAACCCACTAAACTGAGAAAGCTACGGATTTTGGTGACTCTCATTTCTGCACTTGGATAATCTTACTCAGATCTACAGCGATGCCCTCCACTGAAATAATGTGTCCAAGAAAAGGTACTTGATTAATCCAGAATTCACACTTTCTGAATTATGCAAAGAGCTGATGATCTCGCAATCTTTGTAGCACAATATGCAGATACTCATCACGTTCTTCCTCCGACTTGGAGTACACCAAGATATCATCGATGAAGACCACGATGAGTTTATCCAACTCCTGTATGAACACTAAATTCATCAGGTACATAAAATGTGCCGGGGCGTTGGTCAAACCAAAAGACATAACAAGATACTCATATAGCCCGTATCTCATTGAGAATGCCGTCTTCGGAATATCTTCTGCCCAGATTTTAATCTGATGATATCCGGACCGAAGATTCATCTTCGAGAATACTTTCGCACCCACTAATTGATCGAAGAGCATATCAATGCGAGGTAGTGGATACTTGTTCTTGATGGTCACGGCATTAAGAGGACGATAATCAACACAAAGCCGTAGTGTTTCGTCCTTCTTCTTGACAAACAACGCTGAACAACCCCAAGGTGATGAACACGGTCGTATAAAGCCCTTGCTTATTAGGTCATTCAGATGTGTCTTCAATTCTGCCAGTTCATTGGGTGTCATCTTGTAAGGACTTCGTGATATCGGTGTTGTTCCCGGCGCAAGTTCAATCTTGAACTCTATGTCTCATTCGGGCGGCATGCCCAGTAAATCATCAGGAAACACATCCAGATATTCACGTACCACCAGAATGTCCTCTATCTTCACAATTTCCGTGTGGTTTAATGTTGCAACCTGGTGCCGACTGGCGCCCAGAACTAATACATGAAGACCGTGCTGTGGGGGATTGAGCTCAACAATCCTAGAGCTGATGTTAAGAACTGCATAGTTGTAATTCAACCATGACATCCCCAAAATGACGTTGATCTTAAAACTCTCAAGAATAGTGAGAGTTTTGGGATATATTCTACCCTCCAAACAAAGAGGTGCTCGGTAGACAATTTCACTTGTAGTACTGCTGCCCCCGGGTGAAGATATGAGGTATTGACTCTTTGTAAAAGTTTTTTGGGGCTGATGACCCGCAGTCTTGAATTCCCTCTGGACAATACCTAGCATAATGGCCCATACGCCCACAAGTTAAACACGGATGTCTCTCCGGTTCTTCGCTGACTTGCGGTTGAATGCTAGGTACACATGGCTGCAGCGATGAAGCACAAACCACCGTATGATGCTGCTGCTGTGGAGGTGGTGCAAGTTGTGGTACTTGACCAGCAATCAACCTCTGAGGAGTTCATGGTACAGGTGGCCTCCATCTTTCACCGGATGGCATTCGGTACACCAAACGGTACTTTTGAGGCACATAACTTGTGCTGGCCTGCTCGATCTCACTCGTTCTTCTTTTCTCTGCTTGCCACTCAGGTGTCGGCTTCTCTTGGATGAGAGCCGCATCGACCATGTCAGTGTAACTGCCTTTGTTAAACACGGCCATCTTCTCCTGTAATATGGCACTCAGGCTATGGAAGAATAAATCACACCGTGCCTCTTCTTTCTCCACATATTCGGGAGCATATTGAGGAAAAAGGTTAAACCTTCTGACATACTCAAGGACGCTCATGTCCCCTTGCTTCAAGCTCAAGAATTCCTCCCGCTTTGCCTTGATAATTCCTATTGGCATGTGAAGAGTACGAAAGGCTTCACATAACTCACTCCATGTTACTTGATGACCTTCCGGAATGGTGGCTAGATGTTCAACCCACAAGTTTCCGGCAGCTCCATGGAGTTGCTGAGCGGCAAACATTGTCTTTTGGACTTCATCACACTCGAAGACTCCAAATTTGGACTCCATGACACGAAGCAACTGATCTGCTTCCACAGGTTCAGTAGCTTCAGTAAAGATTGGCGGTTGAGTCGCCAAGAAGTCCAGATAAGCGTTCCGAGGTGGAACAACTTGTTGCGTGTTCTGGAGTACGCCCTGTTGTACCAAGTCTTGGAGTAAGCATATGTTCTCTTGCGTTGCTTCTTGGAGTATCTTGTTGTTCTCTTTATTAGACTTGACAACTCGAGTCATAAGATCCATCCATCCCGTGGGTGGTGGTTCCGACGGTTGAATGGAAGCATCACCGCCTTGGCGAGAACTCCCGGCCTTACTCCTAGAGCGAGTACGAACCATACTGCAAAAATATATTTGAGATGAGTTAAACATGAACTCAGCAGTATGTGAGACTAATGAAAACATCAATATGTCAAAACTTTAAGAAAGCAGTAACAAAATCCATGTTTACACAACTCCTTAGAGTAGGCATAGCTAACCAGCCTATCTGTACAGAACAGACCTTTATGCACTAACTCCAGATTTTGATCCAGTTAACAGCATTTTCATAACTCAAGTTGAATAGAAAAGTTAAAGTTAACTTCGGTATATTTCCAACGAGTACTCATATGCCTACAGATCATCTCTGGATCAAAAGTTATGATTTTTCAAAGTTGACAGAATTCCTGGAAAAAATTGGCCAGCATCTCCTTTGTATGTGGCTGATTTTATCACAGTTGTATATGCAAATACAATACGAATCTGACAAACTTTGAACTACAACAATGTTGCACATTTCATAACCTTTCCAATGGTGTATCATAGGCTCCTTAAGGATTTTTTCTACAGAAAGTTATGGCTTAAAAACAGAAAGGTCCAGAGAGGTTTTGCTCCTCTCCTGTTTCGGAACAGTTTACCTTCAACTGGATTCTCCCCAATTTAACGTGTGATTTTGCTCTGGAGGTCTACAAAGAATCTGTAGAGCACTTGAAAATATTTCCAGAACTGTATCATACACCTTAATTGGTAAAACTACTAAGAGTTATGCTCTGTTAAAGGACAGCAAGAATTCCAGCCAGAAACAGAGCACTCTGTTTTTGAAATCTTTGAAGCCTAGTCATTCTCTCATTTGAATCTTAGCTCATAATAAGAGTTCACTAACTAATATTTGTTTCAAACTTCATTTTCTAGTTGAAAGTTAGTTCATGAGTCATTTCTTCATAGGGAAGAGGTTATTAAGTTTAGTACGGCGTCGATGCACCGTAAGAAACATGTCGGTACTACGCAGCCTCACCAAAAGAAAATCCTAACCGGATTATACCGGCATATACGTATCTTAGGTGGCACTAAAACAGTCACTCGCAAATGTGTGCTACTAATACTACGGTTTCATGGTTAAACCTGCAAAAGTCACACACAATCGTCAGGTCCGGCTGCACACCGAACCCGATCCTAATACAGTTCGTATACCCATCCATCATCACTCGCATAGGTGTCCTCAAGCCAAACATGCCTTGAGCTACGTGTTCACATTACTAACCACTTACAGGGTCTCCCGTACTTGCCCGTAGCACGCCAGGGAAGGGCATTGCTCGAATACCCCAAACGACATGAAGAGTCGTAGAGGATACTAAAGCTGGCCGGGTTACCTGCCACCCGTGGGGCTCCACCCTTCAGCTTGTGCGCACTGGTGGACAGCGCTTACATTCACCCCCCTAAGATATAGAACGGCCCGAGATGCATGATTTTCTGACATAACACATAAGCTAGGTTGCCACCTTCATATTAGACTAATATAGTTGTCCTTATGTGGGCCTAATACCGTTTCCTCACCGTATCCTAAGTTTTGTGGTAATACGATCCCTATTCCATACACTATTACCAATGCGGCTCTGATACCATGCTGACGGGGACCCGGCCACCCGTTCATTCACGGAGCCATGCCACTTGCCCGGGAATCGCATTGGGTGGTGCCGTGTTATGCGGCACCCAACAGCACACATATAAGGAAACATGTATTACATAAATCAAAAGTGGAAGCTTACAAATGTTCTTTGTAAAATAATTTACATCAAATATCTACAGCGGAAGACTATAATCAGCTCACGTCGAATAACTAATGAGCACTCGAGAAGAGGTCCAGCCCGCGGACTTCTCTCGCTAGCAACATGAAGACATTGCAGCGGCTGGGTTCTCCATGTGTTACACGACTCGGAAGTGTCCGAGTCTCACCGGACAACCTTCTCATAAGCGTCGATGTTAACCTGCAAAACCACTCATATAGCAAGCGTGAGCACATAGGCTCAGCAAGACTGATCCGTCTCTCCTAAATAAGAAACTATACATGCACGACGAATTGAAATAGGTTAGCTAACTTTGCATAAAGGACTTGCCTACAGTTGATCCTTAACTTTCAGATTTTAAGCCTCATTGTAAAGACCTTGAGCCGAACAGCATCGCAAGTCCACAATTAAACAGAAATGCTTTGTTGCGATGCTTCATGCACAAAGTGAAGTAAACTTTAATTAGCCTATCTCTACTTCAAGGATGATTGCAATACAAGTTACATCACAGCCTTATCAAGTTCAAAACAAATCATTCAGTTCTTACTACGTCAATACGCAGTGGGCAAGTATGCTATATGATCGTGAGCGATGGTGATTCAAATCAGTACATGCCCAGACTACACGACACGTACACCCATACTCCCAGTTGCCGGCAGCAACCTTGACTGATGTTGTACGCGGCCACCTTTCCTAAGTTCTTCCACACAGGACGCGGTCTAACTGCCCCGAATAGCAAGCTCCCTCAAGGTACATACCTGCAGTGATATGTTCTTGAGCGAGTTACCTCCTGCTATCCTGACGCCAAAGGCCTAATACGTTAGAAAAGTTCCAATGTGGATCTCACAAGGTACATCGGTTTCTTGGGTCCCATATAGCCAGTATGCGCCCGGTACACAACTCAAACTTGTCCAACAGGACAAAGCATGGACGGGCCTTAACCGACACAGGCAGGGCTATGCACGCACAGTCCGCAGCCTGCTGGATCTAAATCTCCCTGCCCCGTCTCCATTTCATAAGTGTGAACTTTCCTGAATGTTTCTATTTTTGACCCGCTCCGATAAAACCAAGCACTAAACTCGCGACTAGATTCCAACTACTCGACTTCTACAACCTTTCCTACTAACCTTTAGCATAGCCAAATCCACTCAAGGATATGCTATTCTACCCTTTCTCTCTTAGGAATTTCTGGTCATGCAGTTGGGTTTTTCATTATAAACTAGATCTAATGCAATCAAACATACAAAGCTATGATCTCTAGAAATGGAAATACTTTATAAAACTGCTCGAATGCAATCCGGGGCTTGCCTGTTTCGCAGGTGACTAATATATATTCAGTTAATGAAGATCACTTGAGGCTTGATCACTCGATCACCTTGTCTTTGAAATCCCACTTCTCTTCAATCTCTTCACAATCTTCACGTCGATGCTACACGTTATGAATATGCACAAGTATTTAATTGTAAGGATTTTGCTATCACGATCTAATGACAAGTTTAAGACTGGAACTCTGTTTAATAATTTAAAATGACACTGGCACTAGTGGTTTGGTTTGGGTTAAGCAAAGTGATCAAGTGCTAAGTGTTTTCCCCACTTGTGTGTTGATCACCTTAAGAGATTGAACATAACAGTGGTGATCCAGAGCTCCAATGGAGCTGAAAATTTTCATGTGAGTTCCTTGTCACAATAGAATTATCTAGACAAAAAATTTAGCACTTTTCACTGAGTGGTTTATTCAGAACAATTCTCTAAGCAATTAAGCAAAGAGGAATTAGTTCTGAGGTAACATCCATGTTCATGTAAAACTTAGTGAACTATAATATCAATTATAGTCCATAGAGACTGCATGAATTTTCCTAGGATTTTTGGAGCTAAGAATTGCCCATAACTGAATTTCCAAGTTTTGGGAATTTCTCTGAAAATGTTTCTGTATTCATTTGAACCCAGGAACTTAAAATCTGAATTCTCCTAATCGAGTCAACATTGAATGAGCTGAGAATTTCACAGGAGTTCACTAACACCTAAATATTATTCTGGCGAAATTTGAGGATTTTTGGATGAACCAAACTCCCTCTAAAATTCTTTTGCTTAAAAACTTTAAAGAATTTTCCAGAATTAAATATTGCCTTTCGTACAAATTGGGTTGCATATTTGGTTATAGTTATTCAATGTGAGTCTAACCCAATTTGAATTACTAAATTTAGAGTTTCCTAGCAAAAGTTATGCTCTTCTAAAGTTTGGAGAAAATCTGAATTTGAATTAAATCGGGGAAAAAGTTCAAATGCTGCCGGTGGGTCCAGAGGACACGTGTCACGTGGTGGAACAACGACACACGGGTCACAGGGTTATTTCCCGCATTGCCACAGTTTAATCCGAGCCCACAGAAGATCCCACCCGACCCGGTCTTTGTTTACCTCCGGTCTCTCGCTCGCTAGCGCCGCCGGAGCTCGCCAGAGCACCTTGGAACTTGGTCGTACGACCATCTACAGCACTGCCACTTGCTGCCAACCCCTGAAACCGTGCGCTGAACACGTTGGAGGGATTTTCCCCGGCCGGCGTCGGCTCTAACATAGCTCGCACCGATGCGGCGGCTCGGTGGAGGTTCGGCGAAGTCGCCCCGATGTGCTTGCCCGCCAAATGCCCACTTAAACTGCCCTACAACATCAGTGATGGCTACAGAAGCTCAGCATGGTGGCAAAAGAGATCGGGAATGGCTCTAACCATACTCTCACCGTGCGCCCGAAGCTTCCCGCCGCGTCCACCATCAGGAAAGTTCAATCTACACCGGCTACATGTGGTTTCATGCTAGGTTTGCAAAGCAAACTCGTTCGCCATAGAGTCTAGCTCCTGTGAGTGCAACTTCGTGGGCTCTAAACAAGAATAAATCGGGAATTTGGAGTTTCCTTACCCGAAGGTGGTTTTGCACTGGCCGGGACAAAAACTGGAATTTCGCCGGCGACGATCCACAGTTGGACTTGAGCTTCGGAGGTGAGCTGCGTGGAGGATCGGCGTGTCCAAAGGATGCCTTGCTCGGCCGTCACAAGCTCTTGGTGAGGCTGTCCACGAGAGCACCTCACCGCTTTTGCTTTCCGCCGCCGCGTGAACCTTTTGGTTCTCGGCGTAGGAAGGCTGAGCTCACTCGGTGATTGTGCAAGGAGGTCGTCGAGGAGACCATGGTGTGGTTTTGCTGCTGCCTACAGCTTTGCACGCGAGGGGAACACCGGCTAACGATCGACCGAGGGTGGCGGCGACCTCTGTTCGGTTCAGTCCGTGCGTGAGAGAGAACGGGAGGCTGTAAGGGCCTAAGTTTTTGCACAAAATCAAAGTTTTCATCACACCACACACACCTCATTTGAGGAAAACTTATGAACATATTTGAAGAGCAAGTAAACACAATCAATATGGTCATTAGTGGGTAAACTCACAAAATGCAAAAGTGGTATTTCCCACATGCATCATATAGGGGCTGAGCATATGAAAAACTCCTACACCTTGTTAGGAGATAATCTTGTCATGAGCTATTTTGGATAAATTCAAATCAAGTTTAAATTTCAACTAAACCTTTTCTGAAAATTTGATCAAATCAAATTCCACTTTAAATTATTCAAAGTCTAGTAGCCATTTGGAGATTTGATCAAATCACCAAGGTTATTAGTGTCTCTACTGTTTAGAGCAGTAGGAAAAATTGAAGTTTGGAGGTTAAAATATGAAGTGGGACCCCCTGTCAGCCACTCTAAACTGAGGAACCGCCTCAGCTCGGGTTTCCTTCGCACGGGCGTGCACCAGCTCGCCGGCCGACCCGTTTCCGACGGGAAATTGGTGCCAGCTCCTGCTGTTCGACTTACGACCCGCTCTTATCACTCCACGAGCTGCCAAAGTTGATTTTCCTAACTTCTATCACGCGTTCCTTCGCTCTCTGCTCCGCTCCCGCGAAGAACACCACCACCGGCCGAGCTCTCGGTGTTTCTCCTCGCCACAGTCGGTTTATCATCGATTGCTCGAGTTTCACACCGCAAGCATAAGCTCCCAGGTGTGCTCTATCTATTTCCCTCGCTGTACTAAATTTTGGTAGCTCTGGGTGATCATAGTTTGACGAACACCGATGAGTTACCGAGTGTTGCGGCGACGATCGTTTCGGTTCACTGTGGACAGGATGCCACGGTCACTTTCGCCTCTGCTTTCCTATACAAGAAAGGTGTGTTAGCTTCTCTAGTTCGTGTATCTTCTCTCCGTTTAGCAAATGATCCACTGTATAGCTGGAATTTTCCAAGTTTCCGAACCCTAGTACAAAACACCCGAGCTCGGTTGTGGGCCAAATTCGGTTCACATGTACCACCAAAAGGCGAGCTCATTTGCAAGTAGATAGTACATCCCCTGGCGCCTCTATTGAAGAAAAACCAAATGCAGAATTGGCTCAGAGAGGGCAGTTCTTCGGTCCGCCATGGAAAACGATCTCGGTTCACCGTAGAGCTCGGTGTTGCCGGCAGTTTCACCAAGGTTATCTGCCATTTCCAGCTTCCTTATGGTTCCCTGGTGCTATAGAGCCAAAAACCCGACGTTTTTGTGAAGGACAGAGCTTACGCGACCTCGCCGAAACCCTAGCGGGTGCTGTCGCCGGTGCGCGCAGGTTTCCGGCCATCGCCGGCGGCCGGCGAGCTCACAGCTGAGTTCAGGAAGTCGAAAAATGCGTAGGCGGCGAGTCTCGCCAGAGATCGCTGCCGCTAGGTGTTTTGCGTGAGGAAGAAGAAGAAGCAGTGTGCGTGGGGCCCACCAACAGAAGTTTAAACTTTTCCCTGATTTCCAGGTTTAGTTCAAACTCCAAACCCACATAACTTTGGCTAGGAAACTCCAAATCGAGTGAACCAAATTTTTTTGGATTTAGCTCTCTGAGTACTTTCCAACAAATCAAGTTTCACTTTATGAAAGTATTTATTTCTCCAGAATTAATTCTTCAAAATTTAAACTGTTTAGAATTTTAACTGGAGAACCCTTTGGCAGAAAATTCTGAAATTTGGCCAGGATGTTATCATAATATCCCTGATGCATCATAAAAATTTCAGATCCATTCGAGCTTATTTGATCCACCTAATGGTGTGATTAATGAAACTGTTCCAGAGAAAATGGAAAATGTCCAAAAACATTTTCAGATTTTCCCTGAAATTGTTTAGCTCATATCTTTGGATAGGAGTCTTCAAGTTAAGTGAAACCAACTCCATTATAACCCTCTGAAAATCTAGTTTTCAGAAAGTCATGGCTTGCACCATGAAAATCCTTAGAACACCCTAAGAGCTCTAATTAAGGCCATATACACATTTAATTGTGGAGGGCTCAAATGAGCTTTGCTGCAAATAAAATTTTGCAAAGTCTCTGTTTAGGTTGTATAAAAACCACAGTAAATATTTCATAGTCATTGGGCCTGTCTAGCAATACTTATAGTATTAACAAATTCAACATCAAATTCAAATGCATTCAAATTGATACATGTATGTATTTATCTCATGTAGTCACTAAGGTTAAGGAGGAGCCCGAAGTATTAGACTTCATAACTCTGGAGGATCAACTAGCCTACGACCAACAGAAGCAAGGCAAGCTCAGGTTTGCATTAGTCTTTTTTATAAATTTTACTGTTTTGAGAACTTACTTTGAGCACCCATTTCAATTTTGCATTAGAGTCTTGTTTGAAAACCCAAATGCATAGCCAAGAAAACCCTGGTTTTAGCTTAGGTGTTTAAACCCTGATTAGCTACTGCAATGCCAAGATAGTGTACGATTCGGTACAGGTCGAGTAGTTGGAACTGCTCGCGAGAATAGACTAGAGGCACACTACTCGGGTAAAGATAGCAAATGGAACACATGGCAAGAAAAATGAGACCGAGCGGAGAGTAAGGGCAGCAGGACTTTGTGGCCTGGGTGTCATAGCTCCGCTTGTGTCGATTGAGGACCGAACCGTGTTGCGGGCCTGTTGAACAAGCTAGAACAGTACCAAAGACCTACCGGATATATGGGAACCGGGAAACCGATGTAATTCGGGTAGCTGGGTGTTGAGGCATAGCTGGTCGTTCAGAGGGTAGGTTGAGAGTTTGAGGTGTAAATCGGCTGGCAGCACTGCGGATGCGCGCCCAGAGACCTCTTGCTCGGGACGATTGGACCGGCTCAACATTTGTCTAATGGATGAAAGGTGGTTACATACAACGTCCGTGATGGTTGCCGTAGGAAACATCGATTATGGGCGTACGTGATAATCACCGTCCCTCGCGGTCAGTGAGTACCACTTGTTCACTGTACCGTGACATAGAAAGAACAGACTAGTTACATGTTAAAAGTTTGCTGATTGGAAGAATGGACCTTGATTGCTAATGAAGTGCTGTAGTTTAGAGCTAATTAAAGTTCTTTTCAACCTTGGGCAAAGTACATGAGAGAAATACATTTCTTGTTTGATTGCGGCTTTTCATGTGTCTTAGCGTGAGGTTCTCCACAATTTGCTGCTAAAACTTGAAAGTAAGGTTCAAATAATTAGGCGAGTCTTTTGTAACTTACATTCCCAATTACACATAATCCAGCATGTAGAAGTTTCATGTATAGGAAAGACGGGTCAGACTTGCTGAGCCATCGTGCTCATTGCTTGTGTTTGAAGCTTTTGCAGGGTGTTATGGGGAAGAGACTCCCGAGGAGGAGACGGAACCCCGAGAGGGAAACCCCGTCGAGTGGGACTCGTGCATGCCGCCGTGTTAGTGTGCGTGTGTGCTAGCGGGGACACGTTTACGGGCTGAATGTGAACTCAGTGCGTAGTCTACGCCCGTGAGTGTAGACTGAACATATTTTGTTGTAAAAATGTTCATAAACACGTTTATGTAATAAAACGTTGTTTCTGCTTTGTACCTTTTATGTGTGTTATCCGGTGCTGTGCAACGCAGCACCCCTCAGCGTGATCCGGGCTCGACGAGGCCATGGGGCCGTGTCAGCATGGTATCAGAGCTCACTTGAGGTTTAACGCACTAAAAAGGTCATGTTTTTCAAAAACTCAATGAGGAACGATTAGTAGCCCATATAATGATGTTATTTGTGTATAGAAAGTGGCAAATCTAACCTATGTGCTTATGTCAGAAAATCATGCATCTCGGGACGTCATATGTCTTGGGTGCATGTAAGCGCTGTCCACCAGTGCGCACAAGCTGAAGGGTGGAGCCTCACGAGTGGCAGGTAACCCGGCCCACTTTGGTATCCTCTACGACTTTTCATGTCGTTTGGGGTATTCGAGCAACGCCCTTCCCTGGCGTGCTTGGGCAAGTTCGGGAGACCCCATCACGTGGTTAGTAACGTGAACACGTAGCTCAAGGCATGTTTGGCTTGAGAACAACCGTGCGAGTGATGACGGATGGTTGTATGAACTGTATTGGGACCGGGTTCAGTGTGTAGCCAAGCCCGACAATTATGTGAGTTATTTGCAGGTAGTCTAACCATGAATCGGTAGACGAGTAGCATCCATGTACGAGAGACGTTTAGTGCCACTGAACTAACGAAGCCGGCTAAGTCTGGTATATGTTTTTCTTTGTGAGAAACGTAGTACCGACATGAACTGGTGACGCTTCGATGTCACACCCCACTAAATGAGCAACCTAATTGTAAAACTTGAAGGTTTGATCCAGAGAACTAAAACTTTGATGTAACTTCTTCCCTTAATCAGGATGTTCAAAGTTAACAAGTTTTCAACTTTTCGTATACTAGGGACAGAGTCCTCTGTTTTCAGCTGAAATAAGGCTGAAGTTAAACAGAGGTTAGAGGTTGGGGTCATATGATAAATTTCTGGAAAGCTTTGGAAGAGCTTTACAACTGTTCTGTTGATGTCCAGAGGTGCTTCATCCCTTAACCAGTCGAAAAAAACAGTAGAGTTGAAACTGTCCAGAAAACAGGGCAGAGCAAACACTCTCTGTAAATTGAGCATAACTTCTTGCAAAAAAATCTAAAAATAGAAAATGAGGTAGTTCTGAAAAGTCCATGAGATGGGTTACAACTTTATAACAGAAAGTTTTGTCAAATTCTGTATATAATTAACTTGAATTCTTGGATCAAATCAGTACCTCAAGCTGGGAGGTGCTGTCCAAATTTTTTCAGAAATTCTATCAACTTTGATATCTCATAACTTTTGAACCAGGACAGATACTAGGACAAGTAAATACTTTATGGAAAGCTATTGAAGTTAGATTTAACTTTTACGTGGAGCTCCAGAATCGGATTTGCTTTTAGCATGGTCTAAATCAGGTTGAAATGGAAACTGGTCAGGGCTGTCATTTTTGGCAGCAGACCAGCAGTCAAATTTGTCTAAGTTTGAATTGTGTTTCCAGGTTTTATGAGTTCAATGACATGTTTTAATGTTATAACTCAATGATTTACTGTCAAAATGAGTATTTGACCTTTTTCTAATATGTTTCTACAGATGACAGTGGATAAACAACTGGAGAACGGGTGGGTGGTCTCCCACTGTTCTCAACGCAGCGGTTATCCGGAAGTGTTGAAGCAAATGCTTCAATATTTCGAGTACGTGGAGACGCCACAGTACCTCGCCAAGGAAGAAGGAGAGGAGGGGAACAAGATGTGGACCATCCATGTCGAAGTTCCTGCAGGACCCACGCCACCCGGTTAGGCACCGTTCACCGTCACGGTGAGAGGTAGACAGCCGGAGGAAATGTGGCAAATGGCAGACCGCGACACCATGTCGCGTTTCTGCCAACTACACATGAGAGCTATGGAGGGCACTCCATACGCGCTCGTTCCGGTGGAGGGACGAGCTAATCACGTGTGGAGGGAAAGGTACTTGGAGGCAACAGATCCGGGTTGCCCAAGGTACAACCCCGCGGAGGCGAACCTCAGCATCCAGTTGAGGGCAGGGAAGGCCATGATGGACAGCCAAGCTGCTCATATGGATTATCTTGCCGTGAAGCTCAAGGAGAGCACCAGCCGTGGAGACCATTTTGAGAGTGCTCACAGCGCACTCCACAATGTTCTCCTTCGGACGATAAAGCGACTGAACGAACAACATAATCAGTTGCATCGTCTAAAGAAAGCGAAAAAGAAAAGCCGCGTCGACATCACGGCTCCCCAACAGCAAGTGCAGGCCTTGACCCAGCAAAATGAGGTCCTCACTCAAGAGCGTGATGACGCTATTGAGGAGGGGCAAGGCTGGGAAGAGGACTACAACCAGGCCATGGACGAGGTGCATGCATTGCAGGACCTCGTGCCTCCGGTAGTGGGCCTACCGATGGTAGGTGCCGTACCCGTGGTTTTGGGTATCCCGGCGATAGGGGAACCTGAACCGGAAGAGGAGGTCATGGACCCAGAGCCACCAGTAGAGGTAGCAGAGGAGGACGACCCGCAAGAGGTCGAGTTCTACTCCGAGTAGTGGGTTACCGTTGCCAAGTAGGGCAGCGAGGGTGATGTATAAAAACTTTTGTGATTAGTGACATGTCGTGTCGACAGTAGGATATGCATAGGTAGTGACGACATGAGCACGACTTCTCGGAGACCCGAGAATAATGTATCTTGTATAAAGTACATATTCACTCGGAAGGAGTGAAACATGAGGCAGCAAAGATGATTGGAGTTGATAAAGGATTACGAAATAGAGATCCATTATCACCCCGGCATGGTTAACGTGGGCGAATGCGGGAGTCGCAAGTCACACGTTTATAATCCAACCAGCACCCTGTTGGAAGGGAGCGAACCACCATTACGTATGGTTCACCCTAGAGCTCTCTATAATTTAGCTTTTATCCCCACCATCCGTGAAAAAAAGGTGGCAGCCCGGAAACATGATTAGGGCATGTCACATTTGCGGAGATGTATAGACAGTGGGGAACTGAAATATTTCTGGAAAGACGAAGACGGCATCCTGTGGTTTAAGGACAGAGTCGTCGTACCCCGTGGACCAGAGTCGAGGAAGAAAGATGTTGACGAGGCTCACTTGTCAAAGCTCTATTCACCCAATTCGCCGGTCCGTTCAAGGTTTTCGGAAAGATGTGGGTCAGTTGCACACCGGCTGGAATTACCAGCGATATTCCCCCAGGGTGTACGACATCTTCCACATTTTCCATCTGAGGGAGTGCCTCAAGTGCTCTATCACCATTCAGCTGGGGAATATCGAAGGACTGAAGCCAGATCTCACACATCAGGAGGGACTAGCTCAGATCATCGACATAAAGGACCGAACCACACGCGATGGTACGTTGTGGTTCTATACAGTTTTAGGGAGTGATTACTCCAAGGTTGAAGCGACATGGAAGCGCGAAGGATTGCTTCGCACCAATTGTCCCAACTCTTGACGTCGCACGATAGTTAATTTTCCACCATCCTTCCTCTCATTTTTACCTTGTAATCTTGGGACGAGATTCCTTTAAGGGGGGATTGTAAAGGTCCCAAAATGTGCATACAAAGAAACTCTTGTTTGCACAAAGTTGGTTTCACATGTATGGAAAATGGGACTTGTTAAAACTTTTTCCACATGTGATAATACACATGAGAGCTTTCTTCACACAAGTTCAAATATTTATTTGAAGACTTGGAACCCAAGTGGGATCTAAAACCAAGTTGGGAAGTTTCCCATAAGTGTGAGGAAGCCCAAGTCAGATTTTGAGAACCAATTGTTCCATTCAAAAATGCAAACGAGAGTAACATAAGGGTTCTCAAACTATTGTATTAAAAACCTCATTTGCAGCAGCCAAATCAAAGATCAGAGTTCATATTTGAATTCCGTAGGTCCAAATTAGGGGGTAGAAAAAGTCTCATGAATTTTGGAAGATATTTGCTATCCATTTCCCAAATGGACTTAAATTGGAAAGGAATTCAAATATACATTTGAGTTTGGATGGAACTTGTCCAAATATTCACACACAATTCAGATTTAAATTTCCACCATTTGAGTCCAGCATTTGCTAAATTGAGGAGATAATTGTGAGAAAATTTGGAGAAGGATAAGAAGGAGAGAATGGGGCCCTCATGTCATTGGGGAAGTGAGGGTGCAAAAGATCTTCAGTTCAGGCAGTGCACGGTCCCTGTTTTTCCTCCTTCCCGCGAAGTCACCGCGCCACCGAGACAACCTCGGGTTTTTCTCACCGTGCGACACAGGGGCAGGCCGAAGCCACCTCCTGCTCGTCCCTCTCACGCTGGCGAGCTGTTTCCCACCCTTCTTATCACCTCAATCGCGTCCTGTTGCCCACAACCCCGAGGCCAACTCTGTTTGTTGCCCCCCCCCCCCTCGCGCAAAAGCTTGACAGAGGCTGCCGCATCCACTGCTCCCCGTCTCCCGGCCAGTCCAGCGCTTCTCCGGCGTTCTCAAGGGGCCACAGAGGTGCGCCATGAGGTACTGATCCTCATCCCGTCGTCCCCCTGCTCTCCCCGAGGCCGGCTCGCCGGAATTTGATTTTTGGCACCGGCGCACGTATAGAACAGACCGTGTTTAATTCTTGAAATTCTCCCAAACTGATTGATCATACCTCCTACAATTCAAACCACAGCAACTAGATGCCTTAGCGCCCTCCCACACCGAGAACCAAAGAAAACCGACCATCACAGGCCCCGGGCGACGAGAATTCGTCGCCGGCGGCAAAAACGGGTCGGGTCTCCGATGACCGCCCTATTCCCGCCAATTTCTGCACAAACTGAGGTGCGTTCCATGCTCCACGAGCTCTGGTGATGCTTTAGGGCAAGGTAGCTCTCCGAGAGATGCCTTGGACACGCTGGAACGCATCCATGCCGAGCTCCTGAGCCGCCCCGCCGGTGCCGACCCACCTACAGCCGTTTTCATGCAGGGAAACCTTGCCCGGCAGCTGCGCCATGTTCCAAGGAGCATGTAGGGCGAAACCGGAGCTCATTTGGTGGAGAAATGAGGGAGAACGATCCATGCCACGCTTTCTGCCGGTGTGCACCCGCGGGCTCTGGCGGGAGGTTGAAGAAGCACCTGACCCGTGGGCCCCACGTGTGACTGTTCTGTTTAAAATCAAACAGAGAGTTGTTCAAACTTGTAAAATGCATAACTTGGTGTAGGAATCTCCAAAAATAGTGAGATAAATTTTTTTGGATTCCTCTAAGAGAGTACTATTCAGGGGTACATCCCAATATTTATGAAAATCCCTGGTTTTGGCTCATGAATTCATATAAGGAAAATCTTGTAGGAATTTTTCCAGGAGCTCTGTGTATTGGAAAATTCCCAAATTTGGGCAGGAGATTCCTCCAAAAATGCCTGAACCCCAGTATAATTTTCAGAAGCATTGGACCTCATTTGCTTGGCCAAATGTGGGGTTAATTCCTTATGACTCTGAAAATTGGAAAATAAACAGAGTTCAATTTCGGAATTTTTCCCCAAATTTAGCACCTCATAACTCTTGCTAGGAAGCCATAAATTTAGTGATTCAAATTGGTTTGGAGTCATATTGAATAGCTCTGTCCAAATATACAACCCAATTTGTATGAAACTCACTAAATAATTCTGGAAAATTCTTTAAAGCTTTTCAGCAAAATAATTTTAGAGGGAGTTTGGTTAATCCAAAAATCCTCAACTTTTGCCAGAATAGTCCTTAGGGTGTTAGTGAACCCCTGTAAAAGTTTCAGCTCAATTGGAGTTGATTTGTCAGGGCAATTCAGATTTGAAGATGCTGTGTTCAATTGAATACAGAAACATTTTCAGAGAATTTCCAAAACTTGGAAATTCAGTTCTGGGCAGACCTTAGCTCCAAAAATGCTAGGAAAATTCATGCAAACTCTATGAGCTATAATTGAAATTTTATGTTTGGCATGAACATGGGTGCGATCTCAGAATTAATTCTTCTTTGCTTAATTGCTTAGAAAATTATTCTGAACAAACCACTCCATGAAAAGTGCTAATTTTTTGTCTAGGGGACTTTCTTGTGACAAGGAACTCACCTGGAAATTCTCAGCTCCATTGGAGCTCTGGATCACCCCTGTTCTGTTTAACCTCTTAAGGTGATCAATATAGATGAGGGGAAAACATTTAGCACTTGATCATGTTACTTGGACCCAAACCTAAACCACTAGCACCAGTGTCATTTTAAATTCTTAAACAGAGTTCCAGTTTTTGAAAACTTGTTATTAGGACTTGTAGCAAAGTCTTTACAATTAAACAATTGTGCATATGCATTACGTGTAGCATCTACGTGAAGGACTTCAAGTCATTGGAGTAGAGATCAAAGAAGGGAGGCAAGAGATCAAGCCAAGTGATCTTCACTAACTGAGTTATATATATTTGCCCCTGCAAAACAAAGGCAAGCCCCGGTTTGCATCAAAACTTACATGTTTTTATTTGTATTCACTCCATACGTCTAGCATTTTATTTATTGCATTACGTCTAGATGGTATGAAACTCCAAATGCATGACCCAGAAAACCCTGGAGTTTAATGTAGGATATGTTATCAATTAATTATGACTGCTGATCTCAACAAAAGTGGATTAAAAGAGGCATAACTCGAGTGGGCAGACTCCTACTCGTGAAACGGGGTTAAGGGGGATCAATCGGAAGAGTTGGGAATTGATCCTCATAGTTGGGAATGGAGACCGGGCAGTGGATGGAAGGATCAAGGACGTGGTCCTGTGAACCTAGTCTATGTCCGAGTCGATTAAGGCCCGTTCTCGTGCGCGGCCCTGTGAGACAAGTTTGAGATGTGTGCCGGATGCATACTGGCAATATGGGACCCAGGAAACCGATGTAACATGTTAACCTGGGTGTCGAGGCATACCTCACCGTCTGATGCCGATGCTGAAAGGATAGAGAAGTTGGCTCTACGAGGGTTTTCCGTAGGGAGACTTAATCCCAGTCGGTGGGACCGGTTTGACATTTGGGTGTCATGTGAAAGGTTGCCACGTACGGCGTCAGTGACGGTTGCTGTGTGCAACGTTGAGTACGGGCGTACGTGTCGTGTCAGCCGGGTGTTTTTGACTGCAGCTCGCGGTAGTGAGCATACTTGTACACTGAGTCGTGACGTAGTAATAAACTGGGAAACATTTAACATGCTTCGTGGGTAATCCTCATAATGGAGATGAGGAACGATCAACACTTCACTAAATTTAATTTCCACATTGGGCTAGTAGCGTCGAGGCAAAGCGTTTCTTGTTTGATTATGGAGTCTCGACGTTAATGGCGTAAGGTTTGTATGAGTCTAGAATAGCTCACTAAAGTTACTTTCACCTCGGGCAAGTGACATCGAGATGAAGTGTTTCTTATTTGATTGTGGAGTCTCGATGTAGGTTGCGCGAGGGCTATAAAAGTTGCTTAAAACTTGAAGTAAGGACTCTCCTTTAGCTCAAGTTCATCGTTTGTGCAAACTTCTGTAATCAGCCCTCTATTTCTATCATGTAGAGTTTCATGACTAGGGTGATGGGTCAGTCTTGCTGAGCTTCGTGCTCACAGATACTGCATAAGTTGTTTTGCCGGTAATAACTGTACGCTGCTAAGTACCTGATGAGACTCGGAGCTCTCCGAGTGGTGAACTCATTACAACCCCTGCCGCTGCTATTGTGATAATGTTGCTAGCGAGAAGGGTCCGCGGGCTGGACACCTTCTCTGTTGCTTAGCATAGGTATGAGACGTGAGTTGTAATAGTTTTCCGCTGTAGAATATTTTGAGAAGTATTTGTAAAATTTACACTTTGTAAGCTTCCGCTTGATTTATGTAATATGATGCTTTATTATGTGTGCTGTTGGGTGCCGTATCACACGGCACCACCCAATGCGATTCCCGGGTGAGGTGCCCCGTCCCCGTGAGTGATCGGGATGGCGGCGTCCTCACAGCATGGTATCAGAGCCGCATTGGTAATAGCGCACGGAATAAGGATGGTATTACGACAAAAACTTAGGATACGGTGAGGAAACGATATTAGGCCCACATAAGGACTATAGTAGTATAGTTACTTAAAGTGGCAGAACTAACTTACTTGTTATAATTCTGAATTTTGATTATGTAACGACGCACCTACGCTCAGGTAAACATGGTAAGGAACGCTACCGAAAGCGGTTCAACTTCGGTTACCTCCCCTGACGAGGAATGTGGTTCAGGGATAGGTCTCACAGCTTGGTGTGAGGCATCAATATGAAACTCTTGGACTCTTCATGTCCCTGAGTTCATATGAAACGCTGATCCCTAGTGTGCATTAGGCAAGTAAGTGGAGACCCTATCGTGTGGTCAGTAACGCGAGAGTGTATTCGTCTGGAAATAGCCTAGGAGGACATACGCAGCGCTTGCCATCAGCGTGCCCTGCAGGGCAGTAGGTGGTATCCGTTGGGTTGATAACATTCCCAACCGTGACGACCCGTTCATGACATACTCGGGTTCCCCGTCGTGTGGTGTTGAAACACGATCACGTACCTTGAGACGTGACTTAACTCAAGGACGGCCGTATGGCAATGATACGGGCGTTTGTATTTACTTTCAAATAATGGAACTGCCTGAAATGATAACAACCTTTGAGTGCATCATCATTGAGTGTTTTTCTGCAGGTACTAACCACGTACGTATCCCGTGTAGTACACGTGTGTGAGAGACCATTTAGTGCCACTGATAAAACGGATATGCCAGTATAATCCGGATTAGGATTTTCATTTGGAGAGGCAACGTAGTACCGACATGTTTCTTACGGTGCATTGACACCGTACTACACTTAATAACCTCTTCCCTATGAAGAAATGATTCATGAGCTAACTTTCAACTAAAAATGGAAGTTGGAAACAAATATTAGTTAGTGAACTCTTATTTTGAACTAAGATTCAAATGAAAGAGTGTCTAGGTTTCAAGGATTTCAAAAACAGAGTGCTCTGTTTCTGGCAGGAATTCTTGCTGGATTTTACAGAGCATAACTCTGAGTAGATTTAACCAATTAAAGTGTATGATACAGTTCTGGAAAGCTTTTCAAGTTCTCTACAACTTTCTTGTAGACTTCCAGAGCAAAATTACACGTTAAGTGGGTAAAAGTCCAGTTGAAGGCAAACTGTCCAGAACCAGGACAGCAGAAAAACCTCTCTGGACCTTTCTGTTTTTAAGCCCTAACCTGTTGTAGAAAAATCCCTAAGGAGCCTGTGACACACCTTTGGAAAGGTTATGAGATATGCAACATTGTTGTAGTTCAAAGTTGGTTCAGATTCATATTGTATCTATGTATACAACTGTGATAAAATCAGCCACATACAAAGGAGATGCTGACAAATTTTGTCCAGTGATTATGTCAAGAGATAGGAGTGCTCGTTGGAAAGATAGTGAAGTTAACTTTAACTTTGGTATTCAACATGAGTTATGAAAATGCTTCTAAATGGATCAAAATCTGGGTTAGGACAGAAGAGTATGTTCCGCACAGCAAAGAGAACGGTTGAAGGAGCAACTAAGGGAAACAATGAGCAAATGTGTTATACAACCAAGCTCACGATCTTGGGGTTGCTCTGCGCTGTGTAGCAGGAAGAAGGATGAAACGCTACGGCTTAGTGTTGATTTTCGTCCGCTTAACATTGTGACAATCAAGGACAAGTATCCGTTACCACAGATCGACATATTATTTGATCAGTTGGTCGAAGCAAGGATCTTTTCCAGGATGGACTTAGGATCAGGGTACCATCAGATTGAGATAAGGGCTGAGGCTATTCTAAAGACAGTTTTTCGACGAGGTACGGAGTTTACGAGTACCTGTCACATTCCTTGGCCTTACCAACACTCCAGCTCAGTCCCTGTGCTTAAGGAACTCAGTATTCATGCCGGAGCTGGACAAGTTTGTCATGGTCTTCATCGACGACCTACTGGTTATTCCAAGTCGGAGGAAGCACACGAGAAGCACCTGCGTAGAGTCTTGCAACGGCTGCGGGATCACAAGCTATACGTGAAATTCAGCAAGTGCGAATTTTGAGTATCACAAGTACTTTGTCTAGGGCATATCATCTCAGCGAAGGGCATCGCTATGAGCCCGTGTAATATCGCACCTGTGCTGCATTGGAAGTCCCCGACAACTGCTCACGAGGTACGGAGTTTCTTCGGACTCGAGGGATATTATCGGAGGTTCATTTTGAACTTCTCAAAGATTGCCAAGCCTAGGACATAGCTGCTGAAGAAGGCTACCAAATGAGTTTGGAGTCCAGCATGTAAAGCAGCGTTCGAGGCATTAATAAAACACTTAACATTAGCACCGGTTTTGGTGCAGCCAAACACAACAGGACCGTTCTTGGCGTACTGTGATGCATCCGGCTTTGGGCTAGGATGTGTGCTGATGTAAGACCGAAGGGTGGTCGTGTATGGATCACGACAACTCAGGAATCATGAGCAATGCTATCCGACTCATGACTTAGGACTCACTGCCGTGGTACTCGCACTCAAATGTGGAGGCATTACTTACTCGGTAACCTCGTGCATTTATATACCGACCACAAGCGCCTCAAGTACATATTCACTCGGAAGGAGTGAAACATGAGGCAGCAAAGATGATTGGAGTTGATAAAGAATTACGAAATAGAGATCCATTATCACCCCGGCATGGTTAACGTGGGCGAATGCGGGAGTCGCAAGTCACACGTTTATAATCCAACCAGCACCCTGTTGGAAGGGAGCGAACCACCATTACGTATGGTTCACCCTAGAGCTCTCTATAATTTAGCTTTTATCCCCGCCATCCGTGAAAAAAAGGTGGCAGCCCGGAAACATGATTAGGGCATGTCACATTTGTGGAGATGTATAGACAGTGGGGAACTGAAATATTTCCGGAAAGACGAAGACGACATCCTGTGGTTTAAGGACAGAGTCGTCGTACCCCGTGGACCGGAGTCGAGGAAGAAAGATGTTGACAAGGCTCACTTGTCAAAGTTCTATTCACCCAATTCGCCGGTCCATTCCAGGTTTTTGGAAAGATGTGGGTCAGTTGCACACCGGCTGGAATTACCAGCGATATTCCCCCAGGGTGTACGACATCTTCCACATTTTCCATTTGAGGGAGTGCCTCAAGTGCTCTATCACCATTCAGCTGGGGAATATCGAAGGACTGAAGCCAGATCTCACACATCAGGAGGGACTGGCTCAGATCATCGACATAAAGGACCGAACCACACGCGATGCTACGTTGTGGTTCTATACAGTTTTAGGGAGTGATTACTCCAAGGTTGAAGCGACATGGAAGCGCGAATGATTGCTTCGCACCAATTGTCCCAACTCTTGACGTCGCACGATAGTTAATTTTCCACCATCCTTCCTCTCATTTTTACCTTGTAATCTCGGGACGAGATTCCTTTAAGGGGGGGGATTGTAAAGGTCCCAAAATGTGCATACAAAGAAACTCTTGTTTGCACAAAGTTGGTTTGACATGTATGGAAAATGGGACTTGTTAAAACTTTTTCCACATGTGATAATACACATGAGAGCTTTCTTCACACAAGTTCAAATATTTATTTGAAGACTTGGAACCCAAGTGGGATCTAAAACCAAGTTGGGAAGTTTCCCATAAGTGTGAGGAAGCCCAAGTCAGATTTTGAGAACCAATTGTTCCATTCAAAAATGCAAATGAGAGTAACATAAGGGTTCTCAAACTGTTGTATTAAAAACCTCATTTGCAGCAGCCAAATCAAAGATCAGAGTTCATATTTGAATTCTGTAGGTCCAAATTAGGGGGTAGACAAAGTCTCATGAATTTTGGAAGATATTTGCTATCCATTTCCCAAATAGACTTAAATTGGAAAGGAATTCAAATATACATTTGAATTTGGATGAAACTTGTGCAAATATTCACACACAATTCAGATTTAAATTTCCACCATTTGAGTCCAGCATTTGCTAATTGAGGAGATAATTTTGATAAAATTTGGAGAAGGATAAGAAGGAGAGAATGGGGCCCACATGTCATTGGGGAAGTGAGGGTGCAAAAGATCTTCAGTTCAGGCAGTGCACGGTCCCTGTTTTTCCTCCTTCCCGCGAAGTCACCGCGCCGCCGAGACAACCTCGGGCTTTTCTCACCGTGCGACACAGGGGCAGGACGAAGCCACCTCCTGCTCGTCCCTCTCATGCTGGCGAGCTGTTTCCCCCCCTTCTTATCACCTCAATCGCGTCCTGTTGCCCACAACCCCGAGGCCAACTCTGTTTGTTGCCCCCCCCTCGCGCAAAAGCTTGACAGAGGCTGCCGCCTCCACTGCTCCCCGTCTCCCGGCCAGTCCAGCGCTTCTCCGGCATGCTCAAGGGGCCACAGAGGTGCGCCATGAGGTACTGATCCTCATCCCGTCGTCCCCCTACTCTCCCCCGACGGCGGCTCGCCGAAATTTGATTTTTGGCACCGGCCCACGAATAGAACAGACCGTGTTTAATTCTTGAAATTCTCCCAAACCATTTGATCATACCTCCTACAATTAAAACCACAGCAAATAGATGCCTTAGCGCCCTCCCACACCGAGAACCAAAGAAAACCGATCATCACAGGCCCCGGGCGACGAGAATTCATCACCGGCGGCAAAAATGGGTCGGGTCTCCGATGACCGCCCTATTCCCGCCAATTTCTGCACGAACTGAGGTGCGTTCCATGCTCCACGAGCTCTGGTGATGCTTTAGGACAAGGTAGCTCTCCGAGAGATGCCTTGTACACGCTGGAACGCATCCATACCGAGCTCCCGAGCCGCCCCGCCGGTGCCGGCCCACCTACAGCCGTTTTCATGCGGGAAATCTTGCCCGGCAGCTGCGCCATGTTCCAAGGAGCATGTAGGGCGAAACCGGAGCTCATTTGGTGGAGAAATGAGGGAGAACTAGCCATGCCAAGCTTTCTGCCGGTGTGCACCCGCGGGCTCTGGCGGGAGGTTGAAGAAGCACCTGACCCGTGGGCCCCACGTGTGACTGTTCTGTTTAAATCAAACACAGAGTTGTTCAAACTTGTAAAATGCATAACTTGGTGTAGGAAGCTCCAAAAATAGTGAGATAAATTTTGTTGGATTCCTCTAAGAGAGTACTATCAAGGGGTACATCCCAATATTTATTAAAATCCCTGGTTTTGGCTCATTAATTCATATAAGGAAAATCTTTTAGGAATTTTTCCAGGAGCTCTGTGTATTGGAAAATTCCCAAATTTGGGCAGGAGATTCATCTAAAAATGCCTGAACCCCAGTATAATTTTCAGAAGCATTGGACCCCATTTGCTTGGCCAAATATGGGGTTAATTCCTTATGACTCTGAAAATTGGAAAATAAACAGAGTTCAATTTCGGAATTTTTCCCCAAATTTAGTACCTCATAACTCTTGCTAGGAAGCCCCAAATTTAGTGATTCAAATTGGGTTGGAGTCATATTGAATAGCTCTGTCCAAATATACAACCCAATTTGTATGAAACTCAATAAATAATTCTGGAAAATTCTTTAAAGCTTTTCAGCAAAAGAATTGTAGAGGGAGTTTGGTTAATCCAAAAATCCTCAAATTTTGCCAGAATAGTCCTTACGGTGTTAGTGAACCCCTGTAAAATTTTCAGCTCAATTGGAGTTGATTTGTCAGGGCAATTCAGATTTGAAGATGCTGTGTTCAATTGAATACAGAAACATTTTCAGAGAATTTCCAAAACTTGAAAATTCAGTTCTGGGCAGACCTTAGCTCCAAAAATGATAGGAAAATTCATGCGAACTCTATGAGATATAATTGAAATTTTAGTTCACTAATTTTGGCATGAACATGGGTGTGATCTCAGAATTAATTCTCCTTTTCTTAATTGCTTAGAAAATTATTCTGAACAAACCACTCCATGAAAAGTGCTAATTTTTTGTATAGGGGACTTTCTTGTGACAACGAATTCACCTGAAAATTCTCAGCTCCATTGGAGCTCTGTATCACCCCTGTTCTGTTTAACCTCTTAAGGTGATCAATATAGATGAGGGGAAAACATTTAGCACTTGATCATGTTACTTGGACCCAAACCTAAACCACTAGCACCAGTGTCATTTTAAATTCTTAAACAGAGTTCCAGTTTTTGAAAACTTGTTTTTCGGACTTGTAGCAAAGTCTTTACAATTAAACAATTGTGCATATGCATTACGTGTAGCATCTACGCGAAGGACTTCAAGTCATTGGAGTAGAGATCAAAGAAGGGAGGCAAGAGATCAAGCCAAGTGATCTTCACTAACTGAGTTATATATATTAGCCCCTGCAAAACAAAGGCAAGCCCCGGTTTGCATCAAAACTTACAAGTTTTTATTTGTATTCACTTCATACGTCTAGCATTTTATTTATTGCATTACGTCTAGATGGTATGAAACTCCAAATGCATGACCCAGAAAACCCTAGAGTTTAATGTAGGATATGTTATCAATTAATTATGACTGTTGATCTCAACAAAAGTGGATTAAAAGAGGCATAACTCGAGTGGGCAGACTCCTACTCGTGAAACGGGGTTAAGGGGGATCAATCAGAAGAGTTGGGAATTGATCCTCATAGTTGGGAATGGAGACCGGGCAGTGGATGGAAGGATCAAGGACGTGGTCCTGTGAACCTAGTCTATGTCAGAGTCGATTAAGGTCCATTCTCGTGTGCGGCCCTGTGAGACAAGTTTGAGATGTGTACCGGATGCATACTGGCAATATGGGACCCAGAAAACCGATGTAACATGTTAACCTGGGTGTCGAGACATACCTCACCGTCTGATGCCGATGCTGAAAGGATAGAGAAGTCGGCTCTACGAGGGTTGTCCGTAGGGAGACTTAATCCCAGTCGGTGGGACCGGTTCGACATTTGGGTGTCGTGTGAAAGGTTGCCACGTACAGCGTCAGTGACGGTTGCTGTGTGCAACCTCGAGTACGGGCGTACGTGTCGTGTCAGCCGGGTGTTTTTGATTGCAATCACCGTCGCTCGTGGTAGTGAACATACTTGTACACTGAGTCATGACGTAGTAATAAACTGGGAAACGTTTAACATGCTTCGTGGGTAATCCTCATAATGGAGATGAGGAACGATCAACACTTCACTAAATTTAATTTCCACCTTGGGCTAGTAGCGTCGAGGCAAAGCGTTTCTTGTTTGATTGTGGAGTCTCGACGTTAATGGCGTAAGGTTTGTATGAGTCTAGAATAGCTCACTAAAGTTACTTTCACCTCGGGCAAGTGACATCGAGATGAAGTGTTTCTTGTTTGATTGTGGAGTCTCGATGTAGGTTGCGCGAGGGCTATAAAAGATGCTTAAAAATTGAAGTAAGGACTCTCCTTTAGCTCAAGTTCATCGTTTGTGCAAACTTCTGTAATCAGCCCTCTATTTCTATCATGTAGAGTTTCATGACTAGGGTGACGGGTCAGTCTTGCTGAGCTTCGTGCTCACAGATACTGCATAAGTTGTTTTGTAGGTAATAACTGTACGCTGCTAAGTACGGGTGCCTGATGAGAATCGGAGCTCTCCGAGTGGTGAACTCATTACAACCCCTGCCGCTGCTATTGTGATAGTGTTGCTAGCGAGAAGGGTCCGCGGGCTGGACACCTTCTCTGTGGCTTAGCATAGGTATGAGACGTGAGTTGTAATAGTCTTCCTCTGTAGAATATTTTGAGAAGTATTTGTAAAATTTACACTTTGTAAGCTTCCGCTTGATTTATGTAATATGATGCTTTATTACATGTGCTGTTGTGTGCCGTATCGCACGGCACCACCCAATGCGATTCCCGGGCGAGGTGCCCTGGCCCCGTGAGTGATCGGGACGGCGGGGTCCTCACAGCGTGGTATCAGAGCCGCATTGGTAATAGCGCACGGAATAAGGATGGTATTATGACAAAAACTTAGGATACGGTGAGGAAACGATATTAGGCCCACATAAGGACTATAGTAGTATATTTACTTAAAGTGGCAGAACTAACTTACTTGCTATAATTCTGAATTTTGATTATGTAACGACGCACCTACGCTCAGCTAAACATGGTATGGAACGCTACCGAAAGCGGTTCAACTTCGGTTAGCTCCCCTGACGAGGAATGTGGTTCAGGGATAGGTCTCACAGCTTGGTGTGAGACGTCAATATGAAACTCTTGGACTATTCATGTCCCTGAGTTCATATGAAACGCTGATCCCTAGCGTGCATTAGGCAAGTAAGTGGAGACCCCATCATGTGGTCAGTAACGCGAGAGTGTGTTCGTCTGAAAATAGCCCAGGAGGACATACGCAGCGCTTGCCATCGGCGTGCCCTGCAGGGCAGTAGGTTGTATCCGTGGCCTCACCAACGCTCCAGCTCACTTAATGTACTTGATGAACTCGATATTCATGCCGGAGCTGGACAAGTTTGTCGTGGTCTTCATCGACGACATATTGGTATATTCCAAGTCAGAGGAAGAACACGCGAAGCATCTACGTATAGTCTTGCAAAGGCTGCGGGATCACAAGCTATACGTGAAATTCAGCAAGTGCGAATTCTGGATATCGCAAGTGCCTTTTCTCGGGCATATTATCTCAGCGGAGAGAATCGCTGTAGACCCGAGTAAGATCACACAAGTGCTGACCCGAGGACTGTTCACGAGGTACGGAGTTTCCTCGGACTCACGGGATATTATCGGAGGTTCACTCCGAACTGCTCGAAGATTGCCAAGCCTATGACTGAGCTGCTGAAGAAGGCTACCAAATATGTTTGGAGTCCAGCATGTGAAGCAGCATTCAAGACATTAGTGAAGCACTTAACATCAGCACCAGTTTTGGTGCAGCCAGACACAACAAAACCGTTCGATGTGTACTGCGATGGATCCGGCATTGGGCTTGGATGTGTGCTGATGCAAGACCGAAGGGTGGTCGCGTATGGATCACGGCAGCTCAGGAACCATGAGCAAAATTATCCAACTCATGACTTAGAGCTCACTGCCGTGGTACTCGCACTCAAGATGTGGAGGCACTAGCTACTCAGTAACCTCGTGCATTTATATACCGCCACAAAAGCCTCAAGTACATATTCACTCAGAAGGAGCTGATAGGCAACGAAGATGGTTGGAGTTGATAAAGGATTACGAAATAGAGATCTATTATCACCCCGACAAGGCAAACATAGTGGCGTATGCGTTGAGTTGCAAGTCACACGTCAACAATCTGACCATCACACCGTGGGAAGAGAGCGAGCCACCATTGCATGTGATTCCACATGGAGCTCTCTACAACTTATCCTTGATCCCCACCATCCGTGAAGAAATAGCAGAGGCTCAGTAACATGACAAGGGCATGTCGCATTTGCGGAACGTGTTGACAGCGGGAATCTAAAATGTTTTCGGAAAGATGGAGACGGCGTCCTATGGTTCAAGGACCGGATCGTCGTACCCCGTAACCCAGAGTTACGGAAGAAAATCTTTGATGAGGCTCACTTGTCAAAGTTTTCTATTCACCCCGGAAGCAACAAAATGTATCAAGAAATCAGAAACAAGTTTTTGTGGACTCGAATGAAGTGGGAGATCGCAAAGTACATGTCCGAGTGTGATACATGTCGAAGGGTGAAGGCAGGCCACATGGGAAAACCAGGACTGCTACAACCACTGGGAGTTCCTTCCTGGAAGTGGGAAGATGTGAGCATGGACTTCATCGTCGGTTTACCCACCATATTTCAGAAGCATGATTCAGTGTGGGTGATCGTCAACCGGCTCACCAAAGTTGCCTATTTTATCCTGGTCAACACCAACTACAACGCTAAGAAGTATGCTGAATTGTACATCTCACGGATCCTATGCTTGTACGGAGTACCCCGCACCATCATATTGGATCGGGGCACTTTATTTGCGTCTCATTTTTGGGAACAGATACATGCTTCTTTGGGGACAAAACTGATCCGTAGTTCAGCATACCACCCACAGACGGATGGGCAAACTGAGCGGGTAAATCAGATTTTAGAAGATATGCTACGAGCTTGTGCTATCAACCACGGTAAGAATTGGGATGATCACTTACCGTTGGCCGAGTTCTCGTACAACAATGGGTACCAAGCCAGCATCAATATGGCGCTTTACGGGAGAAAATGCCACACACCGCTGAATTGGTGTGAGTCGAGCGAAAGGGTCACCTTCGGGATTGATCTTGTCAACAATGCGGAAGAAAAGGTTCGGCTGATTCAAGTGAACTTAAAAGCCGCCCAATCCCGACAAAAACAGTATGCGGACTGGAGAAGACGTCCTTTGCAATGCAAAGTCGGGGATCACGTGTATCTACGTGTGTCTCCAATGAAGGGCGTGAACAGATTCGGGGTGAGAGGAAAGTTGGCACCCCGATTAATCGGTCCATTCCAGATTGTGGAAAGATGTGGGTCAGCTGCATACCGGCTAGAATTACCGGCGACACTCTCCGGTGTGCACGCCGTCTTTCACATATCTCAGCTGAGGAAGTGTCTTAAGCTATCAACTACCGTTCAGCTGGGGGATATTGAAGAACTGAAACCGGATCTCACTTATCGGGAGGAACCGGTTCAGATAATTGATGAAAAGGCCCGAACAACACGCAACCATACGTTGTGGTTCTATAAAGTTCGATGGAGTAATCACTCTATAGATGAAGCGACATGGGAGAGTGAAGGTTTTCTTCGCTTTAACTACCCAAACTTTTTCACGTCGCGCATACGGTAATTTTTCACCGTCCTCTCTCTCATTTTTCACCTTATAATGTAAGGGCCTAAGTTTTTGCACAGAATCAAACTGTTCATCACACCACACACACCTCATCTGAGGAAAACTTATGAACACATTTGAAGAGCAAGGAAACACAATCAATATGGTCATTAGTGGGTAAACTCACAAAATGCAAAAGTGGTATTTCCCACATGCATCATATAGGGGCTTAGCATATGAAAAACTCCTACACCTTGCTAGGAGATAATCTTGTCATGAGCTATTTTGGATAAATTCAAATCAAGTTTAAATTTCAACTAAACCTTTGCTGAAAATTTGATCAAATCAAATTCCACTTTGAATTATTCAAAGTCTAGTAGCCATTTGGAAATTTGATCAAATCACCAAGGTTATTAGTGTCTCTACTGTTTAGAGCAGTAGAAAAATTGAAGTTTGGAGGTTAAATATAAATTTTACAGTTTTGAGAACTTACTTTGAGCACCCACTTCAATTTTGCATTAGAATATTGTTTGAAAACCCAATGCATAGCCAAGAAAACCCTGGTTTAGGATTAGGTGATTAAACCCCGATTAGCTACTGCAATGCTAAGATAGTGTACGATTCGGTACAAGTCGAGTAGTTGGAACTGCTCGCAAGAATAGGCTAGAGGCACACTACTTGGGTAAAGATAGCAAATGGAACACATGGCAAGAAAAATGAGACCGAGAGGAGAGTAAGGGCAGCAGGACTTTGGGGCCTGGGTGTCATAGCTCCACTTGTGTTGATTGAGGATCGAGCCGTGCGCCGGCCTGTTGAACAAGCTAGAACAGTACCGAAGACCTACCGGATATATGGGAACCGGGAAACCGATGTAATTCGGGTAGCTGGGTGTTGAGGCATAGCTGGTCGTTCAGAGGGTAGGTTGAGAGCTTGAGGTGTAAATCGGCTGGCGGCACTGCAGATGAGCGAGCAGAGACCTCTTGCTCGGGACGATTGGACCGGCTCAACATTTGGCTGACGGATGAAAGGTGGTTACGTACGAGGTCCGTGATGGTTGCTGTAGGCAACATCGAGTACGGGCGTACGTGATAATCACCGTCCCTCGCGCTCAGTGAGTACCACATGTTCACTGTATCATGACGTAGAAAGAACAGGCTAGTTACATGTTAAAAGTTTGCTGATTGGAAGAATGGACCTTCATTGCTAATGAAGTGCTGTAGTTTAGAGCTAATTAAAGTTCTTTTCAACCTTGGGCAAAGTACATGAGAAATGTGTTTCTTGTTTGATTGCGGCTCTCTCATGTGTCTTAGCATGAGGTTCTCCACAATTTGCTGCTAAAACCTGAAGGTAAGGTTTAAATAATTAGGCGAGTCCTTTGCAATTTACATTTCCAATTACACATAATCCAGCATGTAGAAGTTTCATGTATAGGAAAGACGGGTCAGACTTGCTGAGCCATCGTGCTCACTGCTTGTGTTTGAAGCTTTTGCAGGGTGTTATGAGGAAGGGACTCCCGAGGAGGTGACGGAACCCCGAGAGGGAAACCCCGTCGAGTGGGAGTCGTGCACGCCGCCATGTTAGTGTGCGTGTGTGCTAGCGGGGACACGTTCACGGGCTGAACGTGAACTCAGTGCGTAGTCTACGCCCGTGAGTGTAGACTGAACATATTTTGTTGTAAAAATGTTCATAAATACGTCTATGTAATAAAACTTTGCTTCCGCTTTGTACCTTTTATGTGTGTTATCCGGTGCTGTGCAACGCAGCACCCCTCAGCGTGATCCGGGATCGACGAGGCCGTGAGGCCGTGTCAGAGGCCGAGCAAGTCTTCGGTGTTGTGGGCAAACGAATAATGGCAGGAGTCAAGTCAGCGCACGAGTAGCTCACCAGCGCGAGGGAGACTGCAAGGAGGTGTCCTCGGTTCCGCTCGGTGTCGCCCGGGTGCTGCTCGAGTGAAACCGACTGAGAAGCAAAACGGAGACTTGGTGCTCCGCGATCTTTTGCAATTTGACCTGCCTCCATGACATGTGGGTCCGACAATTAAGCCCCTCCTTATCCCTCTCCAAAATATCTCCAAAATTTGCAAATGATGGAATTCAATTGTGGGAGTTCAAATCTGATGTGCATTTGGATAATTGGGCAAGTTTCATCCAAATTCATATGGGTATTTGAATTCTTTGTAATTTAAAGTCCTTTTGGAAAATGAGTTGCAAAACATTTCAAAAATTCATGAAACTTTGCATACCCATTAATTTGGTCCTAAGGAATTCAAATATGAAACCTGATTTTTGGTTTGGCTGCTGCAAATGAGATTTTTAACACAACAGTTTGCAATCCACTGTGTTGCCCTCATTTGAAATTTTGAGTTGAACAAATTTGTTCCAAAATCTGAACTTAACCTCTTCACACATATGGGAACTTCCCACCTTGGTTTCAAATCCCCTTTGGGTTCCAAGCATTCAAAGAAATAATTGAACTTGTGTGAAGAGAGCTCTCATGTGTACTATCACATGTGAAAAAGGTTTAAAGAAGTCCCATTTTTCATACACATGAAACCAACTTGCATTCAACTTGAGTTTCTTTCATATTTTGGGACCTTTACACTAATAACCTGCGGTGAGGTACGGTGGAGGCCCAAACGTCATGCCTGTTGCCCTGCCAGAGGTTACGGACGTAGAAAAGGAAGTCTTCTAGAGAAAGACGGTTCCCTTCCGCCTTTTGCAATCTTCGTCTTCCTATTGTGCGCTCGAAGACTCCGCTCTCCAGCGCTCACAATCTTTTCTCACCACCATGTCTTCCAGCCTCCGTTCGTCCAGGCTTCGCAGCGATGGAGACATCGCTATTGTGAGGCGCCAGGTCGGCTGGCAGTCAGCCACATTCGACGGAAAGATCCGTCGCGGGAGGGTCCCGCTAACCGACATGCAACCCGGCGAGGTGGTTCTATTCAACTCGTACGTGTTGTCCGGGTATGCACTCCCGGCGTTGTCCTTCCTCCTCACCCTGTTGGAGGTGTATGGGCTCCAGCTCCAGCACCTTACGCCGCACGCCCTCACGCTGATGGCCGTCTTTGTCCACTTCTGCCAGATGTTCGTGTGCGTGCAGCCTTCGGTACGACTCTTCAGGGTGTTCTTCTCCTTGAAGGCCTCGGGGAGAAGCATAAACCACGTGGGGGCTTACGACTTCCAGCATCGAGTGAGGAACTCCGTGCCCTACACTCGCCCTTTACTCCCGAGAAGTGGGAGCACTGGAGGGAGGACTGGGTGATCGCCTAGACGGACATCCACGACCACCTGGAGCTGTCGAATGGCCCGCCGATGGCCGAGGTGGCCGTTGAAGATGAGATCCCTGACCTGCAGAACGCCTACAAGCCGGTGCTGGAGACGATCAAGCACCTAGCAGAGGAAGGCCTGATCTCGCTGATGGTCTTGGCTGACTTCCTGTCACGCCGGATCGGCCCACTCCAGTAGCGCGTCCGGCCCGTCTGGCAGTACACTGGGGAGGGCGACATGACTTGGTTAGCGCGAAGAGCGGGATCATTGCTGGATCGGGATATGGTGAGGACAATGCTGCTGAAGCTCTCTTGTGACCCGATCTCCGACGAATCCATCACCCCGCCGGCGAGCTGCCAGCCCGTCTACCTCAACCCACGGGCGAGGTCGATGCTGCTGAGGGAGCTGCCAATGCTGGATGGCATCGATGTCGCAGTGCGGCAGATCGGTGAACGGGGCATAGAGATCCCTGAAGCAGAAAGCGCTGGTGGCCAGTCGGGGCCAGCGCTGAACTCACTCCCAAACAGAGGGAAGGAGTCAGCTGGTAGATCTGTCCCTATGGAGCGCCCTTGCTCACCACCCAAGGATGCCCCGGAGTCGAGCAGGGCGCCGTAAGGAAGCTGGTCCGTCCTGACGGAAACTTCGTCTCGGTACCCCAGGTAGGGGGTTCCCAGGCTTCCTGCGGTCCCGCACCGGGCTCAGCGACCGGCGCCGATGGCAGCTCTGGAGCTTCTGCTTCTGTAGCAGCCCCGGCGGCCATGAGAATGGTGCCTGGCGCTGCTGGAGCTTCGAGGAGGGCCCCCGACGTACCCACGATGCAGAGGCAGCCCTCGGGTGCGTCCCCGGCTTGGAAGCCGTCGTCAGGGAAGACTCCTGAAGCGGTGCCGGCGACGACAAGGGTTCCAGCAGCGCCTTCGGCTCCTCAGCCATCGAGGGCAGCCCCAGCAAAGGCCGTATCTTCGGCGTCGAGATCCTCGACAGGGAAGGCCCCTTCCGCACCATCTTTGGTGACGAAGATCCCTGAGGCTCTGCCAGCTCCAAAGCCAGTGGAGGTGACCTCAACACCGGCGGGGGTGAGTAGCTCGAGACCAACGCTTAAGAAGCTCCGCACGGGGTGGAACTTCGTGGCCTCCAGGTACGGCTCAACGTTGTAGTCTAGGCTGTGTACTGAGCCACTGGATGGCGTAGTTAATGCTTGATGCCTCTTCTTGCAGTGCTCCTCAATAGAGCACCTCTCCTCCTCCTCCGCAGCAATCCAGGAGCTGGAGATCTTTCTCCGCCGAAGCTCCAACGCAGGCTGCAGTGCCTGAGCCTACGCCTGGGGCGGCTCTGGAGGCCGGTACCCGGGCCGCCGAGGCCAGCCAACCGGCGGGCGCAGACGCCACTGGTAGCGGTGCGGCTGCTGATGATCGGACTGCCAGCCCTCCTCCTCTTTCTTCGTAGGTTGCCATGGTGGCAACACTTACCGGAGGATGAAGAGCCGGAGGGTGTCGAGGCGGTACCTCGCCTGGTGATGCCAAAGACCGTCCTGATCTCCAGGGCCATGAGAGACGTCCGCTCTAGCCTGGACCAGATGCAGGACGTGCTTGAGCAGGAGTGGGCCGAGTTGAGGTCTGAACGGGAGCGCCTCCGAGACTAGGACGACCTGTTGAAGGCGCGAGTCCAGTCTGCCAGTGCAAAGGCTCAGGCTCAGGAGGAGCAGCTTGAGGCTCGGGAGGAGGTGCTGGAGGAGGAGGCCGTCGTCGCCGACCACCACAAGAATGCGGTGTGTTGATTGATGATCCAAATTCTAATGAAGATAAAAGAGGCAGAATTTCCGTAGCGAAGCAGAGGCCCGTCGCCGGGAGGCTTGGGAACCCCCCCCCCCCCCCCCCCCCCCCGCGGTATGGATCGTCTAGGGTTAGGACTCTAAGTCGCCACCTATAAATATCCCTTGTGAGCCGCCGGGAGAGGCATGAAGAAGAGATTGTAATCTCCCACGATTGTAAACCTCCTGATATAGTGAAATTTGCCGACCAGTGCCTGTGGTTTTTTCCCTTCCGATTTGGAGGGGTTTTCCACGTTAAAATCTGTGTTTCCTCTGTTTTGATCTACAATTTCTTGTCGTTTGATTCTAACAAGTGGTATCAGAGCCAGAGTTTTGATCCCCTGTTCTAGGGTTCGTGCCGCCAGGCACATGGCATCAACGACGATGAAGTATGATCTTCCGCTGTTGGATTTTGACACAAGATTTTCATTGTGGCAAGTAAAGATGCGGGCAGTGCTGGCGCATCATGATCTAGACGAAGCCCTTGAGGGTTTCGGGAAGAACCAGAATGAGTGGACGGCCGAAGAGAAAAGAAAAGATCGTAAGGCCTTATCTCAGATCCATCTGCAACTTTCAAACAATGTTTTGCAGGAGTGCTTGGAGGAGCAAACCGCTGCCGCGGTTTGGTTGAAGCTAGAATCGATCTGCATGTCAAAAGATCTAACTAGCAAGATGCACATCAAGATGAAGTTGTTCACGCCCAAGTTGCAGGAAGGTGGATCTGTTCTCACACACATATCTGTGTTCAAGGAGATCGTTGCCGATCTGTTATCAATGGAGGTAAAATTTGAAGATGAAGACCTGGCTCTTCTTCTCCTCTATTCACTTCCGCCTTCATTTGCAAACTTTCGAGATACTATTCTATATAGTCGTGATACTCTAACCGTGGCCGAGGTCTATGAGGCTTTGACAGCAAAAGAAAAGATGAAACGGATGGTAAACTCGGAAGATGCTGGTCATTCTAACGGAGAGGCATTCAATGTTCATGGCCGAAGTGAACAAAAGAAATCAAATTCAGGAAATAAAGGTAACTGCAAGAAAAATCAAAGAAGTCGTTCCAAATCCAGGGGACGACGAGATGATAAATTCTGCCGGTACTGCAAGAAGGACAATCATGTTATCGATGATTGTTGGAAGCTGCAAAACAAAGAAAAGAGAAACGGAAAAAAGGGTAATCCTGAAGGTAGTGCCTCTGTTGTCTCTGATGAGAATTCTGATAATGATACTGTACTCATTGCATTTGCCGGATGTGTCACTGAAGATGCTCAATGGATACTTGATTCTGCTTGCTCATATCATGTATGCACTAACAGAGATCTTTTTAGTGTTTATGAGCCTATACAGAAAGGTGGCATCATGAGGATGGGTGACAACATGGCATGTGAGGTCACAGGCATTGGTACTGTTCAAATCAGAATGTCCGATGGGATTGTACGAACGTTAACAGAAGTACGGCATGTCCCAACCATGTCCAGGAATCTCATCTCTCTTAGTACCCTCGACGTGAAAGGGTACAAATATTCCGCTGAATGTGGAATTTTGAAGGTAACCAAAGGTTCTCTCATTGTAATGAAAGGTGATTTAAAAGCTGCCAACTTATATGTGCTCGAGGCAGTACATTTACTGCTAATGCCGTGGTTGCTCCTGATCAGTCTAATACCACTAAAATTTGGCATATGCGTCTTTGGCATATGAGTGTACTTGGTTTGGCAGAATTAAGCAAAAGAGGCCTACTTGAAGGTTGCAAGGCAGAATCACTTGACTTCTGTGAGCATTGTGTGTTTGGTAAGCATAAAAGAGTCAAGTTCAATACTGCTATCCATAATACTAAAGGTATTCTTGATTATGTGCATGCTGATTTATGGGGTCCTTCTCGAAAAACATCTCATGGTGGTGCTAGTTACATGTTAACTATTATTGATGATTACTCACATCGAGTTTGGCCATATTTTCTGAAGCATAAATCAGATGCATTTCAGTCATTCAAAGATTGGAAGGTTATGGTAGAAAAGCAAACAGAAAGGAAGGTAAAAATTCTAAGAACTGATAATGGCATGGAGTTCTGTTCTAGTGCATTTAAATATTATTGCAGGAAGGAAGGAATTGTGAGGCACCATACAATTCCATACACTCCTCAACAAAACGGTGTTGCAGAACGCATGAACAGAACAATAATTTCAAAGGCCCGTTGTATGCTTTCCAATTCGGGTTTAAGCAGAAAATTCTGGGCAGAAGCTGCTTCCACGGCGTGCTACTTAATAAACCGTTCTCCTTCCACAAGTATTGATAAGAAAACTCCAATCGAGGTATGGTCTGGCTCACCTTGTGACTACTCTAAATTGAGAGTTTTTGGCTGCATTGCTTATGCACATGTTGATAATGGAAAACTTGAGCCTAGAGCTATCAAGTGCATTTTCTTGGGTTATGTTACTGGTGTCAAAGCTTATAAATTATGGGATACAGAAAAACAGAAGGCATTTTATAGTAGAAATGTTGTATTCAATGAATCTACTATGTTCACAAATGACTTGGCTACCAGTTCTAATAACCAGAAACCTGAGACTATCAGCGTGCAGGTGGAGCTAGTTAATGATGATGTTGCTGCTCCAAGTCAAAGTATTGTTGATGTTCACCCTGCTACTAAAAATTTGTCTCCTGCTACACATTCCTCACCTAGTGTGCAGCCACCACAGGAGTCTCTCGCCGAAGCTCGACCTCGGAGGGAGATTATTCGCCCAACAAGGTGGATTGAAGAATGTAATGTTGCTTTTGCCTTGAGTGTTGCAGAAGAAATTGAAGGTGTTCATGAGCCTTCCAATTATACAGAAGCTATCTTGTCTGCTAATAGTACAAAGTGGATTGGTGCAATGCATGATGAGATGGAGTCACTTCAGAAAAATGATACCTGGGAAATTGTTCCTTTGCCCACTAGCAAGAAGCCTGTTAAGTGCAAGTGGATTTACAAAAGAAAGGAAGGAATGACTCCAAATGAACCTGCAAGGTATAAAGCAAGGTTAGTTGCTAAAGGATTTAGTCAAATTCCAGGCATTGATTATACTGATGTCTATTCTCCAGTTGTGAAGCACAGTTCTATTCGTACTTTCCTCAGTATTGTTGCTATGCATGATTATGAGCATGAGCAGCTAGATGTGAAAACCGCTTTTTTACATGGAGACTTGGAGGAAGATATTTACATGGACCAGCCTGAGGGGTTCATTGTCCCTGGAAAAGAAGACTATGTCTGCAAGTTGAAGAAGTCATTATATGGCTTGAAGCAATCTCCAAGGCAGTGGTATAAGAGGTTTGATTCTTTTTATGATTTCAAATGGCTTTGCTAGATCTCAGTTTGACAGTTGTGTATACATTAAAGTTGTCGATGGATCACCTATATACCTATTGTTATATGTTGATGATATGTTAATTGCTTCCAAGAGCAAGAAAGAAGTGACTACTTTAAAGGCACGCTTGAGTAGTACATTTGATATGAAGGATCTTGGTGCTGCTAAGAAAATCCTTGGCATGGAGATAATCAGGGATAGGAAATCCGGGCTTCTCTATTTGAGTCAGAAAAATTATATTGAAAAGGTCCTTCACCGCTTCAACATGGATAATGCTAAAACTGTGAGTACACCGTTGGCCCCTCATTTTAAGTTGTCTATTTCTCAGTGTGCAGAAACTGATGATGAAATTGAGTATATGTCAAAAGTTCCATACTCTAGTGCTGTTGGGTCTCTCATGTATGCTATGGTATGCTCACGTCCTGACTTATCACATGCTATGAGCGTTGTTAGCAGATACATGTCTAACCCTGGCAAAGAACACTGGAAGGCAGTGCAGTGGATTTTCAGGTACTTGCGTGGTTCTTCTAGTGCTTGTTTGTGTTTTGGAAGGACTAGAGATGGTCTCATTGGCTTTGTTGATGCTGATTATGCTGCTGATTTAGACAAGAGAAGGTCTATCACAGGATATGTTTTCACTGTTGGGGGTTGTGTTGTGAGTTGGAAAGCTTGTTTACAAGCTACAGTTGCCTTGTCTACTACAGAGGCAGAATATATGGCTATCTCTGAGGCATGTAAGGAGGCAATTTGGTTGAAAGGTCTGTATTCTGAACTTTGTGGATCTCAGTCTTGCATCACCTTACATTGTGATAGTCAAAGTGCCATATATCTTACCAAAGATGCTATGTTTCATGAGAGGACCAAACATATTGATATCAGGTATCACTTTGTGCGAGATACCATTGATCAAGGCACTATCAAAATTTACAAAATCAGCACTCATGATAATCCTGCAGACATGATGACAAAATCTGTTCCTATTCCTAAGTTTGAGCTTTGCTCAAACTTGGTTGGTATTACTAACTAGCCCCAGTGCCTTTTGGCACCGGCAGTTGAATTGTTCATTGAGATGGAGGATTACTATTTTAAAGCTACAAGAAGGAATTTGTCTCAAGGTGGAGTTTGTTGATTGATGATCCAAATTCTAATGAAGATAAAAGAGGCAGGATTTCCGTAGCGAAGCGGAGGCCCATCGCCGGGAGGCTTGAGAACCCCCCCGCGGTATGGATCGTCTAGGGTTAGGACTCTAAGTCGCCACCTATAAATATCCCTTGTGAGCCGCCGGGAGAGGCATGAAGAAGAGATTGTAATCTCCCACGATTGTAAACCTCCTGATATAGTGAAATTTGCCGGCCAGTGCCCGTGGTTTTTTCCCTTCCGATTTGGAGGGGTTTTCCACGTTAAAATCTGGGTCTCCTCTGTTTTGATCTACAATTTTTTGTCGTTTGATTCTAACACGGTGAACCGTCTGGCTGAGGCCAAGAACCTCCATGCCTCCGCCGATGCACGTCTCTTGTGTATGGCGGAGGTCCGAGAGGTGCTCCATCGTCAGGAGAAGGAGGCGGAGGCGAGGGAAAGGGATCTTTCCGACCGTCTGGCTGCCCATGGGGAGGAGCAGGGGCGCCTGGAGGAGCGTCTTCAGGGCATCCACGACCTGGATCTTGTCGCTGCTGCCAGAGAGTCTGGCCTGGACGAGCGGACCGGGTGGTTGGCCACCAAGGAGCAGGCCCTGGCTGCTCTGGAGCAGGAGCTGGCCACCCGGGAGCAGGAGATGGCGAGGAGGAGTTCGGTGGGGGAGCTGTCATTTTTTGCCAAGGAGGTCGGAGATCTCCGGGCTTCTCGTGCCGCTAAGGCAGAGAAGGTCTGGGATATCCTCAGGCACGAGGCGGCACTGAAACCCTTTGGCTTCGACTCCTTGCGCCCCGGTGGTCTGGTCCAGGAGGTAAGCCAGTGCTCTCTGCCCTGGACGTGGTCGAGGAGAAGCTCCTGCCACTGGAGAACGTTGTGGGGGAGCAGCTGGAGGCCGAAGGAAAGGCTCTGGCGCAGCTGGTGGCAGAGCATGTGCTCACTTACCTTTTGAGCTGCGACCCCAGCATCTCCCTGGAACCTATGGCGCAGGGCCACAGTGCAGAGTTGTCAGGGGCGGCCAAGTATTCCTTGGAGAAGGTCGCCTGACTTGTAGCTGCTAGGTTCCAGCGCGGGTAGTTCCTAGGTCTCACGCTCGCCTTGTATCCTTCTATGTATGTTGGAGCTCCACCGCTAATAAACACTCTTTGTTTCAAGTCTTGTGTTGGTTGTGTAGACTTTGGACCCTTGGCAGCGCAAAGGTACGGAATTACTTAGGCGACATGGATAGCTCTTGGCCGATGTCCCGAGCTTGTTCCTCTGGGTCCTTAGCAGCGTAAGGACCCAGGGCGCTCCGGCAATGTGGTAACACTCCTTCTGGGTCCCTGGCAGCTCAAGGACCCGAGGGAAGTTCGGCCCGAGTCTTCAGCTATCGTAGTTGGTGCTCCGAGTCTTCTTCTTGCTGCTACAGTGGTCCGACGTCCTGCCCGCGTGGTTCACCATGATGGCCCCCTGGTAGGTGTGGCCCTTGTGTTGGGGCGCACCTACCACTGGATGAGGCATGTTGTCAGCATCGAGCCCCTTGAGAGGTCCAGGACGCCTAGGACCTGTTCGAACCTGCAGATATGGCAGAAAAAAAGGAGTAGTTGTGCTCTCTGATTACTCTTTCCTGCTTGTTAGCTTTACTATGGCTTACGGTCCCCAGCTGAGCTACGGGCCTTGGGTAATTCGATGTGGGTCGTCCGGGCTATGGTTAAAGCCTTGCCTAGGGGTATGAGCTGTCCGGTTCCCCCGCACTGAGCTGTAGCGCTGGAGAGGTAGGGTATGCATTCTAGGGGTACGAAACTAGGCATAGCAGGCTACACACCCTAGACCTTCCACTGACATAAGCTATTTGGGAGAGGGATCATTTGACACCATAGGGCCCCCAGGCAATGAGACAACCAAAGGTCCCCATGTTATGGTTAAAACTTTGCTAAGGGGTATGAACCGTCTGCTTCCCGGTACTGAGCTGTAGCGTTGGAGAGGCAGAGTGTGTAGGCTTGCGGTACAGGACCAGGCAAAGCAGGCTACACACCCTGGACCTCCCGCCGGCGTAAGCCTTTCACGGGAGTGACCATTTGGCACCGTAGGGCCCCCGAGCAATGGGACAACCACAGCATCCCGGGTATGCCACAGGTACCTCAAGCAGACCGGCCTGCAGAAAGATAGCACAACTCTTTCTATGGTTGAACATAGGAAAAAGTGACTGGCCACACAGCCGGAGCGGTATGGAAAGAAAGCACGAAAGGATAGGAGGCAATGTCCGGGGTCCAGTTACTTTCTTGCCCGTAGGCGTGTTCTTTCTGGCCCCAAGTACTCAGTTGTACCGTGGGGGAGGCAGTGCGGCAGGCTTAGGGTAAGGAACCAGGCTAAGCAGATTGCGCGCCTTGGACCTCCCGCGGGCGTTAACCTTTCAGCATTGGGACCTTCCAGTGCCACGGGACCTAGGACAAGTATGTAGGACAGGCTCCGGACATGCCATTTACAGTTCATATGCATGAGTGAGCACAAACTGTAACAGGGGTACGCAGGGTAGGATAAATCTTTCTCATTTCAAGCTTCCTTCGGGTGATAGGAGGAAACAGGCCGTACAAAAAGGCAGCGACCCGCCCCAGATGACAAGAGTAGTGGGACTCCTCCGGAGCTTGGCTGTTCTAAGCGCTGTTCCTTGACACTATGTCACCTTTACAAATAAAGAGAAAAAGAAAAAATACCCTACCACTGCGCTAGGAATAGAGCTTACAGAGGTGTTCTATGTTCTGTGGATTGGGTAGAGGTACCCAAATCCTATGTTGCTAGGCGGGCGCACCTGGGGCGGCATACTTGTGTTGCTCGGAGGGGACCCTCCCAGCTGGGGGCGGGGGGGTTGTCATCCCTTCCGAGAAAGTATTCGCCGAAGCACCAGGTGGCCCAACGCAAGCTGTCTACTCCGCACGAACCGCTGCTGAAGTCGCCGGAGCAGTAGGTGGTGTAGTGCATTTCGAGCAGCCTCTAGCCGCGTTTCCTCGTCGACGAGGTTGGTGACTTCACGTCAGAGCTGGTCCTGCATGACTTCGTCATATGCTCGGACGTGGGATGATCCTATGGTGGTTTTTGGGGGAGGGTGGCCTCGACCCAATACATCAGTATAAGACGGTGTTTCCCTTGTTGCACGACGGAGGAAGATGCCTGTTTAGACGTGGAGCGCCTTGTGCCGCTCGCTGTCGGCACTGGAGTCGGAGTCATCGTGGCCGTAGAATACTTTCAACGCCCGCTCGGCGTCTTGATACTCCACCACCTGCTCAGCGCTGGCCTCAGATTTGGCCTTTTGTTTGCCCTCCCACTGGCCGGGGGGGGGGGGGGGCGCCGTCTTGACGCGGCTGCTGTTGTTGCAGCTCACGGAAGCGCTCTGCAAGCTTCTTGATATCACGGCAATCACTAGCGCCGTGGCGGCTGGAGTTGTGCACTGGGCACCACTTGCCGTCGTCGCTGGCAGACGACAGTCGTGGGCGCTTGTTGGTGCGCGGGGCTCGGCCCCCACCGGCAGCTGCAAGGGTGGCAGTGGGTGCCCTTGCCAGAGGCTTGTTCCTGCCACCGGTCTTGTTCTTCTTGCTGCTGCACGGAGCAGCAGCCTCTCCGGCACTCTCTTCCGTGGAAACAGAGATCGAGTGCCATTCTCGGCCTTATGCTGCCCTGGTGCACTTGTCGGCCAGGCTGAAGAGCTCGGAGACGTCCTGCACGTCGTGCGTGGCCAGCTTCTTGAGCATCTTCTTGTCACGGACGCCTTGCTGGAAGGCGACGACGATGGAAGCTTTGGAGATGCAGGGGTAGTGTTCCTAACCTGGGAGAACCGCTGGATAAAGGATCGCAGCGACTCCCCGTCATGTTGACGCACGGCGTGGAGGTCGAGCTTGGTGTTGGGGAACGTGTAGGAACTCCCAAAGTTGGCTGTGAATATCCAGCACAACTCTTCCCAGGACGTGATGGATCCTGGGGGAAGGTTCATGAGCCAAGACCGGGTTGTGCCAGTCAGGGCCACGGGAAAGTAATTGGCCATGATGGCCTCATCCCCTCCTGCAGCTAGGATGGAGGTGGAATACATCTGCAGGAACTCGGCAGGGTTGACTGTCCTGTCGTATTTTTCTGGCAAGTGGGGCCGGAACTTAGGTGGCCAGACCACCATGCGAAGGTGCTTGGTGAGCGCCATGCAGCCCCCTACTGCTCCTGGAGAGGCAGGTGTAGACGGAGCGCGTCCCACTGGTACAGCGCTCAGGGAGTCGTACTCTCCTTCAAGTTTACGACGCCTCTCGTGGCGTCGCTCGATGGCGACTCGACCATCTTCACTTGCGTGGCGTCGGTTTAGCTCGACCCTGAGGTCGGTCGTAGCCATCACACGGGTGGCTGCCGTCCCGCGGGCCACAGTCGGCGTATGCGCCTGGGACAGCGAGGGCTCTGCCCGCTGTCTCCTGTAGGTAGGAGAGTTCATGGAAGCAACGACGAGGTGGTCGACATCGTGCCGCCACTGTTCTTCCACCTTTTGGTTGACGCCCTCACCCGGAGGGTTATGGAGCACGTTCCGTGCTGCAGGCAGCATGCTTTTCCAGGTTCAGTCATGGTGGTACTGTCGCCACCGTCGGGGTAGAGAGACGCCGTGAGGAAGCAGACACTAGCGGCGTGAGCCCGAGGGCACACCGACCGTACGGTCACCTACCCGTCATGACCTGGGCACTGTGAGCACCGCAGGCGCGCCAACGATCTGGTCACCGGTCCGGTCAGATTTGGGCTCCGTGGGCGCTGCTAGTACGCCGGTCATCTGATCGACGGCCTGGCTAGACCTGCCCGCCCTGGAGCAGGAGGTAGCTTCATCATCTCCCGCGTGGATACGAGGGTGAGTGGGCAAGAAGGCTCACCTAGGGGTGTGATGTCACCATGGTCTCATAGAGAGCGCGAAAGGCCCCCCTACCTGGCGCACTAAATTTCGGAGTGTGTGAGCTGCGACACTCCTCCCGGCCTGCTACGGAAGCAGCCGACAGGGTTATTTGATTGGAGGGGGCTTGGCGTCCTCTACGCGATCGTGCTCGAGAGAGCAGGTGAACACCAAGATTTACGTCGTTCGGGCCGCCGAAGCATAATACCCTACGTCCACGGGAGTGCTTGTCGTATTGTCTTCACGTATGAGTGAGTGAGGGTGCAGGGTCGTGAATCCTTTGTCGAGTGGACACCCCGGTCCTTTTATAGTCCAACGCCGGGGTGGTTACAATGAGGCTTGGGGCCCGACATGTGGCCCCGAAGCTATGTGAAACCTATACATGATCTAGGGTTTTGCACTCTGAGTAGAGTAGTCGGTGGGGAGTTAAGTCCCACCACCTGGCGCACTGAACACCCCTGTCTGTGTATCAGGTGATGATGAAGACGCCGTCTTGTCGCCGAGTCTTCTCGCCCTGCTTGGGCGGCTTCGTGCCGTTGGGTATCACTGTACCGCTGTCACGCCTCGTTGTCCTGTCTTGTCACCGTAATGGCGAACAGACGGAGGACAGAGGGGTGCGCTGCGTGCCGTGCTTCTGGGGAAGGCGCGAGCCTTGAATGCACGGCCTAACAGCGCACTTCCTCCTTGACTTCGTCGACCCACGGCCCACGACGGATCATAGAGCACGTGGCGGCTTTGGAGCTGTTATCAACGAGTTCATAGCCAGGAGACACGTGGCAGCTCCGGACCTCACCTCAGCAGGGAGGCTCGGACCAGAGCCCAGGGCACGTGTCAGCTCTGGAGCTCTCCTCAGCAGGGAAGAGGTTCTGAGCCCACTGACACGTGGAAGCTCCATACCTCACCTCAGCGAGGAGGCTCGGACCGGAGCTGTCTGTACCCTCAATATGGGGTACCCCCACGCACAGGGGAAACTGTCTAAGGACCTCGCCCCTCTCTGCGGGGAGAGCTCCGAAGGCTCCACGTGTCCAGCGGGGCCGGACCTCCCTCTCCTCAGAGGAAGGCTCCGGGCCCGCCACGTGGTCAGCAGAGTCGGACCTCCCCCCTCCGCGGGGAGAGCCCCGAAGGCTCCACGTGTCCAGCGGGGCCGGACCTCTCCCTCTCATAAAGGAGAGCTCCGGGCCCGCCACGTGGCCAGCGGAACAGCGCTGCCTGCCCCCGCGCGGTAGGCAGCAAGAGTTAAGACGCGCCATACCTTGACCGTACAAGGTATTCAAGACCTGCCCCTTCCCAAGGCGCGGAGACGCGGAGCACGCCTCTGTCAGGTGCCGTTGCGCCCAATCACATTGCAGTGAAGACTGGCACGCCGCATCAGAGGCTGTACGCCAATAAACACAGCAACAAGACATCCCCTGCCGCCCCTGCCATCATCAACCGCTATGACTAGCTTGCGGCATGGGCAGGGCGGCAGAACGAAGAATTAGAAGCCCTCGCCAGAGACAACTGCCGGCGTAACTGCGGATACGGTAGATGGCAGGCAATCTCCCCGGGACCACCTGTCGGGTCCCGGGCCCACCTTGTAAGCCACCCGAGCCTTGGACTATAAAAGGCTCGGGTAGGAAACGTTAGAAAGGGTTCGGCTCTTTGCCCATTTACGCTCCAGCATCCGAGCGCTTAGGTCATCCCCAAGCTCAGAACTCCGGTTCTGGGCACCAAGCAATACAACGAGCACCTCTGCTCACCGTGCACGTAGGGTTTTACGCTCCGGCGGCCTGAACCACGTAAAAATCTCTTTGTCAAGCTTCTCCCTCCATTATCCCTAACACGTGAGCTCTCCGTCAGTGACTAGCCCCTCCAAAAAAGAACCTCTGCAGGCTGCCCAGAGGAGGCCCGGGGGAAGTGTCGACTACACACTTCGACATTGGCGCGCCAGGTAGGGGCTTTTTCCCTTGCACGACGAGCTTTCGCCGACGAAGATGACGAAGCTTCCTTCAGCGGCAAGCTCTCCCCGCCCACGTTCACGACGAACGGTGACCAGCAGGGACTACGTCTTGACACACTCAGGACAGAGTGTGTCGGTGCAAGCTAGAAGCCAGCAGCCGACTCCGGCAGCGCCGACTCCAGCAAGCCCAAGATCCACTGCAGTGCTGAGTGTCTCCCACGGAAGCGCACTAGCTGCAGCACGAGCGCTACTGCGCAATCCACCTGCTGGGGATGCGCCTCAGTCAGCGACCCAGCAGTGGATTCGCGACGTAGACCATCTCGTCGTCCCCGCCGCCAACCCTCAACTTCGGCGGGGACGACGTCCCATTCAACCGGCTGTGTCGCTGACGCGCATGCCAACGGTTGACGGGCAGACGGTAGACTCCCGCTCCACCAGGCTCCCATCGGCGGACCTGAGGTCGGAGCTGGAACGACGCCACCTGGGCAAGGATGCCCGAGTGCTCATTGAGCGACGGCGAGAAAGGCGTCGCAACCAAGAGGCCGGCGACAGCATGTCAACCACCTCGACCCAGCCTGAGCTGCAGACGTTCGCTACGTGATCTCTGCCCCAGGCATACGCCACGCAGCATATGCCCCAGCCATATGTCCTGCAAACGGTGCCCCCGTTCTATGACGCAGCCTTGCCCATACCGGGGTACACAGTGCCGACAGCGAACCAAGCATTCGCGGCACCAACACCTGCAGCAACAGAAGCAGGATGTGCGGCCTTGGTGCCACACCTTCGCTTTGCGAAGTGGCCGCGCAAGTTCCGGCCACACCTGCCCAAGAAGTACGACGGCAGCGTCAACCCGGCGGAGTTCCTCCAAATCTACTCCACCGCCATCCTTGCTGCAGGAGGGGATGAGGCCGTCATGGCCAACTACTTCCCCGTCGCCTTGACCGGCCCAGCTCGGTCTTAGCTCATGAATCTCTCCCAGGGTTTCATAACCTCCTGGGGAGAGCTCTGCCGGCAGTTCACTGCAAACTTCAGCAGCTCCTACACCCGGCCAGGCACGGAGATCGACCTCCACGCCATCCAACAACAACCTGGAGAGACGCTGCGCTCCTTCATCCAGCGGTTCTCCCAGGTGCGGAACACCATCCCGCATATCCAAAATGCTTCTGTGATGGTGGCGTTCGGGCAGGGTGTACGGGACAAGAAGATGCTCGAGAAGCTCGTGACCAGAGAGGTTTACGACGTCTCAGAGCTCTTCAGCCTGGCGGACAAGTGCGCCAGGGAAGCAGAAGGGCGGAACTGGCACTCACGGCCAGCCTCCGAATCAGGAGGACAGCCTGGATCTGGCGCTGCTTCCCATGGAAGCAGCAAGAAGATCAAGAACCAGGGCGGTGGCAAGATGAAGCCACCGACCGCAGCTCCCGTTGCTGCTGCAGCAGCAGCACCCAGTGGAGCTCGGGGGCCACGCCCCGATAAGAGGCAGCGACAGTCACCAGCCCCAGATGCTAACCAAGGCGAGCCGTGCCCCGTGCACAACACCAGCAGCCATACTGCTGCTGAGTGCCGGGAGATTCAGAAGCTCACGGAGCGCTTCTGCAAGGGGAAGCAACCACGTATTGATGCCCCTCCTTTCCGTCAAAGGGAGGGAAAGTAGAAGGTCGACACCCAAGACAATGTCAGCGCGCCGTGAAGGTGGTACACAACCATGAGGACTCCGGTTCCAGCGACGAATAGCGCTGGAAGACACTCTACGTTATCTACGGCGGGTCCGCTGACCCCTCGTCCCGAAGCGTAGTCAAGACTCTGCGCCGAGCGGTAGCGTCGGTGGCTCCTCTCCCAAGTGCTGCGCCGCACCTCAAGTGGATGGGAACCCCCATCAGCTTCGACGCCACCGACTGCCCCAGGAACATGGCTGGGGCCGGCCAACTACCGCTCTTGGTAGCACCCACCATCGCCAACGTGAGGATGTAGCACGTTCTGGTAGATGGCGGGGCTGGGCTGAACCTCATCAGCCGTGCAGCTTTCCAGAGCTGCAGATCCCGATTGCCAAGCTCACCCCATCGAGCCCGTTCTCAGGGGTAGGGCCGGGACAAGTCATCCCCTATGGCAACATCAGCCTTCCGGTGACCTTTGGGGCACCGGACAGTTATCGAACAGAGTACATTCTATTCAACGTGGTGGAGATCGACCTCCCCTTCAACGCCATAATCGGCAGGCCAGCCCTGTACCCATTTATGGCGGTAGCCCACTATGGCTACCTCGTCTTGAAGATGCCCACACTAACAGGTGTCCTCAAGATTCGTGGAGACCGTACTGCTGTAGTATCAGCCTTGGAGAAGCTCCAAGCACTTGCAACAGCCCGAGCACCAGCCCCTGGCGGTGCAGAGCCGGGCCAGCTCCACCCGAGTGCACGCCACCGTGCCTCGACCTCAGCACCCCGCGTGCAATCCCTCGACGAGGGTGACGTCCCCCTGAAGGTCGTCCGAGTTAGCGCCGATGTGGCCCAGACCACCCGGGTAGCCGGGGGCCTGGACAACAAATAGGAAGGCGCGCTCATCACCTTCCCCCGGCACAACGTCGACGTGTTTGCATGGCAGCCGTCGCAGATGCCGGGGATCCCTAGGGAGGTGATCGAGCAACCATCTGAATATCTTCCCTGACGCCAGGCCAGTCCAACAGAAGCCCCGCAAGCAGTCCATCGAGCGGCAGAACATCATCCGAGAAGAAATCAAGAAGCTGCTGGACGCTGGCTTCATACGGGAAGTCCACCACCCCCGGTGGTTGGCGAACCCCGTCGTTGTCCCGAAGGCCGTCATGAAGCTCCGGATGTGCATCGACTACACCAGTCTCAATAAGGCATGTCCCAAAGATCCATTCCCCCTCCCTAGAATAGATCAAATAGTAGACTCTACATCAGGCTGTGATATGCTATGCTTCGTAGACGCCTACTCGGGCTTTCATCAGATCCCTATGTCTAGCGAAGATGAAGAACACACTTCTTTCATCACAGTAGACGGCCTGTATTGTTATGTCTCTATGCCTTATGGTCTAAAGAATGCTCTTCCCACCTTTGTACGTGCTATGCCCAAAATCTTTGGAGAGCTAATAAGAGACTTAGTCGAGGTGTATGTCAATGACATCGTTGTCAAAGTCAGGCAGAGCTCATCATTGTTAGATAACCTAGCCCTAGTCTTTAACAAACTGCGCTCCACGCGCACTAAGCTGAACCCCGACAAGTGTGTGTTCGGCGTATCCTCTGGGAAGCTCCTAGGATTCCTGGTCTCACACCGAGGGGTTGAGGCCAACCCAGAGAAGATCAAGGCCATCGACCTGATGCAGCCCCCCGCCCGCATCAAAGATGTCAAGAAACTCACGGGATGCCTAGCCGCACTGAGTCGGTTCATACCGAGGCTAGCAGAACGGGCGCTCCCCTTCTTTAAGCTCCTGCGCACATCCGGTCCATCTGCTTGGACCGACGAAGCAGAAGAAGCTTTCCAGGAGTTGAAGCAGCTCCTGACGACCCTACCCATCATGGTAGCCCCCGAGCCCGAAGAGCACTTGCTAGTAATGTCCATGCCAAGTTTCACCCAAATTCAAAACCTTTTTGAGGTACTTTTGGGTATAGCTAGAAAGAGGGTAGTTTGAACTCAAATTCAAACTGTTTTTATCCCATGAATTCAAAAGTGGGAGGCATATTCTTACTCAGCACATTTTTGTGAGCTCACACACCAATTTTCACTCCATTTGGAGTTGATCTTGACATGAGCCAAGTATAGCAAATTCAAACTTTATTTGAATTTCAAACTGAACATGTGCTGAAATTTAGTCAAACCAAACCCAGTTTGAACTCTAACCAATTCAAATGGCTCAGGAGTGAATGATTCAAATCACCATGGGCATTTTAGGGCTTACTGTTTACAACAGTGAAATGGAGTTAAGTTCAGAGGTTAAAAGGGGAGTGGGACCCACATGTCAGCAACTGAAGCAAAAACAACCGACTGAAAACCCAGCTCGGGTTCTTGCGCCGGACCGAGCAGCCGCCACGGCGAGAAGTCGATCGGGACAGCACCTGCTTGCCGCCCCGACCTGCTGAACCGCCTCGCGGTCCTCTTATCTCCGCAGCCGCCCTGATCGGAGAGAGCACCGCGCACTTTGCTGCTTCCTCGCAACATAAACACCCCATCGCTGCCGATCGCTCGGAGTTGATCAGGGAAGCGTGATCACCGCCCCTCCACTCCCTCCAGAGCTACGACGAGGTACTAGGAACCTTCCTTCCTCTTCCCCGTCGCTAGAAATCGGCTAAAACCGGTTGATCTCGGCTATACCGAGAGTTCTATTCAGAGACCTAAAGCCGCCGCACTTCGGGCTCCCGTGAACAGCCCAACCGAGAGGTTGTCATGCCCGAGCTAAGGCGTCCCTGGACGCGTTGGTGACCGGTGCTGCTCACCCCCGAGCCACAGCCCGAGTGCTTGATCACAGGCGGTGAATTTCCAGTTTTCCCCTTTCTCGGTACAGACCGACCTTCGGGTGCAGTTCTGGCAAGTTCACACTGTAGGAAGGGTTAGAGAGTCTCAATCCGATCCTACACAGAGTAGACCTGGTAGCGCACAAGTTGCCTTCACAACCTTTATCCAGAGAACCCCTGTACACGGCGTATTTCGAGGTTTGTCGTCGGCGGAGCGTGCGGGAAGCATCGGGCGCACGGTGAGAGACTACTTCGGACCTCTCCCGAGCTGCTTCAAGCTCATGTTGACCTTCCCTAAGGTCCACGGATGCTCCACGACCGTTTGCTCGATCGATTGAGGTGCTAGGGAGGTCGGCCGACACAGCCGAAGTACTTCCGAAGGCGCTGCTCGTCGCCGACCATGTGCCGGCCGTTGTCATGACGAACTGAGCCCAGAACCGTGTTCCCGAGTGGACTTAGGCGGGCGCAGCCAGAATCATGAAGTTTAGAGCACCACAGAGGCTGGCGGTGAGCTCTCCAGCGAGGTGTCGCGGCGGCCGAACGCGGGCGTCGGGAGGTAGACGAAGAGGGTGGACCCCAGCTGTCAGCGGCTTGGATTTTAAATCGGAATCGGTCTGCGGCTCGGATCTGGTGTGCTGGCGCGCAAAAACTCCATGGACCCCGCTGTGCCGTCGCTCCAGCGCCTGACACGTGTACCGTGGACCCACCAGCAGATTTAAACTTTTCCCCGATTTTCAGATTTCATTCAAACTTCAAATCCTCATAACTTTGGCTAGGAAGCTCCAAATCGAGTGAACCAAATTTTGTTGGATTCAGCTCTCTGAGTACTTTTCAGCAATTCAAGTTTCACTTCATGAAAATCCTTATTTCTCCAGAATTAATTCCTCAAAGTTTAAACTGTTTGGAATTTTAACTGGAGAATCCTTTGGAGGAAAATTCAGAAATTTTGCTGGGATGTTCACCAAAATATCCCTGAACTACCAAAAAACTTTCAGATCCATTTGAGCTTATTTGTTCCACCTAACGGTGTGATTAGTGAAACTGTTCCAGAGAAAATAGAAAATGTTCAGAAACATTTTCAGAATTTCCCTGAAATTGTTTAGCTCATATCTTTAGCTAGGAACCTTCAAATTAAGTGAGACCAACTCCATTAGAACCCTCTGAAAATCTAGTTTTCATAAAGTCATGCCTTGCTCCATGAGAACCCCTAGAATACCCTAAGAGCTCCAATTAGGGTCAAGGACATAATTAATTGTGGGGAGCTCAAATGAGCTTTGCTGCAACTAAAACTTGACCAAGTCTCTGTTTAGGTGGTAACCAAGCCACAATAAAAAGTTCAGAGTCATTGAGTCTGTCTAGTGAGACATAGAAGGTTCACAAGTTTAAAACTCAATTCAAATTCATTTAATTAATACATGTACTTCTTATATCATGTAGTCGCTAAGGTCGAGAAGGAACCCGAAGTCCTAGACTTCGTTACTCCGGAGGAGCAGCTATCCTACGACCAAGAGCAGCAAGGCAAGCTCCGGTTTGCATTCACCTTTTATAAAGTTTTATTGTTTTGGGCACTTACTTGAGTATCATTATTTCTTGCACTAGAGTCTTGTTTGAAAACCCAAATGCATAGCCAAGAAAGCCATGGGTTGGGATTAGGATTGAAAACCCCGTTAGCTACTGCAATGCTAAGATAGTTTAGGATTCGGTACAAGTCGAGTAGTTGGAATTACTCGCGAGCATAGGCTAGAGGCACTCGACTCGGGTAGAGATAGCACATGGCAAGAAAAATGAGACCAAGCGGAGAGTAAGGGCAGCAGGACTTTGGGGCCTGTGTGCTATAGCTCCGTTGGTGTCTATTGAGGACCGAGCCGTGTGCGGGCCTGTTGAACAAGCTAGAACAGTACCGAAGACCTACCGGCTATATGGGAACCGGGAAACCGATGTAACTCGGGTAGCTGGGTGTTGAGGCATAGCTGGTCGTTCAGAGGGTAGGTTGAGAGCTCGAGGTGTAAATTGGCTGGCGGCACTGAGATGCGCGTGCAGAGACCTCTTGCTCGGGACGATTGGACCGGTTCAACATTTGGCTAACGGGTGAAAGGTAGTTGCGTACAACGTCCGTGATGGTTGCTGTAGGCAACATCGAGTATGGGCGTACGTGACGGGTTATTCGGGTAACCCTGCAGGTGTAAATCGATTATAATCACCGTCCCTCGCGGTCAGTGAGTACCACTTGTTCACTATACCGTGACGTAGAAAGCATAGGCTAGTTACATGTTAAAATGTTGCTGATTGAAATATGGACTTTCATTGTTAATGACTTGCTGTAGATTAGAGCAAACTAAAGTTCTTTTCAACTTTGGGCAAAGTACATGAGAGAAATGTGTTTCTTGTTTGATTGTGGCTCTCTCATGTGCCTTAGCGTAAGGTTCTCCACAACCGGCTGCTAAAACTTGAAAGTAAGGTTCCACTAATTAGGCGAGTCCTTTGCAACTTTTTTTACCTCATGTACCCATCACCCCTCATGTAGAAGTTCCATGTTTAGGAGAGACAGGTCAGTATTGCTGAGCCTTCGTGCTCACTGCTTGTGTTTGAAGCTTTTGCAGGGTTCTATGAGGAAGGGACTCCCAAGGAGGAGACGGAACCCCAGGAGGGGAACCCCGTCGAGTGGGAGTCGTGCACGCCGCCATGTTAATGTGCGTGCTAGCAAGGACACGTTCACGGGCTGAACGCGAACTTGATGCGTAGTCTACGCCCGTGAGTGTAGACTGGACATATTTTGATCTAAAAATGTTCATAAACCAGTTTATGTAATAAAAGTTTTGCTTTCGCTTTGTACCTTCGATGTGTGTTATCCGGTGCTGTGCAACGCAGCACCCCTCAGCGTGATCCTGGCTCGACAAGACCGTGGGGTCGCGTTGGTATCAGAGCTCGCTTGAGGTTTAACGCACTAAAAAGGTCATCTTTTTCAAGAATCCAGTGAGGAACGAGTTAGTAGCCCATATAAGGATGTTATTAGTGTACATAAAGTGTCATACTAACCTAATTGCTTATGTCAGAAAATCGTGCGTCTCGGGACGTTTATGTCTTGGGGGGTGCACGTAAGCGCTGTGTGAGACCTATGTGTGCTGAATACATTGACAATTAGGATAAAAGTTAGCATTAACATCCCGTGAAGTTCAACTCGTAGAACTACAACGTCTTGTTTTTGCTTTTAACTCGCAATGTTTCAAACTTGCTTTATGGGAAGGTTTGCTTAGTATTAATTTTCTAAGTTTTTGGGGTGTTTTGGTTGTTATGGCTGTTATCATTTGATATGGTTTGCAACATGCTTATGTGACGTGCTCATGTAAGGTGTTGTCGTTTTCAAACTAACGTGAGTCAAGTCGAGGACTTGTGCTCGGAAGAATTGGTTGTTTATTCATGTGCAGGTGTTGCTTGAGTTCAAGACATGGCTGGTGACGGGATCCTTGGACTAGTCTCAGGGAGGATATGAGGTTCCAACAACCAAGTTCGGGAGGAGCTGTGGTTGAGTTGATCGGGAGGTCGCGCAGCATGTTTGGATCAAGGACAGTGCATATGAAGGTTGCGTGTACGTCGTTGGAAGGTGTTTGCACATGTGCAAGGAGTGCATGGACGTGGCAACATTGTTCCAAGGCGTGATGAAGAGAAGTGGACGTAAAGAATTGGTCGGAAAGGTCCAACCGGCTGGATTGCGTACTCAGGCTGAGGCTGAGTCGGATATGGCTCAAATATGGAAGATTTGAGTTGGTTATGATAGGATTTCATGCTAGGCACGAAGTTCAGTTGTTTTAGGAATGTTTAGGACGTTCCTAAGGTGTTTGGAAGTCTTACGATTGCTTCTATCTGCGAATAGGAGAGTCCTGAGCAGTTATGGTAAGTTAGGATACGAGTCCAATTAGCAGTAGGAGTCCTAGATTGGATTATTTAGCCTGAGGGCTGGCTATAAAAGCAAGGGAGGCCAGAGCTCTCATGGGGAGAGAACTTTGGGCTGTTCCTCTTGTGTTTCTATTGAATAAAGTTCATAGTTTCGAGGAGCTTTTGTGCCTTGTTCGTCCGATTTGTTTTTCGTCAAGTCTTTCTCGCCGAGTTTCTGGACAGACCGACGTTGCTTCGGTGTTTCGTTCATAACTCGAGTTTTACAGATCCAATTGACGTGATTCTTTTTGGGTTGTCTTCACAACTCGATTATCTATCATCTGTGAAATTATCACGAGCTTCAGATCTGTAGTTTTTTAGATACACTAGTTTCTTTGCAGCGTTTCAGATCTGTTTTATATCGGGTAGAACAGATTGATCTTCGTTTAATGTTTTGATCGTATCTCAAGTTTTACTTCGTGTTTTCAAGTGATTCTTGTTGCATTAGATCCGTGACTTGATTATCTATCTCTCTACTTGATTTGTCATGGTTGAACACGTTTGAAAACACTTGCACAAATGGTTTCTTTAACTGATTGATTTTTTGCTGAGGGGTTTTTGTTGTTTCCGCTGCGAAAAGTCTTAATCTACCATTCACCCCCTCTGGTAGCTTTTCACGTGCTCTTCGATCCTACAATTGGTATCAGAGCCAAGGTGCTCTAATCTTTGTGATTTGCACGTGTTTTGACTAACCATCATGGAGAAGTACTCCGCAAAACCTTGTGTGTTCAATGCATCGATTTTCAGGTTTGGAAGGCGCGGATGGAGGCCTACATACAGGCGCAAGGCTTCGCCATATGGGAAAAGGTCTACCGGAACTTCGATGTACCACCCAACAATCAAGTTACGGCTGCGAACATGAGAGATGTTGACAACAACAACAAGGCTCGCAACTTGATCATCCAAGGATTGACTCAAAGCGACTTCGACCGTGTTGCACACCTCCGATCTGCATATGATGTTTGGAAAGCTCTTTGTGACTACCATGAAGGATCCAATACGATCAAGGAGGTAAGGCAAGATATGTTCAAGAAAGAATACATGCATTTTGAGATGCAACCCGGTGAGTCAATTGACGACCTTTTTGCTCGCTTTAATAAAATTCTCAGCAACTTGCGTAGTGTCAATGTTAACTTTTCAGATGCTGAAAATGCTAGACAATTGTTAGGAGCATTAGATATGTCAATTTGGGAGATGACAATTACATCTATTCGTGAATCTACTGTCATGAGTTCTCTTACTTTAGACGTGCTTTATTCTAAATTGAAAACTCATGAAATTGACATCATCTCACGTAAAAACCCCAACAAGTCTATTGAATTTGTTTCGCAACGTGACATGTCTAGTTCTAGTCAATCATCATCTAGTGGTGCACTCTCTTTGCTGTCCTCTCTAACCCTTGAACAGATTGAAGAGTTTCCAGAGGAGGAGCTTGCACTCATCTCTACTCGGTTCTCAAAAGCATTGCAAAATGTGAGGACTAGAAGGAGAGGAAGCTCCGGACCTCAATGATGTTTTGAATGTGGTAAGACAGGACATTTTCGTATGGAGTGCCCTAACCTTTCAGGTACGACTTCACGTGAAGAAAAGCAAACAAGGCCGAAGAAATCGTTTGCAAAGAATAAGAAGAAGAAAGATTTATCAATGCGCAATATAGTGCATAGTATGATCTCTGCACTTCAAGATTTCGGCTCAAGTGATGTGGACACCGGTAGTGATGAAGATGAAGAAGCTATGGCAAATATGTGCTGCATGGCGAGCAAGTCAAGTTCAAGCTCCGAGGAGGCAGAACACAACAGCGATGATGAAGAGGTATGTCCCACTTGCCAAGAAATGTGTGATGCTATTTCTCGTGCCACTGTTATATTAAAGAAAAAGGATAAAAAACTTAGGAACAATGCTGTTAAAATTGAATCACTAGAATCTGAAATTAATCGTTTAAAAACTTTGATTCCTAGTGATGATTCTTGTTCCTCATGTGATTTGATTTATGAACAATTATCCTCTTTAAGAAGTGCACACGCATCTACACTTGATAAACTTGAACTTGAAATTGAAAAGAACAAAGAGCTTGCTGCACTTAATGATAAAAATTTGAAAGATGCTTGTTGTTCTACAATTGATTTGCATTGTTCTTCATGTGATGATCTGAATAAGAAACTAAATGATGCTATGAATGAGATTTCTATTTTGAACAATACTTTACGTGTGCATGAAGTTAAATATTGTTCAAATTGCAAACTAAAAGGAAAAACTTCATGTGAAAACTGCTTTGATCTGTCCATTAAACTTGATGACATGCATAGTACACTAGATCGGTTTTCTAATGCAAATAAGAACCTAAACTTGCTGCTGAATTCTTCCAAGTCTTGTAATGATAAAACTGGTTAGGTTTTAATTCTCATGCTCATGCTAAGGCACACCCACCTAAAGTTGTAAAGTCATTAGGAAGCGGTTTGATTCAAACAGCTCCTAGACAAAAAGAGGTGATTTTCAAATCTGCAGGAGTACTGTCCCATTCGGGTTCTAATAAACGTGTTGCTTGCTCATCTAGACATGATAATAAGGTTATTTTTCATTGTACCTACTGTGGTAGAGATGGTCATGTCATGGATTTTTGTTATAGACTAGCTAAACACGATAAGAAACAAAGAATACTTGCTAGATCACATAACAACCAAGCAAAATCTGCTAGACCGAATGTTCGGAGCTTGCAACCTGCTGTAATGAGTCAAAAACTTGCTCCCGGACCTACTGTTTTTTGTGCTACGTATAACACATCTTCTAAGTCAGTAGTTGGGAACAAAAATTTTCGATGTTTGGCTCATAAACCTGCTGTACCTTCTCAGCTTTCACGTGTTATTCCTGCTGGACATCGTGTGACTCAGTACTGGATTCCTAAAGGTCTTTTAACTAACCCCAGTATTGAGTCATCGACGTATTGTGCTGCTGTGTAGGTTTCACGTTTGAGGAAGGAGAACATTGGGATTGTGGATTCAGGTTGCTCACGCCACATGACCGGTAACAAAGAATGGTTCTCCTCTCTCTCTTTTGTGTCACGTGTAGAAAATGTTACTTTTGCCGATAACTCTTCTACTCCCATAATTACTAAAGGTTCGGTTAGAGTAAACAATCTCTACACTTTGAAAGATGTGGCACTTGTTAAAAATTTGAAATACAACTTGCTTTCGGTTTCACAATTGCTAGATGAAAATCTAGAGGTTAGCTTTGCTAAAAATTGCTGCAAGGTTGTAGATTCAAAAGGTGAGCTTCTGTTTAACATGTCTAGGTTTGGAAGAGTTTTTAAAGCTGATTTTGATTTGTCAACTTCTAAGCATCGGTGTCTAGTTACTAATGATACAAAGGATCTATATTTTTGGCATCGTAGACTTGGTCACATAGGCTTTGATCATCTCACTCGTGTTAGTGCTCTTGATCGCATACGTGGGCTGCCAAAGCTTAAAAGGGACAATGATATTGTGTGCTCTTCTTGTAGACATGCTAAGTTTGTTGCAGGTTCACATGCTCCTCTCACAATGACCATGACAGCTGAACCGGGACAACTTTTACATCTTGACACAGTAGGTCCGGCACGTGTTCAATCCTTCGGAGGTAAATGGTATGTGCTTGTGATTGTTGATGATTATTCCAGATATTCTTGGGTTTATTTTATGGCATCTAAGAATGAAGCTTTTAGTCATTTTAGAACTTTATTTCTTAGATTATCTATTGATCACCCAGGATCATTAAAAGCAATTAGAAGTGATAACGGAACTGAATTTAAAAACCAATCCTTTGATCACTTTAGTGCTGAAAATGGAATAGATCATCAATACTCTTCACCCTATGTACCACAACAAAACGGTGTCGTAGAAAGAAAGAACAGGACCTTAGTTGAGATGGCTAGGACTATGCTTGGTGAATATCAAACTCCTAGGAAATTTTAGGCTGATGCAATTGCAACCGCTTGTTATGTCTCAAATCGTGTTTTCTTGCGTGCTAAGCTTGGAAAAACCCCATATGAGCTCCGGTTTGGACATAGGCCTAGTGTTACACACTTTAGGGTTTTTGGTTGCAAATGCTTTGTTAAGAAACATGGTAATCTTGATAAATTTGAAGCTAGATCTGTTGATGACATGTTTCTTGGTTATCCATCTCATACTAGAGGCTACCGTGTGCTTTTACTTGACACTAACAAAATTGTGGAGACTTGCGAGGTTTCTTTTGATGAAGCTAGCCCAAGTACTAGCTCCGATATTGCAGGTCCTGATCCATATCCGCAGGGGGAGAGTATTTTTGTTGAAGAAGATGAAGAAGTGGTGCTGCTGCCCGAAAACTCGGAAGTAAATAACGATCAAGCTGCTGATTTTGCACCACAACCAGCACCAGCAGTCACTACTGCTGGTTCGGACCTTCCTCAATCAACAAACTCTCCTAATCAAAGGTCCGAACATGAAGAAGAAGGTACTTGTGAAGTGTCTACTCCCCTCCGAGTACTCAAAAGTCATCATCCACAACAAATCATTGGAAGCTTGCATGAACGAGTCACTCGGTCCAGGTTTTGCGATCCAAACTCTCATGCTCATTCTGCTTTTGTTGCTTCTTTTGAACCCAAGGATATATCACCCGCACTCACTAATGAATCTTGGATTAATTCCATGCAAGAAGAGTTAGAAAATTTTGAAAGAAATAATGTTTGGAAACTTGTACCTCCACCTCAAGGTCACACATTAATTGGAACTAAATGGGTATTTAAAAATAAGCAAAGTGAGGATGGGGTTGTGGTTAGGAATAAAGATAGGTTGGTTGCTCAAGGTTTCACTCAAATTGAAGGTCTAGATTTTGATGAAACATTTGCTCCTGTTGATAGATTAGAAGCTATAAGAATTTTATTAGCATTTGCTGCATCTAAAGGTTTCAAGTTATATCAAATGGATGTTAAAAGTTCTTTTCTTAATGGCTACATAGAGGATGAGGTTTATGTTAAGCAGCCACCGGGTTTTGAAAATCCAAATTTTCCTAATCATGTTTACAAACTGTCCAAAGCCTTGTACGGTCTAAAACAAGCCCCTAGAGCATGGTATGATAGGTTAAAAACATTTTTACTTGAAAAGGGGTTTACCATGGGCAAGGTTGATAAAACTCTTTTTGTACTTAAGCATGGCAATGACTCATTATTCGTTCAAGTGTATGTGGATGATATTATCTTTGGTTGTGCTTCTCATGATATCGTGTCCAAGTTTTCAGCTATGATGAGTTCAGAATTTGAGATGAGTATGATGGGAGAACTCACATACTTTTTTGGGCTGCAAATCAAGCAAACAAAAGAAGGAACTTTTGTGCATGAAACTAAGTATACAAAGGACCTTCTTAAGCGCTTCAACATGGACAAATGCAAGCCTCTTCGGACACCAATGGGAACAGCAACAACACTTGAACTTGACTAAGATGGTGACCCGGTCGATAAAAAGGAATACAGAAGTATGATTGGATCACTTTTGTATCTCACGGCGTCAAGACCGGACATACAATTCAGCGTATGTCTTTGTGCACGTTTTCAAGCTTCTCCACGTGCTTCACATCGCCAAGCCATCAAAAGGATTCTCAGGTACCTACATGGAATTCAAGAATTTGGCATTTTTCTTCCTTATTCCTCAACCCTTTCATTGAAAGCTTTTTCGGATGCTGATTTTGGGAGTTGTAGGATTGATAGGAAAAGTACTTCGGGTGCTTGTCATTTTCTTGGTAATTCACTTGTTGCTTGGTCCTCTAGAAAACAAAGTTCAGTTGCACAATCCACGGCCGAATCTGAATATGTAGCTGTGGCTAGCGCTTGCTCACAAATTCTTTGGATTGTTCAAACACTTACGGACTATGGGGTTGATTTAGATAGTGTTCCACTGTTTTGTGATAACACTAGTGCAATTTGTATTGCTAAAAACCCCGTGAAACACTCTAGAACTAAGCACATTGACATTAGGTATCACTTTCTTCGTGATAATGTTGAAAAAGGAAACATTGTGCTTCACCATGTCGATACCGAACAACAATTGACTGATATTTTTACAAAACCTTTGGATTTCACTCGTTTTTTTTTCATTCATAGTGAAATAGGGGTTATGCATCCTCATGGCTTAAATTGAGGGGGAGTTTTTGAAACTTTGAAAGTCTATGTGTGAATCTGAAACTAAAATAATATGAGCATAGTTTTTCATATATATATGACTTTGTGATTCCTTTTACAGGCTGAAAGTTCTTACTACATTACTCATGTTATACATTTTGTAGTTTTTGCCATGACTAGTAATTGGAATAATTACTTACACTAAATCTGGTCATGATCGAACTTTCTTGCTGTTTTGAACTTGTTGCGTGCTCACAAGTGCTTTTAATCATAAAAAATTAATCAAGTGATCAGCTCACATGTTGAATTTTCAAATAAAAAAATTGAGAAAAGATCAAGAGAATATGCATGCATCGCGCTTCTTCTTTTGAGATTGCTTATCATTGCACTAAGATATGAACTTGGAAGGAATTGTGTATGACTAAAACCATGTCTTTAAGCTTCTGATGGTCAAATGACATAGGCTTGGCTTGGTTGATTAGAATAAGGCTGATGTGGCATATAATCTCTTGCAAATATCATATGATCAACTTTGTGCCTTAAATGATTATGAATAATAAAAATGCAGCAACAAGTGTCATGTTTTCAGGTTTTGAAATAGTTGAGTAAGGGAGATCATGACTTGCTTAAACTGAAAAATAGATTTGATCTCTAGCATGGCTTACACTACTTTATGTATCTCATTGATGTGATAGTGTAAGTAACCTGATAGTATGACTTGGATGAGCTTTGTTTTGTATGTATATGTTATAATATGCTCATAACATTTAAAAATTTCTCTTTTCAACCTTGCTGAATACATTGTCAAAGGGGGAGAAATATGTATAAGGAGAGATTTTTTTTACACTTTGCATATGTGTAAGTGCATCTAGGATATCCCTTGTGGGTTCTGGCTAATTGATGACAAGCATATGAGATCCTAACGAAATGATTGCAGGATGAAGTGGGTTGTGGAGAAATATGTATAGGGTGTGTGTGAGAGACACATCCCAAGAGCTCAGGACTTTTCGTAGGGGTAAGGGGCTAATAATCAACTAAAATCCACTGGACACCGGACTAGTCCGTCCATGGACCGGACTAGTCCGGTCAGCTTACTGGAATGCAACCGGACAAGTCCGGTTTTAGACCGGACTAGTCCGATCATGTTTCTGTTGTTCTCTTTAGAGGACTGCGGACTAGTCCATCCATGCGACAGGACTAGTCCGCTAAACTTTCTGGAACCCCACTTCACATAGAACCGGACAAGTCCGGTTTTAGACCGGACTAGTCCGGTTAACCCACTGGAAGTAGACCGGACAAGTCCGATCATATACCGGACTAGTCCGGTATTAGGTTTTACAACGGTAACTTTTTGGAAACCATATAAATTGGTGATCCACGGCCTTCCAATAGTGGGACACGACTCATACTGCTAAAAACTCAAACCCTAGCGCCGCCACCTGTCCCAAGAGCCCAAAAACACATCTCCCCACACATCTAAGGTGCAAAAAGGTGAAAATCAATCAAACACTTGGATTTGGGATTGGGAGATCGTCGTTCCTTCGTTGTGAGCTCTTGGGGTTTGATCTCTCTACACTCATATTCTTCATTGTAATCTTTTTTAGTGTATTTGATCGCTTTCTAATTGTAATTCTTGTGGGAGCCCTCAACGTGTGAGGTTGCCCCACAAACTCGTTGATTACCCGTGATAGTGGAGTCAAGTCGGCCTTTGTGGTGACTTAAAGAGGGAAAGGGTTGGGAACCCGGTTCTGTGTGAGCTTCCTCAACGAGGACGTAGATCTCTTTGTGAGATCGAACCTCGGTAAAAATTCGTGTCTTTTCTCTCTCATTTACTTTACATTTTGATACATTAGATCACTAGTTTGTTAATCATCATTAAAGTTTCTTATAAGTTTGCACGTGCACTCATACAATAAACTTAATTTATAAAAACTGTTGTTCTCATTCCGCTGCTGAAAGATTCAATTTCTGAAACACACTTAATTAACTCACATAATTCAGCACACCGGACTAGCCCGCCCACACAACCGGACTAGTCCGGTCCATCAAGTTTCTGATAACTCTATTAAGTGTGCAGGAATCTTTTAAAGGCCTATTCACCCCCCCTCTAGGCCACATTCAATTGGTAGCAGAGCCAAGTTCTCCATCAACGAGACTCACATCTCGGAGAGATCAATGGCCTCTGAGAAGAACAACGATGTCCCGAAGACGAACAACAACGATGAGGAGCAAGAAGCCAAAGCCTTCGATGTGCTGAAAGAAAGTCCACATGACGATGATGAAGTGAGACAGCTAAAGGCATTACTGAGAAAGAAATTAATGGCATAAAAGGGAAAAGAGGAAGAAAAGACGATGGGGAGTGGTCATCACGACTACTCCCGATATCCTTACAACTACAACCGTCTCAATTCAAATAATCATTATCTCTCCATTCCTATGGGAAGGCCCCCGCAGTTTGACGGAAGTGACTATACCATGTGGAAGTACAACATGAAAATGCACCTAATATACTTGAATCCCAGCCATTGGCATATTGTCTGCACAGGAATAGATATACCAGACACGGATAAAGAACTCACTCCGGAACAAGAACAAGAGATTCACAGAAATGCACAAGCCGTTGCAGTAATCACATCATCACTGAGCAGAGAAGAATTTACCAAGATCGATGGACTAGAGAGTGCAAAAGAAATTTGGGATACACTCAAAACAGCTCATGAAGGAAATAGATCTGTACGTGAAGCCAAAATTGAGATGCTTGAAGGAGAGTTGGGGAGATTTGCTATTGAAGAAGGCGAATCACCTCAAGACATGTACAATCGGATGAAGGCACTCATTAACAAAATCCGTGCCTATGGAAGTAAGAAATGGACTGATCACGAGGTGGTCAAAAGGATGATAAGAGCCTTCATGCCAAGAAACGTCACACTTTGCTCAATGATTAGGGAAAGCCCCGGGTTTCACAAAATGACTCCCGATGAGTTATTGGGGAAGATCATAAATCATGAAATGATGGAGAAAGAGGCTCAATACGTCAAAGACTTAGCCGAGCTCACCTCTTCTAAAAAGAAAGAAGTTGCTCTCAAAGCAACGTGCAGACCGAAACTCAAAGAAACCCGTGAAGACCAAGATGACGGAGATACAAGCGACATGAGTACCGACCTAGATGATGAAGAAATGGTACTCTTTATCAAAAAGTTCAAGCGCATGATGAGGAGAAGACATGGCAACAACTCAAATGAAGGGAAAAGCAAGGATAAAGGAAAATCCAAGGCTCGACGTACTTGCTATAATTGTGGAGAGTACGGTCACTTCATGGTGGACTGTACTTATGAAGAAAACAAAAAGAAAATTTTTAGAAAAAGAAGACAAGTCCATCAAGCTCACATTGGGAAGGAGTGGGACTCAAACGACGAGTCCTCCTCCGATGAAGAAGAAGAGATGGCCACTATCGCAGTCAAGAAACCAACTATGAGAGCCACACTCTTTCCGAACATGGGAGGACGGGACACGAACAACCACACTTGTCTTATGGCTAAGGAAGGCAAGAAAAAGGTTCGACTTACTCCTCCTGTACTAAATTCCTCCATTGATGACTTTGATAGCTCTAGTGATAATGAAGAAATGTTTAGAGGGCTAAGTAAAATTGCTTTAAAGAAAATAGAAATGTTGTCGAACGAAATCTTTGAAAAGGAGGAACTTGTCAACCGACAAGAAGATATGCTCATCCGTGAGAGGAAGAGATATCAAGAAGTTGAAAAGCTTCTTGAGCTTGAAAGAGAGAAGAATGAGTCACTTGAGTTAGAGCTAGGCTTGAGTAAGGAAACTTACTCAAAGTTAGAGGACTCGCACATTGCAATCAAGTAAGAATTTGCTAACTTGTCAAAAGTTAACAAAATCCTTGAGGTGCAAGTTGAGTCGCTCAAACAAAGTGACTCCTCTTCCTACAAGAGCTCTTCCTCCAAAGACATGAGTTCGACAACAATAAGAACCTGCACTTGCTCTAGTAAGAAGAATGTAATTGCTAATGCTTCAATCTCTCATGACATGCATTCTTCTCAAAACGGCATCTTTGATAAGGAGAAGATCAAATATGCACGAAGTGCATATATGATCACTAGACCTCCCAATGTCAAAGATGGTCTTGGTTTTGACAGGAACAAACACATGTCTACTCCTAATCATGCTAAGAATAGAATCACTTTTGTTAAAGAAAAATCCCATGAATCTGAGTTACAAACACTGTTCCGTACATTTGATGATTCTTATGTTCTCATGAAAAACAAGTATGGAAAAGTCATTGCTAAATATACAGGGCCACGCCACAAGAACTTAAAAACTTGTGTGTGGGTGCCCAAGACTCTTGTGACTAACCTGAGAGGACCCAAGCAAGCTTGGGTACCTAAAACCAAGGAATAGTTCTATTTTGCAGGCTTACTCCTCCAGCGGATCTAAGTGGGTGCTAGATAGCGGATGCACAAATCATATGACCGGAGAGAGAGGTATGTTTGTGGAGTACGAGTGCAACAAGGATCCAAGTGAAGGTATATACTTTGGAGACAACAGCCAAGGAAAGGTCCTTGGTAGTGGTAACATTGAAATATCCTCTCAACACACCTTATCTAATGTTTTACACGTAGACTCTCTAGATTATAATCTTTTATCAATATCTCAACTATGCGACAAAGGTTACAACTGTTTATTCACTAATGAGGGTGTGACCGTCTTTAGAAGAAGCGATGGCTCGATTGCATTCAAGGGATTGTTGAAGGGAAAGCTTTATCTTGTTGACTTTAACAAAGATAAAGCCGAACTCAACACTTGCTTGGTTGCTAAGACCAACATGGGATGGCTGTGGCATAGACGGCTAGCCCATGTTAGAATGAGAAATCTGCAGAAACTTCTAAAAGGTGGTCACATCCGTGGTCTTAAGGATGTGGTTTTTGAAAAAGACAGGTCGTGCAACGCTTGTCAAGCAGGAAACAGGTTGGAGCACCACACCCCGCCAAGAATGTGATGACCACCGCTAGAGCGCTGGAACTTCTCCACATGGATCTCTTTGGTCCAATTGCGTACATCAGCATCGGCGGTAACAAATACGGTTTAGTAATTGTTGATGATTTTTCAAGATTTACCTGGGTATTTTTCTTGTATGATAAATCAGAAACTCAGGGAATCCTCAAGAAGTTCTTGAAAAGAGCTCAGAATGAATTCTCATCAACCGTAAAGAATATCAGAAGTGACAATGGGACAGAATTCAAGAACACCCAAGTTGAATAATACCTCAATGAAGAAGGTATAAAGCATGAATTCTCGGCACCCTACTCTCCTCAACAGAACGGGGTGGCCGAAAGGAAGAACAGAACATTGATCGAAATGGCGAGAACAATGTTGGATGAATACAAGACGTCAGACCGATTTTGGGCAGAAGCGGTGAATACCGCTTGTCATGCCACAAATCGGTTGTACCTTCATCGACTACTGAAGAAAACTCCATATGAGCTTCTCACGTGTAAAAAGCCTAATGTTTTTTATTTCAAAGTTTTTGGTTGCAAATATTTTATTCTGAACAAGAAACCAAGGGCCTCGAAGTTCGCTTCGAAGTCCGATGAAGGATTCTTGCTCGGATATGAATCGAATGCCTACGCCTATCATGTCTTCAACAAGGTGTCCGGCCTTGTTGAAGTAGCACGTGACGTAGTGTTCGATGAAACTAACGGCTCACAAGTGGAGCAAGTCGATAAGTTTATGCTAGATAAGGAGGAAGCTCCATGTGAAGCGCTGAAGAAAATGGCACTTGGTGATATCCTACCATGAGAGGAAACACAAGACAAATTTCAACAAGGAAGCAATGATCAAGGGGGAGCTCCTACACAAGATCAGGTTGAGGAAGGTCAAGAAGATCAAGATGATCATGGAAGCAATGATCTAGGGGGAGACATGACACATGAAGACAATGAAGAACAAGCAACTATACAAATTCCACACCCAAGAGTACATCAGTGTGTGCAAAGAGACCATCCTGCCAACAATATCATTGGAGATATTGCTAAGGGAGTAACTACTAGATCTCAAATTGCAAATTTTTGTGAACACTATTCTTTGTGTCTTTTCTGGAGCCATACAGGGTAGAAGAAGCCTTAAGGGATCCAGACTGGGTGATTGCGATGCAAGAGGAGCTGAACAACTTCAAAAGAAATGAAGTGTGGGAGCTGGTGGAAAGACCAAGGGCAAACATCGTTGGAACCAAATGGGTCTTTCGGAACAAGCAAGATGAACATGGAGTAGTGACAAGAAATAAAGCGAGGTTGGTGGCCAAAGGTTATTCTCAGGTGGAAGGTTTGGACTTCGATGAAACTTTCGCTCCTGTAGCTAGACTTGAGTCCATTCGCATTTTATTGGCATATGCTACTCACCATAATTTTAAGTTGTATCAAATGGACGTCAAGAGTGCCTTCCTCAATGGTCCGATAAAGGAGGAAGTCTATGTGGAGCAGCCACCGGGGTTCGAAGATCAGGAGTATCCCAACCATGTCTATAAACTGCGTAAGGCTCTCTATGGCCTCAAACAGGCTCCTCGAGCCTGGTATGAGTGCCTTAGAGATTTTCTGACTCAAAATGGATTCAAAATTGGTAAAGCTGACTATACACTCTTTACTAAACATTTTGATGATCATTTATTCGTATGTCAAATTTATGTTGATGACATTATCTTTGGATCCACTAACAAGTCCTTCTGTGAAGAATTTAGCAAAATAATGACAGACATTTTCGAGATGTCAATGATGGGTGAATTGAAGTTCTTCTTGGGATTTCAAGTGAAGCAACTGAGAGAAGGTACATTTATAAGCCAAACTAAATATACACAAGACATTCTCAAGAAATTCAATATGGACAAAGCCAAGCCCATCAACGGACATCTCGACCTCAATGAAGACGGTCCAAATGTGGACCAAAAGGTATATCGGTCCATGATTGGCTCCTTACTTTATTTATGTGCATCTAGGCCAGATATTATGCTTAGTGTTTGCATGTGTGCAAGGTTTCAAGCCGCACCTAAAGAGTGTCACTTAATTGCTGTAAAAAGAATCCTAAGGTACCTTGTGCACACACCCAACTTGGGCCTTTGGTATCCCAAAGGATCCAAGTTTAACTTGATAGGGTATTCCGACGCCGACTATGCAGGATGCAAAGTCGATAGAAAGAGCACGTCAGGGACTTATCAATTTCTTGGTAGGTCCCTAGTTTCTTGGTCATCTAAAAAGCAGAACTCCATTGCTCTTTCCACAGCGGAAGCGGAGTATGTTGCAGCCCGTAGTTGTTGTGCGCAACTACATTGGATGCGACAGACTCTTAGGGACTACGGCTACAATCTAAGTCATATCCCGCTTCTATGCGATAATGAAAGTGCTATAAAAATTGCACACAACCCTGTAGAGCACTCAAGAACTAAGCACATAGATATCCGTCATCACTTTCTTAGAGATCATTCATTAAAAGGTGACATTGCTATTTCACATGTTAGGACTGAAAAACAACTTGAGGATATTTTTACCAAACCATTAGATGAGAAAAACTTTTGTGAACTAAGAAATGAACTAAACATTCTTGACTCTCAAAATGTGGCTTGAAACATTGCATACCTGGTTGCAACTTAAAATGTTCCTTTGTATTGTTAAAAATGCTTCTCTTCTCCTTTTCTACTCAGAAAACTATTTTAGTAAAGAAATCTCGTGGATTATGACCATTGTTTGATTGCTGATTGCCTACTGGTCGTAATCACCAAGACTATTTGCAAAATTATTGTCATCTATATATGTATCAGGTCTGTTGGAAACGGACTAGTCCGATTTTCAACTGGACTAGTCCGGACAGACGACAATTAGGTTAATTCAGGGGCACCGGACTAGTCCGCTACCATGACCGGACTAGTCCGGTCAGTCGCATATAGAAGGACCTGGCCGGACCAAACCCCTCCCTCTCCACTCATAAGCACTTTGTCTCACCCCCTCTCCTAAACCCTAGCTCCCAAAGTGATTTTCAAGTTGAGCCCTCAAACTCGGAGTTCTCTCCGTGAAAAAGCCTCTCCTCGACGAGTGGATTCTACTCTCCGGACTTATCCGGACAGACTCTTGCTCCTTCAACCTGAATCATCAAATCTTGGTAAATTCCCCCCTAAAACCAAAATCTCAACTTTTCTAGTTCTAGCTAGTTTCCTTTGATTCCAAAAGGATGTACATTGCCTAAATAGATGTATTCCTACCACTTTCCTGCCCTTGTGTCTTTAGATAGGAGATTTGATTCAAATGAAATATTAGGGTTCTTATGCTAGGCCGTACTAGTCTGGCGCTCAGATGCGGACAAGTCTAGTCCACCGGACAAGTCCGCACTCTGAAACAGGACAAGTCCGTTCTCTGACAGTTGAACCCCTACATTGCCATTTGAAGTCGATAATGCGTCCATTTGCATCTAATCCTTGAACTCCTTATCAGGCATCATGTCTTCAGGCTCAGATGACGGCTCTTTTCACCTTGACGAAGAAGTTCAACGTGAAAGAGTGAGGAGAGCTAAGGAGGGAGTGATGAAGAAGAGACATGATGTCAATGCTCACTCTCCACCCTCCGACGACAATCTACCTAAGAAGAGGAAAGTCATTGTCAAAAGGCCTCAAAGGAAAGATGCTGTTGAGGGCTCGTCAGGGCCAAAAAGAGTTCTCAATAAAGGGAAGGGACTTGCTAGTGGCCCCATTGGGCCTCTGAAAATGAAAAATCCCGTTCATCGCAACAAGCAGCCTTCAAGTGAGGATTTCACTGGAAAAGGGGGTGAGCTAGCTGATAACTTCAGGAAGATTGAAGTGTATGACCGACCTAAACAATGTTCTGATCCAAGGTTCTGGAGCAACTTCCATGCAGACTACTACGAGCATGTGTACATGAAGATGAAGAATCCTGTAGTAGAGAGTCAATGGCTAAATGTTGGATACCTGAAGACGAAGAGGTATCCTGCCTTTCGTGAGATGGTGGAGGCCTTAGAGAGGCACGGTCTGACGGACCTGCTATCCTTTGAGTATGACTGGAACAATGAAGTCATTACCCAGTTTTACTCCACTCTCTACTTTGCTCGTGGTGATGGAGACAGTCTTACTTGGATGACTCATGGTTCAAAGTATAGTGTCACTTATGATGAATTTGCTAGGATTCTTCACCTCCAACACACTTTGGATCATGAACTGGTCATCCATAATCTGAAACCCCTGGAGAAGGAAGAGCTTGAGTTTCTCTATGACACAAGGATGCCATATGTTCCTCCCACCATCAAATATCTGAAGCCCTTCTTTGTGGTCCTCAATAGAGTCTTGAGAAAGACTATAGCTCCGAAGGATGGAGATGTGGGAACTATACAAGGGACCTTGAGGACTCTCATGAAGGTCATTAGTGGAAGGAGACCATTCAATGTTTTTGAGTATATCTACAACGATATCGTGAACATCTCAATCACCCCTAATAGGTCATGTGGATATGCACCGTATATCATGTACATGATTGAGAAAGTGACGGGACTTGAGTTCATCAAGGATGTCAAGCATGCGGGGTTGAAGCCGCAAAAACCCACCGAGTACACTCTCCCCCCGGCTCCAACTGCCCCGTCCTCTCCATCAGTGGAGATGAGATCAAAGCAAACTCATGATGTCACTAGATCTGCAGCTGCTCCTCCTGGGTCTCCACCTACCCAAGAATCATCCAATGGCATCCTCAAGGTGCTCTCCTCCATCTTTGCCTGCTGCCGCAAGATTGAAGACAGGCAGCGCAAGGAAAAGCTTGCAAGGAAGAAACATCAACAGTATGTCAATGCCAATATCAAGTCTATCTGTGCAAAGCTTGAGGTTGAGCCCGTTGGATCACCGCCCGCCTCCGAGGACTCAGAGGAAGATCCTGCTCCCGTAGATGCCGAAGATGGTGAAGATGAAGGTCAGACTAAGACTGAAGGAGGTGGCAGCGATGAGTGATTCCCCTCAATTTTTCCCTTTTTTGTGCCTTGATGCCAAAGGGGGAGAGATTGAGATTAGATTTGGACTCGAACTATCTAGTATTAGTTATTAAGCTCTTTTGTGATCAAGGACATGTACCTATTTTAAAATCTTGTAATGCACTATTTCCTTTCTTATGTGTGATACACTATGCTCTAATGCCTACTTATATGTTCACTATTGTTTGTCTTTAATTTATCACATTTTGTTTATCACACACCTGTTAGGCACCCCACCATAAGGTGTGTGCATATGTGAGAAGCTTTTTGTGAATTCTTTATTATTCTCATATGTGCACACCTTATGAAAATCAACTTTTTATTCTCAATTGTGATATCTCAAATAGTTGTCATCAATCACTAAAAAGGGGGAGATTGTAAGTGCATCTAGGATATCCCTTGTGGGTTTTGGCTAATTGATGACAAGCATATGAGATCCTAACGAAATGATTGCAGAACAAACAAAGTGAACTAGCTTGGTGCACACAAAAAGGTGAAAAATAAAGTGCTGCCCGAAAAGGAAGACTTTAGTGGAATTTAGAAGAGCAAATTAGATGTAAATGTATAGGGTGTGTGTTAGAGACACATCCCAAGAGCTCAGGACTTTTCGTAGGGGTAAGGGGCTAATAATCAACTAAAATCCACTGGACACCAGACTAGTCCGTCCATGGACCGGACTAGTGCGGTCAGCTTACTGGAATGCAACCGGACAAGTCCGGTTTTAGACCGGACTAGTCCGATCATGTTTCTGTTGTTCTCTTTAGAGGACTGCGGACTAGTCCATCCATGCGACAGGACTAGTCCGCTAAACTTTCTGGAACCCCACTTCACATAGCACCGGACAAGTCCGGTTTTAGACCAGACTAGTCTGGTTAACCCACTGGAAGTAGACCGGACAAGTCCGATCATATACCGGACTAGTCCGGTATTAGGTTTTACAACGATAACTTTTTGGAAACCATATAAATTGGTGATCCACGGCCTTCCAATAGTGGGACACGACTCATACTGCTAAAAACTCAAACCCTAGCGCCGCCACCTGTCCCAAGAGCCCAAAAACACATCTCCCCACACATCTAAGGTGCAAAAAGGTGAAAATCAGTCAAACACTTGGATTTGGGATTGGGAGATCGTCGTTCCTTCGCTGTGAGCTCGTGGGGTTTGATCTCTCTACACTCATATTTTGCATTGTAATCTTTTTGAGTGTATTTGATCGCTGTGAGCTCGTGGGGTTTTATCTTAAAGAGGGAAAGGGTTTGGAACCCGGTTCTGTGTGAGCTTCCTCAACGAGGACGTAGATCTCTTGGTGAGATCGAACCTCGGTAAAAATTCGTGTCTTTTCTCTCTCATTTACTTTACATTTTGATACATTAGATCACTAGTTTGTTAATCATCATTAAAGTTTCTTATAAGTTTGCACGTGCACTCATACAATAAACTTAATTTATAAAAACTGTTGTTCTCATTCCGCTGCTGAAAGATTCAATTTCTGAAACACACTTAATTAACTCACATAATTCAGCACACCGGACTAGTCCGGTCCATCAAGTTTCTGATAACTCTATTAAGTGTGCAGGAATCTTTTAAAGGCCTATTCACCCCCCCTCTAGGCCACATTCAATATGTTATACACTTTCTTCCTTCTCTGATTTTAAAAAATGGGGAGAAATTAATAAAGGGGGAGAAATGAGTTTTCAAAGCTTTTCAAAACTTTTCATAAGCCAATGTTCGGATTTTAATTGGTGTTGCCAATGCATTCATCAAGGGGGAGATTGTGAGACCTATGTGTGCTGAATACATTGGCAATTAGGATAAAAGTTAGCATTAACATTCAGAGTTTTGAATATTGCCAAAACATTCTTCTGTGGCAAGGTCCGACAAGTTCTTTGTTAGGTCCGCCAAGTGTTGGTAAGGTCCGACGCAAGGTCCGGAGAGCTCCTGCAAGGTCCGGAGAGCTTCTGTGAGGTCCGGAGCTTGTTTTTAGGGTGCTACCGTGAAGTTCAACTCGTAGAACTACAGCGTCTTGTTTTTGCTTTTAACTCGCAATGTTTCAAACTTGCTTTATGGGAAGGTTTGCGTAGTATTAATTTGCTAAGTTTTTGGTGTGTTTTGGTGGTTATGGCTGTTATCATTTGATATGGTTTGCAACATGCTTATGTGACGTGCTCATGTAAGGTGTTGTAGTTTTCAAACTAACGTGAGTCAAGTCGAGGACTTGTGCTCGGAAGAATTGGTTGTTTATTCATGTGCAGGTGTTGCTTGAGTTCAAGACATGGCTGGTGACGGGATTCTTGGACTAGTCTCAGGGAGGAGATGAGGTTCCAACAACCAAGTTCGGGAGGAGTTGTGGTTGAGTTGATCGGGAGGTCGCGCAGCATGTTTGGATCAAGGGCAGTGCATATGAAGGTTGCGTGTACGTCGTTGGAAGATGTTTGCACGTGTGCAAGGAGTGCATGGATGTGGCAACATTGTTCCAAGGCGTGATGAAGAGAAGTGGACGTGAAGAATTGGTCGGAAAGGTCCAACCGGCTGGATTGCGTACTCAGACTGAGTCTGAGTCGGATATGGCTCAAATATGGAAGATTTGAGTTGGTTATGATAGGATTTCATGCTAGGCACGAAGTTGAGTTGTTTTAGGAATGTTTAGGACGTTCCTAAGGTGTTTGGAAGTCTCACGATTGCTTCTATATGCGAATAGGAGAGTCCTGAGCAGTTATGGTAAGTTAGGATACGAGTCCAATTAGGAGTAGGAGTCCTAGATTGGATTTTTTAGCCTGAGGGCTGGCTATAAAAGCAAGGGAGGCCAGAGCTCTCGTGGGGATAGAACTTTGGGCTGTTCCTCTTGTGCTTCTATTGAATAAAGTTCATAGTTTCGAGGAGCTTTTGTGCCTTGTTCGTCCGATTTGTTTTTCGTCAAGTCTTTCTCGCCGAGTTTCTGGACAGACCAACGTTGCTTCGGTGTTTCGTTCATAACTCGAGTTTTACAGATCCAATTGACGTGATTCTTTTTGAGTTGTCTTCAAAACTCAATTATCTATCATCTGTGAAATTTTCACGAGCGTCGGATCTGTAGTTTTTGAGATACACGAGTTTCTTTGCAGCGTTGCAGATCAGTTTTATATCGGGTAGAACAGATTGATCTTCGTTTAATGTTTTGATCGTATCTCAAGTTTTACTTCGTGTTTTCAAGTGATTCTTATTGCATTAGATCCGTGACTTGATTCTCTACCTCTATACTTGATTTGTCACGGTTGAACACGTTTGAAAACACTTGCACACACAGTTTCTTTAACCGATTGATTTTTTGCTGAGTGGTTTTTGTTGTTTCCGCTGCAAAAATTCTTATTCTACCATTCACCCCCCTCTGGTAGCTTTTCACGTGCTCTTCGATCCTACACGCTGTCCACCAGTGCGCACAAGCTGAAGGGTGGAGCCCCACGGGTGGCAGGTAACCCGACCCGCTTTAATATCCTCTACGGCTCTTCATGTCATTTGGGGTATTCGAGCAACGTCTGTCCCTGGCGTGTGTGATTCAATTTGGGAGACCCCGTAACGTGGTCAGTAACGTGAACACGTAGCTCAAGGCATGTTTGGCTTGAGAACATCCGGGCGAGTGATAACGGCTGGGTGTACGAACTGTATGGATACCGGGCTCGGTGTGCAGCCGAGTCTGACGATTGTGTGATCTATCTGCAGGTAGTCAAACCACGAAACAGTAGATGTGTAGCCTTCGTGTGCGAGTGACGCTTAGTGCCACTGAACTAACGAAGCCGGCTAAGTCCGGTATAGGGTTTTCTTTGTGAGGACGTAGTACCGGCATGCTTTGGTGACGCATCGACGTCACACTCCACTAAATTAATAACTTCATTGTAAAACTTGAAAGTGTTGATCCGGAGCCCTAAAAATTGATGTAAATCCTTTCCTTAATCAGGAGATTCAAAGTTAATAAGTTTTCCACTTATAGGATACTAAGGACAGAGCCCCCTGTTTTCAGCTGAATTAAGGCTGAAGTTAATCAGAGGTTATAAGTTGAGTTCTTTCGAGGATGGGGTCATATGATACATTTCTGTAAATATTTGTAAGAGCTTTACAACTTTTCTGTTGAGGTCCAGAGGTGTTTCATCCCTTAACCAATCGAAAAATGCAGTAGAGTTGAAACTGTCCAGAAAACAGGGCAGAGCAAAGACTCTCTGTAAATTGAGCATAACCTCCTGCATAAAAATCCCAAAAAAAATTAGAAAATTAGGTAGTTCTGAAAAGTTCATGAGATGAGTTACAACTTTGTATCAGAAAGTTTTGTTAGATTGGGAGTAGAATTAACTGGAATTCTTGAATCAAATCAGTACCTAAAGCAGGGAGGTGCTGTCCAATTTTCTCCAGAAATTACGCTAACTTTGACATCTCATAACTTTTGAACCCGGACAGATATTAGGCCAAGCAAATACTTTCTGGAAAGCTATTGAAGTTAGCTTTAACTTTGATGTTGAGCTCCAGAATTGGTTTTGCTTCTAGCATGGCCTAGATCAGGTTGGAATGGAAACTGATCCGGGCTGTTATGTTGAACAGCAGATCAGCAGTCAAATTTGTTTAAATTTGAACTATGTTTAAAAGTTTTGTGGGTTCAATGACATGTTTTATGTGATAACTCAATGGTTTAGTGTTCAAATAAATATTTTACATTTCTCAAATATATTTTTACAGATGACAGCGGATAAACAGTTCGAGAACGAGTGGTTGGAATCTCACTGTTCTCACCACAGTGGCTATCCGGAAGCATTGAGGCAGATGCTTCAATATTTCGGGTACAACCAGATGCCGCAGTACTTCGCCAAGGAAGAAGGCGAGGAGGGGAAAAAGACGTGGACAATCCATGTCGAGGTTCCTGCAGGCCCTACGCCACCCGGGTGGGCGCCGTTCACCGTCACGGTGAGAGGTAGACAACTCGAGGGAAGGTGGCAAGTGGCAGCCCGTGACACCATGTCACGTTTCTGCCAGCTACACGTGAGAGCGATGGAGGGCACTCCATACGCGCTCATCACGGTGGAGGGACGGGCTCATCATGTGTGGGAAGGGAGGTACCAGGAGGCAACCGGTCCGAGTTGCCCAAGGTACAACCCCGCGGAGGCAAACCTCAGCCTCCAAATGAGGGCGGGAAAGGCCGTGATGGACAGCCAAGCTGTTCATACGGAGCATCTCGTGGCAAAGCTCAAGGAGAGCGCAAGCCATGGAGACCATTTCGAGAGTGCTCACAGCACACTCCGCAATGTTCTCCTTCCGACGATCAAGCGACTGAACGAACAGCATAATCAGTTGCATCGTATGAAGAAGGCGGAGAAGAAGAGCCATGTCAACATCGCGGCGTTGCAAGAACTGGTGCAAACGCTAACCCAGCGGAACGAGGACCTTACTCAAGAGCGATACGACGCTATTGAGGAAGGGCAGGGCTGGGAAGAAGACTACAACCAGGCCATGGACGAGGTGCATGCGGACCTCGTACCTTCGGTATTGGGCATATCGGTGGTCTTGGGTCTTCCGGCAATGGGAGAGCCCGAGATGGGAGAAGAGGTTGTAGATCCGGAGCCACCAGCAGAGGTACCGGAGGAGGACGACCCACAGGAGGTCGAGTTCTACTCCGAGTAGAGTGTTATCGTTGCCAAGTAGGGCAACCAGAGTAGTATGACCCAAACTTTTGTAACCAGCGACATGTCGTGTAGGCAGTAGCGTATGTATAGGTAGTGACGACATGAGCACGACTTCTTGGAGACCCGAGAATAATGTATCTTGTGTAAAGTTTATGCTTTATAAATATATGTGAATGTTGTGCAAATTATTCATATGCCACTTCAATACCTACTGTTGCATATGGAATTTTAAGTATGACATGTACTGATCGCTGCTGTTTTGAATTTCAGAATGACTCGTACCTGTGCCAACCTGGACGTTGGGGGTTCTAGTCAAGGGGGAGAAACTTCCCAACAGCCTCCCGAGGACTCCTTGGGACAACAACAGCAGCAACAACAACAGCAAACACCACCACCGCCAATGGTTACATTGGCCGACATCGTGGCGGCAATGGCGGGTTCTCATCAGCAGCACACGGAGTTGCTGCAAACTCTCATCGCCAATACGTCTCGCCCAGAGAGACGTCAAGACCGTGAGGAGCGTCAACAGAGCTCCTACTCCGACTTCCTAGCGACTCATCCCCCGGTATTCTCAAGGGCGGATGAACCCCTCGATGCGGACAACTGGCTCCGCACGATAGAGATGAAGTTCGGGCTTTCCAACTAAGTGAGCAGCGCAAGACTCAGTTCACGGTCCAGCGCGTGGTGGGCAAACTTCTGTGCTTCACAGCCCACCAACCGAGTTATGACCTGGGCGGAGTTCCGGACGGCCTTCAGTGCCTATCACATACCGCCAGGTCTGATGAAGAGGAAGACGCAGGAATTCTTACACCTGCAGCAAGGGAGCCGGAACGCGCTGGAATACTCTAGGGCATTCAACGATCTCGCGCTCTATGCGTCATATCACGCCGATACTGACGAGAAGCGGCGGGACCACTTTTACCAGGGGCTTAACCCGCTCCTGAAGGATAAGCTGGCGATGTTCAATCGCGGCAGCCTCAACGGCATCATTGATGCTGCGATTGTCCAGGAGGACTCCGGCGAGGAGTTAGCGGCGGCGGAGAGAAAGCGAAGCACGCCGCAAAGCAGCGGAGAAGGAGGCGGTCCTTCTCAGAAGTTTCGGATGGTGAATCACCCACCATCGGGTCCACGCTGGCAGCCACCACAGAGGTCGATGCCATTCCGCAGTCGGCCGTATTCTTCAACGGCATTCAGGCCGGCACTGCCAGTACCACCTACGCAACAACAACAGCAGCAGCGGACGATGCCGCGTGCGTATGCACCTCAGCAGCGCATGCCGGGCTTTCGTCCCCCAAGCACCGGACAAGCAGCGGTCACATGCTACAAATGTGGTCACCCAGGATACTTCGCCAGCAGTTGTCCGGAGAGACAAGGTGGCGGAGTTGCACCGCAACTTCTGGGGAGGAATCAGCCCCAGAACCCTAGTAATGCGCGGCGGGCAAACCCTAGGCCCGGCACTGTCCACCAACTTGCCATAGAGGACGTGCCGGAGGGTGAGCCAATCCTTGCGGGTATGTTCCAACTCCACCAGCATCCTGCCATAGTACTATTTGATTCAGGCGCCACGCATAATTTTATTAGCTAAGCTTTCATTGCTAAACACAGCTTGCAAATACTACCCACCGATAGTCCCTATTTGGTTTGTTAACCGGGTGGGAAGATTTCAGCAAGCGTAATGGTTTCCAAAGCACCATTATGCTTAGCGGGTAGAGTGTACCCTACGTCTCTCATTATCTTAGAGGGACAGGAGGTCGATGTCATCTTAGGGATGTCGTGGTTAACCCGCCACGGCGCTGTTTTAGACACCGTCCTTCAAATCCTGCACTTGATCTCAGAAGTGCACGGATCTCACTCCTTATTTCTGGACAGTCCAGAAAGAAAACTTCCAAGTGTCTATCAATCCACAACCATCAGATTGGAAGATATTCCAGTGGTCCGAGAGTTCCCTGACGTGTTCCCGGATGATTTACCGGGGATGCCGCCCGATAGAGAGGGGGAGTTCAAGATTGAACTTGCACCGGGAACCATGCCAATATCCCGAAGGCCGTACAAGATGGCGCCCAAGGAATTGGTTGAGCTGAAGACTCAGCTAACGGACCTGCTGGAGAAGGGTTTTATTAGGCCGAGCTCCTCGCCATGGGGCTGTTCGGCATTATTCGTGAAGAAGAAGGATGAGACGTTGCGGCTTTGCATGGACTATCGTCCATTAAATGTCGTAACCATCAAGAACAAGTACCCATTGCCACGGATCGACATGTTGTTTGATCAGTTGGTCGAAGCAAAGATCTTTTCCAATATGGACTTAAGATCCGGGTACCATCAGATTAAGATAAGGGCTGAGGATATTCCGAAGACGGCTTTCTCGACGAGGTATGGACTTTATGAGTACCTGGTCATGTCCTTCGGCCTCACCAACGCTCCAGCTCACTTCATGTATTTAATGAACTCGGTATTCATGCCGGAGCTGGACAAGTTTGTCGTGGTCTTCATCGACGATATACTGGTATACTCCAAGTCGGAAGAAGATAACAAGAAGCATCTGCGTATAGTCTTGCAACGGCTGCGGGATCACAAGCTATACGCAAAATTCAGCAAGTGCGAATTCTGGATATCCATGTGCCTTTTCTCGGGCATATCATCTCAGCGGAGGGTATCGCTGTAGAACCAAGTAAGATCACTCAAGTGCTGAATTGGAAATCCCCGAGAACTGTTCACGAGGTATGGAGTTTTCTCGGGCTCACGGGATATTATCGGAGGTTCATTCCGAACTTCTCAAAGATTGCCAAGCCTATGACGGAGCTGCCGAAGAAGGCTACCAAATATGTTTGGAGTTCAGCGTGTGAAGCATCATTCAAGGATTTAGTCAAGCACCTAACATCAGCACCGGTTTTGGCGCAGCCAGACACAACAAAGTCGTTCGATGTGTACTGCGATGCATCCGGCATTGGTCTCGGATGTGTGCTGATGCAAGACCGAAGAGTGGTCGCGTATGGATCACGGCAGCTTAGAAACCATGAGCAGAATTATCCAACTCACGACTTGGAGCTCGCTGCCGTTGTACTTGCACTGAAAATGTGGAGGCACTACCTACTCGGTAACCTCGTACATTTATATACCGACCACAAGAGCCTCAAGTACATATTCACTCAGAAGGAGCTAAACATGAGGCAGCGAAGATGGTTAGAATTGATAAAGGATTACGAAATAGAGATCCATTATCATCCTGGCAAGGCAAACATAGTGGCAGATGCGCTGAGCCGCAAGTCACACGTCAACAATCTGACCATCACACCGTTGGAAGAGAGCGAACCACCACTACATGTGATTCCACACGGAGCTCTCTACAACCTAGCTTTGATCCCCACCATCCGTGAAGAAATAGCGGCAGCTCAGAAACATGACAAGGTCATGTCGTATTTGCTGAGACGTGTAGATTGTGGGGAGTTGAAATGTTTCCCGAAAGACGGAGACGGCGTCCTATGGTTCAAGAACCAGATCGTCGTACCCTGTAACCCGGAGCTACGGAAGAAAATTTTTGATGAGGCTCACTCATCAAAATTTTCTATTCACCCCGGCAGCAAAAAAATGTATCAAGAACTCAGAAGCAAGTTTTGGTGGACACGGATGAAGCGGGAGACTGCAAAGTATGTGTCCGAGTGTGATACATGTCGAAGGGTGAAGGCAGATCATATGCGGAAACCGGGACTGCTACAACCACTGGGCGTTCCTGCCTGGAAGTGGGAAGATGTGAGCATGTACTTCATCGTCGGTTTACCCACCACTTTTCAGAAGCATGATTCTGTGTGGGTGATCGTCGACCGGCTCACCAAAGTTGCCCATTTCATCCCGATCAACACCAACTACAACGCCAAGAAGTACGCTGAACTGTACATCTCACGGATCCTATGCTTGTACGGCATACCCCGTACCATCATATCGGACCAGAGCACTTTATTTGTGTCCCGTATTTGGGAGCAGCTACACGCTGCCTTGGGGACGAAGCTGATCCGTAGTTCAGCATACCACCCGCAAACGGATGGGCAAACCAAGCGGGTAAATCAGATCCTAGAAGACATGCTACGAGCTTGCGCTATCAACCACGGCAAGAATTGGGATAATCACTTGCCGTTAGCCGAGTTCTCGTACAACAATGGGTACCAAGCCGGCATCAAGATGGCGCCTTATGAGGCGCTATATGGGAGGAAATGTCGCACACCACCGAATTGGTGTGAGTCTGGCGAAAGGGTTACCTTCGGGATTGACCTTGTCAACAACGCAGACGAAAAGGTTCGGCTGATTCAAGCGAACCTAAAAGCCGCCCAATCCCGACAGAAACAGTATGCGGACCGAAGAAGGCACCCACTACAATTCGAAGTTGGGGATCATGTATACCAACGTGTGTCTCCAATGAAGGGCGTAAACAAATTCGGGGTGAGAGGAAAGTTGGCACCCCGATTCATCGGTCCATTCCAGATTACCGAAAGATGTGGATCAGTAGCATACCGGCTGAAATTACCAGAAGCACTTTCTGGTGTGCACGACGTCTTTCCATTTCCAAGCTGAGGAAGTGTCTCAAGCTATCAACTACCGTTCAGCTGGAGGACATTGAAGAACTGAAACCGGATCTCACCTATCGGGAGGAACCGGTTCAGATCATTGACGAGAAGGCCCGAACCACACGCAACCGTACGTTGTGGTTCTACAAAGTTCTATGGAGTAATTACTACATGGACGAAGCGACATGGGAGAGCGAAGGATTTCTTCACGCTAACTACCCCTACTTTTTCACGTCGCATATTTGGTAATTTTCCACCGTACTCTCTCTCATTTTCACCTTATAATCTCGGGATGAGATTCTTTCTAGGGGGAAGGAATGTAAGGGCATCAGTTTTTGACACATGTTTAAAGTGTTCATCACCACACAACACACCTCATTTGAAGAAAGTTGATGAACACATTTGAAGAGCAAGTAACCATTATCAACATGCTCATTAGAGAATAAACTCACAAAATGCAAAAGTGGTATTTTCCACATGCATCATATAGAGGCTGGACACATGAAAAACTCCTACACTTTGCTAGTAATGTCCATGCCAAGTTTCACCCAAATTCAAGACCTTTTTGAGGTACTTTTGGGTATAGCTAGAAAGAGGGTAGTTTGAACTCAAATTCAAATTCAAACTGTTTTTATCCCATGAATTCAAAAGTGGGAGGAATATTCTTACTCAGCACATTTTTGTGAGCTCACACACCAATTTTCACTCCATTTGGAGTTGATCTTGACATGAGCCAAGTATAGAAAATTCAAACTTTATTTGAATTTCAAACTGAACATGTGCTGAAATTTAGTCAAACCAAACCCAATTTGAACTCTAACCAATTCAAATGGCTCAGGAGTGAATGATTCAAATCACCATGGGCATTTTAGGGCTTACTGTTTACAACAGTGAAATGGAGTTAAGTTCAGGGGTTAAAAGGGGAGTGGAACCCACATGTCAGCCACTGAAACAAAAACAACCGACTGAAAACCCAGCTCGGGTTCTTGCGCCGGACCTAGCAGCCGCCACGGTGAGAAGTCGATCGGGGCAGCACCTGCTTGCCGCCCCGACCTGCTGAACTGCCTCGCGGTCCTCTTATCTCCGCAGCCACCCTGATCAGAGAGAGCACCGCGCACTTTGCTGCTTCCTCGCACAAGAAACACCCCATCGCTGCCGATCGCTCGGAGTTGATCAGGGAAGCGTGATCACCGCCCCTCCACTCCCTCCAGAGCTACGACGAGGTACTAGGAACCTTCCTTCCTCTTCCCCGTCGCTAGAAATTGGCTAAAACCGGTTGATCTCGGCTATACCGAGAGTTCTATTCAGAGACCGAAAGCCGCCGCACTTCGGGTTCCCGTGGACAGCCCAACCGGGAGGTTGTCACGCCCGAGCTAAGGCGTCCCTGGACGCGTTGGTGACTGGTGCTGCTCACCCCCGAGCCACAGCCTGAGTGCTTGATCACCGGCGGTGAATTTCCAGTTTTCCCCTTTCTCGGTACAGACCGACCTTCGGGTGCGGTTCTGGCAAATTCACACTCTAGGAAGGGTTAGAGAGTCTCAATCCGATCCTACACAGAGTAGACCTGGTAGCGCACAAGTTGCCTTCACAACCTTTATCCAAAGAACCCCTGTACACGGCGTATTTCAAAGTTTGTCATCGGCGGAGCGTGCGGGAAGCATCGGGCGCACAGTGAGAGACTACTTCGGACCTCTCCCGAGCTGCTTCGAGCTCATGTCGACCTTCCCTAAGGTCCACGGATGCTCCCCGACCGTTCGCTCGATCGATTGAGGTGCTAGGGAGGTCGGCCGACACGGCCGGAGTCCTTCCGAAGCCGCTGCTCGTCCCCGACCATGTGCCGGCCGTTGTCATGACGAACTGAGCCCAGAACCGTGTTCCCCGAGTGTACTTAGGCGGGGGCAGCCAGAATCATGAAGTTTGGAGTACCACAGAGGCTGGCGGCGAGCTCTCCTGCGAGGTGTCGCGGCGGCCGAACGCGGGCGTCGGGAGGTAGACGAAGAAGGTGGACCCCGGCTGTCAGCGGCTCAGATTTTAAATCAGGATCGGTCTGCGGCTCGGATCCGGTGTGCTGGTGCACAAAAACTCCATGGACCCCGGTGTGCCGTCGCTCCAGCGCCCGACACGTGTACCGTGGACCCACCAGCAGATTTAAACTTTTCCCCGATTTTCAGATTTCATTCAAACTTCAAATCCTCATAACTTTGGCTAGAAAGCTCCAAATCGAGTGAACCAAATTTTGTTGCATTAAGCTCTCTGAGTACTTTTCAGCAATTGAAGTTTCACTTCATGAAAATCCTTATTTCTCCAGAATTAATTCCTCAAAAATTAAAGTGTTTGGAATTTTAACTGGAGAATCCTTAGGAGGAAAATTCTGAAATTTTGCTGGGATGTTAACCAAAATATCCCTCAACTACCATAAAAATTTCAGATCCATTTGAGCTCATTTGATCAACATAATGGTGTGATTAGTGAAACTGTTCCAGAGAAAGTAGAAAATGTTCAGAAACATTTTCAGAATTTCCCTGAAATTGTTTAGCTCATATCTTTAGCTAGGAACCTTCAAATTAAGTGAAACCAACTCCATTAGAACCCTCTGAAAATCTAGTTTTCAGAAAGTCATGTCTTGCTCCATGAAAACCCCTAGAATACCCTAAGAGCTCCAATTAAGGTCAAGGACATAATTAATTGTGGGGAGCCGAAATGAGCTTTGCTGCAACTAAAACTTGACCAAGTCTCTGTTTAGGTGGTAACCAAGCCACAATAAAAAGTTCAGAGTCATTGAGTCTGTCTAGTGAGACTTAGAAGGTTCACAAGTTTAAAAATCAATTCAAATGCATTTCATTAATACATGTACTTCTAATATCTTGTAGTTGCTAAGGTCGAGGAGGAACCCGAAGTCCTAGACTTTGTTACTCCGGAGGAGCAGCTAGCCTACGACCAAGAGCACCAAGGCAAGCTCCGGTTTGCATTCACCTTTTATAAAGTTTTATTGTTTTGGGCACTTACTTGAGTATCATTATTTCTTGCACTAAAGTTTTGTTTGAAAATCCAAATGCATAGCCAAGAAAGCCATGGGTTGGGATTAGGATTGAAAACCCCGTTAGCTACTGCAATGCTAAGATAGTGTAGGATTCGGTACAAGTCGAGTAGTTGGAACTACTCACGAGCGTAGGCTAGAGGCACTCGACTCGGGTTGAGACAGCACATGATACACATGGCAAGAAAAATGAGACCGAGCGGAGAGTAAGGGCAGCAGGACTTTGGGGCCTATGTGCTATAGCTCCGTTGGTGTCGATTGAGGACCGAGCCGTGTGCGGGCCTGTTGAACAAGCTAGAACAGTACCGAAGACCTACCGGCTATATGGGAACCGGGAAACCGGTGTAACTCGGGCAGCTGGGTGTTGAGGCATAGCTGGTCGTTCAGAGGGTAGGTTGAGAGCTCGAGGTGTAAATCGGCTGGCGGCACTGAGATGCGCGTGCAGAGACCTCTTGCTCGGGACGATTGGACCGGTTCAACATTTGGCTAACGGGTGAAAGGTAGTTGCGTACAACGTCCGTGATGGTTGCTGTAGGCAACATCGAGTACGGGCGTACGTGACGGGTTATTCGGGTAACCATGCAGGTGTAAATCGATTATAATCGCCGTCCCTCGTGGTCAGTGAGTACCACTTGTTCACTGTACCATGACGTAGAAAGAATAGGCTAGTTACATGTTAAAATGTTGCCGATTGAAATATGGACTTTGATTGTTAATGATTTGCTGTAGATTAGATCAAACTAAAGTTCCTTTCAACTTTGGGCAAAGTACATGAGAGAAATGCGTTTCTTGTTTGATTGCGGCTCTCTCATGTGCCTCAGCGTAAGGTTCTCCACAACCGGCTGCTAAAACTTGAAAGTAAGGTTCCACTATTAGGCGAGTCCTTTGCAACTTGTTTTACCTCATGTACCCATCACCCCTCATGTAGAAGTTCCATGTTTAGGAGAGACGGGTCAGTCTTGCTAAGCCTTCGTGCTCACTGCTTGTGTTTGAAGCTTTTGCAGGGTTCTACGAGGAAGGGACTCCCGAAGAGGAGACGGAACCCCAGGAGGGGAACCCCGTCGAGTGTGAGTCGTGCAAGCCGCCGTGTTAGTGTGCGTGCGTGCTAGCAAGGACACGTTCACGGGCTGAACGTGAACTTGATGCGTAGTCTACGCCCGTGAGTGTAGACTGGACATATTTTGATCTAAAAATGTTCATAAACCATTTTATGTAATAAAAGTTTTGCTTCCGCTTTGTACCTTCGATGTGTGTTATCCGGTGCTGTGCAACGCAGCACCCCTCAGCATGATCCTGGATCGACAAGACCGTGGGGTCGTGTCACAGGACCCCCCGGAGGTCCAAGACGACCTAGGAGCCTTCGAGTCCCAGCTCCCGGAGGCTCCCCAAGACCCGTCTACCACCTGTCGGCCTGAGCCAATGGAGGAGGACATCTCAGGACCAGGGGGGAGGGTCTGGACCATCCAGAGGTCTGTCTACTACATCAGCGAAGTCCTCCACGACGCCAATACAAGGTACCTGGAGGTCCACAAGCTTTGTATGCAGTACTCGTGGCATCCAGGAAGCTCCGCCACTACTTTCTGGCCCACCGGATCTCGGTGGTCACCTCCTACCCGCTGAAGGCCATTCTTCACAGCCCCAACGCAACCGGCAATGTCGCTAAATGGGCAGCGGAATTGGCGGAGTTTGAGCCGGACTTCCTTCCTCGCCATGCAGTCAAGAGCCAAGCACTGGCTGACTTCGTGGCCGAGTGGACGCCAACGATGACTAACCCAGGGGGCCACGAAGACGGTGAACCAAAGCCCCGAGCTCCGGTCTTCACCGGGCCTCACTGGACGCTCTTCTTCGACGGCTCCTCGCGAAAGCAGGGGGCCGGTGCTAGCGTACTGCTTCTCATGCCATCGGGGGAGCAGTTTGGGTACATGGTGCATCCCAATTTCAAGGCAACCAACAACATGACAAAGTATGAAGCACTCATCTTTGGCCTAAAGACAGCCCTGTCTCTGGGCGCTCTCCAGTTGTTGGCACAGGGCGACTCCCAGCTAGTCATCAAGCAAGTTAAGGGTGAATGCTCCTGCAATGACCCACAGCTAGATTCTTATCTGCTCCTCGTGCAGATGTTGGAGAAAGACTTCCTCGCCTTGGACCTGCGCCATATACCGCGCGCTGGCAATGCTGCGGCCGACGACCTCTCAATGAAGGCCTCCACCGGAGCCCCTGTGCCGGAAGGAGTCTTCGAGAGGACGTTGCTGCGGCACACAGCCCGGCCTGCCGAGCCGGGTGAAGGGGGCTGGACCAGCACCTCGAAGCTGGCGGTCCCGGCGGCCCTGCAGCCATGGACGCCACCAAGGATCGTAAGCGTCACAGGGGACTCCGTGTAACCCAGCGCTCAAGATCCAGAAGCTCAAGTCAGACCCGATGCATGGATCAGGGAGATCCGGGACTACTTGAAAGACAACATCCTCCCTGATGAACATGTATCCACTGAACGGATCGTGCGCATGGCTAAAAGATACGCGCTGGTAGAAGGGGATCTCTACCGGCGTGGCGCCAACCACGTCCTATTGCGGTGCATAACCCAGGGGGAAGGCTGCGACTTGCTCGCTGAGATCCATGGAGGCGAATGTGGGAGTCACTCTTCCTCACGCACGCTCGTCGGTAAAACCTTCCGGCATGGCTTCCACTGGCCGACAGCGCTTCAGGATGCCGTCAGGCTGATCGAGAGCTGCATGGCGTGCCAGTTCCACGCCAAGCAGATCCACACACTGGCTGTCACACCCGGTTTTTCCGAAGAAACAACCAAGTGAATATCACATGTATGCCAGGATCATTTTCTCATACATGTGATGACAAATAGTGAAGCATCATTTATTACAAGCCAGGTGTCGAATATAAATAAGTCTTACATCGCAAATGTCTCAATGGACACTAATGCTTCATCACAAGTAAATAAACTAGCAGCGGAATATTATTCTTTTAGGGCTCCATCACAGGCGTTGCCCGGGGGGTCTTCATGAACCTAAAATCCTTCCTCGGGTCCAAAGTCTTGGTTATTATACACCACCTCATTATCTTGACCTGAGCAGCAATATAAACCAACAAATATGCAAGGTTGAGTACCAATGGTACTCAGCAAGTGTGGGAAAATTATATCATGCATGGCTAGAACAAGGAGAGGTTGAACTCATGGTAAAAGCACTACGCAATTAATACCTATCACCTTAGCTTATTAAGCACCTACATTACTACACAGGTGAAATGGTCCCAATCTCCCAACCCATTCTCATAATCCAATAACCATAACATCATTTCCAATGTTAAGCTCCCCGCTTAACTTCCAAAACCATCAATCCTCTAATCATGAATAAGTCCAGGCCACTCTTAACCGTGAGCACGGCTGTCAAGACAGTTTTGACTCTGCAGAGTTTGTACCACTGTACCCACAAGTAGTGATTTCATCCCCCGTTGCCGGGTGGACTAAAAGAACCTCCATTATGCCAGTGGCTACGATCCACATTCACACTTCCCAGGTGTGCGGCCAGGAGATCACTACGAAGCCTTTACAAAGGGATTCCCGACGAGCGTGGGCCCACTGAGGTTTCACCCCTAACAGCATACAAGAGGCTCCAACCCCGCTGCAGTGGCCCCCTCTTGAGCCTTGCGGTTCATATGGTAGTCCAGCTGACACCTACTCCCCGCACCATCCAACACACCCATACTACGCCGGGGATACACCTAATTAATTGGCCAAGCTGCCCCATCTCAGCATGTGGTTGGCACTGTAAAGCCGGGTTACATGCTCCATGAACCGGTCCTTAGGATCCAGGCAAGTACTAAACACAAACCCAAGTCTCGTGCACCCAGCACACAACCAAAACATCCAACTTGCCTTGATCCCTACCTCTACATAACTCACAATGTCTCATTCAAGAGTATGGTAATATAAACTGATGATCCCATGTCCCAAACATCCCATTCTAAGCATGGCTAAGCATATGCATGTAAATCAATGACATGACAAAATAAATCCCAACCCAAGCTTCAATGAAACAAGATAATGCAATTCTAGGGAAACTTTCCTAGCATGGGTTTCATATTTCATTTGACAATGCAAATAATTCTATCTACACATCCTAGCATAGGATCAAAGTGGTCAAGGACACTTGCCTCCTTCTTGCTGCTCTTGAAATGGGTAGTCCTGATCTTGGAAAGGAATAACTTGCTCTTGAACAGGTTCTACTTCATACCATCACACATAGCAAAAGAAAAACAACAATCATAAGACATAGTTCACACTTCTACTTCATACAAACCACACATTTCATATTTATGAAATTCATTCACCATTATATGTGTTGTGGTTACTTTGTGTGTTGATCTGTGGCTTGCACACACTTTTATTTATATGTGTATGATTCCTACTTTTGTGTCCACCTTTATACTTACATACTATTTATATGGGTTTCCAATAAATTTCTTATATTCAACTACTTCACCTTTTTACTACAAAGTGTGTATGAAAAATATTATTCTTCCCCATATGTGCTTTCATAACTTCTATCAATGCTAAACTGAATTCTTTGTATTTTAGAAACTCCATTTATCATTTACTAGTTGCTATATTTTCAGATTTATATTCCTATGCATAATTGTGTATTTTATTATTAAATTAGTAATACACATCACCTAAACAGATTAGGTTCTGGTCCTAAATAATTTAAAATCATATTTTGACCTTGGCTTATGATGTAGACCATTTCATAATTATTTTCCCTATTTTTCTATAACTATTCTTTACTTAAAAATGTGTCCCTATACTAATAAATGTGAATAATAGATGAAACAGATTTATTTCAGCCCAAAAATATATTTTTATCTCACTCCAAAATTTTCTAAGTACTGAGAAAGTTTTTAATTAATTTTGACAATTATGTTTGTCCCCCTTTTTAATTTTTAAACACTAGTTACATATTCAATTTTCTAAATTAAATACTAAACAGGGTTAAAATAATGAACTCACCCCATTACAGGGTCTATACTATTATTTTCATAATTTCCAGGGGTCTAGCTACACTTATCAGAGGTGTTTTTCCTAATTTTTATTAAGTCCAGAAGCTAAAACTGATTTTTAAATGAATTTACATGATTTTCTGGAGTTCCAGGGGCTAGATCTGAAGTTTCCGGGGCTAGCTCTCAATTCTAGAGAACCCCAGGGGGTAGCACGTAAGAATTCCAGTCTTTATAACGCGGGGCTGACGTGGACCGTCCGATTTTAAACCGACGGTTGAGATTATAACATCGAACCGGTACGCGGGGTTTTAAAGTCTACCGTGCGATTTAAAATAAACGGCGCACAAGCGGCCACGTCGCTCTGATCGAGCGCGGGCGGCGCTGCCGGCGGCGCACGGCGGCGGGAAGCGGCGATCTCGCCGGAAAGTTTCGGATCCTCGAGAATTCTGCCTAGAACTGTGATCTTATGGCATAGATCGGTAGAGGGGAGGTCAGGGATCTCACCTCGGGGGTTTTCTCGAGCTCGGGGGTCCTGGAAAGTGATCGGCGGCGAGGTCCGAGGAAAAACCACGGCGAAGCTCGTCGGCGCTGTGTTTACACCGTAACTCTCCGAGTTTTCTGCACCTGCAAAGTTCCCCGGAGGCGGTGGATCAAGACCAGCGAGTTAGATCAGAGTTTCCGAGCTTAGATCAGCCAGAATTCACCGGCGAAGTCTCGGTGCTCACCGGAGTAAAAATCGGCGATCGCGTGGGAAAAACTGATCGGATCGGGGGTTTTTATAGCCGGGGTAGGGCGGTGGGTCTGTTGTGATCGAGTTGGAGTCCTCTGGGACCAGAATTCGGGCGACGGGACGCTGTTTCCGGTCGGTTGCAATCGCGCACACTCGGGGGAAAAGTCCGGGGTCGCGGGCGCTCAGGGTTAGGGATGACATGTGGGTCCCACCCGTCGGTGAGAGGCAGCGCGGCGCGCGCGGGGGCGGGCTGGCGCGGGGAAAGCTGGGCCGGCTGGCGGGTTTCGGCCCACTGGCCGGTTTTTTTCCCGTTTCTCTTTTTCTTTTTCCATTTCTTTTCTGTTTTGAGTATAATTTGAATTCCAGTTTGAATTTGAATTTTTACAAAACATGCAACACGTCCAAAAATTTTTAAATTCCCCTCTGAACATGGTTTTGGGTTTTGAATCAAAATTTGGGGTGTTACAGCTCTACCCCCCTTAAAAGAAATCTCGTCCTCGAGATTGGTGTTTCTAAGAAAACAATTCCGGAAATTGTGCCTTGAGCTCATCTTCCCGTTCCCAGGTGGCTTCCTCTTCTGAGTGATGCTTCCACTGCACCTTGCACATCCGGATTCTCTTGTTTCTGGTGAGGCGTTCCATTGTCTCCAAAATCTTGTATGGTTGCTCGGCATAAGACAAATCTTCAGCTACATCCACTTCATTCATGGGTAACACCTCTTCAGGCGTCCTCAGGCATTTCTTGAGTTGTGACACATGGAATACATCGTGCACATCTGATAGATGAACCGGTAACTCTAGTTGGTACGCCACTTCGCCTTTTCTTTCCAAAACTTGAAAGGGTCCGATGTATCGAGGTGACAACTTCCCTTTCACCTTGAACCGACGAAGTCCTCTGATAGGGGACACCTTGAGATAAACATAGTCTCCCACGTTGAAAACGAGTTCTCTTCTTCGTACATCAGCATAACTCTTCTGGCGTGTTTGTGCTATCCTCAAGTTGTTTCGAATCTCCCTCACCTTCGCCTCGGCTTCTTGTAGCACTTCTAGACCAAACACCTTACTTTCTCCTGTTTGGTTCCAAAATAGGGGAGTTCTGCACTTCCTTCCATACAAAGCTTCAAACGGTGACATCTTCATACTAGCTTGATAACTGTTGTTATAGGAAAACTCCGCATACGGTAGGTTCTTGTCCCAACTCCTATTGTTTTTGAGTGCACATGCTCTTAACATATCTTCAAGGATCTGATTGGTTCTCTCCGTCTGCCCGTCAGTTTGGGGATGATAGGCAGAGCTGAAGTTCAGATGGGTTCCCATGGTTTCATGCAACTTTTGCCAAAACCTCGAGGTGAACTGTGTCCCTCGGTCCGACACTATCTTCTTTGGCACTCCATGGTAACACACAATCCTTGACATGTACAGTTCTGCCAATTGGGATCCGCTGTAGCTTTCTTTCACAGGAATGAAATGAGCTACCTTGGTTAGCCTATCAATAATGACCCATATTGAATTATACCCGGATTGGGTCCTAGGCAATCCCACGACAAAATCCATGCTGATTTCTTCCCATTTCCATTCAGGCACTTTGAGTGGTTGCAGTAATCCTGCGGGTCGTTGATGTTCAGCTTTCACCAACTAACATGTGTCACATAGGGCAACATGTTCCGCGACATCTCGCTTCATGCCATACCACCAATACCTGCTCTTGAGGTCCTGGTACATCTTCGTACTCCCAGGATGAATGGAATAGTCGGAATCGTGAGCCTCCTTCAAAATTAATTCACGGATCTCTTTTACTTCTGGCACACAGATCCTTTTCCCGTGCCACACCGTTCCTTGTTCATCCTCTCTAAAACCAGGAGCTTTATTTTCCTTGATGAGCTGTCTGATCTCTTGTATCTTCCCATCATTCTTTTGGCCCTCGCGTATGTCTTGCTCGAGTGTGGAGTCCACTTCCATGGCGATGGCTTCACCACTATTTACTAGACATAGATTGAGTCTTATAACCTCGTCCTTCAATTCTGCAGGCATGTCCTTCAAACTCAACTTATTGACCTGCACTTTCCGACTCAAAGCATCGGCCACGACGTTTGCTTTCCCGGGATGATAGTTGATGCCCACATCAAAGTCATTGATTAGCTCTAGCCATCTCCTTTGTCTGAGGTTGAGATCTGGCTGTGTGAATATGTACTTCAAACTCTTATGATCCGTATATATCTCTGTCCTCTTCCCCATCAAATAGTGCCGCCAAATTTTCAACGCGTGTACCACTGCAGCTAGTTCTAGGTCATGTGTAGGATAGTTCTTCTCGTGCTTCCGAAGCTGCCGGGATGCATAGGCCATGACATGTCCTTCTTGCATGAGAACACATCCCAACCCATTTCCAGAGGCATCGCAGTACACTGTGAAATTCTTCTGCATATCTGGCATAACCAACACTGGGGCTGTTGTCAATCTCTTCTTTAGCTCCTGAAAGCTCGTATCGCACTGTGGCGTCCAGGTGAAAGTGATTCCCTTTTCCAACAGTTTGGTGAGAGGTCTCGAGATCTTGGAGAATCCCTCAATAAACCGTCGATAGTATCCAGCCAATCCCAAAAAGCTTCGAACTTCCCCGACATTTTCAGGGGTTTTCCACTTCTGGATATCCTCGATTTTGGCGGGATCTACGGAGATTCCTCCCTCCGAGATTATATGTCCTAAAATGGGAACTCTCTTCAGCCAAAACTCACACTTGCTCAACTTGGCATATAGTTGGTGTTCTCTCAGCCTCTGTAACACCAACCTTAGATGTTTCTCATGTTCTTCTTCATTTTTGGAGAAGACGAGAATATCATCTATGAAAACCACCACAAATTTGTCCAGATATTCCATGAATACCTTGTTCATGAGGTACATGAAATATGCCGGGGCATTGGTTAGCCCAAAAGGCATGACAGTGTATTCATACAGTCCGTACCGAGATACGAAAGCTGTCTTGGGAATATCAGATTGCCTTATCTTGAGTTGGTGGTACCCCGACCTGAGATCAATTCGAGAACACACAAGCTCCCCTCAACTGATCAAACAAGTCTTCAATGCGGGGTAATGGGTGCTTGTTTTTGATGGTTACCTCATTCAAGGCACGGTAATCCACGCATAACCTTTGGGTTCCGTCTTTCTTGGGCACAAATATCACCGGAGCTCCCCATGGTGAGGAACTAGGGCGAATATACCCGTTCTCCGTCAATTCTCTCAAATGATCCTTGAGCTCTTCTAGCTGCTTGGAGTCCATTCGATAAGGTCTCTTGTATATCGGGGCTGTTCCCGGTACTAGCTCAATTGCGAATTCCACGTCACGGTCGGGAGGCATACCTGGTAATTCCTCGGGAAAAACATCTGGATATTCCCTGAGAGGCCTGATTTCCTCAACTTTCACCTCCACTTGATTTAATTTGATGTCCCTCCTAGGCTCGTGTATCGTTATGAACTTTACTCTTGTTCCATTGGGGTGAGTTGGTTCCACCGTTGTGGTCGAACAATGGATGATTCCTTTATGTTTGGTCAACCAATCCATACCCAAAATAATATCTATCCCTCGTGAATCTATCACTATGAGGTTAGCAGTAAATACTACCCCATTAATGTCTAGGCTCACTTTGGGACACACTTGTCTTGTCCTTATTTCTCCACCTGGAGAGTTTACGGCTAGCATATGGTTCATTTGTGTGGTTGCTAGGTCATGCTTCTTAACAAACCCTTGAGCAATGAACGAGTGGGTAGCACCAGAATCAAACAGCAGAGTGGCAAGGTGTAAATTGGCAGGAAACTTACCAACTACCACGTCGGGTGCCTCTTGTGCTTCCTCCATAGTGACGTGGTTCACCCGTCCTCTCATTACATTCTGCTTTTGTGGCTGCGCGGGCTTCTTCTTTGGGCACTTATGGGCATAGTGCCCCACTTCACCACAGCTAAAACATTGCACCCCAACCTTAGGTGCTTGGCCTTTGTTGTCTTGGGGTTGGTTCGGGGGTCCTTGCACTGCTGGTCGAGGTGGATATGGGGGGCGAGGCTGTTGCACAAACTGACGTTGAGTCTGTGCTGGTGCTGCGGGAGGCCTGTAGTTTGGGTTGTACCCTCTTGGTGCTGAATAGGGTACCGCAGCACGGCTCGTCTGCCCCGTAGGTTGCTGCATCATACGTGGGCGGGTGTTGCTCCCTGAGGCCTGATGTGACCACCCCGCCTTCCTCTTATTTTCATTTTCCAGGGCCTTTAGCTTCCTTTCCACCACAAATGCTCTGTCCACCATCTTTTGAAAGCTTTCATACTCATTGGAGGACATTGCACACTGCATCTCTGCGGTAAGTCCTTCCACGAAACAATCTTGTTTCTGTTCATCAGTCTCTATGTCTCGTGGAGCATAACGGGATAGTTGAGTAAATTTAGTGAGGTATTCTCTCACAGTCATGTTTCCCTGCTGCAGTCCCAAAAATTCCTTCCTCTTGTTTTTGAGTTCACCTCTTGGGATGTAATGGTTGCGGAAGCTACGCTTAAACTCTTCCCAAGTGATGTTCTCAGGGTCATGATGGGCGGCCACGTAGGCGGTCCACCAATCAGAAGCAGGTCCCTGCAATTGATGAGAGGCAAACAGCACCCTCTCATACCCTTGGCATTGTATTATCCTCATCTTACTTTCAATGGTCTTCAGCCAATCATCTGCCTCCAGAGGTTCAGCAGCACTTGCAAACTTTGGAGGTTGAGTTCCTAGAAACTCACTCAACCTTGGTTGGCGTGGTGCAGCTTGTGGAGGTGGAACTTGATGCAAGTTGGCCACCAATTGAGTCAAGTTCTGGATAAGCTGATTTTGATTCTCCAGCATTTGGTGGAGAGGATCAACTTCTTCACGGCGACCACCCCGGTCCTGGCCTTCAGAAAGATGAGGGTTGCATGCCTCATCATTGTTGTTGGCGGGGTTGGCAGCACATCCTTTTCCTCTTCCGGCCATCTGGCAGAATCAACAAATGTTAATTTGATACCATTTAGTATCATCTTACTACTTTCATTTGTTGGTACTTTGAGGTGTTGAGGCTTTGTTAAAATTTTACGAGGGTTTATATCTCACACCAAATAAATGTACTATTATTTCCTGTGGTTTCACACACCAAAGCAAAACAATCTGAAGACGAGGCTGTGGACAATTGCTCATGGCTTCCACAACTCACGTCACACACCAATCATTATCACACCATTAACTACGTAACGACTCGACTACTCGACCTCTTGCCAGCTAGGGGAAAGACTCTACATTACTCGTCCTCTTGAGCTGGCTCCTCGGGATCTTCCTCCTCATTTCGGCTACCTTCTGACTCTGCTTTGGGTGGGGAGGCTGCTGGTGGAGAAGTGCGACGACGCCTGATTGCTCGGCGATCTGGGGAGTCAGGAGTCCATGGATCACTCACGGTGACACACAGTTCATTCCCATCTCCTCTTTCTCTTGCCTTTAAGCAAGCTCGCAGCAACGCCTCCGTTTCCTTCAGGGTGTCTCGGACATCCTGAAGCTCTTGTTGACACTCCTGCAGTCGAGTGCTGAGCATAGCAGCATCCTCCAAGCACAAGTCCATGTGCTCATGGGAAGTCCCTTGCTGCACCGGTGGGTACTTGTACTCCGTAGTACCACTCTCACGTTGGAGGACATACATGTACTCAGTTTTGTCCAAGTGGCGACGATAGATGTGACTCTGGCAGGTGATGGCCTCCCAGGTGACATCTCTCTCTGCGTCAACTTGTGTTGCTCGACAAGCTGGAGAATGGTGGATCTTCAGCAGCTGATTCTCGTGTATAATCCTCATCTCTGAACTCCATTCTTCCCTCTTCTCACGGATGGTCCTGGTGGAGTTATAGTGGATGATTAGCTTACCCGTATTGCCGGCGGCTTCGAGCATACGTCGAAGACGGCGCAGCAAATCTCCAATTGCCAATCCGTAGGAAAGGTACGTCACGGGACGACTCTCCTCTCTTTCGGCAAGGGCCACTACGGGAACTCTCCCTCCTGTGGACTTACGAGCGGTGCGAATCATGCGAACCATCTAAAACAAAAGAATTTAAAATTAGGTTAGATAAATTCTCAAATAAAAATCCTATTTTGAATGAAAGTTGGGGTAAGACGAAGAAAATGACTCCTTTAATAACACTTTTCCACCCACACTTTGGAAAATAGTTTTTAAGAAAATAGGGCCCTTAAATACGTCCATTTCTACCTAGGTCCACGTTCCTACGGGCAACCTTGGCTCTGATGCCACCTCTGTCACACCCGGTTTTTCCGAAGAAACAACCAAGTGAATATCACATGTATGCCAGGATCATTTTCTCATACATGTGATGACAAATAGTGAAGCATCATTTATTACAAGCCAGGTGTCGAATATAAATAAGTCTTACATCGCAAATGTCTCAATGGACACTAATGCTTCATCACAAGTAAATAAACTAGCAGCGGAATATTATTCTTTTAGGGCTCCATCACAGGCGTTGCCCGGGGGTCTTCATGAACCTAAAATCCTTCCTCGGGTCCAAAGTCTTGGTTATTATACACCACCTCATTATCTTGAACTGAGCAGCAATATAAACCAACAAATATGCAAGGTTGAGTACCAATGGTACTCAGCGAGTGTGGGAAAATTATATCATGCATGGCTAGAATAAGGAGAGGTTGAACTCATGGTAAAAGCACTACGCAATTAATACCTATCACCTTAGCTTATTAAGCACCTACATTACTACACAGGTGAAATGGTCCCAATCTCCCAACCCATTATCATAATCCAATAACCATAACATCATTTCCAATGTTAAGCTCCCCGCTTAACTTCCAAAACCATCAATCCTCTAATCATGAATAAGTCCAGGCCGCTCTTAACCGTGAGCACGGCTGTCAAGACAGTTTTGACTCTGCAGAGTTTGTACCACTGTACCCACAAGTAGTGATTTCATCCCCCGTTGCCGGGTGGACTAAAAGAACCTCCATTATGCCAGTGGCTACGATCCACATTCACACTTCCCAGGTGTGCGGCCAGGAGATCACTACGAAGCCTTTACAAAGGGATTCCCGACGAGCGTGGGCCCACTGAGGTTTCACCCCTAACAGCATACAAGAGGCTCCAACCCCGCTGCAGTGGCCCCCTCTTGAGCCTTGCGGTTCATATGGTAGTCCAGCTGACACCTACTCCCCGCACCATCCAACACACCCATACTACGCCGGGGATACACCTAATTAATTGGCCAAGCTGCCCCATCTCAGCATGTGGTTGGCACTGTAAAGCCGGGTTACATGCTCCATGAACCGGTCCTTAGGATCCGGGCAAGTACTAAACACAAACCCAAGTCTCGTGCACCCAGCACACAACCAAAACATCCAACTTGCCTTGATCCCTACCTCTACATAACTCACAATGTCTCATTCAAGAGTATGGTAATATAAACTGATGATCCCATGTCCCAAACATCCCATTCTAAGCATGGCTAAGCATATGCATGTAAATCAATGACATGACAAAATAAATCCCAACCCAAGCTTCAAGGAAACAAGATAATGCAATTCTAGGGAAACTTTCCTAGCATGGGTTTCATATTTCATTTGACAATGCAAATAATTCTATCTACACATCCTAGCATAGGATCAAAGTGGTCAAGGACACTTGCCTCCTTCTTGCTGCTCTTTAAATGGGTAGTCCTGATCTTGGAAAGGAATAACTTGCTCTTGAACAGGTTCTACTTCATACCATCACACATAGCAAAAGAAAAACAACAATCATAAGACATAGTTCACACTTCTACTTCATACAAACCACACATTTCATATTTACGAAATTCATTCACCATTATATGTGTTGTGGTTACTTTGTGTGTTTGTAAGGGCCTCAGTTTTTGACACTCATTTGCAGTGTTCATCACCACACCACACACCTCATTTGAGGAAGAATGATGAACACAAATGAAGAGCAAGTAACAACTATCAACATGCTCATTAGAGGACAAACTCACATATTGCAAAAGTGGTATTTCCCACATGTGATATAGATGGGATGGACATATGAAAACTCCTACACTTTGCTAAGGATGTCCATGCCAAGTTTCACCCAAATTCAAAACCTTTTTGAGGTCATTTTGGGTATAGTTAGGAAGAGGGCAGTTTGAAACCATATTCAAATTCAAACTGTTTTTACCCACTGAATTTAAAAGTGGAAGGCATATTCTCACTCAGCACATTTTTGTGAGCTCACACACCAATTTTCACTCCATTTGGAGTTGATCTTGACATGAGCTAAGGGGGAGAAATTCAAACTTTATTTGAATTTCAAACTGAACTTGTGCTGAAATTCATTCAAACCAAACCTCATTTGAACTTTGATCAATTCAAATGGCTCTTGGGTGAATAATTTGAATGGCCAAGGGTAGAATAGGGTTCACTGTTTACCACAGCTGTTAGGAGTAAATTTCAGAGGTTAAAAGAGGAGTGGGACCCATCTGTCAGCCTCTGCCTCAAAACAAACCGACTGAACCACAGTTCAGTCGGTTCCCGGCTGTTGTGCGCGCGCGCCACCGAAGGGGGCAGCCGGCGCCAGCTCCTGCTGCGCGCCCCAAGCCGGAGACCAGCCGCCGGGCTATTTATTCCCTCCCCGGCGTGCTTCACTCGCCATTCCCCGAGCTGCCGACGTGCACGATCCATTTCTCCACTGCCATCACCGCCGCTCGAGCTCCCGCTTGATCAAGCCGATCGCAGCTCCCTCCTTCCACTCCAGGGTCCCAGCAAGGTACTAGCGACCTTCCTCCATCCTCCCCATTGCTAGAAGTCGATTGAAACCGAGTGATATCGGCTGTGCCGAAAGATCAAACTCGGAACTGGAAACCGCCGCACCTCGGGCTCTCGTGGACAGCCCAACCTGGGCGTTGTCACACCCGAGCCAAGGCACCCTTGGACGCGCAGGTGACCGGTGCTGCTCATCCCCGAGCCATAGCTCGAGTGACTGCTCACCGGCGGCGAATTTCCACTTTTCCCCTTTCTGTGTGCAGAACGACCTTCGGGTACGATTCTGTTTAATTCGTGCTCTAGAAAGGATTAGAGGGCCTCAGGCCACTCCCACACGAGCTAGACACGGTGACGCACAAGTTGCCTTCACAACTCTGGGCCGGAGAACCTCTGTGCCCGGCGTAATTCAAGGTCTACTAATGGCGGAACGAACGGGGGGTATCGGGCGCACGGTGAGGACCTGTTTCGGGCCTTCCCCGAGCTGCCTCGAGTTCATGTCGACCTTCTCTGAGGTCCACTGATGCTCCCCGACCGATTTCCCAAGTAGCTGAGGTACCAGGGGAGTCAGCCGACATGGCCGAAGTCATTCCGATATGGCGGCTCGTCGCCGACCATGCTCCGGCCGTTGTCATGAGCAGCTGACCCTCGGGTCAGGTTCCCCAAGTAAAAGTAGGCAGGGGCGGCCAGAATCAAGAAGTTTGGAGCTGTACAGCAGCCAGCGGCGAGCTCTCCGGCGAGGTCCCTCGGCGGCGGGGCGCGGGTGTCGCGAGGTTGAAGAAGGGGGTGGACCCCAGCTGTCAGCGGCCGATATTTTGAATCGGGATCCGGCTGCGGCCGGGATCGGATGTGCTGGCGCGCAAAATCCTGGTGGGCCGCGGTGTGCCATCGCCTAGGCGTGCGACGCGTGTCCCCTGGGCCCACGCACGAGTTTAAACTTTTCCCCGATTTTCAGATTTCCTTCAAACTTCAAATCCTTATAACTTTGTCTAGAAAGCTCCAAATTGAGTGAACCAAATTTTGCTGGATTCAGCTCTCTGAGTACTTTCCAGAAAATCAAGTTTCACTTCATGAAATTCCTTAATTCTCCAGAATTAATTCCTTAAAGTTTAAAATGTTAGGAATTTTAACTGGAGAATCCTTTGGAGGAAAATCCTGAAATTTTGCTGAGATGTTCACCAAAATATCCTTGAACTACCATAAAAATTTCAGAACCATTTGAGCTCATTTAGTCCACCTAATGGTGTGATTAGTAAAACTGTTCCAGAGAAAATAGAAAATGTTCAGAAACATTTTCAGAATTTTCTCTGAAATTGTTTAGCTCATATCTTTCGTTAGAAACTTCCAAATTAAGTGAGACCAACTCCATTAGAACCCTCTGAAAATCTAGTTTTCAGAAAGTCATAGTTTGTCTCATGAAAATTCCTAGAACACCCTAAGAGTTCCAATTAAGGTCAAGGACATAATTATTTGTGGAGGGCTCAAATGAGCTTTGCTGCAACTAAAACTTGACCAAGTCTTTGTTTAGGTTGTAACCAAGCCACAGTAAAAGTTTCACAGTCATTAGGTCTGTCTAGCAAAAGTTATAGACTTCACAACTTCCAACTTAATACAAATGCATTAAATTAATACATGTATTGCTTCTATCATGTAGTCGCTAAGGTCGAGGAGGAACCCGAAGTCCTAGACTTCGTTACTCCGGAGGAACAACTAGCCTACGACCAAGAGCAGCAAGGCAAGCCCCGGTTTGCATTAACCTTTTTACAAATGTTTATTGTTTTGAGCACATCTTTGAATATTGTTCTTTGCATTAAAGTCTTGATTGGAAACCCAACTGCACAGCCAAAATAACCCTGGGTTGGGTTTAGGATTGAAAACCTCGTTAGCCACTGCATTGCTAGGATAGGGTAGGATTCGGTACAAGTCGAGTAGTTGGAACTACTCGCGAGAATAGGCTAGAGGCACATTGCTCGGGTAGAGATAGTACATGAAACACATGGCAAGAAAATGAGACCGAGCGGAGAGTAAGGGCAGCAGGACTTTGGGGCCTGTGTGCGATAGCTCCGCTTGTGTCGATTGAGGACCGAGCCGTGTGCGGGCCTGTTGAACAAGCTAGAACAGTACCGAAGACCTACCGGCTATATGGGAACCGGGAAACTGATGTAACTCGGGTAGCTGGGTGTTGAGGCATTGCCCGTCGTTCAGAGGGTAGGTTGAGAGCTCGAGGTGTAAATCAGCTGGCGGCACAGAGATGCGCGTGCAGGGACCTCTTGCTCGGGACGATGGGACCGGTTCAATATTTGGCTAACGGGTGAAAGGTAGTCGCGTACGGCGTCCGTGATGGTTGTTGTAGGCAACATCGAGTACGGGCATACGTGACGGGTTGTTCGGGTAATCCCTGCAGGTGTAAATCGATTATAATCGCCGTCCCTCGCGGTCAGTGAGTACCACTTGTTCACTGTACCGTGACGTAGAAAGAACAGGCTAGTTACATGTTAAAATGTTGCTGATTGAAAGTTGGACATTGATTGTTAATGATATGCTGTAGTTTAGTGCTAACTAAAGTTCTTTTCAACTTTGGGCAAAGTACATGAGAGAAATGCGTTTCTTGTTTGATTGCGGCTCTCTCATGTGCCTTAGCGTAAGGTTCTCCACAACCTGCTGCTAAAACTTGAAAGTAAGGTTCTACTAATTAGGCGAGTCCTTGCAAATGATTTTTGCCTCATGCAACCCATTACCCTCATGTAGAAGTTCCATGTTTAGGTGAGACGGGTCAGACTTGCTGAGCCTTCGTGCTCACTGCTTGTGTTTGAAGCTTTTGCAGGGTTCTATGAGGAAGGGACTCCCGAAGAGGAGACGGAACCCCAGGAGGGGAACCCCGTCGAATGGGAGTCGTGCACGCCGCAGGGTTAGTGTGCGTGTGTGCTAGCAAGGACACGTTCAAGGGCTGAACGTGTACTTGATGCTTAGTCTACGCCCGCGAGTGTGGACTAAACTTATTTTGATGTAAACATGTTCATATAACTGTTTATGTAATAAAACTTCCGCTTCCGCTTTGCACCTTTGACGTGTGTTATACGGTGCTGTGCAACGCAGCACCCCTCAGCGTGATCCTGGCTCGACAGGACCAGTGGGGTCGTGTCAGCGTGGTATCAGAGCTCGCTTGAGGTTTAACACAGTACAAAGGTCTTCTTTTTCAAAAATCCAGTGAGGAACGAGTTAGTAGCCCGTATAAGGATGTTATTAGCATATAGAAAGTGGCATATTAACCTATTTATTATGTAGGAAAATCGTGCATCTCGGGACGTTCATGTCTTGGGGGGTGCACGTAAGCGCTGTCCACCAGTGCGCACAAGCTGAAGGGTGGAGCCCCACGGGTGGCAGGTAACCCGACCCGCTTTAGTATCCTCTACGACTCTTCATGTCGTTTGGGGTATTCGAGCAACGTCTGTCCCTGGCGTGCGTGGTGCAAATTGGGAGACCCCGTCACGTGGTCTGAAACGTGAACACGTAACTCAAGGCGTGTTTGGCTTGAGAAAATCCGGGCGAGTGATGACGGCCGGGTGTACCAACTGTATGGATTCCGGGCTCGGTGTGCAGCCGAGTCTGATGATTGGTTGAATTTCTGCAGGTAGCCTTACCACGAAACGGTAGACGTGTAGCATCCGTGTGCGAGTGACGAGTAGTGCCACTGAACTAACGAAGCCGGCTAAGTCCGGTATAGGTTTTCCCTTTGTGAGGACGTAGTACCGACATAATCTAGTGACGCATCGACGTCACACCCAACTAAAATGAACAACTTCATTTAAAAATTTGAAGGTTTTGATCCAAAGTAGTAAAACTTGATGTAACTCCTTCCCTTGAACAGGATATTCAAAGTTAACAAGTTTTCAACTTATAGGATGCTAAGGACAGAGCACTCTGTTTTCAGCTGAATCAAGGCTGAAGTTAATCAGAGGTTAGAGGTTGAGTTCCTTCGAAGTTGGGGTCGTATGATACATTTCTGGAAAGCGTTGGAAGAGCTTTACAACTTTTCTGTTGAGTTCCAGAGGTGTTTCATCCCTTAACCACTCGAAAAATGCAGTAGAGTTGAAACTGTCCAGAAAACAGGACAGAGCAAAGACTCTCTGTAGACTCTCTGTAAGTTAAGCATAACTTCCTGCATAAAAATCCAAAAATAGAAAATGAGGTAGTTCTGGAAAGCTTACGAGATGGGTTACAACTTTGTAACAGAAAGTTTTGTCAGATTAGGAAGAGAATTAACTGAGATTGTTGGATCAAATCAGTACCTAAGGCAGGGAGGTGCTGTCCAATTGTTTCCAGAAATTCTGGTAACTTTGACATCTCATAACTTTTGAACCAGGACAAATCTTAGGCCAACCAAATACTTTATGGAAAGCTATTGAAGTTAACTTTAACTTTGATGTTGAGCTCCAGGACTGGTTTTTCTTTTAACCTGACCTAAATCAGATTGATATGGAAACTGGTCAGGGCTGTCATGGTAACAGCAGATCAGCAGTCAAATTTGTTTAAAAATTTGAACTATGTTTCCAAGTGTTATGGGTTCAATGACATATCTTATGTTATAACTCAAGGGTTTACTGTTTAAATAAATATTTGACATTTCTCAAATATATTTTTACAGATGGCAGGAGATAAACGGTTGGAGAACGGGTGGTAGTTTCCCACTGTTCTGACCGTAGCGGCTACCCGGGAGCATTGTGGCAAATGCTCCAATACTTCGGGTACAATCAGATGCCGCAATACTTTGCCAAGGAAGAAGGCGAAGAGGGGAACAAGACGTGGACAATCCATGTCGAAGTTTCCGCAGGACCTACGCCACCCGGTTGGGTGCCATTCACCGTCACGGTGAGAGGAAGACAACCGGAAGGGATGTGGCAAATGGCAGCCCGTGACACTATGTCACGTTTCTGCCAACTACACGTGCAGGCTATGGAGGGAACTCCATACGCACTCGTTCCGGTGGAGGGACGAGCTCAGCATGTGTGGGAAGAGAGGTACCTGGAGGCAACAGACCCGAGTTGCCCAAGGTACAACCCCGCGGAGGCAAATCTCAGTCTCCAAATGAGGGCGGGAAACGCTGTGATGGACAGCCAAGCTGTTCATACGGAACATCTCGCCACCAAGCTCAAGGAGAGCACAAGCCGTGGAGATCATTTCGAGAGTGCTCACAGCGCACTCCGCAATGTGCTCCTTCCGACGATCAAGCGACTGAATGAACAACACAATCAGTTGCGTCGTCTGAAGAAGGCAAAGAAGAAGAGCCGTGTTGACATCGCGGCGTTGCAAGGGCTGGTGCAGACCCTAACCCAACAGAATGAGAACCTTGCTCAAGAGCCGGACGACGCTATTGAGGAAGGACAAGGCTGGGAAGAGGACTACAACCAGGCTATGGACGAGGTGCATGCATTGCAGGACCTCGTGCCCCCGGTGTTAGGCATACCGGTGGTCTTGGGTCTTCCAGCCATGGGAGAGCCCGGAATGGGAGAAGAGGTGGTAGATCCAGAGCCACCCGCAGAAGTACCGGAGGAGGACGACCCACAGGAGGTCGAATTTTACTCCGAGTAAGGGGTTACGGTTGCCAAGTAGGGCAGCTAGGGTAGCGTAACCCAACTTTTGTAATCGGTGACATGTCGTGTAGGCAGTAGCGTATGTATAGGTAGGACGACATGAGCACGACTTCTCGGAGATCCGAGAATAATGTATCTTGTATAAAGTTTATGCTTTATCAATATATGTGAATGTTGTGCAAGTTAATCATGCGTCGCCTCAATACCTACTGCTGTTTATGGAATTTTGAGTAAGACATGTGCTAATTGCTGCTGTGTTGAATTTCAGAATGACGCGTACTCGTGCCAACCCTGATGTTGGAGGTACTAGCCAAGGGGGAGAGACCTCCCAACCGCCTCCCGAGGACTCCTCGGGACAGCAGCAGCAACAGCAACCGCAAACACCGCCACCGCCACTGCCAACGGTTACATTGGCCGACATTGTCGCGGCAATGGCGGGTTCACATCAGCAGCACACCGAGCTGCTGCAAACGTTAATTGCGAATACGTCTCGCCCAGAGAGACGTCAAGATCGTGAGGAGCGCCAACAGAGCTCCTACTCCGACTTCCTGGCGACTCATCCCCCTGTATTCTCAAGGGCGGATGAACCACTTGACGCGGACAACTGGCTCCGCGCCATAGAGATGAAGTTCGGGCTGCTCCAAATCAGCGAGCAGCGCAAGACTCAGTTCGCGGTCCAGCAGCTCCAAGGATCCGCGAGCGCGTGGTGGGCCAACTTCTGTGCTTCACAGCCCACCGACCGAGTGATGACCTGGGCGGAGTTCCGGACGGCCTTCAGGGCCTATCATATACCGCCCGGTTTGATGAAGAGGAAGACGCAGGAGTTCCTACACCTGCAACAAGGGAGCCGAAACGCGCTGGAATATTCCAGGGCGTTCAACGATCTCGCGCTCTACGCGTCGTATCACGCAGATACGGACGAGAAGCGGCGGGACCACTTTTACCAGGGGCTTAACCCGCTCCTGAAGGACAAGCTGGCGATGTTCAATCGCGGCAGCCTCAACGACATAATTGATGCTGCGATTGTTCAGGAGGACTCCGGCAAGGAGTTGGCGGCAGCAGAGCGAAAGCGAAGCGCGCCGCAGAGCAGCGGAGAAGGAGGCAGTCCTTCTCAGAAGTTTCGGATGGTGAATCGCCCACCATCAGGTCAACGGTGGCAGCCACCACAGCCGTCGATGCCGTTCCGCGGTCGGCCATACTCTTCACCAGCATTCCGGCCGGCACTGCCAGCACCACCGCAACCACAACAGCAGCAGCGGGCGATGCCGCGTGCGTTTGCGCCTCCGCAACGCATGCCGGGCTTTCGTCCCCCGAGTACTCCACCAGCAGCGGCCACATGTTACAAGTGTGGTCGTCCAGGACACTTCGCAAGCAGTTGCCCGGAGAGGCAGGCGGCGGAGTGGCACCACAGTTTCCGGGGAGGAATCAACCCCGGAACCCTACTAATGCGCGGCGGGCAAACCCTAGGCCCGGCACTGTCCACCAGCTTGCCATTGAGGACGTGCCGGAGGGCGAGCCAATCCTTGCGGGTATGTTCCAACTCCACCAGCATCCCGCTATAGTACTATTTGATTCAGGCGCCACGCATAATTTTATTAGCCAAGCTTTCATTGCTAAACACAGCTTGCCAATACTACCCACCGATAGTCCATATTTAATTTGTTCACCGGGTGGGAAGATTTCAGCAAGCGTAATGGTCTCCAAAGCACCATTATGCTTAGCGGGTAGAGTGTACCCCACGTCTCTCATTATCTTAGAGGGGCAGAAGGTCGATGTCATCCTAGGGATGTCGTGGTTAACCCGCCACGGCGCTGTTTTAGACACCGTCCTTCGAGTCGTGCACTTGAACTCAGAGGTGCACGGTTCTCACTCATTATTTCTGGACAGTCCAGAAATAAAACTTCCAAGTGTCTATCAAGCTACAACCATCAGATTGGAAGACATTCCAGTGGTCCGAGAGTTCCCGGATGTGTTCCCGGACGATTTGCCGGGGATGCCACCCGATAGAGAGGTGGAGTTCAAGATTGAACTTGCACCGGGAACCATGCCAATATCCCGAAGGCCGTACAAGATGGCGCCCAAGGAGTTGGCGGAACTGAAGATTCAGCTCACGGACCTTCTGAAGAAGGGTTTTATTAGACCGAGCTCCTCGCCATGGGGTTGTTCGGCATTATTTGTCAAAAAGAAGGATGAAACGTTGCGGCTTTGCGTGGACTACCGTCCATTAAATGCCGTAACCATCAAGAACAAGTACCCGTTGCCACGGATCGACATGTTGTTTGATCAGTTGGTCGAAGCGAAGATCTTTTCCAAGATGGATTTAAGATCCGGGTACCATCAGATTAAGATAAGGGCGGAGGACATTCCAAAGACAGCGTTCTCGACAAGGTACGGACTGTATGAGTACCTGGTCATGTCTTTTGGCCTCACCAATGCTCCAGCTCACTTCATGTACTTAATGAACTCGGTGTTCATGCCGGAGCTGGACAAGTTTGTCGTGGTCTTCATCGACGACATCCTGGTATATTCCAAGTCGGAGGAAGATCACAAGAAACATCTGCGTATAGTCTTGCAACGGCTGCGGGATCACAAGTTATACGCAAAGTTCAGCAAATGCGAGTTTTGGATATCGCAAGTGCCTTTCCTCGGGCATATCATCTCAGCGGAGGGTATCGCTGTGGACCCGAGCAAGATCACGCAAGTGCTGAATTGGAAATCCCCGAGAACTGTTCATGAGGTACGGAGTTTCCTCGGACTCGCGGGATATTATCGGAGGTTCATTCCGAACTTCTCGAAGATTGCCAAGCCAATGACAGAGCTGCTGAAGAAGGCTACCAAATATGTTTGGAGTCCAGCATGTGAAGCAGCATTCAAGGCTTTAGTCAAACACCTGACATCAGCACCGGTTTTGGCGCAGCCAGACACAACAAAACCGTTCGATGTGTACTGCGATGCATCTGGCATTGGGCTCGGATGTGTGCTGATGCAAGACCGAAGAGTGGTCGCATATGGATCACGGCAGCTTAGGAACCATGAGCAAAATTATCCAACTCACGATTTGGAGCTCGCTGCCGTGGTACTTGCACTGAAGGTGTGGAGGCACTACCTACTCGGTAACCTCGTACATTTATATACCGACCACAAAAGCCTCAAGTACATATTCACTCAGAAGGAGCTGAACATGAGGCAACGAAGATGGTTAGAACTGATAAAGGATTACGAGATAGAGATCCATTATCATCCGGGCAAGGCAAACGTTGTGGCCGATGCGCTGAGCCGCAAGTCACACGTCAATAATCTGACCATCACACCGTTGGAAGAGAGCGAACCACCACTACATGTGATTCCACACGGAGCTCTCTACAACCTAGCTTTGATCCCCACCATCCGTGAAGAGATAGCGGCAGCCCAGAAGAATGACAAGGGCATGCCACATTTGCGGAGACGTGTAGACAGTGGGGAGTTGAAATGTTTCCGGAAGGACGGAGACGGCGTCCTATGGTTCAAGGACCGGATTGTCGTACCCCGAAACCCGGAGTTACGGAAGAAAATCTTTGATGAAGCTCACTTATCAAAGTTTTCTATTCACCCCGGCAGCAACAAGATGTATCAAGAACTCAGAAACAAGTTTTGGTGGACACGGATGAAGCGAGAGACAGCAAAATACGTGTCCGAGTGTGATACATGTCGACGGATGAAGGCAGACCACATGCGGAAACCGGGACTGCTGCAACCACTGGGCATTCCTGCCTGGAAGTGGGAGGACGTGAGCATGGATTTCATCGTCGGTTTACCCACCACTTTGCAGAAACATGATTCTGTGTGGGTGATCGTCGATCGGCTCACCAAAGTTGCCCATTTCATCCCGGTCAACACCAACTACAACGCCAAGAAGTACGCTGAACTGTACATCTCACGGATCCTATGCTTATACGGCGTACCCCGTACCATCGTATCGGACCGGGGCACTTTATTTGTGTCCCGTTTTTGGGAGCAGCTACACGCTGCCTTGGGGACGAAGCTGATCCGTAGTTCAGCCTACCACCCGCAGACGGATGGACAAACCGAGCGGGTAAATCAGATTCTAGAAGACATGCTACGAGCTTGCGCTATCGACCACGGCAAGAATTGGGATGATCACTTGCCATTAGCCGAGTTCTCGTACAACAATGGGTACCAAGCCAGCATCAAGATGGCGCCCTACGAGGCGCTATACGGCAGGAAATGCCACACACCACTGAACTGGTGTGAGTCTGGCGAGAGGGTTACCTTCGGGATTGACCTTGTCAACAACGCGGAAGAAAAGGTTCGACTGATTCAAGCGAACCTAAAAGCCGCTCAATCCCGACAGAAACAGTATGCGGACCGGAGAAGGCGCCCGTTACAATTCGAAGTTGGAGACCACGTATATCTACGATTGTCTCCAATGAAGGGCGTAAACAGATTTGGGGTGAGAGGAAAGTTGGCACCCCGATTCATCGGTCCATTCCAGATTACCGAAAGATGTGGATCGGTAGCATACCGGCTGCAATTACCAGAAGCAATTTCTGGTGTGCACGACGTCTTTCACATTTCCCAGCTGAGGAAGTGTCTCAAGCTATCAACTACCGTTCAGCTGGAAGGCATTGAAGAACTGCAACCGGATCTCACCTATCGGGAGGAACCGGTGCAGATCATAGATGAAAAGGCCCGAACCACACGCAACCGTACGTTGTGGTTCTACAAGGTTCTGTGGAGTAATCACTCCATGGACGAAGCGACATGGGAGAGCGAAGAATTCCTTCGCACTAACTACCCCGACTTTTTCACGTCGCATATCCGGTAATTTTCCACCGTCCTCTCTCTCATTTTCACCTTATAATCTCGGGACGAGATTCTTTTAAGGGGGGAGGAATGTAAGGGCCTCAGTTTTTGACACTCATTTGCAGTGTTCATCACCACACCACACACCTCATTTGAGGAAGAATGATGAACACAAATGAAGAGCAAGTAACAACTATCAACATGCTCATTAGAGGACAAACTCACATATTGCAAAAGTGGTATTTCCCACATGTGATATAGATGGGCTGGACATATAAAAACTCCTACACTTTGCTAAGGATGTCCATGCCAAGTTTCACCCAAATTCAAAACCTTTTTGAGGTCATTTTGGGTATAGTTAGGAAGAGGGCAGTTTGAAACCATATTCAAATTCAAACTGTTTTCACCCACTGAATTTAAAAGTGGAAGGCATATTCTCACTCAGCACATTTTTGTGAGCTCACACACCAATTTTCACTCCATTTGGAGTTGATCTTGACATGAGCTAAGGGGGAGAAATTCAAACTTTATTTGAATTTCAAACTGAACTTGTGCTGAAATTCATTCAAACCAAACCTCATTTGAACTTTGATCAATTCAAATGGCTCTTGGGTGAATAATTTGAATGGCCAAGGGTAGAATAGGGTTCACTGTTTACCACAGCTGTTAGGAGTAAATTTCAGAGGTTAAAAGAGGAGTGGGACCCATCTGTCAGCCTCTGCCTCAAAACAAACCGACTGAACCACAGTTCAGTCGGTTCCCGGCTGTTGTGCGCGCGCGCCACCGATGGGGGCAGCCGGCGCCAGCTCCTGCTGCGCGCCCCAAGCCGGAGACCAGCCGCCGGGCTATTTATTCCCTCCCCGGAGTGCTTCAGTCGCCATTCCCCGAGCTGCCGACGTGCACGATCCATTTCTCCACTGCCATCACCGCCGCTCGAGCTCCCGCTTGATCAAGCCGATCGCAGCTCCCTCCTTCCACTCCAGGGTCCCAGCAAGGTACTAGCGACCTTCCTCCATCCTCCCCATTGCTAGAAGTCGATTGAAACCGAGTGATATCGGCTGTGCCGAAAGATCAAACTCGGAACTGGAAACCGCCGCACCTCGGGCTCTCGTGGACAGCCCAACCTGGGCGTTGTCACACCCGAGCCAAGGCACCCTTGGACGCGCAGGTGACCGGTGCTGCTCATCCCCGAGCCATAGCTCGAGTGATTGCTCACCGGCGGCGAATTTCCACTTTTCCCCTTTCTGTGTGCAGAACGACCTTCGGGTACGATTCTGTTTAATTCGTGCTCTAGAAAGGATTAGAGGGCCTCAGGCCACTCCCACACGAGCTAGACACGGTGATGCACAAGTTGCCTTCACAACTCTGGGCCGGAGAACCTCTGTGCCCGGCGTAATTCAAGGTCTACTAATGGCGGAACGAACGGGGGGTATCGGGCGCACGGTGAGGACCTGTTTCGGGCCTTCCCCGAGCTGCCTCGAGTTCATGTCGACCTTCTCTGAGGTCCACTGATGCTCCCCTACCGATTTCCCAAGTAGCTGAGGTACCAGGGGAGTCAGCCGACATGGCCGAAGTCATTCCGATATGGCGGCTCGTCGCCGACCATGCTCCGGCCGTTGTCATGAGCAGCTGACCCTCGGGTCAGGTTCCCCAAGTAAAAGTAGGCAGGGGCGGCCAGAATCAAGAAGTTTGGAGCTGTACAGCAGCCAGCGGCGAGCTCTCCGGCGAGGTCCCTCGGCGGCGGGGCGCGGGTGTCGCGAGGTTGAAGAAGGGGGTGGACCCCAGCTGTCAGCGGCCGATATTTTGAATCGGGATCCGGCTGCGGCCGGGATCGGATGTGCTGGCGCGCAAAATCCTGGTGGGCCGCGGTGTGCCATCGCCTAGGCGTGCGACGCGTGTCCCCTGGGCCCACGCACGAGTTTAAACTTTTCCCCGATTTTCAGATTTCCTTCAAACTTCAAATCCTTATAACTTTGGCTAGAAAGCTCCAAATTGAGTGAACCAAATTTTGCTGGATTCAGCTCTCTGAGTACTTTCCAGAAAATCAAGTTTCACTTCATGAGATTCCTTAATTCTCCAGAATTAATTCCTTAAAGTTTAAACTGTTAGGAATTTTAACTGGAGAATCCTTTGGAGGAAAATCCTGAAATTTTGCTGAGATGTTCACCAAAATATCCTTGAACTACCATAAAAATTTCAGAACCATTTGAGCTCATTTAGTCCACCTAATGGTGTGATTAGTAAAACTGTTCCAGAGAAAATAGAAAATGTTCAGAAACATTTTCAGAATTTTCTCTGAAATTGTTTAGCTCATATCTTTAGTTAGAAACTTCCAAATTAAGTGAGACCAACTCCATTAGAACCCTCTGAAAATCTAGTTTTCAGAAAGTCATAGTTTGTCTCATGAAAATTCCTAGAACACCCTAAGAGTTCCAATTAAGGTCAAGGACATAATTATTTGTGGAGGGCTCAAATGAGCTTTGCTGCAACTAAAACTTGACCAAGTCTTTGTTTGGGTTGTAACCAAGCCACAGTAAAAGTTTCACAGTCATTAGGTCTGTCTAGCAAAAGTTATAGACTTCACAACTTCCAACTTAATACAAATGCATTAAATTAATACATGTATTGCTTCTATCATGTAGTCGCTAAGGTCGAGGAGGAACCCGAAGTCCTAGACTTCGTTACTCCGGAGGAACAACTAGCCTACGACCAAGAGCAGCAAGGCAAGCCCCGGTTTGCATTAACCTTTTTACAAATGTTTATTGTTTTGAGCACATCTTTGAATATTGTTCTTTGCATTAGAGTCTTGATTGGAAACCCAACTGCACAGCCAAAATAACCCTGGGTTGGGTTTACGATTGAAAACCTCGTTAGCCACTGCATTGCTAGGATACGGTAGGATTAGGTACAAGTCGAGTAGTTGGAACTACTCGCGAGAATAGGCTAGAGGCACATTGCTCGGGTAGAGATAGCACATGAAACACATGGCAAGAAAATGAGACCGAGCGGAGAGTAAGGGCAGCAGGACTTTGGGGCCTGTGTGCGATAGCTCCGCTTGTGTCGATTGAGGACCGAGCCGTGTGCGGGCCTGTTGAACAAGCTAGAACAGTACCGAAGACCTACCGGCTATATGGGAACCGGGAAACTGATGTAACTCGGGTAGCTGGGTGTTGAGGCATTGCCCGTCGTTCAGAGGGTAGGTTGAGAGCTCGAGGTGTAAATCAGCCGGCGGCACAGAGATGCGCGTGCAGGGACCTCTTGCTCGGGACGATGGGACCGGTTCAATATTTGGCTAACGGGTGAAAGGTAGTCGCGTACGGCGTCCGTGATGGTTGTTGTAGGCAACATCGAGTACGGGCGTACGTGACGGGTTGTTCGGGTAATCCCTGCAGGTGTAAATCGATTATAATCGCCGTCCCTCGCGGTCAGTGAGTACCACTTGTTCATTGTACCGTGACGTAGAAAGAACAGGCTAGTTACATGTTAAAATGTTGCTGATTGAAAGTTGGACATTGATTGTTAACGATATGCTGTAGTTTAGTGCTAACTAAAGTTCTTTTCAACTTTGGGCAAAGTACATGAGAGAAATGCGTTTCTTGTTTGATTGCGGCTCTCTCATGTGCCTTAGCGTAAGGTTCTCCACAACCTGCTGCTAAAACTTGAAAGTAAGGTTCTACTAATTAGGCGAGTCCTTGCAAATGATTTTTGCCTCATGCAACCCATTACCCTCATGTAGAAGTTCCATGTTTAGGTGAGACGGGTCAGACTTGCTGAGCCTTCGTGCTCACTGCTTGTGTTTGAAGCTTTTGCAGGGTTCTATGAGGAAGGGACTCCCGAAGAGGAGACGGAACCCCAGGAGGGGAACCCCGTCGAATGGGAGTCGTGCACGCCGCAGGGTTAGTGTGCGTGTGTGCTAGCAAGGACACGTTCAAGGGCTGAACGTGTACTTGATGCTTAGTCTACGCCCGCGAGTGTGGACTAAACTTATTTTGATGTAAACATGTTCATATAACTGTTTATGTAATAAAACTTCCGCTTCCGCTTTGCACCTTTGACGTGTGTTATACGGTGCTGTGCAACGCAGCACCCCTCAGCGTGATCCTGGCTCGACAGGACCAGTGGGGTCGTGTCAGTGTTGATCTGTGGCTTGCACACAGTTTTATTTATATGTGTATGATTCCTACTTTTGTGTCCACCTTTATACTTACATACTATTTATATGGGTTTCCAATAAATTTCTTATATTCAACTACTTCACCTTTTTACTACAAAGTGTGTATGAAAAATATTATTCTTCCCCATATGTGCTTTCATAACTTCTATCAACGCTAAACTGAATTCTTTGTATTTTAGAAACTCCATTTATCATTTACTAGTTGCTATATTTTCAGATTTATATTCCTATGCATAATTGTGTATTTTATTATTAAATTAGTAATACACATCACCTAAACAGATTAGGTTCTGGTCCTAAATAATTTAAAATCATATTTTGACCTTGGCTTATGATGTAGACCATTTCATAATTATTTTCCCTATTTTTCTATAACTATTCTTTACTTAAAAATGTGTCCCTATACTAATAAATGTGAATAATAGATGAAACAGATTTATTTCAGCCCAAAAATATATTTTTATCTCACTCCAAAATTTTCTAAGTACTGATAAAGTTTTTAATTAATTTTGACAATTATGTTTGTCCCCCTTTTTAATTTTTAAACACTAGTTACATATTCAATTTTCTAAATTAAATACTAAACAGGGTTAAAATAATGAACTCACCCCATTACAGGGTCTATACTATTATTTTCATAATTTCCAGGGGTCTAGCTACACTTATCAGAGGTGTTTTTCCTAATTTTTATTAAGTCCAGGGGCTAAAACTGATTTTTAAATGAATTTACATGATTTTCTGGAGTTCCAGGGGCTAGATCTGAAGTTTCTGGGGCTAGCTCTCAATTCCAGAGAACCCCAGGGGGTAGCACGTAAGAATTCCAGTCTTTATAACGCGGGGCTGACGTGGACCGTCCGATTTTAAACCGACGGTTGAGATTATAACATCGAACCGGTACGCGGGGTTTTAAAGTCTACCGTGCGATTTAAAATAAACGGCGCACAAGCGGCCACGTCGCTCTGATCGAGCGCGGGCGGCGCTGCCGGCGGCGCACGGCGGCGGGAAGCGGCGATCTCGCCGGAAAGTTTCGGATCCTCGAGAATTCTGCCTAGAACTGTGATCTTATGGCATAGATCGGTAGAGGGGAGGTCAGGGATCTCACCTCGGGGGTTTTCTCGAGCTCGGGGGTCCTGGAAAGTGATCGGCGGCGAGGTCCGAGGCAAAACCACGGCGAAGCTCGTCAGCGCTGTGTTTACACCATAACTCTCCGAGTTTTCTGCACCTGCAAAGTTCCCCGGAGGCGGTGGATCAAGACCAGCGAGTTAGATCAGAGTTTCCGAGCTTAGATCAGCCAGAATTCACCGGCGAAGTCTCGGTGCTCACCGGAGTAAAAATCGGCGATCGCGTGGGAAAAACTGATCGGATCGGGGGTTTTTATAGCCGGGGGAGGGCGGTGGGTCTGTTGTGATCGAGTTGGAGTCCTCTGGGACCAGAATTCGGGCGACGGGACGCGGTTTCCGGTCGGTTGCGATCGCGCACGCTCAGGGGAAAAGTCCGGTGTCGCGGGGGCTCAGGGATAGGGATGACATGTGGGTCCCACCCGTCGGTGAGAGGCAGCGCGGCGCGCGCGGGGGCGGGCTGGCGCGGGGAAAGCTGGGCCGGCTGGCGGGTTTCGGCCCACTGGCCGGTTTTTTTCCCGTTTCTCTTTTTCTTTTTCTATTTCTTTTCTGTTTTGAGTATAATTTGAATTCCAGTTTGAATTTGAATTTTTGCAAAACATGCAACACGTCCAAAAATTTTTAAATTCCCCTCTGAATATGGTTTTGGGTTTTGAATCAAAATTTGGGGTGTTACAGCTCTACCCCCCTTAAAAGAAATCTCGTCCTCGAGATTGGTGTTTCTAAGAAAACAATTCCGGAAATTGTGCCTTCAGCTCATCTTCCCGTTCCCAGGTGGCTTCCTCTTCTGAGTGATGCTTCCACTGCACCTTGCACATCCGGATTCTCTTGTTTCTGGTGAGGCGTTCCATTGTCTCCAAAATCTTGTATGGTTGCTCGGCATAAGACAAATCTTCAGCTACATCCACTTCATTCATGGGTAACACCTCTTCAGGCGTCCTCAGGCATTTCTTGAGTTGTGACACATGGAATACATCGTGCACATCTGATAGATGAACCGGTAACTCTAGTTGGTACGCCACTTCGCCTTTTCTTTCCAAAACTTGAAAGGGTCCGATGTATCGAGGTGACAACTTCCCTTTCACCATGAACCGACGAAGTCCTCTGATAGGGGACACCTTGAGATAAACATAGTCTCCCACGTTGAAAACGAGTTCTCTTCTTCGTACATCAGCATAACTCTTCTGGCGTGTTTGTGCTATCCTCAAGTTGTTTCGAATCTCCCTCACCTTCGCCTCGGCTTCTTGTAGCACTTCTGGACCAAACACCTTACTTTCTCCTGTTTGGTTCCAAAATAGGGGAGTTCTGCACTTCCTTCCATACAAAGCTTCAAACGGTGACATCTTCATACTAGCTTGATAACTGTTGTTATAGGAAAACTCCGCATACGGTAGGTTCTTGTCCCAACTCCTATTGTTTTTGAGTGCACATGCTCTTAACATATCTTCAAGGATCTGATTGGTTCTCTCCGTCTGCCCGTCAGTTTGGGGATGATAGGCAGAGCTGAAGTTCAGATGGGTTCCCATGGTTTCATGCAACTTTTGCCAAAACCTCGAGGTGAACTGTGTCCCTCGGTCCGACACTATCTTCTTTGGCACTCCATGGTAACACACAATCCTTGACATGTACAGTTCTGCTAATTTGGATCCGCTGTAGCTTTCTTTCACAGGAATGAAATGAGCTACCTTGGTTAGCCTATCAATAATGACCCATATTGAATCATACCCGGATTGGGTCCTAGGCAATCCCACGACAAAATCCATGCTGATTTCTTCCCATTTCCATTCAGGCACTTTGAGTGGTTGCAGTAATCCCGCGGGTCGTTGATGTTCAGCTTTCACCAACTGACATGTGTCACATAGGGCAACATGTTCCGCGACATCTCGCTTCTTGCCATACCACCAATACCTGCTCTTGAGGTCCTGGTACATCTTCGTACTCCCAGGATGAATGGAATAGTCGGAATCGTGAGCCTCCTTCAAAATTAATTCACGGATCTCTTTTACTTCTGGCACACAGATCCTTTTCCCGTGCCACACCGTTCCTTGTTCATCCTCTCTAAAACCAGGAGCTTTATTTTCCTTGATGAGCTGTCTGATCTCTTGTATCTTCCCATCATTCTTTTGGCCCTCGCGTATGTCTTGCTCGAGTGTGGAGTCCACTTCCATGGCGATGGCTTCACCACTATTTACTAGACATAGATTGAGTCTTATAACCTCGTCCTTCAATTCTGCAGGAATGTCCTTCAAACTCAACTTATTGACCTGCACTCTCCGACTCAAAGCATCGGCCACGACGTTTGCATTCCCGGGATGATAGTTGATGCCCACATCAAAGTCATTGATTAGCTCTAGCCATCTCCTTTGTCTGAGGTTGAGATCTGGCTGTGTGAATATGTACTTCAAACTCTTATGATCCGTATATATCTCTGTCCTCTTCCCCATCAAATAGTGCCGCCAAATTTTCAACGCGTGTACCACTGCAGCTAGTTCTAGGTCATGTGTAGGATAGTTCTTCTCGTGCTTCCGAAGCTGCCGGGATGCATAGGCCACGACATGTCCTTCTTGCATGAGAACACATCCCAACCCATTTCCAGAGGCATCGCAGTACACTGTGAAATTCTTCTGCATATCTGGCATAACCAACACTGGGGCTGTTGTCAATCTCTTCTTTAGCTCCTGAAAGCTCGTATCGCACTGTGGCGTCCAGGTGAAGGTGATTCCCTTTTCCAACAGTTTGGTGAGAGGTCTCGAGATCTTGGAGAATCCCTCAATAAACCGTCGATAGTATCCAGCCATTCCCAAAAAGCTTCGAACTTCCCCGACATTTTCAGGGGTTTTCCACTTCTGGATATCCTCGATTTTGGCGGGATCTACGGAGATTCCTCCCTCCGAGATTATATGTCCTAAAATGGGAACTCTCTTCAGCCAAAACTCACACTTGCTCAACTTGGCATATAGTTGGTGTTCTCTCAGCCTCTGTAACACCAACCTTAGATGTTTCTCATTTTCTTCTTCATTTTTGGAGAAGACGAGAATATCATCTATGAAAACCACCACAAATTTGTCCAGATATTCCATGAATACCTTGTTCATGAGGTACATGAAATATGCCGGGGCATTGGTTAGCCCAAAAGGCATGACAGTGTATTCATACAGTCCGTACCGAGATACGAAAGCTGTCTTGGGAATATCAGATTGCCTTATCTTGAGTTGGTGGTACCCCGACCTGAGATCAATTTTTGAGAACACACAAGCTCCCCTCAACTGATCAAACAAGTCTTCAATGCGGGGTAATGGGTACTTGTTTTTGATGGTTACCTCATTCAAGGCACGGTAATCCACGCATAACCTTTGGGTTCCGTCTTTCTTGGGCACAAATATCACCGGAGCTCCCCATGGTGAGGAACTAGGGCGAATATACCCCTTCTCCGTCAATTCTCTCAAATGATCCTTGAGCTCTTCTAGCTGCTTGGAGTCCATTCGATAAGGTCTCTTGTATATCGGGGCTGTTCCCGGTACTAGCTCAATTGCGAATTCCACGTCACGGTCGGGAGGCATACCTGGTAATTCCTCCGGAAAAACATCTGGATATTCCCTGAGAGTCCTGATTTCCTCAACTTTCACCTCCACTTGATTTAATTTGATGTCCCTCCTAGGCTCGTGTATCGTTATGAACTTTACTCTTGTTCCATTGGGGTGAGTTGGTTCCACCGTTCTGGTCGAACAATGGATGATTCCTTTATGTTTGGTCAACCAATCCATACCCAAAATAATATCTATCCCTCGTGAATCTATCACTATGAGGTTGGCAGTAAATACTACCCCATTAATGTCTAGGCTCACTTTGGGACACACTTGTCTTGTCCTTATTTCTCCACCTGGAGAGTTTATGGCTAGCATATGGTTCATTTGTGTGGTTGCTAGGTCATGCTTCTTAACAAACCCTTGAGCAATGAACGAGTGGGTAGCACCAGAATCAAACAGCAGAGTGGCAAGGTGTAAATTGACAGGAAACTTACCAACTACCACGTCGGGTGCCTCTTGTGCTTCCTCCATAGTGACGTGGTTCACCCGTCCTCTCATTACATTCTGCTGTTGTGGCTGCGCGGGCTTCTTCTTTGGGCACTTATGGGCATAGTGCCCCACTTCACCACAGCTAAAACATTGCACCCCAACCTTAGGTGCTTGGCCTTTGTTGTCTTGGGGTTGGTTCGGGGGTCCTTGCGCTGCTGGTCAAGGTGGATATGCGGGGCGAGGCTGTTGCACAAACTGACGTTGAGTCTGTGCTGGTGCTGCGGGAGGCCTGTAGTTTGGGTTGTACCCTCTTGGTGCTGAATAGGGTACCGCAGCACGGCTCGTCTGCCCCGTAGGTTGCTGCATCATACGTGGGCGGGTGTTGCTCCCTGAGGCCTGATGTGACCACCCCGCCTTCCTCTTATTCTCATTTTCCAGGGCCTTTAGCTTCCTTTCCACCACAAATGCTCTGTCCACCATCTTTTGAAAGCTTTCATACTCATTGGAGGACATTGCACACTGCATCTCTGCGGTAAGTCCTTCCACGAAACAATCTTGTTTCTGTTCATCAGTCTCTATGTCTCGTGGAGCATAACGGGATAGTTGAGTAAATTTAGTGAGGTATTCCCTCACAGTCATGTTTCCCTGCTGCAGTCCCAAAAATTCCTTCCTCTTGTTTTTGAGTTCACCTCTTGGGATGTAATGGTTGCGGAAGCTACGCTTAAACTCTTCCCAAGTGATGTTCTCAGGGTCATGATGGGCGGCCACGTAGGCGGTCCACCAATCAGCAGCAGGTCCCTGCAATTGATGAGAGGCAAACAGCACCCTCTCATACCCTTGGCATTGTATTATCCTCATCTTACTTTCAATGGTCTTCAGCCAATCATCTGCCTCCAGAGGTTCAGCAGCACTTGCAAACTTTGGAGGTTGAGTTCCTAGAAACTCACTCAACCTTGGTTGGCGTGGTGCAGCTTGTGGAGGTGGAACTTGATGCAAGTTGGCCACCATTTGAGTCAAGTTCTGGATAATCTGATTTTGATTCTCCAGCATTTGGTGGAGAGGATCAACTTCTTCACGGCGACCACCCCGGTCCTGGCCTTCAGAAAGATGAGGGTTGCATGCCTCATCATTGTTGTTGGCGGGGTTGGCAGCACGTCCTTTTCCTCTTCCGGCCATCTGGCAGAATCAACAAATGTTAATTTGATACCATTTAGTATCATCTTACTACTTTCATTTGTTGGTACTTTGAGGTGTTGAGGCTTTGTTAAAATTTTACGAGGGTTTATATCTCACACCAAATAAATGTACTATTATTTCCTGTGGTTTCACACACCAAAGCAAAACAATCTGAAGACGAGGCTGTGGACAATTGCTCATGGCTTCCACAACTCACGTCACACACCAATCATTATCACACCATTAACTACGTAACGACTCGACTACTCGACCTCTTGCCAGCTAGGGGAAAGACTCTACATTACTCGTCCTCTTGAGCTGGCTCCTCGGGATCTTCCTCCTCATTTCGGCTACCTTCTGACTCTGCTTTGGGTGGGGAGGCTGCTGGTGGAGAAGTGCGACGACGCCTGATTGCTCGGCGATCCGGGGAGTCAGGAGTCCATGGATCACTCACGGTGACACACAGTTCATTCCCATCTCCTCTTTCTCTCGCCTTTAAGCAAGCTCGCAGCAACGCCTCCGTTTCCTTCAGGGTGTCTCGGACATCCTGAAGCTCTTGTTGACACTCCTGCAGTCGAGTGCTGAGCATAGCAGCATCCTCCAAGCACAAGTCCATGTGCTCATGGGAAGTCCCTTGCTGCACCGGTGGGTACTTGTACTCCGTAGTACCACTCTCACGTTGGAGGACATACATGTACTCAGTTTTGTCCAAGTGGCGACGATAGATGTGACTCTGGCAGGTGATGGCCTCCCAGGTGACATCTCTCTCTGCGTCAACTTGTGTTGCTCGACAAGCTGGAGAATGGTGGATCTTCAGCAGCTGATTCTCGTGTATAATCCTCATCTCTGAACTCCATTCTTCCCTCTTCTCACGGATGGTCCTGGTGGAGTTATAGTGGATGATTAGCTTGCCCGTATTGCCGGCGGCTTCGAGCATACGTCGAAGACGGCGCAGCAAATCTCCAACTGCCAATCCGTAGGAAAGGTACGTCACGGGACGACTCTCCTCTCTTTCGGCAAGGGCCACTACGGGAACTCTCCCTCCTGTGGACTTACGAGCGGTGCGAATCATGCGAACCATCTAAAACAAAAGAATTTAAAATTAGGTTAGATAAATTCTCAAATAAAAATCCTATTTTGAATGAAAGTTGGGGTAAGACGAAGAAAATGACTCCTTTAATAACACTTTTCCACCCACACTTTGGAAAATAGTTTTTAAGAAAATAGGGCCCTTAAATACGTCCATTTCTACCTAGGTCCACGTTCCTACGGGCAACCTTGGCTCTGATGCCACCTCTGTCACACCCGGTTTTTCCGAAGAAACAACCAAGTGAATATCACATGTATGCCAGGATCATTTTCTCATACATGTGATGACAAATAGTGAAGCATCATTTATTACAAGCCAGGTGTCGAATATAAATAAGTCTTACATCGCAAATGTCTCAATGGACACTAATGCTTCATCACAAGTAAATAAACTAGCAGCGGAATATTATTCTTTTAGGGCTCCATCACAGGCGTTGCCCGGGGGTCTTCATGAACCTAAAATCCTTCCTCGGGTCCAAAGTCTTGGTTATTATACACCACCTCATTATCTTGACCTGAGCAGCAATATAAACCAACAAATATGCAAGGTTGAGTACCAATGGTACTCAGCAAGTGTGGGAAAATTATATCATGCATGGCTAGAACAAGGAGAGGTTGAACTCATGGTAAAAGCACTACGCAATTAATACCTATCACCTTAGCTTATTAAGCACCTACATTACTACACAGGTGAAATGGTCCCAATCTCCCAACCCATTATCATAATCCAATAACCATAACATCATTTCCAATGTTAAGCTCCCCGCTTAACTTCTAAAACCATCAATCCTCTAATCATGAATAAGTCCAGGCCGCTCTTAACCGTGAGCACGGCTATCAAGACAGTTTTGACTCTGCATAGTTTGTACCACTGTACCCACAAGTAGTGATTTCATCCCCCGTTGCCGGGTGGACTAAAAGAACCTCCATTATGCCAGTGGCTACGATCCACATTCACACTTCCCAGGTGTGCGGCCAGGAGATCACTACGAAGCCTTTACAAAGGGATTCCCGACGAGCGTGGGCCCACTGAGGTTTCACCCCTAACAGCATACAAGAGGCTCCAACCCCGCTGCAGTGGCCCCCTCTTGAGCCTTGCGGTTCATATGGTAGTCCAGCTGACACCTACTCCCCGCACCATCCAACACACCCATACTACGCCGGGGATACACCTAATTAATTGGCCAAGCTGCCCCATCTCAGCATGTGGTTGGCACTGTAAAGCCGGGTTACATGCTTCATGAACCGGTCCTTAGGATCCAGGCAAGTACTAAACACAAACCCAAGTCTCGTGCACCCAGCACACAACCAAAACATCCAACTTGCCTTGATCCCTACCTCTACATAACTCACAATGTCTCATTCAAGAGTATGGTAATATAAACTGATGATCCCATGTCCCAAACATCCCATTCTAAGCATGGCTAAGCATATGCATGTAAATCAATGACATGACAAAATAAATCCCAACCCAAGCTTCAAGGAAACAAGATAATGCAATTCTAGGGAAACTTTCCTAGCATGGGTTTCATATTTCATTTGACAATGCAAATAATTCTATCTACACATCCTAGCATAGGATCAAAGTGGTCAAGGACACTTGCCTCCTTCTTGCTGCTCTTGAAATGGGTAGTCCTAATCTTGGAAAGGAATAACTTGCTCTTGAACAGGTTCTACTTCATACCATCACACATAGCAAAAGAAAAACAACAATCATAAGACATAGTTCACACTTCTACTTCATACAAACCACACATTTCATATTTATGAAATTCATTCACCATTATATGTGTTGTGGTTACTTTGTGTGTTGATCTGTGGCTTGCACACACTTTTATTTATATGTGTATGATTCCTACTTTTGTGTCCACCTTTATACTTACATACTATTTATATGGGTTTCCAATAAATTTCTTATATTCAACTACTTCACCTTTTTACTACAAAGTGTGTATGAAAAATATTATTCTTCCCCATATGTGCTTTCATAACATCTATCAACGCTAAACTGAATTCTTTGTATTTTAGAAACTCCATTTATCATTTACTAGTTGCTATATTTTCAGATTTATATTTCTATGCATAATTGTGTATTTTATTATTAAATTAGTAATACACATCACCTAAACAGATTAGGTTCTGGTCCTAAATAATTTAAAATCATATTTTGACCTTGGCTTATGATGTAGACCATTTCATAATTATTTTCCCTATTTTTCTATAACTATTCTTTACTTAAAAATGTGTCCCTATACTAATAAATGTGAATAATAGATGAAACAGATTTATTTCAGCCCAAAAATATATTTTTATCTCACTCCAAAATTTTCTAAGTACTGAGAAAGTTTTTAATTAATTTTGACAATTATGTTTGTCCCCCTTTTTAATTTTTAAACACTAGTTACATATTCAATTTTCTAAATTAAATACTAAACAGGGTTAAAATAATGAACTCACCCCATTACAGGGTCTATACTATTATTTTCATAATTTCCAGGGGTCTAGCTACACTTATCAGAGGTGTTTTTCCTAATTTTTATTAAGTCCAGGGGCTAAAACTGATTTTTAAATGAATTTACATGATTTTCTGGAGTTCCAGGGGCTAGATCTGAAGTTTCCGGGGCTAGCTCTCAATTCCAGAGAACCCCAGGGGGTAGCACGTAAGAATTCCAGTCTTTATAACGCGGGGCTGACGTGGACCGTCCGATTTTAAACCGACGGTTGAGATTATAACATCGAACCGGTACGCGGGGTTTTAAAGTCTACCGTGCGATTTAAAATAAACGGCGCACAAGCGGCCACATCGCTCTGATCGAGCGCGGGCGGCGCTGCCGGCGGCGCACGGCGGCGGGAAGCGGTGATCTCGCCGGAAAGTTTCGGATCCTTGAGAATTCTGCCTAGAACTGTGATCTTATGGCATAGATCGGTAGAGGGGAGGTCAGGGATCTCACCTCGGGGGTTTTCTCGAGCTCGGGGGTCCTGGAAAGTGATCGGCGGCGAGGTCCGAGGCAAAACCACGGCGAAGCTCGTCGGCGCTGTGTTTACACCGTAACTCTCCGAGTTTTCTGCACCTGCAAAGTTCCCCGGAGGCGGTGGATCAAGACCAGCGAGTTAGATCAGAGTTTCCGAGCTTAGATCAGCCAGAATTCACCGGCGAAGTCTCGGTGCTCACCGGAGTAAAAATCGGCGATCGCGTGGGAAAAACTGATCGGATCGGGGGTTTTTATAGCCGGGGGAGGGCGATGGGTCTGTTGTGATCGAGTTGGAGTCCTCTGGGACCAGAATTCGGGCGACGGGACGCGGTTTCCGGTCGGTTGCGATCGCGCGCGCTCGGGGGAAAAGTCCGGGGTCGCTGGGGCTCAGGGTTAGGGATGACATGTGGGTCCCACCCGTCGGTGAGAGGCAGCGCGGCGCGCGCGGGGGCGGGCTGGCGCGGGGAAAGCTGGGCCGGCTGGCGGGTTTCGGCCCACTGGCCGGTTTTTTTCCCGTTTCTCTTTTTCTTTTTCCATTTCTTTTCTGTTCTGAGTATAATTTGAATTCCAGTTTGAATTTGAATTTTCGCAAAACATGCAACACGTCCAAAAATTTTTAAATTCCCCTCTAAACATGATTTTGGGTTTTGAATCAAAATTTGGGGTGTTACACTGGCTCAGGCGGTTCAGATGATCCCGCCCTCGTGGCTGTTCGCCGTATGGGGGTTGGACATTCTGGGACCATTCCCCAAAGCTGTCGGGGGATTCCGGTACCTCTACGTCGCCATCGACAAGTTCACCAAGTGGCCGGAAGCTACACCCGTCGTCACCATCAACAAGCAATCCGCAGTAAAGTTCATCAAGTCGATCGTCTGCCGGTTCGGGGTCCCGAACAGAATCATCACCGACAACGGGACCCAGTTCACCAGTGCAGAGTTCCAAGACTACTGCGAAGACCTCGGCATCCAGGTGTGCTATGCCTCCGTTGCTCACCCAAAGAGCAATGCGAGGTCGAGAGAGCCAACACCGAGATCCTTCGGGGCCTCAAGACTCGCACCTATGCCGGCTTGAAGAAACATGGCGCCAAGTGGGTAGACGAGCTTCCGAGCACACTATGGGCTAACCGGACATCCCAAAGCCGGACCACCGGAGAGACACCCTTCTTCATGGTATACGGGGCCGAAGCTGTGCTTCCCCTAGAGATCACCATGGGGTCTCTCCGTGTTCAAGCTTACAACGAAGCCACGCAGGACAACCTCCGGCGTGAAGACATCGACCTCGTCGACGAGGCTCGATTACACGCAGCGCTCCGCAACGCACGATACCGGCAAACGCTCCAGCGGTACCACCAAAGGTCTGTGCGTGTCCGGGAGCTGTAAGAAGGCGACCTGGGGCTACGACGCATACTTTCTCGCGAAGGGACCGACAAACTCTCCCCCAGCTGGGAAGGTCCCTTCCGAGTCAGGAAAGTTTGCCGCCCCGGGTGCGTACGCCTTTCCACCGAGGATGGGGATCCGCTCCCGAACCCTTGGAACATAGAACACCTCCGTAAGTTCTATCCCTAGAGCAATAGTAGGACAGTACCTTTTCTTTCTGTAATAGATTCCATAGAGTCCAGGAACAGCGCTCGGAGCAGCTAAGCCTCAGGGGACGGTCCAGGACTACGTTCAGCTTGGCCTGGTTCCGACCCTAAGCGCGTAGAGTCTTGCTTCCCTTCTTAATGGGGCGGGTCGCTGCCTCCATGTTTAGCCTACCTTCCTCCTATGGATATTTATATGGAAAGAAATCTGTCCTGCTTTGCTCTTACCCTTGTGCTCATTTAATTACGCATTAATTTTTATGACTGCACTTTCTGTGTATGCTCACCATACACTTAGCTCTCTTTTCCCATTCTCATCCCTAGTCGGCATTTGCTATCCTACCAAAGACGGTCGCGCTTGAGGTACCTGCCAATGGCCAGGGGGGCCTCTCGGGCCTCCCCCAGTCAGGTGTTGTGATGCCAGTTGGTCCAGTACTAAGGGTCGGACGGTCGTACCCTGACCTCGGAGGGAGCCAGACCACCAGTGCCGGGCGCACCGAATTGCCCAAGCCCCGTATACCGGATCAGGATCGTAAGCCAAATAAGACTATGAGATAGGGAAGAGAGAGCCCCAAGGAGAATTACGCTTCCCTTACTTGTGTGCAGGACCTCCCGGCCTTAGCTCCCCCTCAGGAGTATGGTAGGTGTGCCCAATCCATTGGCCACACCTACCAGGGGGCCACTACGGGGACCGCGCAAGGAAAGACCGGAGCTCCAACGCAAGGCCGGAGGATCCGGACCTCGCCCCCTCCGCAGGGGCGGGTTCCGAAGGCCCCACGTGTCCGGCGGGGCCAGAGCTCCCCTCTCCTCAGAGGGTAGCTCCGAGACCGCCACGTGGCCGGCAGAGCCGGGCCTCGCCCCCTCCGCAGGGGTGAGCTCCGAAAGCTCCACGTGTCCCGTGGGGTCGGACCTCCATCTTCTCAGAGGAGAGCTCCGGGCCCAGCACATGGCCGGCAGATCTGGACCCCCCCCCTATTCTCACGGGGCGAGCTCTGAAGACCCCTTGGGCCCTTAACACAATAAGGACCCGAGGAAGGTGTCTGTGCAAGACTTCAAGATTGGTGAAGTCCTCCGAGGTCCTTGCGGAGCTAAGGACTCGGCCAGGCCAAGCCAAGAAGAAGATAAGCACGGACACAAAAAACAAAGAGCTTGTTCATTCATTCAAAGCTCCATGAGCTGGACTACAGACTCAACATAAGCAAAAAAGAAGAGATACAGGGCCTTCTGGCCGCAGGGGCGACTGTCTAAGAGTCCCCAAACTCCCGCTGGAACCTAGAGGCCACGAGAGCGGCCATGACCCCGACTTCAGCCCTGGCAGCTTCCTCCCGCTGGACGACGGGGCCTAGTCTCACCGGCTCCAGAGAGAAGGAAGGGTCTTGACTCCGGAAGCACGCCAGCACGTGCGTGGCGACCTCCTTTGCCAGGCCTCGTCCCTCCACCTCAAGCTCGTCGGCAATCACCGCTTCGAGCCTGCCAGCTTGGTGCCAATGGACTCAAGCGTCGGGATTGCCTCAAACACCTCCTGCGCTGGAGCCTCCGTCCACACCGGGCTGAAACCGAGGGGAACCATGGCGGACCCCGCCTTAGCGACAAAGCTCCAGACCGCTCGGGCCTCGACAGACCGCGAAGCCTGGAGCTTCTCCACCTCTTGGTGGGCCACCAGCTCGCGATCCAGCACTGCCTGGCACTCCCGGGAGGTCTGCTCCCCCCTCGCGGCAACAGCTGACTCACGGAGCCCCAGCTCCTCGGCCCGAGCCCTCAGCTCGCCCTCGCTGGCCTCCATCCGTGCGGCGACCTTCTTCTCCTCGGCCGCCACGGCGTGCTCCCGATCCGCGATGGCGCACTCACGGCGAGCTACCTACAGCCGCAGCTCCTCCACGGCAGTGGAACGCGCTTCGGCCCTGGTGTGAGCTTCGCAGGTCTCCTGGCGGAGCCGCCGGGTCTCCGAGTCCAGGCGGTCGACGGCCCTCTTCTGAGCATCGAGCAGCGCCTCCACGACATCAAGCCCCGACTGCCTCGAGTCGAGCTCTGCCTTTGCCTCCTGGGTCCGCTGCTTCAGGAGATGCCCCCAGCTGAGGAGGCGGTCTCTCTCTCCAGCCAGCACCTCCCGCTCCCACTCTAAGGCGGCCTGGACCTGCCGAACGCCAGCCTGGGCAAGCACCAAGGCATCCGCTCGGGGCAGCGGAGGCCGAAGCCGCCCCCCTGACCTCCTCCATCACGTCCTCGACCGGTCGAGGTGCCGGTGCCTCGGCAACTGAGGTGAGGCGCCGATCTGGGGAAGCCGGAGGGCCAGCGGATGCACCCGCAGCTGCCCCTCCAGCCTCTGCACCGGACTTCCGAGTTGGCGAAGGAGGACGAGCGGGTGCTACCGCCGCCACCGCGGAGGATGGTCCCGCCGGCACAGAAGAAGCCCCCGCCGACTTGGGGGCCGTCGGAGCCGCCGCAGCTCCTGGATGCTGCGGTGCAGAGCCTTCGCTGGCTGGAGATGGCCGGGGAACAGACTCGCCCCCGGCAGCCGATGAGTCCCTGCCGGCGTAAGAAGCTCTTAGGCTAAGAAAGGAGAAAAGAACACTAGTTCTAAAAGCCGGAAAGAGCAACACTTCCCGAGGGACATGAGCGCTCCAACGGGCTTGGAGCCCCGGCTTCCGAGCCAGGACAGAACCACCGGAACCTGCCACCGGCGCCTGCGCCTGAGCCGCAGGCACCCGGACTGGTGGAGTAGGAGGCAGAGCAGTAGGGCTCCCGTCAGTGGCGCCCCTAGCACTGCTCGCCGATCCGACCCCTGAGGCCCGGGGCACCTGCGCCCCCGGATGAGTCCCAGCGATGCTCCTTCCGGCGCCGCTGATTGCTGAGCCTGCTGCCGGGACGCTCGCTGGCTGTGGCGCCTGAGCCCTCGGCTCACCCCCGGGCATCGCCCCACCGGCATCCCTTCTTGAAGCTCCTCCGCCTGAAGAAGGGAGGCAAGACGCCTAGGGCTCCTCGGACCGCCGCTGTCCGAGAAGAGCCCCGCCGGAGCTGGAGACCCGAGGTCTCTTTGGGTTGCCGCCCGACGAACCAGCACATCCGGGAGATGGGCACAAGGGTACCCCGGCCCCTTGACTCGGTGCAAACGACGCCCTTGGAGGGGACCGGGCACGTTTCTTCTCTGGCTGCCCGGGGGCCAGCTCCTTTCCCTTCCCCTTGTTGACGGTCCGTGCTCCGTCGACCCTCGGTGCGGGTTGGGCTGCAGCAGGTGCCTCGTGCTCCGCCCCATAGCGCTCGACCCCGGGGATCGAGATCCCCCGGAAGGCATCCCTAACCTGACGAACGGCGATCCTGATGTCGTCAAGGTTTGGCATCTTCCGCAGCAACTCTGCCCTCCACTGCGGCTCCAAGAAGAGGGGAGTGCAAGAGGCCGGGAAAGTGAGGTCGCCGCCGGTGACGAAGTCGCTGCTCACCATGGCCACCATCTCGTACAACACCTCCTCAGAAGGGTCGGAGCCGAGACCCCTCTCCAGCCTAGTGCAGTCGTGCTTGCCGGTGTAGTACCACACCGGGCGGTTGCGTTGCTGCAAAGGTGCAATACGGCGTGACAGGAAGTCTATCAGCACCATCAGGGACGTCAGCCCCTTGTTGGCTAGGAACCGGATCCGCTCCAAGACCGGTGCGTACTCCGGCTCCAGCTCCGGGATCTCCTCCCAGAAGCGATGCTCGGTGGTCGGGCCAGCAGTTGGCAGCTGCAGGCGATCATGCTCGTCGGTCTGCATGATCACCCAGTTCTCCCTCCAGTTTTCCCACCTCGTCGCACCGAAAGGTAGAAGGTACCAGAGGCCTTCGGATCCTTGCAGCGATGCTGGAAGTAGTACGCCCCCAGCTGATTCTTCGAGCTGCACCTGGTCATCGGCAACACGAAGAAGTAGCGGAAGAGCGTCACTGAAGCGCGCACCCCCACGAACATCTCGCAGAAGTGCACGAAGACGGCGGCCATCACGAAGGAGTTGGGGGAGAGGTGATGGAGCTGGAGACCGTACGTCTCCAGCAGCGTCACAAAGAAGGAAGAAATCGGCGGGTCAAACCCCGCCATGGCATAGGCGGTGAAGAAGACTATCTCCCCCTTCTCCAGGAGCAGAGGGAGATATCACTGCCGGAGCCAGCGCTTCTTCTCCTCCGCGTGCCAGCCCAGCAGCCTGCGCACTGTCCCGAGCTTGGCCTACCGAGCGAGACGCGGCGGAGGCAGGTTGGAAGCCATGGCAGATGGAAGCTCAAGAACAGGAAAGACAAGGGCGCAAGAGCTCAAGGAAACAAGGAAGATTCAAGCGCAGGGAAGTGCAAAGGGAAGCCGCGATACGGGTGAGATCCCCTTTTAAACTTCCCAGGTGAGACGGGCCGGGTACCGACTGAGACAGGGCTCAGCTAATGATACCACTTGTCACAGTTCTGATACCACGCTGACGTGACCCGACGCCGCCCGTTTAGTCACGGGGACGGGGCACTTGCCCGGGAATCGCATTGGGTGGTGCCGTGTTGTGCGGCACCCAACAGCACACAAATAAGGAACAATGTATTACATAAAACAATAGCGGAAGCTTACAAGTTTTTCTTTGTAAATAGTTTACATCAAATAGCTACAGCGGAAGTCTACAACAACTCACGTCGAATAACTAAGAGCACTCGAGATGAAGTCCAGCCCGCGGACTTCTCTCGCTAGCAACACGAAGACAAGCAGCAGCGGCTGGGTTCTCCATGTGTTACCTGACTCAGAAGTCTCCGAGTCTCACCGGACAACCTCCATCTTAGCATCGATGTTAACCTGCAAAACCACTTATATAGCAAGCTTGAGCACATAGGCTCAGCAAGACTGATCCGTCTCTCCTAAACAAGAAACTCTACATGCATGACGGTTGCAATTGGGTTAGCTAGATTTGCATAAAGGACTCGCCTAAACTTGATTCTTAACTTTCAGATTTTAAGCCTCATTGTGCAGACGTTGAGCCGAAAAGCATCGCAACTCCACAATCAAACAAGAAACGCTTTGTTACGATGCTCCTTGCACAAAGGGAAAGTAAAGTTTAATGAGCCTATCTCTAATTCAATCATGGTTGCAATACAAGTTACAGAACAGCCTTATCAAGTTCAAAAGATAACCAGTTCCAGTTGTTACTACGTCAAGACGCAGTGGGAAAGTATGCTCATATGACCGCGAGCGATGGTGATTCGAATCAGTACACGCCCGGACTACACGACACGTACACCCGTACTCCGAGTTGCCGGCAGCGACCTCGACTGACGTTGTACGCGGCCACCTTTCCCAAGATCTTCCACATTGGACGCAGTCCAACTGCCCTGAGTACGCAAGCTCCCTCAAGGTACATACCCGCAGTGGTATGTTCTTAAGCGAGTTACCTCCTGCTACCCTGACGCCGAAAGCCTAAGACAGTTGGAAAAGTTCCACTATGGATCTCCCAAGGTACATTGGTTTCCCGGGTCCCATATAGCCAGTATGTGCCCGGTACACAACTCAAACTTGTCCAACAGGGCCAAGCACGGACGGGCCTTAACCGACACAGGCAGGGCTATGCACGCACGGTCCGCAACCTGCTGCATCTAAACCTCCCTGCCAAGTCTCCATTTCTTATGCGTGAACTTTCCTCATCTTTTCTATTTTTGGACCCGCCCCGAATAAACCAGCCCTAAACTCGCGAGTAGATTCCAACTACTCGACTTCTACCGGACCTTTCCTTCTAACATTAGCGTAGCCAAATTCGCTCAAGGAGGTGCTATTCTACCCTTTTCTCTCTCAGGTATTTCTGGTCATGCAAGTGGGGTTTTCAATATCAACTAGACCTAATGCAATCAACAATGCAAAGCTATGATCTCTAAAAATGAAAATGCTTTATAAAACTGTTCAAATGCAAAGCGGGGCTTGCCTGTTTTGCAGGTGGCTAAGATTACAATCAGTTAGTGACGATCACTTGGAGCTTGATTACTTGCTTTTCCTTCCTCCTTGATCTTCACTTTAAGTCCTTCTCACGTTCTTCACGTAGATGCTACACGATATGATCATGCATGTGTATTTAATTGAAAAGCGTTTGCTAATAAGATCTAATGACAGTTTTAAAACTGGAACTCTGTTTAAGAATTTAAAATGACACTGGTGCTAGTGGTTTGGGTTTGGTTTAAACACCCTGATCAAAGGTTAAGTGCTTTTCCCACTTAAGTGTTGATCACCTTAAGAGGTTACACATGACAGTGGTGATCCAGAGCTCCAATTGGGCTAAGAATTTTCATGTGAGTTCCTTGTCACAAGAAAGTCATCTGGATCAAAAATTAGCACTTTTCATTGAGTGGTTTATTTAGAACAATTTTCTAAGTAATTAAGCAAAGAAGAATTAATTCTGAGTAACACCTATGTTCATGTCAAACTCAGTGAACCACAATTTCAATTATAGTTCATAGAGCTTGCATGAATTGTCCTAGGATTTTTGGAGCCAAGAATTGCCCAGAACCGAATTTACAAGTTTTGGCAATTCTCTGAAGATGTTTCTGTATTCAATTGAACACAGCAACTTACAATCTGAAGTACCCTGATCAAATCAAATCCAAATGAGCTGAAACTTTTACAGGATCCTAATAACACCCTAAAGATTGTTCTGGAAAAATTTGAGGATTTTTGGATAAACCAAACTCCCTCTAAAAGTCTTTTTCTGAAAAGCTTTAAAGAATTTTCCAGACTTAAATAAAGACTTTCATACAAATTGGGTTGCATATTTGGATAGAGTTTGTCAATCTGAATCTAACCCAATTTGAATCACTAATTTTGGAGGTTCCTAGCAAAAGTTATGCTCTTCTAAAGTTTGGGGAAAAATCTGGAATTTGAATAAATCTGGAAAAAAGTTTAAACTGACGGTGGGGCCAAGGGGGCACGTGTCAGGCGTCGGGAATGTGCCACCTGGGGCCACAGAACTGTTTCCCGCGTTGTCACTGTTAATCCGGCGCGACAGTTAAAGAATTGTGATGATTTTTATGCAGGTATACTAACCACGTGAATCATATTACGAGTAGAAAACGTTTGAGAGGGACCGATTTAGCGTCACCGATTATACGTATATGCCAGTTATAATCTGGTTAGAATTTTCTTTTTGTTGGAACACGTAGTACCGATATCTTGTTTGACATGCATTAACTTGTTTACTGTAATTCAATCATGATCTCCAATTGTTACTCATGAAAAATGATGCTAAGGCGAAAATCAGGTCACATTATGCTCCACTAGTATAAAGAGTAAAATAAATATCTGGAGCCGCCCCATTTTGTTTGTTTGGAATCTTTATTTTCAGTTTGTATTTTGACTCCGCTCTTCTTAAAAGTTTAGCCATGAATCGTCAAACGCTTGACCTAACTGTTTCCTAAGATTCATATCGTGTCAGCCAATGTTGAACGACCCTAGAACCTGTTCTGTTCATTCTACGAACACACATCCTCACCATTGCGAAGATTAGGAATTGCTTAGCATCTTTGGTAGTCCAAGGATTTGGTCATTTGGCCTCTAAGTCCATCAGAACGTAGAAATATATCTCAAACTGTTGCATCAGCCTGATTTAGAAATTTTCATAAACTAATCTTTGACTTTAGAAGGTCAAAGCATATAAAGATTTTATGAAAGGTTTAGGAAAGTATCCTTCGATATTGGTACTCATGCGCCTGTATAAATCTGCCTCTAAGTTTTTTTAAAAAAATATTTGAAGTAGCTTAGCTGCATTAGTAACCTGACTACTGAAATTCAACTTCAAAATGCTGTAGATTTTGATTTACTAGTCAAACGGAGGTGTGTGTAAAACCTTTAGGAAGATCAGGAAGTCGTTTTCAATTTTAGTATTTATCAACCTTTCGAATTCAGCCTCCAACGTCCTAAAAAACTCAGAATTTTTGAAGCGCCAAATCTGTTCGGCTACAGAATTTCATAAGTTTGATTTATCTTTTAAAGGCCACCTTACCACATATGCTAGCAAACTTTAAATAGCACATCAGTTGAAACCAGAAATTTGTAACCATCAACGAGAGCAGTCAACAACAAACTGATAATCGTCATCAAAATGTTCTCCATCATGAGATCTAATAACTTTATAATAAATCTCGTAACCTTGTCTAGTAACAAAGAAATCTAGCTGACTATACTTCTGCAATCACCAAAGCACTAAGAGGAATCTACTAAGAAACAGCTTGCAAGCATCACTACATGCAAGCATGCAATCCAGCTTTCCAACTAAGTGAAATATTATCCTTTAAAAAATGTACTGCCTTGATCACAATAATACTCTTGAAATACAGTGCTGAAAGATAAAAACCAGATAACTCAACTATGTACACAAACAGCTCTGGTCGATATTTTACAAAATTTTGGGCCCATCCTCCCAAGACGACGGAGGCGAGAGCGGCAGTTGTCGCTGCTCGCTGGGTCTCAGATCATCAGGGAGGTGGTATGTATTGTAGTATCAGTCACCAGTCTACCAACAAAAGAGACCACTTCTGAAAATCACCCCTCAAGCCTTCAAAATTTCACCAAGATTCTTTGAAGATCGATCTGTCCAACTTTTGAAAGTTCAGAACGTTTCAGCTGACCTTGGAAGGTCCTAAGGTTTGCTTTTCTCAGAGGAACAAGATGTATGAATATCCATTGGACAGTTCAGGAAGTTCCCTTCCACTTTAGTATTCATGGGATTCTCTGATTCTGCCTCCAAATGCCTTGAGAAATTCATAGTAGTCCAAATACTATATGCAGATCAGAATTTCATCAGCATCTGTCAACTTTCGACAGCCATAACTTTTTGATCTGATTGCTATTTGGGCGCACATGAATACCCTTTGAAGGCTTGAAAAGTCCTCTTCAACCTTGGTATTCACATTATTTTCTGATTTTGCCTTCAACCCCTTAAAAAATTCGAGTAAAAAATTGTTCAGATCTGGACATTGCAGATCTCAGCAGCATATGCGCCCACTTCTAGAAATTGTATCTTTGATATGATTCTCGAAAAGGGGCAATTAAATACTCATCAGAAAGCTACATAAGTTAGGTACAACTTCTATAGTCAACAGAATTATTGATTCTGCTCACAAAAATATTAGCATCTCAATTTTCAACTGCTGTGCAGTTAGGACAGATTTGAGCGTGTTTGTTGGTCAAGCGAAATTGATGGATTTGGACTCCAGTAATGCTATGACTGATTATTATACCTTCTCATATGGTCTTCATCATGCTCAGATATGGTTTTACCTTAATTTTATTATTGGAAGAGAGTTGCGATTTCTATTTCAAACTTGTTTCAATAGATGACCGATAACTAGTGGTGTATAATGATGTTTTTACAATATGGTGAGAACTCATGTGGTGATGATCTCGAGAATCCTTAGCAAGGTGGAGCAGCCCCACCATCTCCACCCACTTTGACACAAATGTTCCTATTCTGCATAAGACTGCCGTCACTAAGAGTGAGACAGAAGCCACAATCCCCATCTTATGATTCTAATCAGACACGTGGGCAACAATAGAGGGCAGGAAGATTAGCAGTGTCAAATACTACACCATGGAAGAAGTCCCGATAGAACTCAATCAATGAACAAAGATGAGCTAACTAGAGTAGTCTCGAACCCTTGCAAAGGTTAGGATTCGTAGGTTGTTTTCCACCCTTTTATTGCCAACACCTTTACAATAAGGATTCATCGATCTTTGGCCGAGCCATAAAGGTGGCATTCCTTGTCAATCACGTTCCTACGACCCATTTATTCGAGCCTTGTTATTCCCAATATTATCCTAACCTTGTTTAACTTATGATTTCTCATTTTTTTCTATTCTTCTCAACTCTAAATTGCTACTTCTTCTACCTTGATCATTTGTAGGAATGATATTCCTTGTCATTCGCTGTTTGGAGTCAATATGTTTGAGCCTCAGTTAGTCATAGATTTTTCCTTGACCTTGCTTAACTTGTACTTTCTCGTCCTTGCTCAAAAATATAGAAGTGGACAATATAAGAAATATGCTTGACATGAACGCACATACATCAAGAAATGCACTACCTATCATGAGCATCACCTCATATGGACCATGATGATGTGCAAGACATAGCATTAACATGTACACCATAACATAAGCATCTTCATTTGCATCATCATTGTGCATCATACCATGTGCATCATCATGACATGGCAATGCATCACTGCATCGAGGTTGCATTGCACCATGTTGGCATGTAATGCATCATGAACTACACCATCATAAATTACATAAGAAACATTATGCATGAATAATAATGGAACCTTGAGCAAGAATTTTTATTACCAGCCACATCCTTGAGTCTGTGTATCATAACCATGATCCTTCAATAATCCTTACAACAACAACAACAACAACAATAACAACAACAACAACAACAACCAAGCCTTTATCCCAAACATGTTGGGGTCGGCTAGACATGAAACCCAACAATTTTTTATATTTTTTAAATGAAGTAAAAGAGACGAAGAGATATAAGGGTAACAAGAAAAAAGAAAGAAAAAACTAAGATTCTAGCACATGAATTGCTACTTTCCATGTAGTCCTATCATGAGCTAAGTCTCTGGATACATTCCAATCTCTTAAATCTCGTTTTACCGCCTACTCCCAGGTTAACCTTGGTCGTCCTCTACCCGTACTTCAATAACCCTTGTGTTTATAAAATGTTTTTACTTGTTTCTTACCTTTGAGCAACCTAGGGGACACCGAATATCCAATCCCCTTGTAACCATGCCAAAATTTGAGCCTAAATTCTTGACTTATTGCAACACAAAATCCCTTAGAATTTTGGAGCTTAACTATCTACTTTTGCAAGTTTATTGATTCATTGCCTAGTCTCACGAGACTTCTTGATTCCTCTTTTGAAATACTAAAAACATCTTTATGACTCGACTAAATAAGAAAAGGAACAAGAACCATTACACCTTTCCCAAGAAATTCCATTATTTTGATTAAAGGAGACGTAGAGTAACTGCTCATTATACAAGCCTATCTCGGACCAACCAATTTTGGCAAGAGAGTTATGCAGATAAACACCATCAATCACTCATCTTTGAAGTAAGAGATCACGTTTATATGCACATCTTGACTAGGAAGAGTGCACTGCTTGGATGAAAAGGAGAATTAAGGTCCATATTCATCAACCTATTTATTATTAATGAAAAGGATGGAGCCATAGCTTATCCTCTAGATATACCTATTCATTTTTAGATATGATAATATTTTCCATGTCTCAAAATTGAGCAAATGTATCAAGGCACCAACGACGGACCGAATAGAAGATGTGGAGGTCATACAGCCTGATGGCACATGCGTCCAACATTCCATTCAAATCCTCAACGAGAAAAACCAGGTCAACAAAAGAAAATAGTACCTAGAAGTTCCAAGAGGAGCTAGAGAAGTATATCCAATCTAATAAGCTCAAGGATTATCTCCGATCTAATTAGCCCAAACAATTATCGTCTTTTATTAAGTAGCAATAATCTTGCTAAATTCCTTTTGTAATATCAGGATGAGATTTCCTTAAGGGGGAGGGTTGTAACACCCCCTATTTGAAATACAAAGCTTTGAACTTTTGAGGAAAATCTAATTTTTAAAATTCAAATTCGAATTCAACTCAGATCACTGACAGCAAGTTTCAATTCAAAACTTTCATGTCAAAATCAACTAGAATGAGTTCTCCAAGAAAACTGGAGTCAAATTTTGCACCTCACAAAAATTTATATGATTTTCTAAATTTTCTATGTATTTTTGAAGTAAAAGTGAAAATTCATAAATTAAATTTTGCAAACATAAATTGGGATTTGACTTGACATGTATTTAGTTCATACGTAGACAGACCCCTCTGCAAAATTTCGTGATTTTAAGAGGTTTCTAAGTAATTGTTTTGAATTAAGAAAGATGGAGCAGAATAAATTCATTAAAATTAGAATTCATAGGCCCCACCGATTATCCTCTTCCTCATCCTCTTCCTCTTTTTCTTCAACCTTGGGCACACGCTTCCTTGCATGCGTGCCATGCAACTGTCGTAGTGGCAAGCACGCAACCCAGCCGAGACTTGAAGCCAGTAAGCCTGTCAATGGGCTGAAAACCACTCCAAATCCACACCAAACCATAGCATATATAAATTTAACCCAACCTAATCCAGCCTATCAATTCTGGTAGGTTTAAACCCAGGGGGTGGCCCGATCTTCACGGTATTATGTACGACAAAGGGCAAATAGAAAGATCAGACAACGGAACGAATAATGGTAACTAGCTGAAAACAGTGGGATAACTAGCTTTATACCTGCCAAAGTTGGATGCGACCAAGTGACAGAGAGAGAGATGCACCAAAGTCTTTGAGAACTTCGACTCGATCTCCAAACAACCATAGAACCACAATCCTAGATAACTAGCTTTATACCAGCCAAAGTTGGTTGCGACCAAGCGACGGGGAGAGAGGCACCGAAACCTTGAGGATTTCGACTCGATCTACGAATGACCACAGTACCACGAACCGGAAACTAATCCACACAAAAGGCCTGGAAGGCTAGAGTACGAATTAGGGGACCTCTGAGAGATCACTTCACAAGTCCATGAAGAACCAGAAAGAATAAAGATGTGCAAGGCACTCAGAATTAAATTGTTTATCAAATAATCAATGGTTGTTTTTCTAGGCGCACAATGGTAGTATTTATACTAGGAAGAACCCTCCTAGCTAGGTGCAAACTGAAGTCACCATATTTTGAGGTGGGAAACCAGCAAATGAGCAATTCACGAAGTAGTATTTGATCCCCGCGCGTCTTCTCACCTTCTGCGTAGTTTTTAGTAATTTAGCCATAACTTCTGCTTTGGAAGTCCAAACGATGCACCGTTTGTTGTTTTGGAAAGTAGATTTGATAAGCTTTCACACCATATATATTATGAGCCCTGGAACGTGGCATATTGGTACAGGATTACATATGAAGTTGAGGTTCCTACAGTGTACCCGTTCTTAGTTCGAACAGGGCGAACTATCGCGCCAACGAAAGTTCGGACAGCGCGAACTGACTTGATTCTTTTTTGTGCCAGCCAATGATGTTCTCTCATGCGTAAACCTGAGTAACACATAATTACATGACTTAGTTAGCGTATCATTCTTATCAATATTAAAATATAATCCAGAGAGGAAAGGATTCACCTCTTGTTTAAGTTTTTCAACACGAGTGTGCATAGCAAGTCCTTCATAAGCTCGTGTACGTGATGTTGGTATGTCCACATCATCCTTCCCCTCTTGAAAATGAGTCATCCTCGACTCTTGTAATCCACAGCAGGGATATATATCAACAACATTGAAAGTTGTACTCATCATTCCTCCTTTCTTGAAAATGAGTTGAACTAGATACTTAAAAATCTTCTTGTTTGTCTTTTCTTGATGTTGAAGTTTCTTAAAAATTTTAGCACAATTGCTTGTTTCAACAATCTCTCATTTCATTGCGCTCAATATTTGTGGATGGCATGTTGTAGAAAACAGCAGTCATTTCCCAAGATTGCCCCACAATGTCTTCTAAAAGTAAGTAAAAAAAGTTGGTGTTATGATCTGAAACAATAGTCCGTGGGTCACCATGAAGTCGTATGATTTTCCTGAAAAATAAGTCAATAATATGTGACACATCATCGTTCTTAAGATAACAAATAAAATGAGCCATTTTGTTGAAGTGATCAATCACAACAAATATTGAACTGCCCCCCCTCTTTGTTCGATGTAAACCAAGAACAAAGTTCATAGAAACATCTACCCATAGAAAACAAAGAAATGGTAGACAAATGTATAGACAATGAGGATTCAAGAGTGACTTAGCTCTGTGGCAGGTGACACACCATAGAACATGTCTTTCCTCGTCTCCTATCATGTTGAACCAAAAACAATTATCGACCAGTGCTTGCTCCGTTTTCTTGACACTAAAGTGATAAATCAATCCCCCAACATGAGTGTTCTGCACAAACATTAGACAAACAGAGCAATCTAGAGTGCAAACTTTGTTAGCCCCAAATAAAAATCCATTATGAATATGTATCTTTTTCCATCCCTTTCCATCACAACACTTGGAAAATGATTTAGAAAAATATGAATCAGTGGCATACAAGTATTTGATACTTTCTAAGCCAAGAACTTTTGCATCAAGTTGAGACAACAAAATATGGTGTCTAGATAAAATGTTTGCAACAACATTGTCCTTTCCTTTTTTGTACAAGACAATGTAAGAAAAAGTCCCAATGAGTTGAGTCCATTTAGCATGTCTTTTGTTCAATTTTATTTGAAACTTAAGATGTTTCAAACATTCATGATCTGCACGTATCACAAAAAATTTAGATAAAAGATAGAGCTGCCAAGTTTCCAAATACCCTACAAGAGCATACAATTGTTCATCATAAGAAAAATGATTTGGAGTTGGACCACTTAGCTTTTCACTGAAGTATGCAGTTGGATAACTTCTTGCATAAGCACTCCTTCGATCTCTAGCTCACTTGCATCACAAAGTCTTACCAAAATATGAAAATGCAAGGAGTTGGGCTGTTGCCAACTTAATTTTAAGCTCTTCAAGTGCTTTTTCTTTTGGTTTTCGTGAACAAAAATGTGCATCCTTCTTTATCAACTCATTGATTGGGACAACAGCACTTCAAGATTGGGGCAGCAACAACCAATCATAAACAGCTGTAATTTTTTCTTTGTTGACCTCTATGCGCTCAGCTGAAACAACAAAGCAAAGAAAAACTATCTTGTTGATGCAAAAGGCGCACTTGGCAAACTTAGCATTAGAGCATTTCTTCCTCAAAACAGCAAGCACACATTTTTTTCATTAACATGTTTGTCAAGAAATTTGCTGTAAAATAGGATCTTGTCAAATTTAAATTCACCAAATTTTTCAATGAAGGCTTTAGGAACAGGATTCATTAATCTCAAAAAATCACTAGAAGCATTTGACAATCCAAGAAGCACTATCGACCTACCATGTAAATCAAGCTTTGTTTTAAAAGTTGTTTCCACTTATCTCTTTCTCGCATTCGGATTTTTTGATAGCCAGTTCTCACGTCAACTTTTGTAAAAATGATAGTACCATTAAGGTCATCAAGTATGTCATAAAGCAAAAGTATGGCATACTTATACCTTATTGTAATATTATTTATTGCATGACAATCAGCGAATATTTTCCATGAGCAATGTTTATTTGGAACTATGAAAGCAAAATTTGCACAAGGTGAAAAACTTTCATGCACATACCATTTGTCGATGAGATCCTGCTCATGGCATCAAATTTCTTTTGTTTCTTTTCAGGTCGGTGCAGTATGGTGCATGGGTTGGAAGTGAAGAACCAGGAACCAAGTCAATTTGATGTTCAAATCCTTTCTTAAGTGGCATCTCTGGTGGTTCTTTCTTAGGACACACATCTTCAAATTCCTGTTATACATCAAAACATGCAGTTGGCAAAGTAGAATGTAAGTCATTAGGAAAAATAAAATTCTCCATGCACAGGAGTACAAAGAACATGACATTGGGTTCACTCAATTTTTTTAAATCCCATTTTGTAGCTATCACCACTAAACCCTCTTTTCTCTTTGGCTCGGTCATTTGCGGCTGTGGGGTTTTATTTGGCTTTGGAGACACTCTCTTACTATGTTTGTGGGTCACTCGCAAGTGGCTCTCACTCTCTCGCCCGAATTCTTTTCAATTTTTTTTTCTCAATTCTGTCCAATGTCCAAGGAAGTAAAGTGTGAGACTCTTCATTGTTCATGAAGATAAGTTTGTAAACATGATCACAAATCTGAACTGCCAGAAAATATGACCAAGGTATTTGCAAAAGAAGTTCGTATGCGTGCATAGGATCCACATCACATTCCACTTTGTCTTTATACTTCCCAATAGAGGAGGGAACAGTCATGATGTTGGTTACACGGAGTTCCCCACAATCATGAAACCTCTACATCTTGTATAGATTAGGAAGAAGCCGCTGTTTGAACTCCAATTTCTCCACCTATTCCTAACTTGCAATATTATTGCAGCTGCCATGATCAAGAATAATTTTGCATAGCTTCTCCTTGATCATGCCTCCCCAGTGAAACAAATTGTGTTGTTGTTCATTTTCTGCAGTTGCACTAGTAACATTAAGCATTCGATAAGAAATGATGCAATTATTATCATCTTCATCGGGTTGGATCATATTCTCATCACCTACAATTTCCTCATCAAATATTGGTGCATCTTGTGGTTAATTTTCAGATTAACCTTCATCGGTTGGGTCACATTCTCGTTATTTCCAATTTCCTCATCAAAGATTGGTGCATCTTGTGGTTCGTTCTAAGATTCCCCTTCACCTTGTTCATTAATAATCATGGTCTTCCGTGTACGACATTCAGCAGCAGTATGTCCACGACTTTGGCACTTGTGACAATTAATCACTCGGCTATGCGAGGAGGATGCAACCACCGATGCAATAGATAGGGCTGATGTGCTTGCAGCGTGGAGTTGTTGTTCTTGCTGAATTGTAGGTGAAGAAGCAGTAGAAACTGATATCTTCGCAGCACCAATAGATGGAGAATACTTAGCTGCAGCGCCTTGAGATTTACCCACAATAACAGAGGTATAGGGTTATTGCCGGTGGTACAAGTCTGAGATAGATCAGCTACCATAGGAGCGACCATATTCTCCAACATAGTCAGCACCCCGACGGCGATCATGCTTATGATCAAATTGCCCGTAATCTGCAAAAGGGTTTTCATATCTGTCATAATAATAATCATGTACCTTTTGCTCATCATCAAAGCGAACACATTGGCGTTGACCATGCCCTTGAGTTCTTCCTCTACGCTGATATTTGAGACCCGCACGTCTTCCATCACCATGACCACCACAATCATTTCTGAAACGGTTACGAAAACCAATCCCAAAATCTGATTTTTTTCACCAAATTCTTCATGTTGATGTAGTGGAGCCCTTCCACCGGCTGGTGGGAGACGTTCATTAAACATCCTTTTCATGGTCTCTGATAGTGAGTTCCCAAATTGGCGTAGCTCGGCTCGTGAAACTCGTGGTTCTTTTTCAGAATTACCACCACGAACGATTGATGCAGATCCTGCCATGTTAGAACAATGGAGGAAAATGGTATAGGAAATTTTAGTGGAATCACACAATCTCACCACTTTCTTACCAAAGTTCTTACCTGTTCTCAAGGACTATGAGTGTGCAAAATGTCATAGTATTCCTTACTATGATGAAGTGGATGAAAGGTTCACGAATCGGGAGATCCCCGGTTATGATTTTTGTGGAGCTTGGATGGCTAAACAAGGAAGGCTTGTAGCACCAAAAATCAAGTTTCATAAACCAATTCTAAAGATGAGTAAACTTTGTTGTGCAATCTGATTTTCTTTTCAACAACGATTATATCCTTGCACCCCTTAAATCTTTTTTTACTCTTTTTTTGTAACACACTTTTTTCACTTGTCTCTCTCTCTTTTTTTTTTCTCTTTTTTTATGCGAACAAGATGTGGGCTTACTAACACAATGCACATTGATATGGCAAACAACAAATGATGTAAACGACACAATGGTTTGGTTACTTTTGTGGTGGTTTCATGAACTATAGGTATGACATGAAAACACGAGATGGATAACAAAAAAATGGTGAGAAACAAATGAATGATATGAGGATCGTATCTACCGTGGAAACCTGAAATCTGATACCAAATGGTAGGGTGCAACCGGGGGGTGGCCCGATCTTCACGGCAGTAAGTACGAAGAAGGGCAAATGGAAAGATCGGACAGCGGAACGGACTATAGTAACTAGCTGAAAACAGCGGGGTAACTATCTTTATACCTGTCAAGGTTGGATGCGACCAAGTGACGGGGGAGAGACACCGAAGTCTTTGAGAACTTCGACTCGATCTCCGAACGACCACAGAACCACAATCCGAGATAACTAGCTTTATACCAGCCATGGTTGGTTGTGACCAAGCGACGGGGAGAGAGGCACCGAAACCTTGAGGATTTCAACTCAATCTCCGAACGACCGCAGAATCACAAACCGAAAACTAATCCAGACAAAAGGCCCAGAAGCCTAGAGCACGAATTAGGGAACCCCTGAGAGATCACTTCACAAGTCCATGAACAACCAGGAAGAATAAAGGTGTGCAAGGCACTCAGAATTAAATTATTTATCAAATGATTAATGGTTCTCTTTCCAGGAGCACAAGGGTGATATTTATACTAGGAACAACCCTCCTAGCTAGGTGTGAACTGATGTCACCACGTTTCGAGGTGGGAAACCAGCTACCGAGCAATTCACGAAGTAGTCTTTGATCCCCGCGCGTCTTCTCACCTTCTGTGCAGTCTTTAGTAATTTAGCCATATTTTCTGCTTGGAAAGTCCAAAGGATGCACCGTTTGTTGCGTTGGAAAGTAGAATTGATAAGTTTTCACACCATGTGTATTATGGGCCCTGGAACATGATAGATTGGTACAGGATTATATGTGAAGTTGAGGTTCCTACAGTGTACCCGTTCTCAGTTTGAACAGGGCGAACTATCGCGTCAACGAAAGATCAGAATTTCATCACCATCTGTCAACTTTCGACAGCCATAAATTTTTGATCTGATTGCTATTTGGGTGCACATGAATACCCTTTAAAGGCTTGAAGAGTCCTCTTCAACCTTGGTATTCACGTCATTTTCTGATTTTGTCTTCAACCCCTTGAAAAAATCGAGTAAAAAATGTTCAAATCTGGATATTTGAAGATCTCAGCAGCATATGCGCCCACTTATAGAAATCGTATCTTTGATCTGATTCTCGAACATCGGCAATCAAATACTCATTAGAAAGCTACATAAGTTAGGTACAACTTTTATAGTCAACAAAATTATTGATCGTGCTCACAAAAATATTAGCATCTCAATTTTCAACTGCTGTGCAGTTAGGACAGATTTGAGTGTGTTTGTTGGTCAAGCGAAATTGATGGATTTGGACCCCAGTAATGCTAAAACCTTCTCATATGATCTTCATCATGCTCATACATGGCTTACCTTAATTTTACTATTGGAAGAGAGTTGGAATTTCTATTTCAAACTCGTTTCAATAGATGACCGACAACTAGTGGTGTATAATGATGTTGTTAGAATATGGTGAGAACTCATGTGGTGATGATCTCGAGAGTCATCAGCAAGGTGGAGCAGCCCCACCATCTCCACCCACTTTGTCACAAATGTTCCCATTTTGCATGAGACTGCCATCACTAAGAGTCACAATCCCCATCTTAAGATTCTAAACAGCCACGTGAGCAACAATAGAGGGCAGGAAGATCAGCTGTGTCAAATACTATGCCATGGAAGAAGTCCTGATAGAACTTAAGCAATGAACACAATTGAGCTAACAAGAGTAGTCTCGAACCCTTGCAAATATTAGGATTCATAGGTTGTTTTCCACCCTTTTATTGCCAACACCTTTTCAATGAGGATTCGTCGATCTTTGGTCGAGCCATTAAGGTGGCATTTCTTGTCAATCACGTTCCTATGATCCATTTATTCGAGCCTTGTTATTCCTAATATTATCCTAACCTTGTTTAACTTATGATTTCAAATTTTCCCCTCTCAACTCTAAATTGCTACTTCTTCTACCTTGATTGTTTGTAGGAATGATATTCCTTGTCATTCACTGTTTGGGGTCAATTTTCTCGCCTCAATTAGTCATATATTATTCCTTGACCTTGATTATCTTGTACTTTATCGTCCTTGCTCAAAAATATAAAAGTGGACAATATAAGAAATATGCTTGGCATGAACGCACATATATCAAGAAATGCACAACCTATCTTGTGCATCACCTCATATGCACCATGATCATGTGCAAAACATAACATTAACATGTGCACCATAACATAAGCATCTTGATTTGCATCATCACTGTGAATCATACCATGTGCATCATCATGACATGGGAATGCATCATTGCATCGGGGTTGCATTGTATGTGCATTGCACCATGTTGGCACGTAATGCATCATGGACTACGCCATCTAAAATGACATAAGAAACATTATGCCTGAATAATAACGGAATAAACCTTGAGCAATATTTTTTATTACCACCCATATCTTTAGTCTGTGTATCATAACCATGATCCTTCAATAACCCTTGTGTTTCTGAAATGTTTTTATTTGTTTCTTACCTTTGAGCAACCTAGGGAACACTGAATATCCAATCCCCTTGTAACCATGCCAAAATTTGAGCCTAAATTCCTGACTTATTGTAACACAAAATCCCTTAGAATTTTGGAGCTAAACTATCTACTTTTGCAAGTGTGGCAGCTCTCTAAGATCATAGACTAGCCCCACAGACCACCACTAGTCTTTTTTGCGCACTTTTGTCCTCACTCGTGCACACCTGGGAAGACTTCCTAATCGGTCGCCCATCTCTAAATGTCTCCGGGCCAAGCACGCTTAACCCTGAAGTCCTTTTCAGGTGGGCTTCCGGAAAAGAAGGTATACCTTGATGGTATGAGTATTCTATCAATCCTATTAAGCCGGGAGGCAGGATGTCACAATCCACCCCCCTTAGAAGATCGGCGTCCTCGTCGGTCAACGTCAAGATAGGAACGTCCCCTCTTAGCCACATCCGTACGTTCAGTACTGGCATACATCATACAGTACGTCCTGTTAGCAGCATACATAACATACCGTGTCCCTCATAGAGGACCTACGCGTCATGTGTACGTACCCACGTCCCTGAACCGTACACTACCATATCCTTCTTATTGACCTATACGCACCCGTGAAATTGCGAGCGTTGGCTCTGATACCATGTGTGGCAGCTCTCTAAGATCACAGACTGGCCCCACCGACCAACACTAGTATTTTCTGCGCACTTTGTCCTCACTCGTGCGCACCCGGGAAGATACCCCGATCGCTCACCCATCCCTAAATTTCTCCGGGCCAAGCACGCTTAACCCGGGAGTTCTTTGCAGGTGTGATTCAGAAAAAGAAGGTATATCTTGATGGCATGAGTATTCTATCAATCCTATTAAGCTGGAAGCCAGGATGTCACAGCTAGTTTATTGATTCATTGCCTAGTATCACAAGACTTCTTGATTCCTCTTTTGAAGTCCTAAAGAAAAATTCTTTATGACTCACTAAATAAGACAAGGAGCAAGAACTATTACACCTTTCCCAAGAAATCCCATTATTTTGATTAAGAAGCCGAAGAGTAACTACTCAATATACAATCTTATCTCAGAGCAACCAATTTCGACAAGAGACTTATGCAGATAAACACCATCAGTCCCTCATCTTTGAAGTAGGAGATCAAGTTTATATGTGTATCTCGACTAGGAAGAGTGCACTATTTGGATAAAAGAAGAATTAAGGTCCATATTCATCAACCCATTTATTATTACTGGAAAGGACGGGGCCATAGCTTATCCTCTAGATCTACCTATTTTCATTTTTAGAGATCACAATATTTTCCATCTCTCAAATTTGATCAAATGTCTCAAGGAACCAACGAACGACCGAATGGAAGATGTGGAGGTCGTACAGCCTGATCGCACATGTGTCAAACATTTCATTCAAATTCTCGATGAGAGAAACCAGGTCAACAAAAGAAAATAGTACCTACAAGTTCTAAGAGGAGCTATAGGAGTATCTCCAATCTAACTAGCTTAATGAGTATCTCCGATCTAATTAGCCCAAACGACTATCGTCTTTTATTAAGTAACGAAATCTTGCCAAATCTTTCATTATTTGTAATCTCGGGACGAGATTTTCCTAAGGAGGGAGGATTGTAACACCTCCTGTTTGGAAATACAAAGCTTTGAACTCTTGAGGAAAATCTAATTTTTAAAATTCAATTTCGAGTTCAACTCAGATCACTGGCAGCAAATTTCAATTCAAAACTTTCATGTACAAATCACCTGGAATGAGTTCAAAAAAAAACTGGAGTCAAAATTATAATTTTCTGAATTCTTTATGTATTTTCCTATTTTAAATCAATTAAGTAAAAGTGAAAATTCATAATCAAATTTTAAAAACATAAATTCGGATTTGACTTCACATGTATTTAGTTCATACGTAGATATACCCCTCTGCAAAATTTTGTGATTTTAGGCGGTCTCTAAGTAATTGTTTTGAATTAAGAATGAAGAGGCAGAATAAATTCATGGAAATTAAAAAAATTATGGGCCCCACCTGTCATTCTCTTCATCTCTTTCTTCAACATTGGGCACACGCTGCGTGCCCCACAGCTGTCGTGGTGGCAAGCGCGTGACCTAGCCGAGACTTGAAGCCCGGATCCGCAGCGCCTTCACTTCCCTCGCACTCTATGCCGTTTTCCTAGCTCGCCCCGCCTCTCTCCAACGTTGCACCACCGCTACCCGCGATGGTTGGCCGCCAGACTCAAGCACGCCACTCCGCCACCCCTCCGCTGGGGTTGAAGCCAAAAACCAACACGCAGCGACCGGTTCCACGTTTTCAATGCCGAATCCCACCCAATTCTCGCTCCAATCGAACGAATTTCATGATTCGGCTCAAAGTATGGCTTTCGGAACAACCGTTGCTCACCGATGAAATTCGTCGTCCTCGGTAAGCCATACTCAATTTCCTTCCATGAGAATCTTCTTCACTTGTTTATGCCCGAATCTAATTCTTTTCCTCTCCATTTCCGGCAATACGCGGTGTGGATTTCGAGTTCTTCCGCCACCACCACGAGAACCGCTCCTACTTTGACGGTGCGCCCCACCTTAGGAGCCTCCCATCGAAAATTGGTACGTGCCGATGTTGTTCAGATCCCTACGAAGCAATATAAACTTGTGCCGAGCCTTTTCATGCCTTTATTCACGAGCAGAATGCCTCTGAAGTTCGCTGCTGGCCGTCGCTCGACGCCAGTCCGCTCCGGCGTCTTTCCCGCTGTTTCCACCCCACCATGGTGTTCCCCATGTCTTTCTCCTCCATATCAAGTAGATAGGTGAATAAAAAGTCAGTTAGAGGCCCCCTCATGCGAGGTGCCTTTGTTTCCGGCGAGCAGCCATGAATAGCTCGAGTCAGCTACTGAAACAGCGTGAGGTTGATGGTGGGCCCGAACTGTCAGCCAGTTTTCACATTAAAGAATAAATCCAGAAAATGGCTGAAACTGGTAAAATCCGTAGAAAATGTTAAAAATATCAGAAAAATGTGAAATAAAATTGGTAGAACCCTTGTGACCAGATCTATATTCTAGGCATGTTTATTTTGTATGGAAGTATTATGTGTTTTGTTAACAATTATATTAAGTAAGGATTTGGTAAAATAGTTTGTGGTAAAGCTAACCATTGGAAAATGTAAAGGCCTCAGTTTTCGACACGTGTTTAAAGTGTTCATCACCATACACACACACCTCATTTGAGGAAAGTTGATGAACACATTTGAAGAGCAAGTAACCACCATCAACATACTCATTAGAGAGCAAACTCACATATTGCAAAAGTGGTATTTCCCACATGTAATACATAGGGGCTGGGCATATGAAAAACTCCTACACATTGCTAGGAATGTCCATGCCAAGTTTCACCCAAATTCAAAACCTTTTTGAGGTCATTTTGGGTATAGCTAGAAAGAGGACAGTTTGAACTCAAATGCAAATTCAAACTGTTTTGATCCCATAAATTCAAAAGTGGGAGGCATATTCTTACTCAGCACATTATTGTGAGCCCACACACCAATTTTCACTCCATTTGGAGTTGATCTTGACATAAGTTAAGTGGGGCAAATTCAAACCATATTTGAATTTTAAAACTGAACATGTGCTGAAATTCATCCATACCAAACCTAATTTGAATTTTAAACCAATTCAAATGGCTCAAGGGTTTATAATTCAAATCACCAGGGGCTTTGTGGGGATTACTGTTTACAACAGTAATTTGGAGTTAAGGCCAGAGGTTAAAACTGAGAATGGGACCCACATGTCATAGAGATAAGAGGGAAGACTTGCACACAAAGTCACAGCCTCGGTGGGAAATTCCACCGAGCAGCTGCCGGCTGTGCCAGCGAGAAGCAACCGGCGCCACCAGCTGCTTCTCCCTTCGCGCGCTGGCGCCCAGGGCGGCCTGCTCGCGCCCCCACGCGACCGTCACCGCCTCAGCCGGGTGAAGACCGGATGCCTTCTTATCCTCGCGGGCAACAGCGGTCAGCGCCATTCTTCTTTTCCCCGAGCTTGCGGTCGATCGGGAAAACACAGCAAACAATCGCATCCTCGCCTCCCCGAGTTGCTAGGCAACATGCTGAGCTCAAGCACCACCCTCCCAACGCCTGAACCACCGGGTTTCGGCCCCTCTTTCCGTGATCAATGACGACCGCCATGACTTAGCTAAAGGACGGCGATCGGTCTCACGTGGGCAGCACACCACAGCCACTCTCACAGCCGAGCAAGGGCAGAAAAAGGAGCGCACGGACTCCACGCTGCTTCCACCTGAAGCTCAAGCCACGCCGTGCACTCTCGCCGGCGAATTCCGAGAATTTGCTCCGGCGACCTCAGCCCGAGCTTCCGGTACAGTTCTTTAAAATTCTCCTTCTCTATCCCTCCTTGAGTCATAAAATTTTGCACACATATGCTGGCTTAGCCGGCGATCAAATCTCCTTTAGCATCCATCGCATGAGAACGCCTCGGAGCGGCGAGATTTAAGCTCTATTCGAAGTGTCCACCACGGAACAATTCGGTCGCACGGTGAAACCGTATTTACGGTAACTTCCGAGCTACTCTGAGGTCATGTCGAGCTTCCTAGAGCTGCGCTGGTGATGTAGAGCCCATCGGCGCAAGCGATGCCAGGCTGGAGACCTCGGACAACGGTGCCAAACCACAGCAGTAGCCGCCGCACGTCGCGGAGCTGGTTCCGGCCACCGACACCCCAAACAGAGCCCACCAACGTGTTCCTCGATGCCCTAAACCCTCTGGCAGCGAGTCTCTGGCTGGGCGGCGGCCGGGAACGCCGGTCCGGCGAGCTCCGGGTCTGCTCCGGCGAGGGGAGGCGGCGCGGGCGCGTCTGGAGGAAGAAGACGACGCGGGGCCCAGCCGTCAGCGGCTTAAAAATTCAAACCGGGATCGGGTGCGGCTGGGATCTGTTGTGCTGGCATGCAGGAACCCCGCAGACCACGGTGTGCCGACGCATCAGTGCGCAACACGTGTCCCCGTGGCCCACCCGCAAGTTTAAACTTTTCCCCGATTTTCAGATTTTGTTCAAACTTGAAATCCTCATAACTTTGGCTAGAAAGCTCCATATCAAGTGAACAAAATTTTGTTGGATTCAGCTCTCTGAGCACTTTCCAGAAAATCAAGTTTCACTTCATGAAAACCCTTAATTCTCCAGAATTATTTCCTCAAAATTTAAACTGTTTGGAATTTTAACTGGAGAATCCTTTGGAGGAAAATTCTGAAATTTTGCTGGGATATTCAACAAAATATCCCTGAACTACCATAGAAATTTCAGGTCCATTTGAGCTCATTTAATCCACCTAATGGTGTGATTAGTGAAACTGTTCCAGAGAAAATAGAAAATGTTCAGAAACATTTTCAGCATTTTCTCTGAAATTGTTTAGCTCGTAGCTTTAATTAGGAACCTTCAAATTAAGTGAGACTAACTCCATTAGAACCCCCTGAAAATATAGTTTTCAGAAAGTCATGGCTTGCTCCATGAAAGTCCCTAGAACACCCTAAGAGCTCCAATTAAGGTCACGGACATAATTATTTGTGGAGAGCTCAAATGAGCTTTGCTGCAACTAAAACTTGACCAAGTCTCTGTCTAGGTGGTAACCAAGCCACAATAAAAATTTTAGAGTCATTGAGTCTGTCTAGTAAGACTTAGAAGGTTCACAAGTTTAAAACTCAATTCAATTGCATTTAATTAATACATGTACTTCTTATATCATGTAGTCGCTAAGGTCGAGGAGGAACCCGAAGTCCTAGACTTCGTTACTCCAAAGGAGCAGCTAGCCTATGATCAAGAGCAGCAAGGCAAGCTCCGGTTTGCATTAACCTTTTTACAAATTTTTATTGTTTTGAGCACTTACTTGAGTACCATTATTCCTTGCATTAGAGTCTTGTTTGAAAACCCAATTGCATAGCCAAGAAAACCATTGGTTGGGTTTAGGATTGCAAAACCCCGTTAGCTACTGCAAAGCTAAGTTAGGGTAGGATTCGGTACAAGTCGAGTAGTTGGAACTACTCGCGAGCATAGGCTAGAGGCACTCGACTCGGGTAGAAATAGCACATGATACACATGGCAAGCAAAATGAGACCGAGCGGAGAGTAAGGGCAGCAGGACTTTGGGGCTTGTGTGCTGTAGCTCCGCTTGTGTCTATTGAGGACCGAGCCGTGTGCGGGCCTGTTGAACAAGCTAGAACAGTACCGAAGATCTACCGGCTATATGGGAACCGGGAAACCGATGTAACTCGGGTAGCTGGGTGTTGAGGCATAGATGGTCGTTCAGAGGGTAGGTTGAGAGCTCGAGGTGTAAATCGGCTAGCGGCACTGAGATGCGCGTGCAGAGACCTCTTGCTCGGGACGATTGGACCAGTTCAACATTTGGCTAACGGGTGAAAGGTGGTTGCGTACGGCGTCCGTGATGGTTGCTCTAAGCAACATCAAGTACGGCGTACGTGACGGGTTGTTCGGGTAACCCTGCAGGTGTAAGTCGATTATAATCGCCGTCCCTCGCGGTAAGTGAGTACCACTTGTTCAATGTACCGTGACGTAGAAAGAACAGGCTAGTTACATGCTAAAATGTTGCTGATTGAAAGATGGACTTGATTGTTAAAGATTTGCTGTAGTTTAGAGCTAATTAAAGTTCCTTTCAACTTTGGGCAAAGTACATAAGAGAATTGCGTTTCTTGTTTGATTGCGGCTCTCTCATGTGGCTTAGCGTAAGGTTCTCCACAACCTGCTGCTAAAACTTGAAAGTATGATTCCAATAATTAGGCGAGTCCTTTGCAAATGGTTTTACCTCATGCACCCATCACCCCTCACGTAGAAGTTCCATGTTTAGGTGAGACGGGTCATACTTGCTGAGCCTTCATGCTCACTGCTTGTGTTTGAAGCTTTTGCAGGGTTCTATGAGGAAGGGACTCCCGAAGAGGAGACGGAACCCCAGGAGGGGAACCCCGTCGAGTGGGAGTCGTGCACGCCGCCGTGTTAGTGTGCGTGTGTGCTAGCAAGGACATGTTCCCGGGCTGAACATGAACTTGATGCGTAGTCTATGCCCGTGAGTGTAGACTGGACCTATTTTGATGTAAAAATGTTCATAAACCTCTTTATGTAATAAACTTTGCTTCCGCTTTGTGCCCTTGATGTGTGTTATGCGGTGCTGTGCAACGCAGCACCCCTCAGCGTGATCCTGGCTCGACAAGACCGTGGGGTCATGTCAGCGTTGGTATCAGAGCTCGCTTGAGGTTTAACGCACTACAACGGTCATCTTTTTCAAAAATCCAGTGAGGAACGAGTTAGTAGCCCGTATAAGGATGTTATTAGCGTATAGAAAGTGGCATACTAACCTATTTAATTATGTCAGAAAAATCGTGCATCTCGGGACGTGTATGTCTTGGGGGGTGCACGTAAGCGCTGTCCACCAGTGCGCACAAGCTGAAGGGTGGAGCCCCACGGGTGGCAGGTAACCGACCCGCTTTAATATCTTCTACGACTCGTCATGTCGTTTGGGGTATTCGAGCAACATCTGTCCCTGGCGTGCGTGGTGCAATTTGGGAGACCCCGTCATGTGGTCTGAACCATGAACACGTAACTCAAGGCGTGTTTGGCTTGAGAACATCCGGGCGAGTGATGACGGCCGGGTTTATGAACTGCATGGATACCGGACTCGGTGTGCAGCCGAGTCTGATAATTGCTTGAGTTATTTCCAGGTAGTCTAACCACGAAACTGTATATGTGTAGCATCCATGTGTGAGAGACGCTTAGTGCCACTGAACTAACGAAGCCGGCTAAGCCGGTATAGGTTTTTCTTTGTGACGACGTAGTACCGACATGATCTGGTGACGCATCGACGTCACACCCCACTAAATGTATAACTTCATTGAAAAACTTGAAGGTTTTTAATCCAAAGCAGTAAAACTTGATGTAACCTCTTCCCTTAATCAGGAGATTCAAAGTTAACGAGTTTTCAACTTATAGGTTGCTAAGGACAGAGCACTCTGTTTTCAGCTGAATTTAGGCTGAAGTTAATCAGAGGTTAGAGGCTGAGTTCTTTCAAGGTTGGGGGTCATATGATACATTTCCGGAAAGCATTGGAAGAGCTTCACAACTTTTCTTTTGAGGTCCAGAGGTGTTTCAACCCTTAACAATTCGAGAAATGCAGTAGAGTTGAAATTGTCCAGAAAACAGGGCAGGGCAAAGACTCTCTGCAAACTCTCTGTAAATTGAGTATAACTTCCTGCATAAAATTCTAAAAATAGAAAATTAGGTAGTTCTGGAAAGTTTGTGAGATGGGTTACAAGTTTGTAACAGAAAGTTTTGTCAGATTGGGGGCAGAATTAACTAGAATTCTTGGATCAAATCAGCACCTAAAGCAGGGAGGTGCTGTCCAATTTTCTCTAGAAATTCTGTTAACTTTGACCTCTCATAACTTTTGAACCAGGACAGATATTAGGCCAAGAAAATACTTTCTGTAAAGATATTGAAGTTAGCTTTAACTTTGATGTTAAGCTCCAGAACTGGTTTTTCATTTAGCATGGCCTAAATCAGGTTGAGATGGAAACTGATCAGGGCTGTCATGTTGAACAGCAGCTCAGCAGTCAAATTTGCATAAAATTTGAACTAATGTTTCCAAGTTTAATGGGTTCAATGGCATGTCTTATGTTATAACTCAATGGTTTACTGTATAAATTAAATATTTTACATTTATCAAAAATATTTTTACAGATGACAGCAGATAAGCAGTTGGAGAACAGGTGGGTGGTGTCCCACTGTTCTCACCGCAGCGGCTATCCGGAAGCATTGAGGCATATGCTTCAATATTTCGGGTACAACCAAATGCCGCAGTACTTCGCCAAGGAAGAAGGCGAGGAGGGGAACAAGACGTGGACAATTCATGTCGAAGTCCCTGCAGGACCTACGCCACCCGGGTGGGCGCCGTTCACCGTCACGGTGAGAGGTGGACAACCCGAGGGAATGTGGCAAGTGGCAGCTCGTGACACCATGTCACGTTTCTGCCAACTACATGTGAAGGCTATGGAGGGCACTCCATACGCGCTCATTCCGGTGGAGGGACGGGCTCATCATGTGTGGGAAGGGAGGTACCGGGAGGCAACTGATCGGGGTTGCCCAAGGTACAGCCCCGCGGAGGCAAACCTTAGCCTCTAGATGAGGGCGGGAAACGCCGTGATGGACACCCAAGCTGTTCATACGGAGCATCTCGCCGCAAAGCTCAAGGAGAGCACAAGCCGTGGATACCATTTCGAGAGTGCTCACAGCGCACTCCGCAATGTGCTCCTTCCGACGATCAAGCGACTGAATAAACAGCACAATCAGTTGCATCGTCTGAAGAAGGCGAAGAAGAAAAGCCGTGTCGATGTCGCGGCATTGCAAGAACTGGTGCAGATTCTAACCCAGCAGAACGAGGACCTTACTCAAGAGCACGACGACGCTATTGAGGAGGGGCAAGGCTGGGAAGAAGAATACAACCAGGCCATGGACGAGGTTCACGCGTTGCAGGACCTCGTACCTCCGGTATTGGGCATACCGGTGGTCTTGGGTCTTCCAGCAATGGGAGAACCCGAGATGGGAGAAGAGGTGGTAGATCCGGAGCCACCAGCAGAGGTACCGGAGGAGGACGACTCGCAGGAGGTCGAGTTCTACTCCGAGTAGGGGGTTACAGTTGCCAAGTAGGGCAGCTAGGGTTGTGTAACCCAACTTTTGTAATCGGTGACATGTCGTGTAGACAGTAGCGCATGTATAGGTAGTGACGACATGAGCACGACTTCTTGGAGACCCGAGAATAATATATCTTGTATAAAGTTTATGCTTTATCAATATATGTGAATGTTGTGCAAATTATTCATGTGTCACTTCAATACCTACTGTTGCATATGGAATTTTGAGTATGACATGTGCTAATTGCTGCTGTTTTGAATTTCAGAATGACTCGTACTCGTGCCAACCCCGACGTTGGGGGTACTAGCCAAGGGGGAGAGAATTCCCAACAGCCTCCCGAGGACTCCTCGGGACAGCAGCAGCAAAAGCAGCAACAGCAACAGCAAACACCGCCACCGCCACTGCCAATGGTTACATTGGCCGACATCGTCGCGGCAATGGCGGGTTCTTATCAGCAGCACACGGAGTTGCTGCAAACTCTCATCGCCAATACGTCTCGCCGAGAGAGACGTCAAGATCGTGAGGAACGTCAACAGAGCTCCTACTCCGACTTCCTAGCGACTCATCCCCTGGTATTCTAAAGGGCGGATCAACCTCTCGACGCGGACAACTGGCTCTGCGCGATAGAGATGAAGTTCAGGCTGCTCCAAATAAGTGAGCAGCGCAAGTCTCAGTTCGTGGTCCAGAAGCTCCAAGGATCCACGAGCGCGTGGTGGGCAAACTTCTGTGCTTCACAGCTCACCGACCGAGTTATGACCTGGGCGGAGTTCCGGGCGGCCTTCAGGGCCTATCACATACCGCCAGGTCTGATGAAGAGGAAGACGCAGGAATTCCTACACCTGCAGTAAGGGAGCCGGAACGCGCTGGAATACTCCAGGGCGTTCAACAATCTCACGCTCTACGCGTCGTATCATGCCGATACCGACGAGAAGCGGCGGCACCACTTTTACCAGGGGCTTAACCCGCTCCTGAAGGACAAGCTGGCGATGTTCAATCGCGGCAGCCTCAACGACATCATTGACGCTGTGATTGTTCAGAAGGACTCCAGCAAGGAGTTAGCGGCGGCGGAGAGAAAGCGAAGCGCGCCGCAAAGCAGCGGAGAAGGAGGCGGTCCTTCTCAGAAATTTTGGATGGTGAATCGCGCACCATCAGGTCCATGCTGGCAGCCACCACAAAGGCCGATGCCGTTCCGCAGTCGGCCGTACTCTTCACTGGCATTCAGGCCGGCACTGCCAGTACCACCTCCGCAACAACAACAGCAGCACCGGGCGATACCGCATGCGTATGCACCTCAGCAGCGCATGCCGGGCTTTCATCCCCCGAGCACCGCACAAGCAGCGGCCACATGTTACAAGTGTGGTCGTCCAGGACACTTCGCCAGCAGTTGTCCGGAGAGGCAAGGCGGCGGAGTTGCACCACAGTTCCCGGGGAGGAATCAACCCTGGAACCCTACTAATGCGCGGCGGGCAAACCCTAGGCCCGGCACTGTCCACCAGCTTGCCATAGAGGACGTGCCGGAGGGTGAGCTAATCCTTACGGGTATGTTCCAACTCCACCAGCATCCCTCCATAGTATTATTTGATTCAGGCGCCACGCATAGCTTCATTAGCCAAGCTTTCATTGATAGATATAGCTTGCAAATACTACCCACCGATAGTCCTTATGTGATCTGTTCACCGGGTGGGAAAATTTCAGCAAGCATGATGGTCCCAAAAGCGCCATTGTGCTTAGAGGGTAGAGTCTACCCTACGTCTCTCATAATCTTAGAGGGACCAAAGGTCGATGTCATCTTAGGGATGTCGTGGTTAACCCGCCACGGCGCTGTTTTAGACACCGTCCTCCGAGTTGTGCACTTAAACTCAGAAGTGTACGAATCTCACTCCTTATTTCTGGACAGTCTAGAAATAAAACTTCCAAGTGTCTATCAAGCCACAACCATCAGATTGGAAGATATTCCAGTGGTCCGCAAGTTCCCTGATGTATTTCCGGATGATTTGCCGGGTATGCCGCCCGATAGAGAGGTGGAGTTCAAGATTGAACTTGCACCGGGAACCATGACAATACCCCAAAGGCCGTACAAGATGGCGCCTAAGGAATTGGCTGAGCTGAAGACTCAACTAACGGACCTCCTGGAGAAGGGTTTTACTAGGTCGAGCTCCTCGCCATGGGGCTGTTCGGCATTATTTGTGAAGAAGAAGGATGAGACATTGCGGCTTTACATGGACTATCGTCCATTAAATGCCGTAACCATCAAGAACAAGTACCCGTTGCCACGGATCGACATGTTGTTTGATCAGTTGGTCGAAGCAAGGATCTTTTCCAAGATGGACTTAAGATCCGGGTACCATCAGATTAAGATACCGGCTGAGGATATTCCGAAGAAGGATTTCTCGACGAGGTACGGGCTTTATGAGTACCTGGTCATGTCCTTCGGCCTCACCAATGCTCCAGCTTACTTTATGTATTTGATGAACTCGGTATTCATGCCGGAGCTGGACAAGTTTGTCCTGGTCTTCATCGACGACATTCTGGTATATTCCAAGTCGGAGGAAGATCACAAGAAGCATCTGCATATAGTCTTGCAACGGCTGCGGGATCACAAGCTATACACGAAATTCAGCAAATGCGAGTTCTGGATATCGCAAGTGCCTTTTCTCGGGCATATCATCTCAGCGGAGGGTATCGCTGTAGACCCGAGCAAGATCACACATGTGCTGAATTGGAAATCCCCGAGGACTGTTCACGAGGTACGGAGTTTCCTCGGACTCGCGGGATATTATAGGAGGTTCATTCCGAACTTCTCGAAGATTGCCAAGACTATGAAGGAGCTGCTGAAGAAGGCTACCAAATATGTTTGGAGTCCAGCGTGTGAAGCATCATTCAAGGCTTTAATCAAGCACCTGACATCAGCACCAGTTTTGGCGCAGCCAGACACAACAAAACCGTTCGATGTGTACTGCGATGCATCCGGCATCGGGCTCGGATGTGTACTGATGCAAGATCGAAGAGTGGTCGCGTAAGGGTCACGGCAGCTTAGAAACCATGAGGAGAATTATCCAACTCACGATTTGGAGCTCGCTGCCGTGGTACTCGCACTCAAGATGTGGAGGCACTACCTACTCGGTAACCTCGTACATTTATATACCAACCACAAGAGCCTCAAGTACATATTCACTCAGAAGGAGCTGAACATGAGGCAGCGAAGATGGTTAGAACTGATAAAGGATTACGAAATAGAGATCCATTATCATCCGGGCAAGGCAAACATAGTGGCAGATGCGCTGAGCCGCAAGTCACACGTCAACAATATGACCATCACACCGTTGGAAGGGAGCGAACCACCACTGCACATAATTCCACATGGAGCTCTCTACAACCTAGCTTTGATCCCCATCATCCGTGAAGAGATAGCGGCAGCTCAGAAACATGACAAGGGCATGTCGCATTTTCGGAGACATGTAGACAGTGGGGAGTTGAAATGTTTCCGGAAAGACGGAGACGGCGTCCTATGGTTCAAAGACCAGATCGTCGTACCCCGTAACCCGGAGTTATGGAAGAATTTTTTTGATGAGGCTCACTTATCAAAATTTTCTATTCACCCCGGCAGCAACAAAATGTATCAAGAACTCAGAAGCAAGTTTTGGTGGACACGGATGAAGCGGGAAATCGCAAAGTACGTGTCCGAGTGCGATACATGTCACAGGGTGAAGGCAGATCATATGCGGAAACCGGGACTGCTACAACCACTGGGCATTCCTGCCTGGAAGTGGGAAGATGTGAGCATGGACTTCATCGTCGGTTTACCCACCACTCTTCAAAAGCATGATTCTGTGTGGGTGATTGTCGACCGGCTCACCAAAGTTGCCCATTTCATCCCGGTCAACACCAACTACAACGCTAAGAAGTACGCTGAACTGTACATCTCACAGATCATATGCTTGTACGGCGTACCCTGTACCATCATATCGGACCGGGGCACTTTATTTGTGTCCCGTTTTTGGGAGCAGCTACACGCTGCATTGGGGACGAAGCTGATCCGTAGTTCAGCCTACCACCCGCAGACGGATGGGCAAACCGAGTGGGTAAATCAGATCTTAGAAGACATGCTACGAGCTTGCGCTATCAACCACGGCAAGAATTGGGATGATCACTTGCCGTTAGCTGAGTTCTCGTACAAAAATGGGTACCAAGCCAGCATCAAGATGGCGCCTTATGAGGCGCTATACGGAAGAAAATGCCGCACACCATTGAACTGGTGTGAGTCTGGCGAAAGGGTTATCTTCAGGATTGACCTTGTCAACAACGCGGAAGAAAAGGTTCGACTGATTCAAGCGAACCTAAAAGCCGCCCAATCCCATCAGAAACAGTATGCGGACCGGAGAAGACGCCCATTACAATTCGAAGTCAAGGATCACGTATATCTACGTGTATCTCCAATGAAGGGCGTAAACAGATTTGGGGTGAGAGGAAAGTTGGCACCCCGATTCATCGGTGCATTCCAGATTACTGAAAGATGTAGATCAGTGGCATATCGGCTAAAATTGCCCGAAGCACTTTCTGGTGTGCACGACGTCTTTCACATTTCCCAGCTAAGGAAGTGTCTCAAGCTATCTACTACCGTTCAGCTGGAGGACATTGAAGCACTGCAATCGGATCTCACCTATCAGAAGGAACCGGTTCAAATTATTGATAAGAAGGCCCGAACCACACGCAACCGCACGTTGTGGTTCTACAAAGTTCTATTGAGTAATCACTCCGTAGATGAAGCGACATGGGAGAGCAAAGGATTTCTTCGCGCTAACTACCCCGACTTTTTCACGTCGCATATCCGGTAATTTCCCACCATCCTCTCTCTCATTTTCACCTTATAATCTCGGGACGAGATTCTTTTAAGGGGGGGAATGTAAGGGCCTCAGTTTTTGACACGTTTTTAAAGTGTTCATCACCATACACACACACCTCATTTGAGGAAAGTTGATGAACACATTTGAAGAGCAAGTAACCACCATCAACATACTCATTAGAGAGCAAACTCACATATTGCAAAAGTGGTATTTCCCACATGTAATACATAGGGGCTGGGCATATGAAAAACTCCTACACATTGCTAGGAATGTCCATGCCAAGTTTCACCCAAATTCAAAACCTTTTTTAGGTCATTTTGGGTATAGCTAGAAAGAGGACAGTTTGAACTCAAATGCAAATTCAAACTGTTTCGATCCCATAAATTCAAAAGTGGGAGGCATATTCTTACTCAGCACATTATTGTGAGCCCACACACTAATTTTCACTCCATTTGGAGTTGATCTTGACATATGTTAAGTGGGGCAAATTCAAACCATATTTGAATTTAAAAACTGAACATGTGCTGAAATTCATCCAAACCAAACCCAATTTGAATTTTAACCAATTCAAATGGCTCAAGGGTTGATAATTCAAATCACCAGGGGCTTTGTGGGGATTACTGTTTACAACAGTAATTTGGAGTTAAGGCCAGAGGTTAAAACTGAGAATGGGACCCACATGTCATAGAGATAAGAGGGAAGACTTGCACACAAAGTCACAGCCTCGGTGGGAAATTCCACCGAGCAGCTGCCAGCTGTGCCACCGAGAAGCAACCGGCGCCACCAGCCGCTTCTCCCTTCGCGCGCTGGCGCCCAGGGCGGTCTGCTCGCACCCCCACGCGACCGTCACCGCCTCAGCCGGGTGAAGACCGGATGCCTTCTTATCCTCGCGGGCGACAGCGGGCGGCGCCATTCTTCTTTTCCCCGAGCTTGCGATTGATCGGGAAAACACAGCAAACAATCGCATCCTCGCCTCCCCGAGTTGCTAGGCAACACGCTGAGCTCAAGCACCACCCTCCCAACACCTGAACCACCGGGTTTCGGCCCCTGTTTCCGTGATCAATGACGACCGCCGTGACTTAGCTGAAGGACAGCGATCGGTCTCACGTGGGCAGCACACCACAGCCACTCTCACAGCCGAGCAAGGGCATAAAAAGGAGCGCACGGACTCCACGCTGCTTCCACCTGAAGCTCAAGCCACGCCGTGCACTCTCGCCGGCGAATTCCAAGAATTTGCTCCGGCGACCTCAGCCCGAGCTTCCGGTGCAGTTCTTTAAAATTCTCCTTCTCTATCCCTCCTTGAGTCATCAAATTTTGCACACATATGCTGCCTTAGCCGGCGATCAAATCTCCTTTAGCATCCATCGCATGAGAACGCCTTGGAGCGGCGGGATTTAAGCTCTATTCGAAGTGTCCGCCGCGGAACCATTCGGTCGCACGGTGAAACCGTATTTACGGTAACTTCCGAGCTACTCTGAGGTCATGTCGAGCTTCCTAGAGCTGCGCTGGTGATGTAGAGACCATCGGTGCAATTGATGGCGGGCTGGAGACCTCGGACAACGGTGCCAAACCACAGCAGTAGCCGCCGCACGTCACGGAGCTGGTTCCGGCCACCGACACCCCAAACAGAGCCCACCAACGTGTTCCTCGATGCCCTAAACCCTCTGGCGGTGAGTCTCTGGCTGGGCGGCGGCCGGGAACGCCGGTCCGGCGAGCTCCGGGTCTGCTCCGGCGAGGCGAGGCGGCGCGGGCGTGAGGGCGCGTCGGGAGGAAGAAGACGACGCGGGGCCCAGCCGTCAGCGGCTTAAAAATTCAAACCGGGATCGGGTGCGGCTGGGATCTGTTGTGCCAGCGTGCAGGAACCCCGCAGACCACGGTGTGCCGACGCATCAGTGCGCAACACGTGTCCCCGTGGCCCTCCTGCAAGTTTAAACTTTTCCCTGATTTTCAAATTTTGTTCAAACTTCAAATCCTCATAACTTTGGCTAGAAAGCTCCAAATCGAGTGAACCAAATTTTGCTGGATTCAGCTCTCTGAGTACTTTCCAGCACATCAAGTTTCTGTAGGATCGAAGAGCACGTGAAAAGCTACCAGAGGGGGTGAATGGTAGATTAAAACTTTTCGCAGCGGAAACAACGAAAACCCCTCAGCAAAAAATCAATCGGTTAAAGAAACCGTGTGTTCAAGTGTTTTCAAACGTGTTCAACCATGAAAAATCAAGTAGAGAAGTAGAGAATCAAGTCACGGATCTAATGCAACAAGAATCACTTGAAAACACGAAGTAAAACTTGAGATACGATCAAAACATTAAACGAAGATCAATCTGTTCTACCCGATATAAAACAGATCTGCAACGCTGCAAAGAAACTCGTGTATCTCAAAAACTACAGATCCGAAGCTCGTGAAAATTTCACAGATGATATATAATGGAGTTGTGAAGACAACCCAAAAAGAATTACGTCAATCGGATCTGTGAAACTCGAGTTATGAATGAAACACCGAAGCAATATCGGTCTGTCCAGAAACTCGGCGAGAAAGACTTGACGAAAAACAAGTCGGATGAACAAGGCACAAAAGCTCCTCGAAACTATGAACTTTATTCAATAGAAATAACAGAGGAACAGCCCAAAGTTCTCTACCCACAAGAGCTCTGGCCTCCCTTGCTTTTAGAGCCAGCCCTCAGACTAAACAATCCAATCTAGGACTCCTACTTCTAATTGGACTCGTATCCTAACTTACCATAACTGCTCAGGACTCTCCTATTCGCAGATAGAAGCAATCGTGAGACTTCCAAACACCTTAGAAACGTCCTAAACATTTCTAAAACAACTCAACTTCGTGCCTAGCATGAAACCCTATCATAACCAACTCAAATCTTCCATATTTGAGCCATATCCGACTCAGCCTCAGCCTGATTACGCAATCCAGCCGATTGGACCTTTCCGACCAATTCTTTACGTCCACTTCTCTTCATCACGCCTTGGAACAATGTTGCCACGTCCATGCACTCCTTGCACACGTGCAAACACCTTCCAACGACGTACACGCAACCTTCATATGCACTGCCCTTGATCCAAACATGTTGCGCGACCTCCCGATCAACTCAACCACAGCTCCTCCCGAACTTGGTTGATGGAACCTCATCTCCTCCCTGAGACTAGTCCAAGGATCCCGTCACCAGCCATGTCTTGAACTCAACCAACACCTGCACATGAATAAACAACCAATTCTTCCGAGCACAAGTCCTCGACTTGACTCACGTTAGTTCAAAAACCACAACACCTTACATGAGCACGTCACATAAGCATGTTGCAAACCTTATCAAATGATAACACCTTTAACCACCAAAACACACCAAAAACTTAGCAAATTAATACTAAGCAAACCTTCCCATAGAGCAAGTTTGAAACATTGCGAGTTAAAAGCAAAAACAAGACGCTGCAGTTCTACGAGTTGAACTTCACGGGAGCTCCCTAAAAACAAGCTCCGGACCTCACAGAAGCTCTCCGGACCTTGCAGGAGCTCTCCGGACCTTGCGTCGGACCTTGCCAACACATGGCGGACCTAACAAAAAACTTGTCGGACCTTGCCACAAAAGAATGTTTTGGCAATATTCAAAACTTTGAATGTTAATGCTAACTTTTATCCTAATTGCCAATGTATTCAGCACACATAGGTCTCACAATCTCCCCTTTGATGAATGCATTGGCAACACCAATTAAAATCCGAACATTGGCTTATGAAAAGTTTTGAAAAGCTTTGAAAACTCATTTCTCCCCCTTTATTAATTTCTCCCCATTTTTTAAAATCAGAGAAGGAAGAAATTGTATAACATATGCAAAGTGTAAAAAAAAATCTCTCCTTATACATATTTCTCCCCCTTTGACAATGAATTCAGCAAGGTTCAAAAGAGAAATTTTTAAATGTTATGAGCATATTATAACATATACATACAAAACAAAGCTCATCCAAGTCATACTATCAGGTTACTTACACTATCACATCAATGAGATACATAAAGTAGTGTAAGCCGTGCTAGAGATCAAATGTATTTTTCAGTTTAAGCAAGTCATGATCTCCCTTACTCAACTATTTCAAAACCTGAAAACATGACACTTGTTGCTGCATTTTTATTATTCATAATCATATAAGGCACAAAGTTGATCATATGATATTTGCAAGAGATTATATGCCGCATCAGCCTTATTCTAACCAACCAAGCCAAGCCTATGTCATTTGACAATCAGAAGCTTAAGGACATGGTTTTACTCATACACAATTCCTTCCAAGTTCATCTTAGTGCAATGATAAGCAATCTCAAAAGAAGAAGTGCGATGCATGCATATTATCTTGATCTTTTCTCAAATTTTTATTTGAAAACTCAACATGTGAGCTGATCACTTGATTAATTTTTTATGATTAAAAGCACTTGTGAGCACGCAACAAGTTCAAAACAGCAAGAAAGTTCGATCATGACCAGATTTAGTGTAAGTAATTATTCCAATTACTAGTCATGGCAAAAAAAACAAAATGTATAACATGAGTAGTGTAGTAAGAACTTTCAGCCTGTAAAAGGAATCACAAAGTCATATATGTATGAAATACTATGCTCATATTATTTTAGTTTCAGATTCACACATAGACTTTCAAAGTTTCAAAAACTCCCCCTCAATTTAAGCCATGAGGATGCATAAACCCTATTTCACTACGAATGAAACAAAAACGAGTGAAATCCAAAGGTTTTGTAAAAATATCAGCCAATTGTTATTCGGTATCGACATGGTGAAGCACAATGTTTCCTTTTTCAACATTATCACGAAGAAAGTGATACCTAATGTCAATGTGCTTAGTTCTAGAGTGTTTCACGGGGTTTTTAGCAATACAAATTGCACTAGTGTTATCACAAAACAGTGGAACACTTTCTAAATCAACCCCATAGTCCTTAAGTGTTTGAACAATACAAAGAATTTGTGAGCAAGCGCTAGCCGCAGCTACATATTCAGATTCGGCCGTGGATTGTGCAACTGAACTTTGTTTTCTAGAGGACCAAGCAACAAGTGAATTACCAAGAAAATGACAAGCACCCGAAGTACTTTTCCTATCAATCCTACAACTCCCAAAATCAGCATCTGAAAAAGCTTTCAAAGAAACGGTTGAGGAAGAAGGAAGAAAAATGCCAAATTCTTGAGTTCCATGTAGGTACCTGAGAATCCTTTTGATGGCTTGGCGATGTGAAGCACGTGGAGAAGCTTGAAAACGTGCACAAAGACATACGCTGAATTGTATGTCCGGTCTTGACGCCGTGAGATACAAAAGTGATCCAATCATACTTCTGTATTCTTTTTTATCGATCGGGTCACCATCTTTGTCAAGTTCAAGTGTTGTTGCTGTTCCCATTGGTGTCCGAAGAGGCTTGCATTTGTCCATGTTGAAGCGCTTAAGAAGGTCCTTTGTATACTTAGTTTGATGCACAAAAGTTCCTTCTTTTCTTTGCTTGATTTGCAGCCCCAAAAAGTATGTGAGTTCTCCCATCATACTCATCTCAAATTCTGAACTCATCATAGCTGAAAACTTGGACACGAGATCACGAGAAGCACAACCAAAGATAATATCATCCACATACACTTGAACGAATAATGAGTCAATGCCATGCTTAAGTACAAAAAGAGTTTTATCAACCTTGCCCATGGTAAACCCCTTTTCAAGTAAGAATGTTTTTAACCTATCATACCATGCTCTAGGGGCTTGTTTTAGACCGTACAAGGCTTTGGACAGTTTGTAAACATGATTAGGAAAATTTGGATTTTCAAAACCCGGTGGCTGCTTAACATAAATCTCCTCCTCTATGTAGCCATTAAGAAAAGCACTTTCAACATCCATTTGATATAACTTGAAACCTTTAGATGCAGCAAATGCTAATAAAATTCTTATAGCTTCTAATCTAGCAACAGGAGCAAATGTTTCATCAAAATCTAGACCTTCAATTTGAGTGAAACCTTGAGCAACCAACCTAGCTTTATTCCTAACCACAACCCCATCCTCACTTTGCTTATTTTTAAATACCCATTTAGTTCCAATTAATGTGTGACCTTGAGGTGAAGGTACAAGTTTCCAAACATTATTTCTTTCAAAATTTTCTAACTCTTCTTGCATGGCATTAATCCAAGATTCATTAGTGACTGCATGTGATATATCCTTGGGTTCAAAAGAAGCAACAAAAGCAGAATGAGCATGAGAGTTTGGATCGCAAAACCTGGACCGAGTGACTCGTTCATGCAAGCTTCCAATGATTTGTTGTGGAGGATGACTTTTGAGTACTCGGAGGGGAGTAGACACTTCACAAGCACCTTCTTCTTCATGTTCGGACCTTTGATTAGGAGAGCTTGTTGATTGAGGAAGGTCCGAACCAGCAGTAGTGACTGTTGGTGCTGGTTGTGGTGCAAAATCAGCAGATTGATCGTTATTTACTTCCGAGTTTTCGGGCAGCAGCACCACTTCTTCATCTTCTTCAATAAAAATACTCTCCCCCTGCGGATATGGATCCGTACCTGCAATATCGGAGCTAGTACTTGGGCTAGCTTCATCAAAAGAAACCTCGCAAGTCTCCACAATTTTGTTAGTGTCAAGTAAAAGCACACGGTAGCCTCTAGTATGAGATGGATAACCAAGAAACATGCCATCAAAAGATCTACCTTCAAATTTATCAAGATTACCATGTTTCTTAACACAGCATTTGCAACCAAAAACCCTAAAGTGTGTAACACTAGGCCTATGTCCAAACCGGAGCTCATATGGGGTTTTTCCAAGCTTAGCACGCAAGAAAACACGATTTGAGACATAATAAGCGGTTGCAATTGCATCAGCCCAAAATTTCGTAGGAGTTTGATATTCATCAAGCATAGTCCTAGCCATCTCAACTAAGGTCCTGTTCTTTCTTTCTACGACACCATTTTGTTGTGGTACATAGGGTGAAGAGTATTGATGATCTATTCCATTTTCAGCACAAAAGTGATCAAAGGATTGGTTTTTAAATTCAGTTCCGTTATCACTTCTAATTGCTTTTAATGATCCTGGGTGATCAATAGATAATCTAAGAAATAAAGTTCTAAAATGACTAAAAGCTTCATTCTTAGATGCCATAAAATAAACCCAATAATATCTGGAATAATCATCAACAATCACAAGCACATACCATTTACCTCCGAAGGATTGAACACGTGCCGGACCTACTGTGTCAAGATGTAAAAGTTGTCCCGGTTCAGCTGTCATGGTCATTGTGAGAGGAGCATGTGAACCTGCAACAAACTTAGCATGTCTACAAGAAGCGCCCACAATATCATTGTCCTTTTTAAGCTTCAGCAGCCCACGTATGCGATCAAGAGCACTAACACGAGTGAGATGATCAAAGCCTATGTGACCAAGTCTACGATGCCAAAAATATAGATCCTTTGTATCATTAGCAACTAGACACCGATGCTTAATAGTTGACAAATCAAAATCAGCTTTAAAAACTCTTCCAAACCTAGACATGTTAAACAAAAGATCACCTTTTGAATCTACAACCTTGCAGCAATTTTTAGCAAAGCTAACCTCTAGATTTTCATCTAGCAATTGTGAAACCGAAAGCAAGTTGTATTTTAAATTTTTAACAAGTGCCACATCTTTCAAAGTGTAGAGATTGTTTACTCTAACCGAACCTTTAGAAATTATGGGAGTAGAAGAGTTATCGGCGAAAGTAACATTTTCTACACGTGACACAAAAGAGAGAGAGGAGAACCATTCTTTGTTACCGGTCATGTGGCGTGAGCAACCTGAATCCACAATCCAAATGTTCTCCTTACTCAAACGTGAAACCTACACAGCAGCACAATACGTCGATGACTCAATAGTGGGGTTAGTTAAAAGACTTTTAGGAATCCAGTACTGAGTCACACGACGTCCAGCAGGAATAACACGCGAAAGCCGAGAAGGTACATCAGGTTTATGAGCCAAACATCGAAATTTTTTGTTCCCAACTACTGACTTAGAAGATGTGTTATATGTAGCACAAAAAACAGTAGCTCCGGGAGCAAGTTTTTGACTCATTACAGCAGGTTGCAAGCTCCGAACATTCGGTCTAGCAGATTTTGCTTGGTTGTTATGTGATCTACCAAGTATTCTTTGTTTCTTATCGTGTTTAGCTAGTCTATAACAAAAATCCATGACATGACCATCTCTACCACAGTAGGTACAATGAAAAATAACCTTATTATCATGTCTAGATGAGCAAGCAACACGTTTATTAGAACCCGAATGGGACATTACTCCTGCAGATTTGAAAATCACCTCTTTTTGTCTAGGAGCTGTTTGAATCAAACCGCTTCCTAATGACTTTACAACTTTAGGTGGGTGTGCCTTAGCATGAGCATGAGAATTGAAACCTAAACCAGTTTTATCATTACAAGACTTGGAAGAATTCAGCAGCAAGTTTAGGTTCTTATTTGCATTAGAAAACCGATCTAGTGTCCTATGCATGTCATCAAGTTTATTGGACAGATCAAAGCAGTTTTCACATGAAGTTTTTCCTTTTAGTTTGCAATTTGAACAATATTTAACTTCATGCACACGTAAAGCATTGTTCAAAATAGAAATCTCATTCATAGCATCATTTAGTTTCTTATTCAGATCATCACATGAAGAACAATGCAAATCAATTGTAGAACAACAAGCATCTTTCAAATTTTTATCATTAAGTGCAGCAAGCTCTTTGTTCTTTTCAATTTCAAGTTCAAGTTTATCAAGTGTAGATGCGTGTGCACTTCTTAAAGAGATAATTGTTCATAAATCAAATCACATGAAGAACAAGAATCATCACTAGGAATCAAAGTTTTTAAACGATTAATTTCAGATTCTAGTGATTCAATTTTAACAGCATTGTTCCTAAGTTTTTTATCCTTTTTCTTTAATATAACAGTGGCACGAGAAATAGGATCACACATTTATTCGCAAGTGGGACATACCTCTTCATCGTCGCTGTTGTGTTCTGCCTCCTCGGAGCTTGAACTTGACTTGCTCGCCATGCAGCACATATTTGCCATAGCTTCTTCATCTTCATCACTACCGGTGCCCACATCACTTGAGTCGAAATCTTGAAGTGCAGAGATCATACTATGCACTATGTTGCGCATTGATAAATCTTTCTTCTTGTTATTCTTTGCAAACGATTTCTTCGGCCTTGTTTGCTTTTCTTCACGTGAAGTCGGACATGAAAGGTTAGGGCACCCCGTACGAAAATGTCCTGTCTTACCACATTCAAAACAACGTTGAGGTCCGGAGCTTCCTCTCCTTCTAGTTCTCACATTTTGCAATGCTTTTGAGAACCGAGTAGAGAAAAGTGCAAGCTCCTCCTCTGGAAACTCTTCAATCTGTTCAAGGGTTAGAGAGGACAGCAAAGAGAGTGCACCACTAGATGATGATTGACTAGAACTAGACATGTCACGTTGCGAAACAAATGCAATAGACTTGTTGGGGTTTTTACGTGAGATGATGTCAATTTCATGAGTTTTCAATTTTGAATAAAGCACGTCTAAAGTAAGAGAACTCATGACAGTAGATTCACGAATAGATGTAACTTTCATCTCCCAAATTGACATATCTAATGCTCCTAACAATTGTCGAGCATTTTCAGCATCTGAAAAGTTAACATTGACACTACGCAAGTTGCTGAGAATTTTATTAAAGCGAGCAAAAAGGTCATCAATTGACTCACCGGGTTGCATCTCAAAACACATGTATTCTTTCTTGAACATATCTTGCCTTACCTCCTTGATCGTATTGGATCCTTCATGGTAGTCACAAAGAGCTTTGCAAACATCATATGCAGATCGGAGGTGTGCAACACGGTCGAAGTCGCTTTGAGTCAATCCTTGGATGATCAAGTTGCGAGCCTTGTTGTTGTTGTCAACATCTCTCATGTTCGCAGCCGTAACTTGATCGTTGGGTGGTACATCGAAGTTCCGGTAGACCTTTTCCCATATGGTGAAGCCTTGCGCCTGTATGTAGGCCTCCATCCAAACCTGAAAATTGATGCCATTGAACACACAAGGTTTTGCGGAGTACTTCTCCATGATGGTTAGTCAAAACACGTGCAAATCACAAAGATTAGAGCACCTTGGATCTGATACCAATTGTAGGATCAAAGAGCACGTGAAAAGCTAATAGAGGGGGGTGAATGGTAGATTAAAACTTTTTGCAGCGGAAACAACAAAAACCCCTCAGCAAAAAATCAATTGGTTAAATAAACCGTGTGTGCAAGTGTTTTCAAACGTGTTCAACTGTGACAAATCAAGTAGAGAGGTAGAGAATCAAGTCACGGATCTAATGCAACAAGAATCACTTGAAAACACGAAGTAAAACTTGAGATACGATCAAAACATTAAACGAAGATCAATCTGTTCTACCCGATATAAAACAGATCTGCAATGATGCAAAGAAACTCGTGTATCTAAAAAAATACAGATACGAAGCTCGTGAAAATTTCACAGATGATAGATAATTGAGTTTTGAAGACAACCCAAAAAGAATCATGTCAACCGGATCTGTAAAACTCGAGTTATGAACGAAATACCGAAGCAACGTCGGTCTATCTAGAAACTCGGGGAGAAAGACTTGACGAAAAACAAGTCGGACGAACAAGGCACAAAAGCTCCTCAAAACTATGAACTTTATTCAATAGAAACACAAGAGGAATAGCCCAAAGTTCTCTACCCACGAGAGCTCTGGCCTCCCTTGCTTTTATAGCCAGCCCTCAGGCTAAACAATCCAATCTAGGACTCCTACTCCTAATTGGACTCGTATCCTAACTTACCATAACTGCTCAGGACTATCCTATTCGCAGATAGAAGCAATCGTGAGACTTCCAAACACCTTAGGAACGTCCTAAACATTCCTAAAACAACTCAACTTCGTGCCTAGCACGAAATCCTATCATAACCAACTCAAATCTTCCATATTTGAGCCATATCCAACTCAGCCTCAGCCTGAGTACGCAATCCAGCCGGTTGGACCTTTCCGACCTATTCTTTACGTCCACATCTCTTCATCACGCCTTGGAACAATGTTGCCACGTCCATGCACTCCTTGCACACGTGCAAACACCTTCCAACTGACACGACCCTAATGGTCCTGTCGAGCCAGGATCACGCTGAGGGGTGCTGCGTTGCACAACACCGTATAACACACGTCAAAGGTACAAAGCGGAAGCGGAAGCTTTATTACATAAACAAGTTTATTAACATGTTTACATCAAAATAAGTTTAGTCCACACTCGCGGGCGTAGACTAAGCATCAAGTGCACGTTCAGCCCTCGAACGTGTCCTTGCTAGCGCACACGCACACTAACTCTGCGGCGTGCACGACTCCCACTCGACGGGGTTCCCCTCCTGGGTTCCGTCTCCTCTTCGGGAGTCCCTTCCTCATAGAACCCTGCAAAAGCTTCAAACACAAGCAGTGAGCACGAAGGCTCAGCAAGTCTGACCCGTCTCACCTAAACATGGAACTTCTACATGAGGGTGATGGGTTGCATGAGGGAAAAAAAATCATTTGCAAGGACTCGCCTAATTAGTAGAACCTTACTTTCAAGTTTTAGCAGCAGGTTGTGGAGAACTTTATGCTAAGGCACATGAGAGAGCCGCAATCAAACAAGAAACGCATTTCTCTCATGTACTTTGCCCAAAGTTGAAAAGAACTTTAGTTAGCACTAAGCTACAACATATCATTAACAATCAATATCCAACTTTCAATCAGCAACATTTTAACATGTAACTAGCCTGTTCTTTCTACGTCACGGTACAGTGAACAAGTGGTACTCACTGACCGCGAGGGACGGCGATTATAATCGATTTACACCTGCAGGGTTACCCGAACAACCCGTCACGTACGCCCGTACTCGATGTTGCCTACAACAACCATCACGGACGCCGTACGCGACTACCTTTCACCCGTTAGCCAAATATTGAACCGGTCCCATCGTCCCGAGCAAGAGGTCCCTGCACGCGCATCTCTGTGCCGCCAGCTGATTTACACCTCGAGCTCTCAACCTACCCTCTGAACGACGGGCAATGCCTCAACACCCAGCTACCCGAGTTACATCAGTTTCCCGGTTCCCATATAGCCGGTAGGTCTTCGGTACTGTTCTAGCTTGTTCAACAGGCCCGCACACGGCTCGGTCCTCAATCGACACAAGCGGAGCTACAGCACACAGGCCCCAAAGTCCTGCTGCCCTTACTCTCCGCTCGGTCTCATTTTCTTGCCATGTGTTTCATGTGCTATCTCTACCCGAGCAATGTGCCTCTAGCCTATTCTCGCGAGTAGTTCCAACTACTCGACTTGTACCGAATCCTACTCTATTCTAGCAATGCAGTGGCTAACGAGGTTTTCGATCCTAAACCCAACCCATGGTTTTCTTGGCTGTGCAGTTGGGTTTCCAATCAAGACTCTAATGCAACGAACAAAGGGAAACAAGTATGTGCTTAAAACAATAAAATTTGTAAAAAGGTTAATGCAAACCGGGGCTTGCCTTGCTGCTCTTGGTCGTAGGCTAGCTGTTCCTCCGGAGTAACGAAGTCTAGGACTTCGGGTTCCTCCTCGACCTTAGCGACTACATGATAAGAACAATGTATGTATTAATTTAGAGGCCTTTGTATTAACTTTGAAGTTGTGAAGCCTATAACCCTTACTAGACAGACCTAATGACTGTGAAACTTTTACTGTGGCTTGGTTACAACCTAAACAAAGACTTGGTCAAGTTTTAGTTGCAGCAAAGCTCATTTGAGCCCTCCACAAATAATTATGTCCTTGACCTTAATTGGAACCCTTAGGGTGTTCTAGGGATTTTCATGAGATAAACTATGACCTTTCTGAAAACTAGATTTTCAGAGGGTTCTAATGGAGTTGGTCTCACTTAATTTGGAAGTCTCTAACTAAAGATATGAGCTAAACAATTTCAGAGAAAATCCTGAAAATGTTTCTGAACATTTTCTATTTTCTCTGGAACAGTTTTACTAATCACACCATTAGGTGGACTAAATGAGCTCAAATGGATCTGAAATTTTTATGGTAGCTCAATGATATTTTGGTGAACATCTCAGCAAAATTTCAGGATTTTCCGCCAAAGGATTCTCCAGTTAAAATTCCTAACAGTTTAAACATTAAGGAATTAATTCTGGAGAATTAGGGAATTTCATGAAGTGAAACTTGATTTTCTGGAAAGTACTCAGAGAGCTGAATCCAGCAAAATTTGGTTCACTCAATTTGGAGCTTTCTAGCCAAAGTTATAAGGATTTGAAGTTTGAAGGAAATCTGAAAATCGGGGAAAAGTTTAAACTCGCGCGTGGGCCCAGGGGACACGCGTCGCACGCCGAAGCGACAGCACACCGCGGCCCACAAGGCTTTTGCGCGCCAGCACACCCGGTCCCGGCCGCAGCAGGATCTCGATTCAAAATATCGGCCGCTGACAGCTGGGGTCCACCCCCTTCTTCAACCTCGCGACACCCGCGCTCCGCCGCCGAGGGACCTCGCCGGAGAGCTCGCCGCTGGCTGCTGTACCGCTCCAAACTTCTTGATTCTGGCCGCCCCTGCCTACTTTTACTTGGGGAACATGATCCGAGGGTCAGCTGCTCATGACAACGGCCGGAGCATGGTCGGCGACGAGCCGCCATATCGGAACGACTTCGGCCATGTCGGCTGATGCTCCTAGTGCCTCAGCTACTTGGGAAACCGGTCGGGGAGCATCAGTGGACCTCAGAGAAGGTCGACATGAACTCGGGGCAGCTCGGGGAAGGCCCGAAATAGGTCCTCACCGTGCGCCCGATACCCCCCGTGCGTTCCGCCATTAGTAGACCTTGAATTACGCCGGGCACAGAAGTTCTCCGGCCCAGAGTTGTGAAGGCAACTTGTGCGTCACCGTGTCTAGTTCGTGTGGGAGTGGCCTGAGGCCCTCTAATCCTTTCTAGAGCACGAATTAAACAGAATCGTACCCGAGGGTCGTTCTGCACACAGAAAGGGGAAAAGTGGAAATTCGCCGCCGGTGAGCAACCACTCGAGCTGTGGCTCGGGGATGAGCAGCACCGATCACTTGCGCGTCCAAGGGTGCCTTGGCTCGGGCGTGACAACGCCCAGGTTGGGCTGTCCACGAGAGCCCGAGGTGCGGCGGTTTCCAGTTCCGAGTTTGATCTTTCGGCACAGCCGATATCACTCGGTTTCAATCGATTTCTATCAATGGGAAGGATGGAGGATGGTTGCTAGTACCTTGCTGGGACCTTGGAATGGAAAGAGGGGGCTGCGATCGGCTTGATCGAGCAGGAACTCGAGCGGCGGCGATGGCAGTGGAAAAACAAGTCGTGTGCGTCGGCAGCTCGAGGAAATGGTGACTGAAGCACGCCGGGGAGGGAATAAATAGCCCGGCCGGCTGGTCTCCGGCTTGGGGCACGCAGCAGGAGCTGGCGCCGGCTGCCCCCTTCGGTGGCGCGCGCGCACAGCTGCCGGGAACCGACTGAACTGTGGTTCAGTCGGTTTGCTTTGAGGCAGAGGCTGACATGTGGGTCCCACTTCTCTTTTAACCTCTGAAATTTATTCCTAACAGCTTTGGTAAACAGTGAACCCTATTCTACCCTTGGCAATTCAAATTATTCACCCAAGAGCCATTTGAATTGATCAAAGTTCAAATGAGGTTTGGTTTGAATGAATTTCAGCACAAGTGCAGTTTGAAATTCAAATAAAGTTTGAATTTCTCCCCCTTAGCTCATGTCAAGATCAACTCCAAATGGAGTGAAAATTGGTGTGTGAGCTCACAAAAATGTGCTGAGCAAGAATATGCCTTCCACTTTTAAATTCAGTGGGTGAAAACAGTTTGAATTTGAATATGGTTTCAAACTGCCCTCTTCCTAACTATACCCAAAATGACCTCAAAAAGGTTTTGAATTTGGGTGGAACTTGGCATGGACATCCTTAGCAAAGTGTAGGACTTTTCATATGTCCAGCCCATCTATATCACATGTGGGAAGTACCACTTTTGCAATGTGTGAGTTTGTTCCCTAATGAGCATGTTGATAATTGTTACTTGCTCTTTATTTGTGTTCATCATTCTTCCTCAAATGAGGTGTGTGGTGTGGTGATGAACACTGCAAATGAGTGTCAAAAACTGAGGCCCTTACATTCCTCCCCCCTTAAAAGAATCTCGTCCCGAGATTATAAGGTGAAATGAGAGAGAGGACGGTGGAAAATTACCGAATATGCGACGTGAAAAAGTCGGGGTAGTTAGTGCGAAGGAATTCTTCGCTCTCCCATGTCGCTTCGTCCATGGAGTGATTACTCCATAGAACCTTGTAGAACCACAACGTACGGTTGCGTGTGGTTCGGGCCTTTTCATCAATAATCTGCACCGGTTCCTCCCGATAGGTGAGATCCGGTTGCAGTTCTTCAATGTCTTCCAGCTGAACGGTAGTTGATAGCTTGAGACACTTCCTCAGCTGGGAAATGTGAAAGACGTCGTGCACACCGGAAAGTGCTTCTGGTAATCTTAGCCGGTATGCCACCGATCCACATCTTTCGGTAATCTGGAATGGACCGATGAATCGGGGTGCTAACTTTCCTCTCACCCCAAATCTGTTTACGCCCTTCATTGGAGACACTCGTAGGTATACGTGATCTCCAACTTCGAATTGTAATGGGCGCCTTTTCCGGTCCGCATACTGTTTCTGTCGGGATTGAGCGGCTTTTAGGTTCGCTTGAATTAATCGAACCTTTTCTTCCGCGTTGTTGATAAGATCAATCCCGAAGGTAACCCTCTCGCCAGATTCACACCAGTTCAGTGGTGTGCGGCATTTCCTGCCGTATAGCGCCTCGTAGGGCGCCATCTTGATGCTGGCTTGGTACCCATTGTTGTACGAGAACTCGGCTAATGGCAAGTGATCATCCCAATTCTTGCCGTGGTCGATAGCGCAAGCTCGTAGCATGTCTTCTAGGATTTGATTTACCCGCTCCGTTTGCCCATCCGTCTGCGGGTGGTAGGCTGAACTACGGATCAGCTTCGTCCCCAGGGCAGCGTGTAGCTGCTCCCAAAAACGGGACACAAATAAAGTGCCCCGGTCCGATACGATGGTACGGGGTACGCCGTATAAGCATAGGATCCGTGAGATGTACAGTTCAGCGTACTTCTTGGCGTTGTAGTTGGTGTTGACCGGGATGAAATGGGCAACTTTGGTGAGCCGATCGACGATCACCCACACAGAATCATGTTTCTGTAAGGTGGTGGGTAAACCGACGACGAAATCCATGCTCACGTCCTCCCACTTCCAGGCAGGAATGCCCAGTGGTTGCAGCAGTCCCGGTTTCCGCATGTGGTCTGCCTTCACCCGTCGACATGTATCACACTCGGACACGTATTTTGCCGTCTCTCGCTTCATCCGTGTCCACCAAAACTTGCTTCTGAGTTCTTGATACATCTTGTTGCTGCCGGGGTGAATAGAAAACTTTGATAAGTGAGCTTCATCAAAGATTCTCTTCCTTAACTCCGGGTTTCGGGGTACGACGATCCGGTCCTTGAACCATAAGACGCCGTCTCCGTCCTTCCGGAAACATTTCAACTCCCCACTGTCTACACGTCTCCGCAAATGTGACATGCCCTTGTCATTCTTCTGGGCTGCCGCTATCTCTTCACGGATGGTGGGGATCAAAGCTAGGTTGTAGAGAGCTCCATGTGGAATCACATGTAGTGGTGGTTCGCTCTCTTCCAACGGTGTGATGGTCAGATTATTGACGTGTGACTTGCGGCTTAGCGCGTCTGCCACAACGTTTGCCTTGCCCGGATGATAATGGATCTCTATCTCGTAATCCTTTATCAGTTCCAACCATCTTCGTTGCCTCATGTTCAGCTCCTTCTGAGTGAAGATGTACTTGAGGCTTTTGTGGTCGGTATATAAATGTACGAGGTTACCGAGTAGGTAGTGCCTCCACATTTTCAGTGCAAGTACCACGGCAGCGAGCTCCAAATCGTGAGTTGGATAATTTTGCTCATGGTTCCTAAGCTGTCGTGATCCATACGCGACCACTCTTCGGTCTTGCATCAGCACACATCCGAGCCCAATGCCGGATGCATCGCAGTACACATCGAACGGTTTTGTTGTGTCTGGCTGCGCCAAAACCGGTGCTGATGTCAGGTGCTTGACTAAAGCCTTGAATGCTGCTTCACATGCTGGACTCCAAACATATTTGGTAGCCTTCTTCAGCAGCTCTGTCATTGGCCTGGCAATCTTCGAGAAGTTCGGAATGAACCTCCGATAATATCCCGCGAGTCCGAGGAAACTCCGTACCTCATGAACAGTTCTCGGGGATTTCCAATTCAGCACTTGCGTGATTTTGCTCGGGTCCACAGCGATACCCTCCGCTGAGATGATATGCCCGAGGAAAGGCACTTGCGATATCCAAAACTCGCATTTGCTGAACTTTGCGTATAACTTGTGATCCCGCAGCCGTTGCAAGACTATACGCAGATGTTTCTTGTGATCTTCCTCCGACTTGGAGTATACCAGGATGTCGTCGATGAAGACCACGACAAACTTGTCCAGCTCCGGCATGAACACCGAGTTCATTAAATACATGAAGTGAGCTGGAGCATTGGTGAGGCCAAAGGACATGACCAGGTACTCATAAAGTCCGTACCTTGTCGAAAAAGCTGTCTTTGGAATGTCCTCAGCCCTGATCTTAATCTGATGGTACCCGGATCTTAAATCCATCTTGGAAAAGACCTTTGCTTCGACCAACTGATCAAACAACATGTCGATCCGTGGCAACGGGTACTTGTTCTTGATGGTTACGGCATTTAATGGACGGTAGTCCACGCAAAGCCGCAACGTTTCATCCTTCTTTTTGACAAATAATGCCGAACAGCCCCATGGCGAGGAGCTCGGCCTAATAAAACCCTTCTCCAGAAGGTCCGTGAGCTGAGTCTTCAGTTCCGCCAACTCCTTGGGCGCCATCTTGTACGGCCTTCGGGATATTGGCATGGTTCCCGGTGCAAGTTCAATCTTGAACTCCACCTCTCTATCGGGTGGCATCCCCGGCAAATCATCCGGGAATACATCAGGCAATTCTCGGACCACTGGAATGTCTTCCAATCTGATGGTTGTGGCTTGATAGACACTTGGAAGTTTTATTTCTGGACTGTCCAGAAATAATGAGTGAGAACCGTGCACTCCTGAGTTTAAGTGCACGACTCGGAGGACGGTGTCTAAAACAGCGCCGTGGCGGGTTAACCACGACATCCCTAGGATGACATCGACCTTCTGTCCCTCTAAGATAATGAGAGACGTGGGGTACACTCTACCCGCTAAGCATAATGGTGCTTTGGAGACCATTACGCTTGCTGAAATCTTCCCACCCGGTGAACAAATTAAATATGGACTATCGGTGGGTAGTATTGGCAAGCTGTGTTTAGCAATGAAAGCTTGGCTAATAAAATTATGCGTGGCGCCTGAATCAAATAGTACTATAGCGGGATGCTGGTGGAGTTGGAACATACCCGCAAGGATTGGCTCGCCCTCCGGCACGTCCTCAATGGCAAGCTGGTGGACAGTGCCGGGCCTAGGGTTTGCCCGCCGCGCATTAGTAGGGTTCCGGGGTTGATTCCTCCCTGGAAATTGTGGTACCACTCCGCCGCCTTGCCTCTCCGGGCAACTGCTCGCGAAGTGTCCTGGACGACCACACTTGTAACATGTGGCCGCTGCTGGTGGAGTACTTGGTGGACGAAAGCCCGGCAACCGTAACCCCCTACTCGGAGTAGAACTCGACCTCCTGTGGGTCGTCCTCCTCCGGTACCTCTGCTGGTGGCTCGGGGTCTACCACCTCTTCTCCCATTCCAGGTTCTCCCATGGCTGGAAGACCCAAGACTACCGGTACGCCCAATACCGGGGGCACGAGGTCCTGCAATGCATGCACCTCGTCCATAGCCTGGTTGTAGTCCTCTTCCCAGCCTTGTCCTTCCTCAATAGCGTCGTCCCGCTCTTGAGCAAGGTTCTCATTCTGCTGGGTTAGGGTCTGCACCAGCTCTTGCAACGCCGCAATGTCAACACGGCTCTTCTTCTTTGCCTTCTTCAGACGACGCAACTGATTGTGTTGTTCATTCAGTCGCTTGATCGTCGGAAGGAGCACATTGCGGAGTGCACTGTGAGCACTCTCAAAATGATCTCCACGGCTTGTGCTCTCCTTGAGCTTGGTGGCGAGATGCTCCGTATGAACAGCTTGGCTGTCCATCACAGCGTTTCCCGCCCTCATTTGGAGGCTGAGATTTGCCTCCGCGGGGTTGTACCTTGGGCAACTCGGGTTTGTTGCCTCTAGGTACCTCTCTTCCCACACATGCTGAGCTCGTCCCTCCACCGGAACGAGTGCGTATGGAGTTCCCTCCATAGCCTGCACGTGTAGTTGGCAGAAACGTGACATAGTGTCACGGGCTGCCACTTGCCACATCCCTTCCGGTTGTCTTCCTCTCACCGTGACGGTGAATGGCACCCAACCGGGTGGCGTAGGCCCTGCAGGAACCTCGACATGGATCGTCCACGTCTTGTTCCCCTCTTCGCCTTCTTCCTTGGCGAAGTATTGCGGCATCTGGTTGTACCCGAAATATTGGAGCATTAGCCACAATGCTCCCGGGTAGCCGCTACGGTCAGAGCAGTGGGAAACTACCCACCCGTTCTCCAACCGTTTATCTGCTGCCATCTGTAAAAATATATTTGAGAAATGTCAAATATTTATTTAAACAGTAGACCATTGAGTTATAACATAAGATATGTCATTGAACCCTTAACACTTGGAAACATAGTTCAAATTTTTAAACAAATTTGACTGCTGATCTGCTGTTCCCATGACAGCCCTGACCAGTTTCCATATTAATCTGATTTAGGCCAGGTTAAAAGCAAAACCAGTCCTGGAGCTCAACATCAAAGTTAAAGTTAACTTCAATAGCTTTCCAGAAAGTATTTGGTTGGCCTAAGATCTGCTCTGGTTCAAAAGTTATGAGATGTCAAAGTTAACAGAATTTCTGGAAACAATTGGACAGCACCTCCCTGCCTTAGGTACTGATTTGATCCAAGAATCCCAGTTAATTCTGTTCCTAATCTGACAAAACTTTCTGTTACAAAGTTGTAACCCATCTCATAATCTTTCCAGAACTACCTCATTTTCTATTTTTGGATTTTTATGCAGGAAGTTATGCTTAATTTACAGAGAGTCTTTGCTCCGTCCTGTTTTCTGGACAGTTTCAACTCTGCTGCATTTTTCGAGTGGTTAAGGGGCGAAACACCTCTGGAACTCAACAGAAAAGTTGTAAAGCTCCTCCAAAGCTTTCCAGAGATGTATCATACGACATCAACCTCGAAAGAACTCAACCTCTAACCTCTGATTAACTTCAGCCTTAATTTAGCTGGAAACAGAGTGCTCTGTCCTTAACATCCTATAAGTTGAAAGCTTGTTAACTTTGAATATCCTGTTCAAGGGAAGGAGTTACATCAAGTTTTACTACTTTGGATCAAAACCATCAAATTTTAAATGAAGTTGTTCCTTTTGTTGGGTGTGACGTCGAGGCGTCACCAGATTATGTCGGTACTACGTCCTCACAAAGGAAAAACCTATACCGGACTTAGCCGGCGTCGTTACTTCAGTGGCACTACTCGTCACTCGCACACGGATACTACACGTCTACCGTTTCGTGGTAAGGCTACCTGCAGAAATTCAACCAATCATCAGACTCGGCTGCACACCGAGCCCGGAATCCATACAGTTGGTACATCCGGCCGTCATCACTCGCCCGGATGTTCTCAAGCCAAACACGCCCTGAGTTACGTGTTCACGTTTCAGACCACGTGACGGGGTCTCCCATGTTGCACCACGCACGCCAGGGACAGACGTTGCTCGAATACCCCAAACGACATGAAGAGTCGTAGAGGATATCAAAGCGGGTCGGGTTACCTGCCACCCGTGGGGCTCCACCCTTCAGCTTGTGCGCACTGGTGGACAGCGCTTACGTGCACCCCCCCAAGACATGAACGTCCCGAGATGCACGATTTTCCGACATAACAAATAAGTTAATAAGCCACTTTCTATATACTAATAACATCCTTATACGGGCTACTAACTCGTTCCTCACTGGATTTTTGAAAAAGAAGACCTTTGTACTGTGTTAAACCTCAAGCGAGCTCTGATACCACGCTGACACGACCCCAATGGTCCTGTCGAGCCAGGATCACGCTGAGGGGTGCTGCGTTGCACAACACCGTATAACACACGTCAAAGGTACAAAGCGGAAGCGGAAGCTTTATTACATAAACAAGTTTATTAACATGTTTACATCAAAATAAGTTTAGTCCACACTCGCGGGCGTAGACTAAGCATCAAGTGCACGTTCAGCCCTCGAACGTGTCCTTGCTAGCACACACGCACACTAACTCTGCGGCGTGCACGACTCCCACTCGACGGGGTTCCCCTCCTGGGTTCCGTCTCCTCTTCGGGAGTCCCTTCCTCATAGAACCCTGCAAAAGCTTCAAACACAAGCAGTGAGCACGAAGGCTCAGCAAGTCTGACCCGTCTCACCTAAACATGGAACTTCTACATGAGGGTGATGGGTTGCATGAGGGAAAAAAAATCATTTGCAAGGACTCGCCTAATTAGTAGAACCTTACTTTCAAGTTTTAGCAGCAGGTTGTGGAGAACTTTATGCTAAGGCACATGAGAGAGCCGCAATCAAACAAGAAACGCATTTCTCTCATGTACTTTGCCCAAAGTTGAAAAGAACTTTAGTTAGCACTAAGCTACAACATATCATTAACAATCAATATCCAACTTTCAATCAGCAACATTTTAACATGTAACTAGCCTGTTCTTTCTACGTCACGGTACAGTGAACAAGTGGTACTCACTGACCGCGAGGGACGGCGATTATAATCGATTTACACCTGCAGGGTTACCCGAACAACCCGTCACGTACGCCCGTACTCGATGTTGCCTACAACAACCATCACGGACGCCGTACGCGACTACCTTTCACCCGTTAGCCAAATATTGAACCGGTCCCATCGTCCCGAGCAAGAGGTCCCTGCACGCGCATCTCTGTGCCGCCAGCTGATTTACACCTCGAGCTCTCAACCTACCCTCTGAACGACGGGCAATGCCTCAACACCCAGCTACCCGAGTTACATCAGTTTCCCGGTTCCCATATAGCCGGTAGGTCTTCGGTACTGTTCTAGCTTGTTCAACAGGCCCGCACACGGCTCGGTCCTCAATCGACACAAGCGGAGCTACAGCACACAGGCCCCAAAGTCCTGCTGCCCTTACTCTCCGCTCGGTCTCATTTTCTTGCCATGTGTTTCATGTGCTATCTCTACCCGAGCAATGTGCCTCTAGCCTATTCTCGCGAGTAGTTCCAACTACTCGACTTGTACCGAATCCTACTCTATTCTAGCAATGCAGTGGCTAACGAGGTTTTCGATCCTAAACCCAACCCATGGTTTTCTTGGCTGTGCAGTTGGGTTTCCAATCAAGACTCTAATGCAACGAACAAAGGGAAACAAGTATGTGCTTAAAACAATAAAATTTGTAAAAAGGTTAATGCAAACCGGGGCTTGCCTTGCTGCTCTTGGTCGTAGGCTAGCTGTTCCTCCGGAGTAACGAAGTCTAGGACTTCGGGTTCCTCCTCGACCTTAGCGACTACATGATAAGAACAATGTATGTATTAATTTAGAGGCCTTTGTATTAACTTTGAAGTTGTGAAGCCTATAACCCTTACTAGACAGACCTAATGACTGTGAAACTTTTACTGTGGCTTGGTTACAACCTAAACAAAGACTTGGTCAAGTTTTAGTTGCAGCAAAGCTCATTTGAGCCCTCCACAAATAATTATGTCCTTGACCTTAATTGGAACCCTTAGGGTGTTCTAGGGATTTTCATGAGATAAACTATGACCTTTCTGAAAACTAGATTTTCAGAGGGTTCTAATGGAGTTGGTCTCACTTAATTTGGAAGTCTCTAACTAAAGATATGAGCTAAACAATTTCAGAGAAAATCCTGAAAATGTTTCTGAACATTTTCTATTTTCTCTGGAACAGTTTTACTAATCACACCATTAGGTGGACTAAATGAGCTCAAATGGATCTGAAATTTTTATGGTAGCTCAATGATATTTTGGTGAACATCTCAGCAAAATTTCAGGATTTTCCGCCAAAGGATTCTCCAGTTAAAATTCCTAACAGTTTAAACATTAAGGAATTAATTCTGGAGAATTAGGGAATTTCATGAAGTGAAACTTGATTTTCTGGAAAGTACTCAGAGAGCTGAATCCAGCAAAATTTGGTTCACTCAATTTGGAGCTTTCTAGCCAAAGTTATAAGGATTTGAAGTTTGAAGGAAATCTGAAAATCGGGGAAAAGTTTAAACTCGCGCGTGGGCCCAGGGGACACGCGTCGCACGCCGAAGCGACAGCACACCGCGGGCCACAAGGCTTTTGCGCGCCAGCACACCCGATCCCGGCCGCAGCCGGATCTCGATTCAAAATATCGGCCGCTGACAGCTGGGGTCCACCCCCTTCTTCAACCTCGCGACACCCGCGCTCCGCCGCCGAGGGACCTCGCCGGAGAGCTCGCCGCTGGCTGCTGTACCGCTCCAAACTTCTTGATTCTGGCCTCCCCTGCCTACTTTTACTTGGGGAACATGATCCGAGGGTCAGCTGCTCATGACAACGGCCGGAGCATGGTCGGCGACGAGCCGCCATATCGGAACGACTTCGGCCATGTCGGCTGATGCTCCTAGTGCCTCAGCTACTTGGGAAACCGGTCGGGGAGCATCAGTGGACCTCAGAGAAGGTCGACATGAACTCGGGGCAGCTCGGGGAAGGCCCGAAATAGGTCCTCACCGTGCGCCCGATACCCCCCGTGCGTTCCGCCATTAGTAGACCTTGAATTACGCCGGGCACAGAAGTTCTCCGGCCCAGAGTTGTGAAGGCAACTTGTGCGTCACCGTGTCTAGTTCGTGTGGGAGTGGCCTGAGGCCCTCTAATCCTTTCTAGAGCACGAATTAAACAGAATCGTACCCGAGGGTCGTTCTGCACACAGAAAGGGGAAAAGTGGAAATTCGCCGCCGGTGAGCAACCACTCGAGCTGTGGCTCGGGGATGAGCAGCACCGATCACTTGCGCGTCCAAGGGTGCCTTGGCTCGGGCGTGACAACGCCCAGGTTGGGCTGTCCACGAGAGCCCGAGGTGCGGCGGTTTCCAGTTCCGAGTTTGATCTTTCGGCACAGCCGATATCACTCGGTTTCAATCGATTTCTATCAATGGGAAGGATGGAGGATGGTTGCTAGTACCTTGCTGGGACCTTGGAATGGAAAGAGGGGGCTGCGATCGGCTTGATCGAGCAGGAACTCGAGCGGCGGCGATGGCAGTGGAAAAACAAGTCGTGTGCGTCGGCAGCTCGAGGAAATGGTGACTGAAGCACGCCGGGGAGGGAATAAATAGCCCGTCCGGCTGGTCTCCGGCTTGGGGCACGCAGCAGGAGCTGGCGCCGGCTGCCCCCTTCGGTGGCGCGCGCGCACAGCTGCCGGGAACCGACTGAACTGTGGTTCAGTCGGTTTGCTTTGAGGCAGAGGCTGACATGTGGGTCCCACTTCTCTTTTAACCTCTGAAATTTATTCCTAACAGCTGTGGTAAACAGTGAACCCTATTCTACCCTTGGCAATTCAAATTATTCACCCAAGAGCCATTTGAATTGATCAAAGTTCAAATGAGGTTTGGTTTGAATGAATTTCAGCACAAGTGCAGTTTGAAATTCAAATAAAGTTTGAATTTCTCCCCCTTAGCTCATGTCAAGATCAACTCCAAATGGAGTGAAAATTGGTGTGTGAGCTCACAAAAATGTGCTGAGCAAGAATATGCCTTCCACTTTTAAATTCAGTGGGTGAAAACAGTTTGAATTTGAATATGGTTCAAACTGCCCTCTTCCTAACTATACCCAAAATGACCTCAAAAAGGTTTTGAATTTGGGTGGAACTTGGCATGGACATCCTTAGCAAAGTGTAGGACTTTTCATATGTCCAGCCCATCTATATCACATGTGGGAAGTACCACTTTTGCAATGTGTGAGTTTGTTCCCTAATGAGCATGTTGATAATTGTTACTTGCTCTTTATTTGTGTTCATCATTCTTCCTCAAATGAGGTGTGTGGTGTGGTGATGAACACTGCAAATGAGTGTCAAAAACTGAGGCCCTTACACCAACAACGTACACGCAACCTTCATATGCACTGCCCTTGATCCAAACATGTTGCGCGACCTCCCGATCAACTCAACCACAGCTCCTCCCGAACTTGGTTGTTGGAACCTCATCTCCTCCCTGAGACTAGTCCAAGGATCCCGTCACCAGCCATGTCTTGAACTCAACCAACACCTGCACATGAATAAACAACCAATTCTTCCGAGCACAAGTCCTCGACTTGACTCACGTTAGTTCGAAAACGACAACACCTTACATGAGCACGTCACATAAGCATGTTGCAAACCTTATCAAATGATAACAGCCATAACCACCAAAACACACCAAAAACTTAGCAAATTAATACTAAGCAAACCTTCCCATAAAGCAAGTTTGAAACATTGCGAGTTAAAAGCAAAAACAATACGCTGCAGTTCTACGAGTTGAACTTCACGGGAGCTCCCTAAAAACAAGCTCCGGACCTCACAGAAGCTCTCCAGAACTTGCAGGAGCTCTCCGGATCTTGCGGCGGACCTTGCCAACACGTGGCGGACCTAACAAAAAACTTGTCAGTCCTTGCCACAGAAGAATGTTTTGGCAATATTCAAAACGTTGAATGCTAATGCTAACTTTTATCCTAATTGCCAATGTATTCAGCACACATAGGTCTCACAGTTTCACTTCATGAAGACCCTTAATTCTCTAGAATTAATTCCTCAAAGTTTAAAATGTTTGGAATTTTAACTGGAGAATCATTTGGAGGAAAATTCTGAAATTTTGCTGGGATGTTCATCAAAATATCCCTGAACTACCATAAAAATTTCAGGTCCATTTGAGCTCATTTAATTCACCTAATGGTGTGATTAGTGAAACTGTTCCAGAGAAAATAGATAATATTCAGAAACATTTTCAGCATTTTCTCTGAAATTGTTTAGCTCATAGCTTTAATTAGGAACCTTAAAATTAAGTGAGACCAACTCCATTAGAACCCTCTGAAAATCTAGTTTTCAGAAAGTCATGGCTTGCTCCATGAAAGTCCCTAGAATATCCTAAGAGCTCCAATTAAGGTCAAGGACATAATTATTTGTGGAGAGCTCAAATGAGCTTTGCTGCAACTAAAACTTGACCGAGTCTCTGTCTAGGTGGTAACCAAGCCACAATAAAAATTTCAGAGTCATTGAGTCTGTCTAGTAAGACTTAGAAGGTTCACAAGTTTAAAACTCAATTCAATTACATTTAATTAATACACGTACTTCTTATATCATGTAGTCGCTAAGGTCGAGGAGGAACCCGAAGTCCTAGACTTCGTTACTCCGGAGGAGCAGCTAGCCTACGACCAAGAGCAGCAAGGCAAGCTCCAGTTTGCATTAACCTTTTTACAAATTTTTATTGTTTTGAGCACTTACTTGATTACCATTATTCCTTGCATTAGAGTCTTGTTTGAAAACCCAATTACATAGCCAAGAAAACCATGGGTTGGGTTTAGGATTGCAAAACCCCGTTAGCTACTGCAAAGCTAAGTTAGGGTAGGATTCGGTACAAGTCGAGTAGTTGGAACTACTCGCGAGCATAGGCTAGAGGCACTCGACTCGGGTAGAAATAGCACATGATACACATGGCAAGCAAAATGAGACCGAGCGGAGAGTAAGGGCAGCAGGACTTTGGGGCCTGTGTGCTGTAGCTCCGCTTGTGTCGATTGAGGACCGAGCCGTGTGCGGGCCTGTTGAACAAGGTGGAACAGTACCGAAGACCTACCCGCTATATGGGAACCGGGAAACTGATGTAACTCGGGTAGCTGGGTGTTGAGGCATAGCTGGTCGTTCAGAGGGTAGGTTGAGAGCTCGAGGTGTAAATCGGCTGGCGGCACTGAGATGCGCGTGCAGAGACCTCTTGCTCGGGACGATTGGACCGGTTCAACATTTGGCTAACGGGTGAAAGGTGGTTGCGTACGGCGTCTGTGATGGTTGCTGTAGGCAACATCGAGTACGGGCGTACGCGATGGGTTGTTCGGGTAACCCTGCAGGTGTAAATCGATTATAATCGTCGTCCCTCACGGTCAGTGAGTACCACTTGTTCACTGTACCGTGACATAGAAAGAACAGGCTAGTTACATGCTAAAATGTTGCTGATTGAAAGATGGACTTGATTGTTAAAGATTTGCTGTAGTTTAGAGCTAATTAAAGTTCCTTTCAACTTTGGGCAAAGTACATGAGAGAAATGTATTTCTTGTTTGATTGCGGCTATCTCATGTGCCTTAGCGTAAGGTTCTCCACAAACTGCTGCCAAAACTTGAAAGTAAGGTTCCAATAATAAGGCGAGTCCTTTGCAAATGGTTTTACCTCATGTACCCATCACCCCTCATGTAGAAGTTCCATGTTTAGGTGAGACGGGTCAGACTTGTTGAGCCTTCATGCTCACTGCTTGTGTTTGAAGCTTTTGCAGGGTTCTATGAGGAAGGGACTCCCGAAGAGGAGACGGAACCCCAGGAGGGGAACCCCGTCGAGTGGGAGTCGTGCACACCGCCGTGTTAGTGTGCGTGTGTGCTAGCAAGGACATGTTCCCGGGCTGAACATGAACTTGATGCGTAGTCTACGCCCGTGAGTGTAGACTGGACCTATTTTGATGTAAAAATGTTCATAAACCTTTTTATGTAATAAACTTTGCTTCCGCTTTGTACCTTGAAGTGTGTTATCCGGTGTTGTGCAACGTAGCACCCCTCAGCGTGATCCTGGCTCGACAAGACCGTGGGGTCGTGTCAGAAAAATCTGAAACATTTGCATAGCACATCTTGCATGCTATATATATTTCAGTATATAGATTAGATCAGTAGGACTAGTGGATTTTTGTTTAATAATTATCACTGGATTGCGGCCATTCAAATTTAACGAAATGTAGTATTGAATTGTAAAATACATATAGAATGCTAAGAGCCTCATAGAATTACTAAATACATTTTTTAGCATATTTATGGCCATATATACATATTAAAAGCGCTTATTTTGTATCAATATGTTCTGTACCATGATAGAATCACATAAGCTCTAATATATTTTTGAATTTAAACTGTAGAAAATCCCACCGTCAGAAACATCTAATATTTTGCCAAGTAAATAAATATATGATTAGTATACCTCAGCAGAAATCTCAGACTGTTTTGTCTTCTGGAATAGTCTGAAATAATTGTTAATCACAATCTGTCATCTAATTTCAAGAAGATAAATTATGGCTTGATAAATCCTCATAAATTATGATAATTCACTTTAACCTATTCCCTACACTCAGTAAATCATACATGTCCATAATATAAGTGCAACATGATGAGATTGCTTAATAGCATGCAACTAATTAATGAGTTATATATATGCATAACAGAGATAGATTAAATAAATTTTGAAATCCTGTAATGCAAATTTATGATATTAAAATGATTCTCAAGTTGAAACTCATGTAAGCTCTTGCACAAAAAAATTGCTGCATTATGAGTGTTCTATTATCACTAATTACCTGTATTATATTGCGTAATCGCCGGAGCACACTACAATCGAGAGGCAGCTTCGGGGGATAATTGTTTTGTTATTGACTCTACCGACTTAGACTCCGCCTATGTTGTAATGACATAGCCGGTCCCAAGCTGGGGAAAGGAGGAGGGGGTTGTGATATGCTTGGCGAGCCAACAACTACACTTAGCCATTCTCATGGAAATGAAACCCAATAGAAATTCGTTGGGGCGTAACCCTCTTAGCAACGCGCCATATCGGAACCCGGGTATGGTGTTAAGTGGGCAAGGGCCGGGTCGCCACCGCCTTAGTGGCGCGCCATATCGGAACCCGGATATGGTGTTAAATGAGCAAGGGCCGGGTCGCCACCACCTTAGTGGCGCGCTACATCATCGCCCGGATGTAGTGATAAGTGAGCAAGGGTCTTTGCATCTTACTCGACGGGTGCAAAGCGTAAGGAAGCTAGTCGAGGAACATAGATTTCGGGTGGGTAGTTGGAATGTAAGATCCTTGATGGGGAAGCTACGTGAGTTACTAGATGTTGCCATTAGGAGACGAGTAAATATCCTTTGTGTACAAGAGACTAGATGGGCGGGTCAAAAGGCGAGAGAAGTCAAGAATACCGGTTTCAAGCTTTGGTATTCTGGTTCGGCTGGGACTAGGAATGGCGTAGGTGTTCTAATAGATAAGAGTCTTAAGGATGGAGTAGTGGATGTTCGAAGACGAGGGGATAGAATCATCTTAATCAAGATAGTAATTGGGGACATTGTCTTGAACGTCATTAGTGCTTATGCCCCACAAGTTGGGCTTAACATGAGTGCTAAGAGGCAATTTTGGGAGGACTTGGAGGATATGGTTAGTAGTGTACCGATAACCGAGAAACTCCTCATAGGGGGAGATCTCAATGGTCATGTGGGTGCAACTAACCTAGGATTTGAGGGAGTACATGGAGGTTTTGGATGCGGCAATAGAAATCAAGAGGATAAGGACATCCTAGACTTTGCCGTAGCCTATGATCTGTTGATAGCTAACACCCTCTTTAGGAAGAGGCAATCTCACCTAGTGACCTTTAGTAGTGCCCAACACTCTAGCCAGATTTACTTTGTCCTCACTAGGAGAAAGGATAGACGGGAGTGTCTAGATTGTAAGCTGATCCCGGGGGAGTGTGTTGTGACACAACATAAGCTTGTGGTAGCTGACTTTCACTTCCATACATGTTCTTTGCGGGACAAAGGTGTCAAAATCACAAGAACAAAGTGGTGGAAGTTGAAGGGAGAATCACAAGAATCCTTTAAAAATAGGGTGATCACAGAAGGACCCTGGGCAGAAAATGGAGATGCGGATAGTATGTGGATGACGATGGCAACTTGCATTAGGAAGGTAGCTAGTGAGGTGTTCGGTGTGACAAAGGGAAAGAAACTTGTAGATAAAGACACTTGGTGGTGGAATGAGGATGTACAAAAGGCCATTAAGGAGAAGGAGGAGTGTTACAAGAGTTGGCATAATGATAGAAGCGCAAGCAACATGCTTAAGTACAAAGAGGCTAAGAAGAATGCAAGGCGGGTTGTGAGTAAGGCAAGATGACAGGCCTATGATAAGTTATATGAGAGACTAGAGACAAAGGAAGGTGAAATGGACATATACAAGGTAGCAAAAATCCGCGAGAGAAAGATGAGGGATCTCAATCAAGTTAAATGCATCAAAGATGAGACTGACCGCATTCTAGTGAAGGATGAAGAGATTAAAAATAGATGGCGTGATTACTTTAATGGGCTATTCAATGATGGGAATGGGAGCACTATGGTTGAGTTGGATGACTCCTTTGATGACTCCAACAGGCGGTTTGTGTGGTGGATACAAGGGTTTGAGGTTAAGGAGGCCTTAAAAAGGATGAAAGGAGGAAAGGCCCTCGGCCCTGACGATGTCCCTATTGAGGTGTGGAGATGTCTTGGGGACGTGGCAATAGTATGGCTCACGAAGCTATTCAACAACATTTTTTGGTCAAACAAGATGCCTGAAGAATGGAGAAAAAGTATATTAGTACCTATCTTCAAAAATAAAGGAGATATTCAAAGTTGTACTAATTATCGAGGTATTAAGCTTATGAGTCATACTATGAAGCTTTGGGAGAGAGTGATTGAACACCGCCTGAGGAAAGTGACCAATGTCACTAAAACCAGTTTGGTTTTATGCCTGGGAGGTCTACAATGGAGGCGATTTTCTTGCTTCGTCAGCTTATGGAGAGATATAGGGAGCAGAAGAAGGACATGCATATGGTGTTCATCGACTTGGAGAAGTCGTACGACAAGATACCATGGTCAGTCATGTGGTGGGTACTAGAGAAACATAAAGTGCCAACAAAGTACATTACCCTTATCAAGGATATGTACAATAATGTTAGGACAAGTGTGCGCGTAAGTGATAGTGAGACTGATGCATTTCCTATCATGGTAGGACTACATCAAGGATCAGCTTTGAGCCCATACATCTTTTCCTTGGTGATGGATGAGGTGTCGAAGGATATACAAGGGGATATTCATTGGTGCATGCTCTTTGCTGATGATGTAGTGCTGGTAGATGAAACTAGAGATGGTGTTGATAAGAAATTAGAGTTATGGAGACAAACCTTAGAGTCCAAGGGGTTTAGACTTAGTAGGACCAAAACCGAGTATATGAGGTGTGACTTTAGTGGTGTTGGTCGTGAAGAGGGAAATGTTGGTATACAGGGACAAATAGTACCTAGAAAGGACTCTTTTTGATACTTAGGATCAATGTTACAAAGCAATGGCGATATTTATGAGGATGTTTGTCACAGTTTCAAAGTAGGGTGGATGAAATGGCGACAAGCCTCTGGAATCCTATGTGATAGGAAAGTCCCACAAAAGCTAAAAGGGAAGTTCTATAGGACGGTGACCAGACCCGTGATGCACTATAGGGCGGAATGTTGGCCAACTAAACGGCAACATGTCGAACAAATGAGTGTCTCAGAGATGCGCATGCTACGGTGGATGTGCGGGCACACGAGAAGAGACCGAATAAGGAATGAGGCGATTCGTGATAAGGTAGGGGTGGCGCCGATTGAAGAGAAGTTAGTCCAACATCAACTTAGGTGGTTTGGACATATCCAACGGTGACCTCGAGAAGCACTGGTTAACAGTGGGATTTTAAGAGGTAGAGAAAATATTAGGAGGGGTAGAGGACGACCAAGGTTGACCTGGGAGGAGGCGGTAAAACGAGATTTGAGAGATTGGAATGTATCCAGAGACTTAGCTCATGATAGGACCGCATGGAAAGTAGCAATTCATGTGTCAGAGTCGTAGCCTTGTTTTTTTCTTTTCTTTTTTTCTTTTTTCTTTTTTCTTTTTCTTTTTTCTCTTTTCTCTTTTTCTTTTTTCTTTTTTCTTTTTTTTCCTTTTTTTCTTTTTTCTTTTTTCCTTGTTCTTAGATCTCTTCCTCTCTTTTACTTCATTGATATTGGGTTTCATGTCTAGCCAACCCCAACAGGCTTGGGATAAAGGCTTGGTTGTTGTTGTTGTTCTACCGACTTAGACTCTAAGCACATTCCAGGAAAGCTCCGGTTTTATCACTCGCAATTTTACTACATCTTTCAATTTGTATCTAGATATGTTGGTTATGATTGTGTTTGCATTAAGTCTAGGCGTTATATGAAAACTTCACTTGCATGGCCATAAAAACCCTTGGGTTCAATTGGTAGATCAGCCATGGTTTGTTAGTTTGCTATGCTAATTAGTCTTGATTAACGGTAGAAGTTGAGTAGTTGGAATCTACTCGCGAGATATAGAATTTTTGGAAAAACATGTGGAATATTAGAATTTTGAAATTGGATAACAGATGAAATTTGAGACCGGGCAAGTGATAAGGAGCAATAGGACATGGGTTTTGCGTGCATAGGCTTGAATGTGTCGGTTGAGGACCAAGCCATACTCGGCTCCTTGGACAAGTATTGAACGTACCTCATGCATGCTAGTGATATGGAGACTAGTAAACCGAGATGACTTGATCATTGTGGTGTCGAAACTTATACCACCGTTCAAGGTTGGAGTCTGAGAGGGTTGAAGGGCGTAAATCTGCTAATGGATAACGTCCATGACGTGTGTCACGTGTAGGGACCCTCTACCCGGGATGGTAGAACTGGTGCAACATTGGAGTGTACGACATCATTGAAGTGCTTCTGAGTATGGCTTCTGGAAGTGCGTACGTGTCGTGCATTCGGGTTTTCCCTGCAGGAGTAAAATTATTATAATCGTCGTAACTCGCAGATATGAGTACCGCTTGTTCATTGTGTCGGCACGTAGTAATGAGTGAAATTTTATAAACACGATAAAATCTGATTTGAGGCTTAATTATTGCTTGTCAACTTGTATGGATTAGCTGAAAAAGGTGCTAAATAAATTTAATTTTTCATGCTCACTAAAATGGCTGCAGAAAGTCGCTAAATAAGGACCTACAATTAGACTCCTCTGCAAAAGTCAGCCCTTTATCCCCAATTTACCCGTTGCATATTGGTAGGAGTCCTAGAGAGTCATTTGACAGGTAAGTCTTGATGATTATTAGTTGATCAAGGTTTGTTCATAAATATTTTTCAGGTGAGCATAATTTTATAAATGAAGATTATATGCTTGAAGGGTTTCTGAAGGATGCGCCACCCACTACGGGATTGATGGACGGTCTAGTGGGAGCCCGATTCGCCAACAGCTTGATAATCGCTGCTAGGACAACGTATCAGTGGGCTCAATACGCTTATTACTGTGCTATTATCGGAGTGTTATATAATCTCAGAATATGTTTTATTCCCGCTGCAATTTATTTTAAACTCAAATTGTATCGCTTCTAAGCACTCTATTTGTAATATGTTTTGTTATAGTCTTGTTGATGTGCAATCCGGTGTCACAACGCGTGGCATCACCCAAATATGATCTTGTTGTCAAGGGGCGACCCTCAAAACGATTCTCACATGCACCATGATGACGGCCAATTAAATTACAGCAATCGTTTGTATCTAGTTATTTGATTCCTTGTAACAATTGAAGTCGTCTTAACATTTTAGTAATAGTGATATCTTATAATTTTAATGCAAAATTATAATATTAGGACTTAGTTAGAGTGTTTTTAGAATTAAGTTAGATTGTAATTTTATTCATTAGTAGGATTTAATTAGTTTGCAATCTAAATTTTATATTAGTCATCAATTTTAGTTTATGTTATATTTAATTGTTTGTTTAGATCTTGTTTTATTATTTTAGTTATAGTGTAGTTTATTTTTATAGGTTTTTAGCTTAGTTTTTTTATTACGTTTAGTTAAGTTATCCTGTTGATTAGGTTAAATTAATTTATGTTAATTTAGTTCAAACTTTAAATTTTAATTTAAGCATTATTATTAGTTTTAATACAATTTTTTAATTTAGTTTATAGTTTAGATAAGCTATCCTGTCGATTAGGTTAATTTAGTTTATAGTTCAGTATAATTTATTATCTTAATACAATTTTTTAATTCAATTTTGGTTACTATTGTTGTGGCAATTTAATTATATACGTATGCTAGGTATGTCAAATAAAGTAGAATTTCAAATCTTTTATGGAGATGGCGAAACTAGCTATAATTCGAGTGGAGTAGATCTATCAGGACTCCCTTTTACAAATCGGGGAATATCTAGTCCAACGGAACGGATGTAATTAATATAACACTTTTAGCCTGAGAATTACCACCCGGATGCGGATGAGTACACGATCTTCAGACACTTGGAGGCGTACCTTCTGTGGCTTTTTGGGTGGATCATGTTCACAGACTCACACGGCGACATGGTCGATAAGCGTCTGATCTACTTCGCCAGAGAGATAGCGGACAATCCCCCTCACGTAGTTCTGCAGTACAGTTGGGGTTCAGGTGTGCTAGTGGCCACGTATCGAGGTCTTTGTACGATATGTACAAAGGTAAGTTACTATAAACACATTGTTCAAAACTTGTCATTTCTTAATCAAACGACATTTAATATTTCTATTGTTCATAGGTGGCGACGGATGGCATATTGTATGGTTGTACGTTGTTGCTGATCCTCTGGGCGTACGAGCGTTTCTCGATAGGTCGGCCTAGGGTGGACGTCACCTCATACGGCGATGACTTGTACGGGAACTCCCAGGAGGACAAACCAATGATGGGTACATTATGGACTCGACGCAGGGTACGTAAACTTGTAAAACATGTATGTTCATTATTAACATAACTATTTATTTTGTTATAATATTTTTTCAGCGTACTTGGGGTGACGACACCTTGCACAGAGGTTAACCGGAGTATACGATGTCGTTTGACCGCCTACAGGTGAACAGCGACGTCGTATGGACTCCATTCTCGTACGAGGCCGTGGAGCGTCGCGCATCCGCTGGGTTGTCGTCGTTGTGCACGAGAGATGCGGACGTGTGGTGGACACGGAAGGCTCTCGTGTACGACATCTGCGTGGAGGAGTACTCTCCTTACAGAGTTATGCGACAATTCGGACGGCAGCAGGTCTTCCTAGTTCCTAGGGGTCCCGCAGTTCCGCCTATTGCACACACATAAGTACTTTTCTTTATTTATATTTAATTTACATAAGTTTTAATCGCTGAGAAACGTTATATTTTCCTCGCAGGCACACACGGAAGGGTTTCTCTACGCCCATTTTCTAGCCTCGCATGGAGGCTTGGGTACAGCAGTGGGCAGAGGCACCTCAGGACGTAATCGCGGATGACTACCCGTTCAGCGCGGAGTCGTACGATGAGTACCTACGTTGGTACGTCTCTCGTACACGTACGTGAGTTTTGTACGTCCCAGCAGAGTCGGAGGCACACGTCGCATCGACGACAGACACGTACCCTCGACACAGAGATCGTAACACTTTACTAGCAGTAAGTTTCCAATTACTATTTTCTTAGTTGCGTAAGTTTTATTATAATGTGTATTACTTACATTTTTTTCGTTTATTGTTTCAGATGCTTAGAAGTGCCGAGATCGACGCGAGGGCTATGGTAGAAAATGCGGATCAGGGCTTGCACATCCCGGCAGAAGAGAACGCAACGGCGTGGAAAAAATGCATAAGTACATCGCCGACGCCATCAAGCATATATCCCTGTCGTGCACGGAGTCTTGTCGTCAAGACTCCTCCAGACAGCAGCCGTTCTACGCACCGGCGATGACTGTTCCACCGTCAGGTACGACGTAGATGTACTACTGACGACAAGACTCCTCCAGACAGCAGCCGTTCTACGCACCGGTGATGACTGTTCCACCGTCAGGTACGACGTAGATGTACTACTGATTTATACAAATGGGTTCAACATAGTCATTAATATTATTATCTGTGCAGTGCCTTCGACGTGTCCCGGTGACATTGTTGGGACCTCTAACTGGTGCAGTGGTACGTGCCACTTTAATTTATATTATTAATCTTTATAATATTCAATAATTTGACAAATAACATTTTTTGTAGGTTTTGAGGACTCGTCTTACGGGTCTGATGCTACGCAACAGGATTTGGGAGTCTCCTTCGACTGGGAAGCGTATGTCGCTGATGCTATGGCGGACACGCTTCCCTAGACAGAAGGAGCTCCGGAGCCGACGCAGCCGATGCAGCCGATGGACGACGCGACCAATTGATGGACGAGTAGTACAAGTAATAAACGAGTCGAACAACTGATGGATGAGTAGTACAAGTAATGGACTAGTTATCCACCTACTGGACAACTCGTCTACATGGCGAACGACTCGTGCACCTGATGGACGAGTCATACAAATAATAGAATAGCCGTACCGCTGATGGACTTGTCGTCCATGTAGTGGACGACTCGTCCACCTGTTCGACAAGTCATACAACTGATGTACTAGTCGTCCACGTAATGGACGAATCGTCCACCTCGTGGATGAATCGTCCACGTCGTGGACGAATCGTCTATCTTCGATTGTCTATTTAAGAGCACTCCGGACATTCGCCACAACCACACTTCACAGACCCAACTCTCGCGGACATAGACTCACTGTACTCAACACCAAATTAAAAAGATAGAGTTCATGTTCTAGAGGGATTACAACCGTCAATGTGTCTATGTGGCACTGATTGCCGGTTCGTGAAAAATTTAAAGTTGGGAGTCACTTACGATTTAAGACTATCGATGTGCAACAACTATGAATATGCCCCCCCGCATAGGACCACGCCATTTTTCCCTAATGGTAGACGTCAGGTAACATGTTTACTTCACGTATTCGTATTTAGCTCTAATATTCATAACAACACATAACTAATTATGCAGTCTCCACCGCCTCTTTGTGAGTTCACACGGTACATCGACAATGAACAAACACCGGATGACGTCGAGTACGTACACGCGATGCACAGTCCTGCCTGAGACAAGTTCTACTACGAGATAGAGTTCTAAAAGCGGGTTAAGCAGGAGAGGAAGGTTGCGGCTGAACAGGCGGAGCGTCGGCGTAAACGTCAGGAAAAACTTCAAAGAATCGACGAAAAGTATCGTCGCCAGGCTTAGGAGGAAGAACGCATTGCTCGCCAGGCGAGAGAGAATGAACGGGAGCGCTTACGCGAGAGAGCACGTCGCGCAAGTGATGCCGGGCCGGATGCATTGCGCAAGGGAAAATATCCCCGTAGCACGCAAGAGAATCTATATTTGCATTTTAATAAACTTCGTAATGTATCCAAATGTTTCAAATCAAGTGCTGCTATTATTTTGCTAAATTTAGTTACATTTACATCCATAACAAGAAATAATAAAATTTGTGATCGTGTTACATAATTCAAAATTCTGTAACATAGAATCTATTAAAAAACAAATTAAACAACTCACATAAAGTCATAACACAATATACTATATTAAATTATTTTAAAACATTTTGTGAAAATGTCTCTAAGAATTTTTAAATAGATGCTAAAATTCTAATCTTATAGTATTTGCTGCAGAGAGCAATCAAGTCTTTCTGGCCTGTCGTCCATGCCGTGGACGACAGGGCTGCATACGTGGCCCAATCATCCACGGCGTAGACGATTGAGTGGCTAGTTTTGAAAAAAAAAAATTTGAAGATGTTATTAATATTAAATTTTTTAACAACAGTGCCAAAAATAAAAAAAATCCTCCGCGTGATGTTTGTTTCGGCGATGTGTGGTGGCGTCCTGATCCCCGTGTCCCGGTTGCTTTGTGGTGCAGTGTACAACGACGATCTATTGGCGTTCTGTTGACCTCTTCGGCTGTAGATCTAAAAGGTATATATTGCAGAATTTATTTTCTTTGCAGGAGTTCTATTTTTTTAAATCAGTATTATCCTAAACGTTAACCGGTAGACTGGTTGTGAAGTGGTAGACAGGTTGTCTAAACAGATTAAATTAAAAGGTATGTAATGTATCAGCTCAGCATGGGTTTTCCGGTTTGGTTTTTAGATAGGTTCAGTTTTCTGGTTTTATCTGAAGTTCGATTTTTAGAAAATAGAAACAAATAGTTCATTTAAAAGTAAAACCTGGCCTTCCGGTTAACCGTAAATTTCAGTTTTGATTTTTGATTAACTGAAAAACCGAACTTCAACAGAAAAAATTTCAACAAACAGCAGTTTCATTCAACATATTCAACACATAATAGAAAACAGATGTTTAAATATATATAGCTGAACATAAATATAAAGATAGTAATAAAGTTTACACAGATTCATAACAAAACATAAATGAGAGTAAGACTAAGGTTAGGATGACGTTTATTGGGCTGGGCTAGTTGGGTATTAGGTCAATTTCAGTTAACCTGGTTAACCGAAAGAAAAAAAAGGAAACCAAAAAAAGTTCAGTTTGTACAGAATATATTGTTCGGTTTTATCAATTTCAGTTTGTTTTCTTTTCGGTTATTTCGGTTTCGGTTTCGTTTAATTTTGCCCACGCTGAGCATCAGTAAGAAAAAAACATCTTTTACTACACTGCTCTACAACATATGTCCAAATCAAGTTCACACCCATGTTTACAAACAATTTAACTTCACATCTTATAAACATTAAAGAGACAATAACATTACTCCCCATGTTTAGAATGAAGCTCTGTGCTGCAGACGCGGCTGCAATGCTCCCTGACCACCCTCCCATGTCTGGCAAAATAATATTGGTCCACGTTTTCCCTCCCCACGCACCTCATCAAACGGCAGCAGACGGTGCTACCAAGGACGTGACATCAATTCCTTGCCCAAATAGAAAAATGGCGCCAAACAAGAATTAAACTCCCGCCACAACATTGTATTTTTGGAAGGAGCTTTTTATCTATAACGGTATTTGTCGGAGTGTGAGTTACGACACTCCTCCCGGCCTCTGCTCGGAAGCAGCCCGCGAGATTCTTTTTTTTTCGGAGGGAGCTTGGCGCCCTACGCGACCCGGGCTCGAGAGAACGGATGAACACTGAGATTTACGTGGCTCGGGCCGCTGAAGCGTAATAGCCTACATCCACGGGAGTGCTTGTTCTGTTGCTTGAGCGTGTGTGCTTGCGCATTGTGGGATCTGGGATGCCAAAACGGGAACCCTCTGCAGGGCGGTCACCTCGGTCCTTTTATAGCTCAAAGTCGGGGTGGTTACAATGAGGCCTAGGGCCCAACAAGTGGCCTCGAGCCAAGTGAACCCTATACATGATCTAGGGCTTCATCTTCTGAGTAGAGTTGCCGGCAGGAGAGTTAAGTCCCGCCGTCCGGCGCGCTGGGCGCCCCTGACCTGGTGTCAGGTGATGATGAAGACATCGTCGTGTCGCCGCGTCTTCTCGCCCTGCATGGGCGGCTTCGTGCCGTTGGGCGGCGCTGTAGTGCTGTCACGTCTTGTCATCCTGTCTTGTCGCAGTAATGGCGAACCGACAAGGGACGGAGGCGTGTGTAGTGCGCCATGCTTCTGGGGAAGGCGCAAGACTTGAATGCGAAGCCTGACAACGTACTTTCTTCTTGACTTCATCAACCCTTGGTCCACGAAGGATCGTAGGGCACGTGGTGGCTCTGGAGCTCTTATCGACGGGCTTGGTGCCAAGAGACACGTGGCAGCTCCGGGCCTTACCTCAGTGGGGAGGCTCGAACCGGAGCCCAGGACACGTGTCTGCACCGCAGACGTCCTCAGCGGAGAGGTGACTCGGAACCAGCGCACACGTGGCAGCTTCGGACCTCACCTCAGAGAGGAGGCTCAGACCGGAGCCCAGGGCACGTGTCAGCACCGGAGCCGTCCTTAGGGGGGAGGCGGCTCAGAGTCAGCGGACATGTGGCAGCCTCGGACCTCACCTCAGCGGGGAGGCTTAGGCCGGAACCCAGGGCACGTGTCAGCCCCGGTGTTGTCCTCTGCGGGGAGGTGGCTCGGAGCCAGGGGACACGTGGCAGCTCTGTACCTCACCTCAGCGGGGAGGCTCGGACCGGAGCCCGAGGCACGTGTCAGCTCCGGAGCTCAGCGCACGTGGCGGCCCCATGGCTGACCATGGGGCTAAGGGCACGTACTCATGCTAGGACCCGCCTCAGCGGGGAGGCGGGGCCCTTGTGAGGGCCCGGTCCTGATCACGGGGCCGTGCCGCTCGCCCGGGAATCGCATTGGGTGGTACCGTGCGATGCGACACCCAACAGCACACATAATAAAGCATCATGTTACATAAATCAAGCGGAAGCTTACAAAGTGTAAATTTTACAAATACTTCTCAAAATAATCTACAGCGGAAGACTATTACAACTCACGTCTTATACCTATGCTAAGCAACAGAGAAGGTGTCCAGCCCGCGGACCCTTCTCACTAGCAACACTATCACAATAGCAGCGGCAGGGGTTGTCATGAGTTCACCACTCGGAGAGCTCCGAGTCTCATCCGACACCAGTACATATCAGCGTACAGTTATTTCCTGCAAAACAACTTATGCAGTATCCGTGAGCACGAAGCTCAGCAACACTTAACCGTCACCCTAGTCATGAAACTCTACATGCTGAAAATAGAGGGCCGAATTTAGAACTTTGCACAAAAGATGAACTTGAGCTGAAGGGGAGTCCTGTGACGCCCTCAATTCTGTGGAAAACCACGGAACCGAGAACTGATGCATATGTGTGCCCAGAATGTTCATCACACATACACATATGTTCCACAAAATGAATTGAGAATATATATAACCACGAATAACAGAGCTTATTACAATGTCTCATGAGTCTTGGACTCATGCTCACAGCGGAAGTATTTATTTCTATGCAGCGGAAGTCTTCTAACTAGTGCGGAAGCAATCTAAGCAGTAGCAGCAGCTCCATCTCTGCTCCATTCCCACAGGCAAGGTTGAGGACAGATTACACGCCTAATGCTCCACCTGGTCTTCATAGTAATCTTCTCCTGTTGCTGATGATGAAATAATAATGCAAGTTTGAGTACAATGATGTACTCAGCAAGTGCAGGAAAATATGATATGTAGCTCACAACAAGGTAGGTATAAAAAGGCTCATTGCAGAAAGCAAAATTATTTATCAAAACCATGATAAAACAGCAACTTAACTTTAAATGAACGTAATCCCAACATGTATTAAAATACCAATCATACCTTCATTATGTTCATTACCTTCCATGTCCCAGTCAGACGTTAATCAACCTCATTCTTGCTCACGAATACCTTCTCGTATTCGCTACCATCTTATCTCATAAACAATTCCGTCTCACACCGAGACCAATCTCGTTGCCATGACTCAACAGTCATGCAACCAATCTTATCATCCAGACTCAACAGTCCCGAAAACCAAACCAAACCAAAATCAAACCATAACCAAAACCTTCCCAAAATAACCATCCAACTAATCGTGGAAGTTGGCCAGGCGCTCATGACCGTAAGCTTGGCTATCATGATAGTTTTAGACTCTGCAGTGTTTGCACCTCTTTACCCACAAGTTTGTGATTTCGTCACCCGTCGGCGACTGCAGAACCTCCATTATACCAGTACACAACCGTCGGTGTATGGACAAGAGATCACAAAATAGCTTTTACAAAGGGGCTACTAGATGTATGGACTCACTAAGGTTTCCCCGGCAGGCTAGAATCTCCAATTCTCCCACCCACAGGCCCCCTCTTGTGTCATGAAGTTTCCCAGGGCAGTCCTCACTCGACTCCCATTCCCCGTGCCTTCCACGGTCCATAACAATCTAGCAACTTACCTAATTAGTCAGCTAAGCCGCACCCACACTTGGCCTTGTGGTGGCACTGTTATCCTGGCATGTGCTCGCATGAACCGGTCCTTAGATCTACGGCAAGTAAACCACCATCTCATTCTACCTCATTCAAAAACCCAGGCTTGCCTAGATCTCCCTCCGATCCATGTTCATTAACATCATCAAGTTCTCATTATCATTACGAGTGCAGTTAGCTAGACACATCTATCTCGCTTCCCTTATCCCATGGACATAGCGAAGCATAAAAGCAAATCCATACCCGACTCAATAAACTTCCTTGGTGACAAGGGTGGTTTGACAAAACTACTAAACTCCTATAAAAGGGTTTCCCATCATGTTTGACTCAGCACACACACCTTTTCGCAAAACAAAATAGTTCCCCAAAACATAGGATCAATATGGTCAAGGGGCACTTGCCTTGTTCTGGCTGTTCTGGTTGCTCAAAATCTTGTTGTTGTAGTCCGTCGTAGGTAGATCCTTGAGCTTGTCCTTCTATACATGATCACGCACATATAAGATTTACTGACATGACCCTACGGTCTTGTCGAGCCAGGATCACGCTGAGGGATGCTGCGTTGCACAAAACCGGATAACACACATCAAAGGTACAAAGCGGAAGCAAAGTTTTATTACATAAACAGGTTTATGAACATTTTTACAACAAAATATGTTCAGTATACACTCACAGGCATAGACTACGCATCGAGTTTACATTCAGCCCGTGAACGTGTCCCCGCTAGCACGCAGACAGACACTAACACGGCGGCGTGCACGACTCCCACTCGATGGGATTCCCCTCCTAGGGCTCCGTCTCCTCCTCGGGAGTCCCTTCCTCATAGAACCCTGCAAAAAGCTTCAAACACAAGCAATGAGCACGAAGGCTCAGCAAGACCGACCCGTCTCTCCTAAACATGAAACTTCTACATGGAGGGGTGATAGGTACATGAGATAAAACAAGTTTGCAAAGGACTCGCCTAATTAGTGGAACCTTACTTTTAAGTTTTAGCAGCAGGTTGTGGAGAACCTTACGCTAAGGCACATGAGAGAGCCGCAATCAAACAAGAAACGCATTTCTCTCATGTACTTTGGCCAAAGTTGAAAGGAACTTTGATTAGCTCTAAACTACAGCAAGTCATTAATAATCAAAGTCCATCTTTCAATCAGCAACATTATAACATGTAACTAGCCTGTTCTTTCTACGTCACGGTACAGTGAACAAGTGGTACTCACTGACCGCGAGGGACGACGATTATAATCGATTTACACCTTCAGGGTTACCCGAATAACCCGTCACGTACGCCCGTATTCGATGTTGCCTACAGAAACCATCACGGACGCTGTACGCAACCACCTTTCACCCGTTAGCCAAATATTGAACCGGTCCCATCGTCCCGAGCAAGAGGTCTCTGCACGCACATCTCAGTGCCGCCTGCCGATTTACACCTCAAGCTCTCAACCTACCCTCTGAATGACGGGCAATGCCTCAATACCCAGCTACCCGAGTTACATCGGTTTCCCGGTTCCCATATAGCCGGTAGGTCTTCGGTACTGTTCTAGCTTGTTCAACAGGCCCGCACACGGCTCGGTCCTCAATCGACACAAGCGGAGCTATAGCACACAGGCCCCAAAGTCCTGCTGCCCTTACTCTCCGCTTCTTGCCATGTGTATCATGTGCTATCTCTACCCGAGTCGAGTGTCTCTAGCCTATGCTCGCGAGTAATTACTACTACTCGACTTGTACCGAATCCTACACTATCTTAGCATTGCAGTAGCTAAACGGGATTTTCAATCCTAATCCCAACCCATGGTTTTCTTGGCTATGCAATTGGGTTTTCAAACAAGACTCCAATGCAAGAAATAGTGATACTCAAGTAAGTGCTCAAAACAATAAAAATTTGTAAAAAGGTTAATGCAAACCGGAGCTTGCCTTCTGCTCTTGGTTGTAGGCTAGCTGCTCCTCCGAAGTAACGAAGTCTAAGACTTCGGGTTCCTCCTCGATCTTAGCGACTACATGATATAGCAAGTACATGTATTAATTCAAATGCATTTGAATTGAATTTAAACTTGTGAAGTTTATAAGTCTGACTAGACAGACCCAATGACTGAAATTTTTAGTGTGGTTTGGTTACAACCTAAACAGAGACTTGGTCAAGTTTTAGTTGCAGCAAAGCTCATTTGAGCCCTCCACAATTAATTATGTACTTGACCTTAATTGGAGGCTTTAGGGTGTTCTAGGGATTTTCATTGTGCAAGCCATGACTTTCTGAAAAATAGATTTTCATAGGGTTCTAATGGAGTTGGTGTCACTAAATTTCAAGGTTCCTAGCTAAAGATATGAGCTAAACAATTTCAGAGAAATTTCTGAAAATGTTTCTGAACATTTTCTATTTTATCTGGAACAGTTTTATTAATCACACTATTAGGTGGATCAAATTAGCTCAAGTGGATCTGAAATTTTTATGGTAGCTCAGGGATATTTTGGTGAACATCCTGGCAAAATTTTAGAATTTTCCTCCAAAGGGTTCTCCAGTTAAATTTCTAAACAGTTTAAACTTTGAAGAATTAATTCTGGAGAATTAAGGATTTTCATGAAGTGAAACTTGATTTGTTGGAAAGTACTCAGAGAGATGAATCCAACAAATTTTGGTTCACTCGATTTGGAGTTTCCTAGCCAAAGTTATGAGGATATGAAGTTTGAATGAAATCTGAAAATCGGGAAAAGTTCAAATCTGCCGGTGAGTCCTCGGGGGCACGTGTTGGTCACTGGAGCGACAGCACACCGGGGTCTATGGAGTTTTTTTTGCGTGCCAGCACACCGGATCCGAGCCGCAGACCGATCCCGATTTAGAATCCGAGCCGCTGACAGCCGGGACCCACCCCTTCGTCTACCTCTTGCCCTCCCCTCGCTCTGCCGTCGCGACACCTCGCCGGAGAGCTCGCCGGCAGCCCATGTGGTGCTCCAAACTTCATGATTCTGGTCACCCCTGCCTACTTCCACTTGGGGAACATGATTCCGGGCTCAGTTCGTCATGAAAATGGCCGGCACATGGTCGGCGACGAGCGGCAGCCTCGAGAGAACTTCGGCCGTGTCGGTCGACATCCCCAGCACCCAAATCGATCGAGCAAACGGTCGGGAAGCATCAGTGGACCTTAGGAAAGGTCGACATGAGCCTCACGGAGCTCAGAAAGGGCTGTGTTGGGCTGTCATTATGCGACCTAGGCCGGAAATTGGGATTTCTCCTAAAACTCGAAGAACAGCGGTTTTCCTCAACGGTTGTTCGTGGTTCCTGCTCCTATAGACTCGTACGGGTACCTAGAAGTGATCCCCTCCACGAGAGGATGAGTGGTGGCGTGTGTTATGAATTTCACGGATCGGTTCAGACTCCACTTTTGCACACCGTCACGAAAACATGAAATTCCGGCGTGAGCAGTCTCTGTCACGCCGCCGGAGCTTGCGGAAATGGAAGAGGGACTTAAGGCGAACCTCTTTGCTGTTCACAGCTCGGAGAACGGTAGGCTGTGGTGGCCGGACGGATCGTTCCGGCGGTGGCGGCTCGAGCTAAACCGGCAGAGGAAAGATCGTCGCGGTGGAGCTCGGGAAGGACTGCTTCGAGCCTGGAACCGGTGCGAGGGCGTCAAGGATGGCTTGGCGCACCTGGTGCTGGTCTCCGATCGCCGTGGAAGCCTCTAGGTTGGCCTGGTGACGAGGGACCGAGAGTTCAACCGGGCGGCGAGGGCTTCAGTTTTCTGGGTGGGAATGCGTCGGGGCAGTGGTGAGAATCACCTGCGACCGCTCGGGCGCGAAGATAAAGGCCCCGAGAGTCGGTTCAGCGGCTGGGAGCGGCAAGCAGCTGGTGGCCTCGCCGTTTCTTCGCCGTGGCGGCAGCTCGGTTCAGCGCAAGAACCCGAGTGCAGTGTTTAGTCGGCTGAGTTCTCTTCAGTGGCTGACAAGTGGGTCCCACTCTCATTTTTAATCCCTGAACTTAACTCCATATCACTGTTGTAAACAGTAAGCCCTAAAATACCCATGGTGATTTGAATTATTCACCACTGAGCCATTTGAATTGGTTAGAATTCAAATTGGGTTTGGTTTGACTAAATTTCAGCACATGTTCAGTTTGAAATTCAAATAAAGTTTTAATTTGCTACACTTAGCTCATGTCAAGATCAACACCAAATGGAGTGAAAATTGGTGTGTGAGCTCACAAAAATGTGCTGAGTAAGAATATGCCTCCCACTTTTGAATTCATGGGATAAAAACAGTTTGAATTTGAATTTGAGTTCAAACTACCCTCTTTCTAGCTATATCCAAAAGGACCTCAAAAAGGTTTTGAATTTGGGTGAAACTTGGCATGAACATTCCTAGCCATGTGTAGGAGTTTTCCAAATGTCCAGCCCCTATATGATGTATGTGGGAAATACCACTTTTGCATTTGTGAGTTTATTCTCTAATGAGCATGTTGATAATGGTTACTTGCTCTTGAAATGTGTTCATCAACTATATTCAAATGAGGTGTGTGTGTGGTGATGAACACTTTGAATGTGTCAAAAACTGAGGCCTTTACATTCCTCCCCCCTTAAAAGAATCTCGTCCCGAGATTATAAGGTGAAAATGAGAGAGAGGGCGGTGAAAAATTACACGATATGCGACGTGAAAAAGTCGGGGTAGTTAGTGCAAAAAAATCCTTTGCTCTCCCATGTCGCTTCATCCACGGAGTGATTACTCCACAGAATTTTGTAGAACCACAACGTACGGTTGCGTGTGGTTCGGGCCTTCTCATCAATAACCTGAACCGGCTCCTCCCGATATGTGAGATCCGGTTGCAGTTCTTCAATATCCTCCAGCTGAATGGTAGTTGATAGCTTAAGACACTTCCTCAGCTGGGAAATGTGAAAGATGTCGTGCACACCGGAAAGTGCTTCTGGTAGTTTCAGCCGGTATGCTACTGATCCACATCTTTCTATAATCTGAAATGGACCGATGAATCGGGGTGCCAACTTTCCTCTCACCCCGAATCTGTTCATGCCCTTCATTGGAGACACACGTAGGTATACGTGATCCCCGACTTCGAACTATAATGGGCGTCTTCTCCAGTCCGCGTATTGTTTCTGTCGGGATTGTGTGGCTTTTAGGTTCGCTTGAATCAGTTGAACCTTTTCCTCCGCGTTGTTGACCAGATCAATCCCGAAGGTAACCCTTTCGCCAGACTCACACCAATTCAGTGGTGTGCGGTATTTTCTCCTGTATAGCGCCTCATAAGGCGCCATCTTGATGCTGACTTGGTACCCATTGTTGTACGAGAACTCGGCTAACGGCAAGTGATCATCCCAATTCTTGCCGTGGTTGATAGCACAAGCTCGTAGCATATCTTCTAGAATCTGATTTACCCGCTCGGTTTGCCCATCTGTCTGCGAGTGGTATGCTGAACTACGGATCAGCTTCGTCCCCAATGCAGCGTGTAGCTGCTCCCAAAAATGGGACACAAATAAAGTGCCCCGATCCGATATGATGGTACGGGGTACGCCGTATAAGCATAGGATCCGTGAGATGTACAGTTCAGCGTACTTCTTGGCGTTGTAGTTGGTGTTGACCGGGATGAAATGGGCAACTTTGGTGAGCCAGTCGACGATCACCCACACAGAATCATGCTTCTGAAAATTGGTGGGTAAACCGACGATGAAGTCCATGCTCACATCCTCCCACTTCCAGGCAGGAACGCCCAGTGGTTGTAGCAGTCCCGGTTTCCACATATGATCTGCCTTCACCCTTCGACATGTATCACACTCGGACACGTACTTGGCGATCTCCCGCTTCATCCGTGTCCACCAAAACTTGCTTCTGAGTTCTTGATACATTTTGTTGCTTCCGGGTTGAATAGAAAATTTTGACAAGTGAGCCTCATAAAAAATTTTCTTCTGTAACTCCGGGTTACGGGGTACGACGACCCGGTCCTTGAACCATAGGACGTCGTCTCCGTCCTTCCGGAAACATTTCAGCTCCCCACTGTCTACACGTCTCCGCAAATGTGACATGCCCTTGTCATTCTTCTGGGCTGCCACTATCTCTTCACGGATAGTGGGGATCAAAGCTAAGTTGTAGAGATCTCCATGTGGAATCACATGCAGTGGTGGTTCGCTCTCTTCCAACGGTGTGATGGTCAGGTTGTTGACGTGTGACTTGCGGCTCAGCACATCCGCCACTACGTTTGCCTTGCCGGGGTGATAATGGATCTCTATTTCGTAATCCTTTGTCAATTCTAACCATCTTCGCTGCCTCATGTTCAGCTCCTTCTGAGTGAATATGTACTTGAGGCTCTTGTGGTCGGTATATAAATGTACGAGGTTACCGAGTAGGTAGTGCCTCCACATTTTATGTGCGAGTACCATGGCAGCGAGCTCCAAGTCATGAGTTGGATAATTCTGCTCATGGTTTCTGAGCTGCCGTGATCCATACGCGACCACTCTTCGGTCTTGCATCAGCACACATCCGAGCCCAATGCCGGATCCATCGCAGTACACATCGAACGGTTTTGTTGTGTCTGGCTGCGCCAAAACCGGTGCTGATGTTAGGTGCTTGACTAAAGCCTTGAATGCTGCTTCACATGCTGGACTCCACACGTATTTGGTAGCCTTCTTTAGCAGCTCGGTCATAGGCTTGGCAATCTTTGAGAAGTTCGGGATGAACCTCCGATAATATCCCGTGAGTCCGAGGAAACTCCGTACCTCAAGAACAGTTCTCGGGGATTTCCAATTCAGCACTTGTGTGATCTTGCTCGGGTCTACAGCGATGCCCTCCGCTGAGATGATATGCCCGAGAAAAGGCACTTGCGATATCCAGAACTCGCATTTGCTGAATTTCGCATATAGCTTGTGATCCCGCAGCCGTTGCAAGACTATACGCAGATGCTTCTTGTGATCTTTCTCTGACTTGGAATATACCAGTATGTCGTCGATGAAGACCACGACAAACTTGTCCAGCTCCGGCATGAATGCCGAGTTCATCAAATACATGAAATGAGCTGGAGCATTGGTGAGGCCGAAGGACATGACCAGGTACTCATAAAGTCCGTACCTCGTCGAGAAATCTGTTTTCGGAATGTCCTCAGCCTGTATTTTAATCTGGTGGTACCCGTATCTTAAATCCATCTTGGAAAAGATCTTTGCTTCGACCAACTGATCAAACAACATGTCGATCCGTGGCAACGGGTACTTGTTCTTGATGGTTACGGCGTTTAGTGGATGATAGTCCACGCAAAGCCGCAACGTCTCATCCTTCTTCTTCACAAATAATGCCGAACAGCCCCATGGTGAGGAGCTCGGCCTAATAAAACCCTTCTCCAGCAGGTCCGTTAGCTGGGTCTTTAGTTCAGCCAACTCCTTGGGCGCCATCTTGTACGGCCTTCAAGATATTGGCATGGTTCCCGGTGCAAGTTCAATCTTGAACTCTACCTCCCTATTGGGCGGCATCCTTGGTAAATCATCCGGGAACACGTCAGGGAACTCTCGGACCACTGGAATATCTTCCAACCTGATAGTTGTGGATTAATAGACACTTGGAAGTTTTATTTCTGGACTGTCCAGAAATAAGGACTGAGATCCGTGCACTTCTGAGTTCAAGTGCACGATTCAAAGGACGGTGTCTAAAACAGCGCCGTGGCGGGTTAACCACGACATCCCTAAGATGACATCGACCTTCTGTCCCTCTAAGATTATGGGAGACGTAGGGTACACTCTACCCGCTAAGCATAACAGTGCTTTGGAAACCATTACGCTTGATGAAATCTTCCCACCCGGTGAACAAATCAAATATGGACTGTCGGTGGGTAGTATTTGCAAGCTGTGTTTAGCAATGAAAGCTTGGCTAATAAAATTATGCGTGGCGCCTGAATCAAACAACACTATGGCGGGATGCTAGTGCAGTTGGAACATACCCGCAAGGATTGGCTCACCCTCCGGCACATCCTCTATGGCCAGCGGGTGGACGGTGCCGGGCCTAGGGTTTGCCCGCCGCGCATTAGTAGGGTTCCGGGGCTGATTCCTCCCCGGAAGTTGCGGTGCAACTCCGCCGCCTTGTCTCTCCAGACAACTGCTGGCGAAGTGTCCTGGACGACCGCATTTGTAGCATGTGGCCGCTACTTGTCCGGTGCTCGGGGGAAGAAATCCTGGCATGCGCTGCTGAGGTGCATACGCACGCGGCATCGCCCGCTGCTGCTGTTGTTGTTGTGGAGGTGGTGCTGGCATTGTCGGCCTGAATGCCGGTGAAGAATATGGCCGACTGCGGAATGGCATCGAACTCTGTGGTGGCTGCCAGCGTGGACCTGATGGTGGGCGATTCACCATCTGAAATTTTTGAGAAGGACCACCTCCTTCTCCGCTGCTTTGCGGCGCGCTTCGCTTTCTCTCCTCCGCCGCTAACTCCTTGCCGGAGTCCTCCTGAACAATCACAGCATCAATTATGTCGTTGAGGCTGCCGCGATTGAACATCTTCAGTTTGTCCTTCAGGAGCGGGTTAAGCCCCTGGTAGAAGTGGTCCCGCCGCTTCTCATCAGTATCGGCATGATACGACGCGTAGAGTGCGAGATCGTTGAACACCCTGGAATATTCCAGCGCGTTCCGGCTCCCTTGCTGCAGGCGTAGAAACTCCTGCGTCTTCCTCTTCATGAGACCCGGCGGTATATGATAGGCCCTGAAGGCCGTCCGGAACTCCGCCCAGGTCATAACTCGGTCGGTGTGAAGCACAGAAGTTTGCCCACCACGCGCTCGTGGATCCCTGGAGCTGTTGGACCGTGAACTGAGTCTTGCCCTGCTCACTCACTTGGATAGCCCGAACTTCATCTCCAATGTGCGGAGCCAGTTGTTCGTATCGATGGGTTCATCTGCCCTTGAGAATACCGGGGGATGATTTGCTAAAAAGTCGAAGTAGGAGCTCTGTTGACGCTCCTCACGATCTTGACGTCTCTCTGGTCGAGACGTATTTGCAATAAGGGTCTGCAGCAACTCCGTGTGCTGCTGATGAGAATCCGCCATTGCCGCAACGATGTCGGCCAATGTAACCGTTGGCGGTGGCAGTGGCGGTGTTTGTTGTTGCTGTCCCGAGGAGTCCTCGGGAGGTTGTTGGGAGGTTTCTCCCCCTTGACTAGAACCCACAACGTCCGGGTTGGCACGAGTACGAGTCATTCTGAAATTCAAAACAGCAGCGATCAGCACATGTCGTACTTAAAAATTCCATATGAAACAGTAGGTATTGAAGCGACGCATAAATAATTTGCACAACATTCACATATATTGATAAAGCATGAACTTTATACAAGATACATTATTCTCGGTCCCCGAGAAGTCATGCTCATGTCATCACTATCTATACATACGCTACTGCCTAAACGACATGTCACCGGTTACAAAAGTTTGGGTTACACTATCCTGGTTGCCCTATTTGGCAACGGTAACCCCTTACTCGAAGTAGAACTCGAGCTCTTATGGGTCGTCCTCCTCCGGTACCTCTGCTGGTGGCTCCGGATCTACAACCTCCTCTCCCATCTCAGGTTCTCCCATTGCCAGAAGACCCAAGACCACCGGTACGCCCAATACCGGAGGTACGAGATCCTGTAACGCGTGGACCTCGTCCATGGCCTGATTGTAGTCTTCTTCCCAGCCTTGCCCTTCCTCAATAGCATCATCTCGCTCTTGAGTAAGGTCCTCGTTCTGCTGGGTTAGAGTCTGCACCAGTTCTTGCAACGCCGCGATGTCGACACGGCTCTTCTTCTTCGCCTTCTTCAGACGATGCAACTGATTATGCTGTTCGTTCAGTCGCTTGATTGTCGGAAGGAGCACATTGCGGAGTGCACTGTGACCACTCTTAAAATGGTCTCCATGGCTTGTGCTCTCTTCGAGCTTTGCGGCGAGATGCTCCGTATGAATAGCTTGGCTGTCCATCACGGCATTTCCCGCCCTCATCTGGAGGCTGAGGTTCGCCTCCATGGGGCTGTACCTAAGGCAACCCGGATCAGTTGCCTCCCGGTACCTCCCTTGCCACACGTGATGAGCCCGTCCCTCCACCGGAACGAGCGCGTATGGAGTGCTCTCCATTGCTCTCACGTGTAGCTGGCAGAAACGTGACATGGTGTCACGGGCTGCCACTTGCCACCTTGCCTCTGGTTGTCTACCTCTCACCGTGACGGTGAACGGCGCCCAACCGGGTGGCGTAGGTCCTACAGGAACCTCGACATGGATTGTCCACGTCTTGTTCCCCTCCTCGCCTTCTTCCTTGGCGAAGTACTGCGGCATCTGGTTGTACCCGAAATATTGAAGCATCTGCCTCAATGCTTCCGGATAGCCGCTGTGGTGAGAACAGTGAGATTCCACCCACCCGTTCTCGAACTGTTTATCTGCTGTCATCTGTAAAAATATATTTGAGAAATGTCAAATATTTATTTGGACAGTAAACCATTGAGTTATAACATAGAACATGTCAGTGAACCCATAAAACTTGGAAACATAGTTCAAACTTAAACAAATTTGACTGTTGATCTGCTGTCCAATATGACAGCCCTGACCAGTTTCCATTTCAACCTGATTTAGACCATGATAAAGCAAAAACAATTCTGGGGATCAACATAAAAGTTAAATCTAACTTCAATAGCTTTCCGGAAAGTATTTGCTTGGCCTAAGATATGTCCTGGTTCAAAAGTTATGAGACGTCAAAGCTAACAGAATTTCTGGGGAAAATTGGACAGCACCCCCCCCCCTGCTTCAGGTACTGATTTGATCCAAGAATTCCAGTTGATTCTACTCCCAGTCTGACAAAACTTTCTGTTACAAAGTTGTAATCCATCTCATAAACTTTCCAGAACTACCTCATTTTCTATTTTTAGATTTTTATGCAGGAAGTTATGCTCAATTTACAGAGAGTTACAGAGAGTGTTTGCTCTGCCCTGTTTTCTGCACAGTTTCAACTCTACTACATTTTTCGATTAGTTAAGGGATGAAACACCTCTGGACCTCAACACAAAAGTTTAAAGCTCTTCCAATGCTTTCCAGAAATGTATCATATGACCCCAACCTCGAAAGAACTCAACCTCTAACCTCTGATTAACTTCAGCCTTAATTCAGCTGAAAATAGGGGACTCTGTCCTTAGTATCCTATAAGTTGAAAACTTATTAACTTTGAATATCCTGATAAAGGGAAGGAGTTACATCAAGTTTTAATGCTTTGGATAAAAACTTTCAGTTTTATAATGAAGTTGCTCATTTAATGGAGTGTGATGTCGACGCGTCACCAGATCATGTTGGTACTACGTCCTCACAAAGAAAAACCTATACCGGACTTAGCCGGCTTCGTTAGTTCGGTGGCACTAAGCGTCACTCGCACACGGATGCTACACGTCTACCGTTTCGTGGTTAAACTCCCTGCAAATAACTCAAGCAATCGCCAGACTCGGCTGCACACCGAGTCCGGTATCCATAAAGTTCGTACACCCGGCCGTCATCACTCACCCGGATGTTCTCAAGCCAAACACGCCTTGAGCTACGTGTTCACGTTACTGACCACGTGACGGGATCTCCCAAATTGCACCACGCATGCCAGGGACAGACGTTGCTCGAATACCCCAAACGACATGAAGAGTCATAGAGGATATTAAAGCGGGTCGGGTTACCTGCCACCCGTGGGGCTCCACCCTTCAGCTTGTGCGCACTGGTGGACAGCGCTTACGTGCACCCCCAAGACATTTACGTCCCGAGATGCACGATTTTCTGACATAGTCACATAGGTTAGTATGCCACTTTCTATACACTAATAACATCCTTATATGGGCTACTAACTCGTTCCTCACTGGATTTTTGAAAAAGATGACCCTTTTTGTGCGTTAAACCTCAAGCGAGCTCTGATACAAAAGCTGACACGACCCCACGGTCTTGTCGAGCTAGGATCACGCTGAAGGGTGCTGCGTTGCACAGCACCGGATAACACACATCAAAGGTACAAAGCGGAAGCAAAATTTCATTACATAAACAGGTTTATGAACATTTTTACAACAAAATATGTTCAGTCTACACTCACGGGCGTAGACTACGCATCGAGTTCACGTTCAGCACTGAACGTGTCCCCACTAGCATGCACACACACACTAACACGGCGGCGTGCACGACTCCCACTCGACGGGATTCCCCTCCTGGGGTTTCGTCTCCTCCTCGGGAGTCCATTCCTCATAGAACACTGCAAAAAGCTTCAAACACAAGCAGTGAGCATGAAGGCTCAGAAAGACTGACCCGTCTCTCCGTAACATGAAACTTCTACATGGAGGGGTGATAGGTACATGAGATAAAACAAGTTTGCAAAGGACTCGCCTAATTAGTGGAACCTTACTTTTAAGTTTTAGCAGCAGGTTGTGGAGAACCTTACGCTAAGGCACATGAGAGAGCCGCAATCAAACAAGAAACGCATTTCTCTCATGTACTTTGGCCAAAGTTGAAAGGAACTTTAATTAGCTCTAAACTACAGCAAGTCATTAATAATCAAAGCCCATCTTTCAATCAGCAACATTATAACATGTAACTAGCCTGTTCTTTCTATGTCACGGTACAGTGAACAAGTGGTACTCACTGACCGAGAGGGACGGCGATTATAATCGATTTACACCTGCAGGGTTACCCGAATAACCCGTCACGTACGCCCGTACTCGATGTTACCTACAGCAACCATCACGGACGCCGTACGCAACCAACTTTCACCCGTTAGCCAAATATTGAACCAGTCCCATCGTCCCGAGCAAGAGGTCTCTGCACGCGCATCTTAGTGCCGCCAGCCGATTTACACCTCAAGCTCTCAACCTACCCTCTGAACGACGGACAATGCCTCAATACCCAGCTACCCTAGTTACATCGGTTTCCCGGTTCCCATATAGCCGCTATGTCTTTGGTACTGTTCTAGATTGTTCAACAGGCCCGCACACGGCTCGGTCCTCAATCGACACAAGTAGAGCTATAGCACACAGGCCCCAAAGTCCTGCTGCCCTTACTCTCCGCTTCTTGCCATGTGTATCATGTGCTATCTCTACCTGAGTCGAGTGCCTCTAGCATATGCTCGCGAGTAGTTCCAACTACTCGACTTGTACCGAATCCTACACTATCTTAGCATTGCAGTAGCTAAACGGGGTTTTCAATCCTAATCCCAACCCATGGTTTTCTTGGCTATGCAATTGGGTTTTCAAACAAGACTCCAATGCAAGAAATAGTGATACTCAAGTAAGTGCTCAAAACAATAAAAATTTGTAAAAAGGTTAATGCAAACCGGAGCTTGCCTTGCTGCTCTTGGTCGTAGGCTAGCTGCTCCTCCGGAGTAACGAAGTCTAAGACTTCGGGTTCCTCCTCGACCTTAGCGACTACATGATATAGCAAGTACATGTATTAATTTAAATGCATTTGAATTGAATTTAAACTTGTGAAGTTTATAAGTCTGACTAGACAGACCCAATGACTGTGAAATTTTTACTGTGGTTTGGTTACAACCTAAACAGAGACTTGGTCAAGTTTTAGTTGCAGAAAAGCTCATTTGAGCCCTCCACAATTAATTATGTACTTGACCTTAATTGGAGGCTTTAGGGTGCTCTAGGGATTTTTATGGAGAAATCCATGACTTTCTGCAAACTATATTTTCAGACGGTTCTAATGGAGTTGGTCTCACTTAATTTGAAGGTTCCTTGCTAAAGATATGAGCTAAACAATTTCAGAGAAATTTCTGAAAATGTTTCTGAACATTTTCTATTTTCTCTGGAACAATTTTATTAATCACACCATTAGGTGGATCAAATTAGCTCAAGTGAATCTGAAATTTTTATTGTAGCTCAGGGATATTTTGGTGAACATCCTGGCAAAATTTCAGAATTTTTCTCCAAAGGGTTCTCCAGTTAAAATTCTAAACAGTTTAAATTTTGAAGAATTAATTCTGGAGAATTAATGATTTTCATGAAGTGAAACTAGATTTGCTGGAAGGTACTCAGAGAGCTGAATCCAACAAATGTTGGTTCACTCGATTTGGAGTTTCCTCGCCAAAGTTATGAGGATTTGAAGTTTGAATGAAATCTGAAAATCGGGAAAAGTTCAAATCTGCCGGTGGATCCTCGGGGACACGTGTTGGTCACTGGAGCGACAGCACACCGGGGTCTACGGAGTTTTTTTTTGCGTGCCAGCACACCGGATCCGAGCCGCAGACCGATCCCGATTTAAAATCTGAGCCGCTGACAGCTGGGACCCACCCCTTCGTCTACCTCTCGCCCTCCCCGCGCCCTGCCGCCGCGACACCTCGCCGGAGAGCTCGCCGGCAGCCTCTGTGATGCTCCAAACTTCATGATTCTGGCTGACCCTGCCTACTTCCACTCGGGGAAAAAGATTCTGGGCTCAGTTCATCATGAAATGGCCGGCACATGGTCGGCGACGAGCGGCAGCCTCGGGAGAACTTTGGCAGTGTCGGCCGACCTCCCCAGCACCCCACTCGATCGAGCAAACAGTCGGGAAGCATCAGTGGACCTTAGGAAAGGTCGACATGAGCTCCACGGAGCTCGGAAAGGGCTGTGTTGGGCTGTCATTGTGCGACCTAGGCCGGAAATCGGGATTTCTCCTAAAACTCGAAGAACAGCGGTTTCCCTCAACGGTTCTTTGTGGTTCCTGCTCCTATGGACTCGTACGGGTACCTAGAAGTGATCCCCTCCACGAGAGGATGAGTGGTGCAGCGTGTTTTACAAATTTCACGGATCGGTTAAGACTCCACTTTTGCATACCGTCGCGAAAACATGAAATTCCGGCGTGAGCCGTCTCTGTCACGCCGCCGGAGCTTGCGGAAATGGAAGAGGGACTGAAGGCGAACCTCTTTGCTGTTCACAGCTCGGCGAACGGTAGGCTGTGGTGGCCGGACGGATCGTTCCCGCGGTGGCGGCTTGAGCTGAACCGGCAGAGGAAAGATCGTCGCTGTGGAGCTCGGGAAGGACTGCTTCGAGCCTGGAACCGGTGCGAGGGCGTCAAGGATCACACCTGGTGCTGGTCTCCGATCGCCGTGGAAGCCTCGGGGTTGGCCGGGCAACGAGGGACCGAGAGTTCAACCGGGCGGCGAGGGCTTCAGTTTTCTGGGTGGGAATGCGTCGGGGCAGTTGTGAGAATCACCTGCGACCGCTCGGGCGCGTAGATAAAGGCCCCGAGAGTCGGTTCAGCGGCTGGGAGCGGCAAGCAGCTGGTGGCCTCGCCGTGGCGGCAGCTCGGTTCAGCGCAAGAACCCGAGTGCAGTGTTTAGTCAGCTGAGTTCTCTTCAGTGGCTGACAAGTGGGTCCCACTCTCATTTTTAACCCCTGAACTTAACTCCATATCACTTTTGTAAACAGTAAGCCCTAAAATACCCATGGTGATTTGAATTATTCACCCCTGAGCCATATGAATTGGTTAGAATTCAAATTGGGTTTGGTTTGACTAAATTTCAGCACATGTTTTAATTTGCTACACTTAGCTCATGTCAAGATCAACTCCAAATGGAGTGAAAATTGGTGTGTGAGCTCACAAAAATGTGCTGAGTAAGAATATGCCTCCCACTTTTGAATTCATGGGATAAAAACAGTTTGAATTTGAATTTGAGTTCAAACTACCCTCTTTCTAGCTATATCCAAAAGGACCTCAAAAAGGTTTTGAATTTGGGTGCAACTTGGCATGAACATTCCTAGCCATGTGTAGGAGTTTTCCAAATGTCCAGCCCCTATATGATGTATATGGGAAATACCACTTTTGCATTTGTGAGTTTATTCTCTAATGAGCATGTTGATAATGCTTACTTGCTCTTCAAATGTGTTCATCAACTATCTTCAAATGAGGTGTGTGTGTGTGGTGATGAACACCTTGAGTGTCAAAAACAGAGGCCTTTACATTTACAGCAATCAATATCATGCACAAACTTTAACTAGATGCGATGATGCATATGCATGCTATCCTATGATCAGTTTCTGTTAGATCAGTTTGTACGTGTTCTTGCATGTTTTGCATGGGTTTTACGATGAACAGAGGTGTTCGGATCAAATGTGGACGTGGCGATGATCTTGACTCTAGATCAAACCGATCAACACGTGATCTGTCCACGAAAAAGCTTCTGTTCGAAAGGAAT